>JAJHSJ010000005.1:20292688-20426161 GCA_021015155.1 Magnolia officinalis | reverse complement strand
AACAGTGTTTAGGATTATATGTTGCTTGCTGTTCATTGAATGTATCATATGCATGATAATTCGTATGCTTATTGCTAATTGGGTACCACTAAGTTGATCACTCATTTCCACTCTGGGATGGTGTTCTAAAACACAAAACCAGAACCCAATATAGATGCAGGTACCCTGGAGCAGTACGCATTGAACGATGTCGGTTTGCTGACGACACAAGGAGCGGGCGTACTACTAGGAGCTTGGCGGGGCATATTAGCGAGGTGGATGTTGGCGTGACTGGGCCAGAGTTCAGATCATTTTGGGGAGTGATGAGTGCATGGGATTGGATCCCTGGATGATTGTTATTTAAATTTATTAAGTTATTATGATGAATATGAATTTACTGTGGAATTTTAAACTGGTTAGTAGCACTTGAAAATTAATTATCTGATTAACGATTAAATATGCTTAGCTTAATTCATCATTGCTTATTATACCTATTAACTGTATGTATTTAATGACTCGTCATTGCACACTGGCACTCGGGAATTCGGAAGCCAAGTTGCTACTCGGTCCTTGAATTCCAAGCGCTGCAGTTAGGGTTTTGGTTGACCACCCATTGGTTCAAATTCAATAGCTTATCTGCCCTGAGGTATGGTGTCTACAACTATATGATCAAGTTAATCATAATCCTCTTCCTTTGTGTATTCCAGACATCTTGCTTTGCTAAGGAGTACATTACATTCCTTGCTAAACTATGATGGCTTTCATCTTAAACCTCCATAATTCGATTTTTTTTTATTTTTTTTTTTTTTTGTGAACTTATTTGTTTAAACTTCACATTCAATTCCCTCGATGACATGTTTTCAAATTCGATTGATAATCCAACTTATCTCTGATACTACTTGTTTTAACACTGATATCCCTTAATGGACGTGGAAGTAACCTCAAATAGAATCAAATACAAAATAGAGAACGGAAAAGAACAAGCAACCACATGAACACACAAAAATTCTTACGTGGAAAACTCTTACGAGAAAAAATTAAGGCACATAGTAATGAGCAATTTACTATGAATGATGAATTACAAGAGATTGAATAATTTACAAAATAGAAAATCCCGCGATGTCTCTCTGTAAAACCCTAGTAATCATATAGGCTCTCCTCGTCATCTCCTCATCAATCTTAGAGGTTACTTATATACCCGTTACAAGAATAGAAATAAAACTCACTTTCTAAATACTTACTCATTTTGTCGATCACACATTCGATCAATCAAGATATCAATGGAGTATGTCAGTTAACTAAAACAAACCTCGGTCGACTGAGAACATCACAACATGCTTTGATTGATCCAACTACACAACAACAGATTAAAGCTACTCGATCAACACAACGGGCCCACCAGATTGAATGTGTTTTGCGTCGTCCATCCACTTTGCCAGATCCCTTTAGGGTATTAACCTTAAAAAAAAAAAAAAAAGAACATAGATCTAAAGAGTGAACCACATTGAATGAAAATGGTGTGGATTGAACACCTCCTTTGAAAGCTCAAAGAAGTTTTTCTGATATTTCTGTTTTCTCTTCGTCCAAGTCTATATGACCTCGTGAACACATTGGATGTCAAATAAATATCCCGGTAGGCCCCGTGAAAGTTTCAACACTTGTCATTATCATCACAACTCCCTGCGGTGTAGTCCACTTGAACTTTGGATTGGCCTCAGTTTTAATGTCGTGCCTTAAAATGATATGTTAAAATGGGTGGATAGTATGGACAAATGATGAGCCCCACAAAACCATCCCAAGGACGATGATCCCAAAAAAATGAGGCAGATCCCAAGGTCAAGTGGGTCACATAGCAAGAAAAAGTGGTAAGGGAAATGCTTACGGTTGAAAACCTCCCCAGGTCTACTTAATGCGAAACCTTTCATGAAGTCTTTGTTCCGGCTAATATATATATATATATATATATATTATATATATATATATATATATATATATATATATATATATATATATTAGCCGGAACAAAGACTTCCATGGCCCTATAGTTGTTTCAACATTGGGTGCTCAACCTAAAAGATTAAGGGCGTGTTTGGCCGGATAGATCCCATGAGATTAGGAGGGATGGGATGGTAAAATCCCGGGATATGCCAAACGATCCAACAGACCCGATGAACTTGTCCCGGGATATAGCAAACCCATGGATCTTAAACCAATCCACTAACATCACCATCATTACCTTAAAATTGATCCCATCCCTCCTAATCCTGTTCAATCGTGCCTCGGGCGTGTTTGGCTAAATAGATTGAAAGGGATTGGAAAGTAAAATCCTGGGATATGCCGGCCGTGCCAAACAGACTCGGTGAACTTGTCCCAGGATATAGCAATCCCATGGATCTTAAACCAATCCACCGACACCACCTTCATTACCTTAAAATCCATGCCATCCCTTCCAATCCGCCTGCCAAACAGGCCCTGAGCAATATTTGAAAGGATTTCTCACCACGAATTTATCGAGGTATTGGTTTTACACTTTATAGATTTTTACTATGAATATTTATACGATGAAGAGGAGATATTCTTATTGGATTTTGATAATCAATTTGCTATGCTTGTACATATTTTCTAAAGTCGGAGATTCTCCTGGATTTGAAGGGATTTACAAGATCCCTTTTTAGATAGTGTTTAACACCCCCCTCCCCCGCAAACTGATGAGGTGATCACAGACCATCGGTTTGGTACACGAAATTTGGAAGCGTGCTAACGCCTGCGTGGATATACAACACATGAATCAAGGTGGGCCCACGGCAGGAAAACACCGACTACGGTGTGGAAACGGATTGGCTACTCCCCCTGCCACCGGCCCGTGGCTGATGGTCGGTGCTCTGTGGGCCCACCATGATGTATGTGTTTCATCCATTCCGTTCATCCATTTTTACTGATCATTTTAGGGCTTGATTCAAAAAATGAGAGGGATATAAATCTCAGGTGGACCACACCACCGGAAAACAATAGTGATTGGATATCCACCATTAAAATCCTCCTCAGAACCACTGTACTGTTTATTTGACCTCAAATCTTTTGATTAGGTCATATGAAGGTAATAAACAAATATCATCTTGATCCAAAAATTTTATGGCCCACAAGAGGTTTTTAATGGTCGACACTCATTCAACACTGTTTCGGGTAATGTGCTCCACTTGAGATCCTTATATACCTCATTTTTGGTCTCAAACCATAGAATGATATGGAAAAATAATAGATGGACTGCAGGGATTAGACACATACATCATGGGAGGCGAATTTCTTGCCAAACCCTCTAGCAAGAAGCTCCAGTGCAAGGATGCTAGGTGGGGCCCACTGAAATGTACGTGAGAAATCCATTCCGTCCATTCATTTTTTGAAATTATTTTAGGGCTGGCGACCAAAAATGAGGTGGATAGAAAACTTAAGTGGGTCACACGAGAGGGAAATTTGGGAAGGAAATTTCTACCGTTGAACCTTCTTAGGCTCCACCTTGATGTTTATATGATGTCCAAACCGTTTATAAGTCATTCCTAATGGGATGAAGTGAAAACACAGGAAAGATATCCTGAAACAAAACATTCATGGCCATAAGAATGCTTCAACGGTGCTCACTGAATTCTCACTGTTTCCTCTCTTGTGACTGGCTTAAGTATTGGATACACCTCATTTTATTTTATTTTTACTAAAATGATCTCCGAAAACGGATGGACGGTGTGGATTTCTCACAAACATCTCATTGAGCCCACCCAGCATACTTGCACAGGAACTTCTTGCGTCTTTCCTAGGAAATCCGTGTCCTACTGTGTGCGCGGGAACACATTATGTGACAGTGATACTGAGGCAACATATCACAGCTGATGCGTAGGCACTTAGAAATTGCACACTGGAAAGATCTGATCAATCACATGCGTTGCATATTAGCATGTGTGCCTAGGTGTGGATGGCCAGGGTTCCCAGACGCACATGAAATTAACGAACCTCATGCACCGACCCAAAACTGAAGTGGGCCACACTACTAGGAAAAGTTGAATGGGGAGCTAAAATTGAAACCTTCTTGGGTCCCACCGGCTGATATTTGATTACTCCCTTAATTCTAAAGTTACTGACGTTATGAATGGATTAGATCACATTTGCACATCACGGTGGGCCCTATGAAGGTTTCAATATATCGCCATCCCATCCCCACCGTTCCTTATGGCGTGACCACTTAACTTTTGGATCGGCCTAAATCTAGGCTGATGTCCAAAAATCAACTGCCTCAAATGATGGACGGATTAGATCCACACGAACATCACGGTTTTGAGATTATCAAACTAATTCGTCAATTTAGGTTGCGTTTGGTTGGACCAATATTTGATTTTTGCATCAAATAGACTGATTAATCATGATATTTGATGTGACTAAGCACACCCATAACATTTGGATAGTGAAAATATAAAGTGGGACCCTCTGCTTGAAAATTTTGAATTGGATGGCCCTGTTCAGGTGGAGTATCAAAAAGTTTCTCACCATAGGATTGGAGAAACACTTACACTCATAATGCTCTGAAATAAGGTGACAACTAATACGCACGCAGGCTTAACAAATTTTACACTTGCCGTATATGTAACTAAATTTAAACTCTTAAAACGATGAGCCCCGTTTAGTTGGATCATGAATGAAAAGTCAAGTTATTAATTATCTTAATTAGTTGATTAGTGGATATTATTGGTCGGTTTAGATGGAAAATACCAACTGTCGTGGTTTGTATTATCCAACTAATCTGATTTTTGGATGATGATAAACCTACCATGGAAAGTATAATTTTGAAAGATCTCCGATTAATGAGCGCCTTATCAACCATCAAACCCCAAAGTATCAAATAACTCTCCATAAAATAATTTATTAAGATGAGCAGATGGAATATAGTTAGCATGGTCAACAATACAATTAGTCATTCACAAAAATTATCGTGTCTTCATTTTAATCAAATTCACATGCATCTTATGGAGAAAGGTGAATCAATATGGCTGGGAGTGACTGAACGGATGAAGAGTTGAAATTCTTTGCAGTAATATTGGTTGCGGGATCTGTTGCAATAGCAGTTGGGGAGTATTGTCGCACTTGCCTCTTTCAGAACCCTCATAGGTCTGTTGATTATGACCGTGCAATCGACAAGATTATTAGGGCAAGGGAGACTGATTGTGTTTCGCAACTATGGATGAAGAAGACCACGTTCTTCAATCTTTGCTCAATTTATAGATAAGGGTCTGTTGGCAGATGTGAAACATATAAGCATGGAAGTGTAGCTTGTCATGTTCCTCCATATGTTAAGTCACAATGTCCATAACCAAGTGATTGGACATCATTTTTTAAAGTCATGCGAAATAGTGAGCCAATACTTTAATTGAGTATTGGATGCAGTCGTTTCTTTATGTGTAGATTTTGTTACGCTACTTACAGTTGAGACCGCAATGAAAATTTCATCGAACCCACATTGGGCTCAATACTTTTAGGTATGATATAACATATTTTTATTGCAGTTGACTAGGGTCCTTGGTCTACAAGATACAAATGCCAATATCACCTAACGTTTGAAAAGTTTAACTTATGATTGTATCGGTGCGATAGATGGGACCATTTCTGCTTTTGTAGCATCCGCGGATAGTGTTGTTTATTGAAATAGGAAAGAATTCATATCCCAAAATATAATGACAGCCTGCAAGTTTAACATGAAGTTTGTTTACGTGTTAACGGGATGGGAAGGTTCCGCATCAGATGCACTCGTTTTGAAAAGTGTTTTGACTCACTCAAGTGATCTTTTCGTAATCCCCATGGTAAACTCATGGACACGAAACACTCTCATTTTTTTATAACATCAAACGAATAGTATTGCTATTGATAGAAATTTATTTTCAAAATGTAGGCAAATACTACGCAGTAGATGCAGGTTATGCGCACTCTCCTGGTTTCATGGCCCCATATCGCGGTGTACATTACCATCTCAATTAGCATCGTACAGGTAGGAAACCATCCAATGCTCAGGAGTTATTCAATTATCTCAATGCAAAACTGCAGAATGTAATAGAAAGATGTTTTGGAGTTCTGAAAGCCAGGTTCCCAATTATGAAGACTGCTCCACAATCTCCCATACAAACTCAAGTAAATATAATGCTAGCTTGTTGTGTATTACACAACTTCATAAGGATGTCAGGAGATGATGACATGGTTGATTTTGAGGGGTCATTCAGTTGTGGTGCCGATGGTGTGACCCCATCACCTACAGAAGTATCTATCCTTGATGAAAGTCGTGTGCTTTTGAATGTCGCCCCACACGAAAGAGATGAGTGGGCAAAAAAACGCGATGAAATCGCGTCCAGAATGTGGAACGAAGCGCATCCAATGAGTCAAATAAATTAGATACATTGTAATAAGATGAACTTGAGCAATGGCTCTTGAAGTGGCATTCAAGAATCTCCCAACTAGATCACACATGTTGTTGTTCCATATTTTGTTTATTTAACATATCGACTTTTTTTGAATGGGGTACGTTTCACTTCATATTTATTTACAGGACGCAATAAATCGTCATAGTAATCACCGAATTTTTTTACTTACATTCCTAATTTACCTTCTAACAGATTGAGGTAAACCAAAGCGACTCCATGTCACTGAATAGACGATCTGTACTATCTACTCCGACGAAAAATTATTTAGGATCACCTAGTAGTACCCTACGGAGATCGCTCAGAAAGCATACCATTAATAGTGGAACTGAGGACCAGTCTTATGGAGGCGTTCTTTGTGGACGACATCCTAATCGACAATATAATGGAGCTAGTCTTTGCTGGAAGAAAAAGTGATGCTGGCTTTAAAACAAAATCATTTACAGGAGTCGTTGAAAATATGAGGCTGAAGTTAGGCCTCGAGATCACCAATGAGAATGTAAAAAATTGCATCCACATAGTGAAAAAGAACTTTTTCACTGTCAAATATCCACGGAGTGCATCTGGATTTGGATGGGACCCAGACATAGAAATTATCGTCGCATTAGATGAAATGTGGATATACCACATTAAGGTATAACGCGTTTAACCTTTAAATTATATCTCATCATACAAAGCGCAATGTTAATGATTGGTTATTTTTTGTATTGTGTTTAGTCCCATCCAGATGTTGCTCAGTTTCGTGGCAAATCCTTGCTAAGATACGATGATCTTGATTTCATATTTGGAAACGTCAGGGCTACCGGTAAAGCATGTGCCACTGGCAACTTTCCTCCCGACGCTATCACTCCTCGATGGAGAGATACGGAGGTTTCATCCAACCACCCTGTTGACATGAATGATGATATTAACATAATATCTTCTGAAGATCTTGACGATGATGCACTGCATATCCATTGGTCTTACGACAGTCATAAAGGCAACAATATTCCCCATTCGAGTCTGACACAGTATGGAAATGCCTCCGGCAACACGAATTCCACGGTTAATTATAAAAAGAGACTGAGAGTGGAGCGACCTGTTGATATGATTGACACTAGGATGGTCGATATTGGGGGAGCCATGAAGCCAATTGCCATTTCAATCGACAATGGTAAGAACTTTGGTCGGATGACACAAATTATACCAACTTTGGAAGAGTTGGAGGGACTCACCGCTGATGGAGTTTTATGGACGACAAAGTTGCTATCGAACGAAGAATCATACGGGGCTGCCTTTCTTAACTTTGCCAAAGAGAAGCGAATTTCATTTGTAAGGATGCTACTGAATGGAGATGGACCTCATGTATGAAGAACATTTTACCTAGCTTGATTGGTTGAAATTAGTCATTCCCAGGCTTTGCCTTTTAGATAAATTTTAACTATAATATTTTTTGGACTTGTATAACTTAAATTTAGATATTTCTACTTATTTTTTGTCGCACTTTTGAATAACGAATCACGTGTTGTTGGTATTTGAACACAACACGTGCATTGATATATATATATATATATATATATATATATATATATATATATATATATATATTATATATATATAGTTCTTTGAATCCTCAAATTTTTTAATCGCGGGGATGTATTGTTATTAATTTGAACTACATGTAGGCTTAACTTGCGCACAAGTTACGGTGACACTTGCGCCAGTGACATATTACCTAGTATATAACTGCTTATAATTATAGATAATCTAATGATGACTAATGACTTCTTCTTTTGAATAGATGACAAAATTCTACGTTATCTTTGTAGGAAGACAACCAGGAATTTGTTACACATGGGAGGAATGTAAGGGCCAAGTTGAGAGTTACAGCCATGCTCGGTTCAGATTATTCAAGTATGAGGCGGATCCCAGGGTCAATTGGGTCACATAGCAAGAAAAAGTGGTAAGGGAAATGCTTACAGTTGAAACCTCCCCAGGTCCACTTAATGCGATCCGAACCTTTCATAAAGGCCTTTCTTATTGGGAATAACCGAAAAAAATAATATATTAGCCAGATCAAAAACTTCCAAGGCCCTATAGTTGTTTCAACATTGGGTGTTCAACCTAAAAGATTAAGGCCGTGTTTGGCCGAACAGATCCTCTGAGATTAGGACGATGATCCCAAAAAAAATGAGGCGGATCCCATAAAGGTCTTTCCACTTATTCAAGGATGATGATCTCATAAAGGTCTTTCCACTTATTCAAGGACGATGGGCAAAGAGGCCTTTATTGCCTGGAGCATGTTCATAGGTGACGTCAGTCCCAATCGGGCAGACATTGGTGTATCCGATGCGTCCGGTTTGTACTTCACGCCTGATGTGCCTTCTCCGACGATACCAACAATGACATGGACAACCAACGTAGGGATGTCTCATGCCTGAAGTGCCGTAGATCATGATTCGATGCTGGCTTTGTTTATTGTTTTCGGTGTTGCTGTCATGATTATGGTTTTTCAGTTAATGGTCCTTTATCGTTGAAGTATGTGTGGTGGATTTTGTGGTTGTTTATAATGCTGGATACGTTGTTTTTTTTTTTTTTTTCAGTTTTGGTTATTTGGATGGACAACTTCAACCAGCTGTTTTGAAGCTATTTTAATAGCTTCTCCTTCTACTTAACACCCACAACTTCCCTTAGCTATTTTAGGGCTATTTTCACATCTTCTCCTTTTAACTTAACAGGTTATATGGTTCAAATACTTATTTTTGAATGGTGAGAATTCAATATCCACTGTAAGGTACTCGAGCATTGGATATGCTTAACACAAGATCGTACCAACTATTTAGAGGGGTCCACGTTCCAAATTAAAGAGAATGCTTATCATCACGTTCATGGTCCCACAGACATATGATTAATGGTCCAAATTTAACTAAAAACGATATAGTTTTTTGGAATATAGAAATTTAAGGTGGTATACATGATTTGGACGGTTTAGATTTTAGGAAAAATATCCCAAACATTCAACATTTGTGT
This sequence comes from Magnolia officinalis, assembly GCA_021015155.1. Taxonomy (NCBI): domain Eukaryota; kingdom Viridiplantae; phylum Streptophyta; class Magnoliopsida; order Magnoliales; family Magnoliaceae; genus Magnolia; species Magnolia officinalis. Next base: position 20,416,724 of record JAJHSJ010000005.1, on the reverse strand, counting down.
TACTACCTTACTACAGTGGGTCTATCAAAAATGGACGGTAACGGTGTGCTAGATGAACGGTCGCACTGAAATGTCGAGAGACTACTGAATGCAAAGGCCGTCAAACCCAGAAGCGGATTGGCTGGTGTACCTCGCACCAGCTTTATAGCTGCTGTAGGTACGTGTCGTGCGAAGTAGAGCTTGACGCTCCTCGAGCTCCGACTGGTACGAACGGTTCAAAGGATATCAAAGTTACGTGGCCCAACAGTGATGTATTTATCATATCTACACCGTTCAAATATTTTTAGAGATAATTTTAGAGCATTATCCAGAAGGTGAATCATGTCGAAAGATCATCTGGACCACACCACAAATAGCAGCGGTGATAAAGATTTTTACCGTTAAAATGTTTGTAGGGTCCACCATAACGTTTACCTTACATCCAATATGTTCATAAGGTCACAAAGACCTGAGGAAAAACAAATTTAATATTGATCCAAAACTTCTGTGACCCTAAAAAGAGTTTCAATGATAGACATTCAATCCTCCATAGCTTTTGTAGTGTGGTCCTCCTTGTTCCACGATGTGTGTTATTTTTTTGTCTCAAGTCTTAAGACGCGCTCGTGAAATGGATGGACGGTTTTGATATAACATATACCTCATGATCAGACCCACAGAACTGGCAGAAGTCAATACAACAGCTATATTGGCTGGTGTGTGGTACATCAGCTAATCTGCTTCGTCAAACCTATTTCACCCAAGCATAACGCGGGAAGCCGCGGTTACTATATATTTTCAACCTGCGCGAAATTTTCAAATGGGTGAAGTTGTTAATAATATTCTCTGAGATTTCACGGCATTTACCGGAGTAAAATAATAAATGCTCGAGGCAAAAGCAATTGCTAGTGGGTTCTAAAAACAGCCCCGTGGCTGATGGTCGGTGCACTGTAGGCCCCACCATGATGTATGTGTTTAATCCATTCCGTTCATCCATTTTTAAAGATCATTTTAGGGCTTGATCGCAAATGAGAGGGATATAAATCTCAGGTGGGCCACACCACAGGAAAACAATAGTGATTGGATATCCAAAATTAAAATCCTCCTAAAGCCCAATGTACTGTTTATTTGAAATCCAATCCGTTGATTAGGTCATAAAGGTCCAGATGAATGGAAAAAACAAAGATCAGATTTATCCAAAACTTTTATGGCCCCCAAAAGGTTTTTAATGGTCGAAGCTCATTCAACACTGTTTCCTGTAATGTGTTCCACATGAGATTTTTATATAACTCATTTTTTGTCTCATAGCATAAAATTATCTGGAAAATTAGATGGACGGAGTGGATGAAATACATACATTATGTTGGGCCCACAGAGCACCGACCACCAGCTGGTGGCAGGGGGAGTAGCCAATCCGTTCCTCTAAAAACAAACAGGCCATTAAAGACCGTCGAGAGATTTCAATATAGAATATCTGCGTAGTCCGGGGTTTGCTAATTCCCCACGAGCATGTTATCAGTACAAATCCACACCGAGATACATGTGTCAAAGTGTGACACGTGTGACATCCGAGCCTTCCATTAGGTACCTGCGCTGTTTAGATTTTCTGGCAAAAGATCAGATCATTTCACACCTTATGTGGGCCACGACATATCAAAGTAAATTAATGGCTAGAAAATTAAATAAATTTACTGTGTAGTTTGTGGCCCATCTGAAGAGTGATATACCTTATTTCTTCACATAAGATCTAAGAACCATTTTTAACCTCATGGAAAGCTCAGATCTTACATACGTGTCTTATATTTGACCGCGTACTCGCGTCGATGTGTACGGATATACACGCGCGTGGATTTTGCAAAACGTAAAAAGCAAGAGGTGAAGAGAAGGACGTTGCGTTCATCGTCTCTCCTCATTTCTGCTGCGTTCATCTTCTCTCTTTCCCAATACCATGTAAATCGTTTCTTTCAACAATCTCTCTTTGTTTTTTTTAAAAAAATCATTTGAAAAAAATGATAAAAATCGACGTAGAAAATAGTAGTAATAGCAATAATATACATTTTATTAAATTTTATTTAATTTTGGCAGGGAGAATGAATTGAAGCCTATGGATTCGGAACAGCTGAGAGAAAATGCACATAAGATGGTTGATTTCATTGCCGACTACTACAAAAGCATCGAGAACTTCCCTGTTCTCAGCCAAGTACATGTAATTCGTTCTCCTTCTCCATCTCTGCTTCTTTCATTCATTTTCCATTTTCTTCTGTTTCAGTAATTGCATTCTCGGATGTTTTCCTCTCTCATTTTTCTTTTTTCTTTCCTTTTCCCTGAAATGGGTCTTGCTGATACTGCTTATACAGTATGCTGCTACTTTTTCTTTTACTTAAAAAATAAAATAAAATCTGTCATTTTTGTTTGTTTTTCTGAAACGGGTCTTGCTTAAAATGTAATTTCATCGAACACAGCGTAGGCAACACTCACGTGGGCCACAACATATGAAACAGTTGGGATGGAACGCCCACCATTAGTTTGAGTAGGGCCCACCATGTTGTTTTTATGCCATCCAATCCATTAATCTGATGTGTCTCTTCAGGATGGAAGAATTACCCAAATATGACAGTATTCCAAAACTCAGGTGGGCTATACCATGTGAATTTAGAGGTTTTAGGTATAATATTTTTTGGGGTGTTTCACTTGAGTGCTGAATCAGCCTGATATTCAGGCTCAAGGCCAAACAAAGGGTGGTTTACCTGATTGATGGCATGGATTTCATGCATGTTAAGTCATTTCCCCCACGTCAGGGAAAGTTACCCAGGTAGGTCCATAAGCGAAGTACACAACTTTTTTCCAAAATTTGAGTGAGAATTGGGCTTTTTTGTTTTGATTTGGATGTGATTTTTCTGCTTACATTGTAGTAATCATATATCTGTGACAAATGCAAATGCAAGGGCTACTTGCAAGATCGTGATCAGGGCTATTCATCAGGTTGGGCGCACCATGCATGTACTTTGCCTAAAAATCAGGCCACTGTGTTCATCAGGTGGACCACTGCATGTACGAAAATGGATGGTTAAAATGTGACCATCTTTCCACATTGGATGTACGTGTGTGCCCCACACCGGCCTGACTTTTGGGGCACTTCACATGAATGTTGGGGCCTGGGTCTTGATGGTGCAGGTGGAGCTGGACTAAAAATCCTACCTCAGCGAGTAGCTTTAGTGGAGCTTTGTTATAGCTGTTTCCATGTCCATTTTCCATTCAGTAACAAATACTCAGTTACTACAATGCTGCTTTGTTTTAGTTTTTTAGTTTTTTTCCCATTTAAATTCCTTTATGTACTTTTAATTGGGTCATACTTTTCTCATTTATACTTTTCCCTATGCAATTAAGTTAGTGTGGTGGTTGAGAAATGAAATTTATTAAATACTCCATTTAAAAAAAATGATTTGGATTTGGTCCTTTCTTTTTTGGTACGGGCGTTGCTCTTTCTGAATTTGGGCACTTCTAACATTGCTAATTTCAATCATCTTTGTTGCGTGATGGTTAAATTTCAGTATTATTATTCGTTAATTAAGAATGCTTGAGGCCTTTCGTTTAAGCAATTCACTCTGTGCTTGTAATTCTATCAAACATAATAATAGTTCTCTGATAAAGGGCCTCGTCTGCAGCCTGGCTATCTACGTGAACTTTTGCCAGATTCAGCCCTAACCATCCTGAATCATTGCAAGATGTCCTCGATGGTGAAGTTACTCCTCTCATCTTCACCCATTTGAAGCAAATGATTTGATTAATGCTCTTTCTAACCTGTCCGTATCTTCTTCTTTTTTATTGACCTTTCATATTGTTGATAGGAGCATGCACTAATAGCTATTTCCCTTTATTTGAACCCAGATGTTCGGCAGAAGATATTACCAGGTGTGACCCATTGGCAAAGTCCGGATTACTTCGCATATTTTCCTTCCAATAGCAGCACTGCTGGATTCTTAGGAGAAATGCTCAGTGCCGGTATAAACATTGTGGGGTTCAGTTGGGTCACTTCTCCAGCTGCAACGGAACTTGAAGTGATTGTTCTGGATTGGCTCGCTAAATTGTTGAAGCTACCGGACCATTTTCTTTCATCGGGTGAGAGCGGGGAGGATTATTTGCTTAATTAACACATGGAGAGCTGCCTATATTTTCCACATCCAAAATCTATAGTTACATGTTGCAGTTGTTGTTCTCTATTAAGATGTAGAAGATGAACCGCTTGATATGCTTGAGATTATTTGGTTTTTCTCTCGTTTTCTTCGAATATCACACACACACATTTATATCTCTGTGTGGGTGTGTGTTCATATTTATATCTCTCTGGGGGTGTGCATCCATATGATGGTTATGTATATTTTTCTAGTCATTCTAAACAGCACTAAGAAGGAATCTGCATTCATCTGAATTAGTTCTTCACTTAAATAATCTGCATTTTTCTTGGTGAATGGCTTTCAATCCTTTCCAGGGCAAGGTGGAGGGGTGATTCAGGGCACAGCAAGTGAAGCAGTTCTAGTTGTGTTATTGGCTGCACGTGATAGGGTCATGAGGAGGGTTGGAAAAGACTTCCTTGGGAAGCTTTTGGTTTATGCATCCGATCAAGCACATGCCGCTCTGCAAAAGGCTTGCCAGGTATATCAGCAACGGCTGCTAATGTTGTATTCCTGTGGACTACTTGCAACATTTATATATTTAAAGATTTTACTGTTTTACTCTACGAATGTAAGAAACATTTCCATTGTCCGCTTACGGGACTGTGTTCCTAGGCATTTGATTGACATTATTTGGATCGGGTCATACCGATTTAACTATAACCTGGATATTGAGATTGTAATTTATTGACAAACTGGCTATTGATCTTTGAAGTTTCTTTCTATAATGGCAGATTGCTGGGATTCATCCAGGGAATTTTAGATTGCTGAAAACGAATTCTTCAACAAACTATGCCCTTGATCCTGATGTAGTTTGTCAAGCAGTCTCTGATGATCTTGCAGCTGGCTTAATACCCTTTTTTCTATGTGCGACTGTAAGAAACATCTTATATCAAAACTTCTGACATCAGTTATTTTTCCTTTCTTTTCCTCCACTGTGCTGATTCTTATTCTCCTGAGAATGCGTTTCTGTTATTCCTGCTGGGAAACTCCATTACATGCAATGTTTATGTTTCCTTTAACCTGAAGTGCTCATATTATCCACGGCCACTGTTGGTCCTGGCAGCAGCCATGCATGGCTACTGCAATGCAGAAATAGCAGCCGCACATGGGTACCTTATGCACCATGTGCCTGCCACCAACTATGTGCATTCAGTGCCTTGAACCAGACCCGAAGCTGACACAGTTCTTTGTGAACCACTGTGTACCATGTGCACATGAACCCAAATGAAGCATATATATGCTGTTAATAGAGCATTCATGTGTGTTGAACCCTAGTTCAAAAACCAGAAAACTCCACTCAACTCAATGTTTGGCTGAGTTGGGTTGACTTGAAGACTCAAACCTATTTGTCTTGATATTTGATTATTGTAAATTGAATTAATAAATATTTAAAATAGTTACATATAGTTTAAGTAATATAAATAAAACTGAATATAAAGCAACAATACTGGATGGGAATTGATGATTAGTAGGTGTTGCTTGCCTTGGGAGAGGTCATGTGTTCAATCCTCACTCACTATATATATATATATATATATATATATATATAACCCCACCATTTGTAAGCAGAGTGACTCAGTTCGAGTCTCGGCAAGTTGACTCAATGAGTTTCTCACAATCAAGCCCGATTCATTCCTAGTACTGAGTTTCCTGACGAATTGGCTTGAAATCTCAGTAAGTGGGGGAGGCATGTCCCAAGTTTCGGGTTGAGTCAGTGAGTTTTAGAACCACGTGCTGAAGATGTGCATGGGATTTAATTTTTAATTTTTTGGGTAACAGCTTTTTATTTAAGAAGTGCTAAAAGGTGACAGAATACAGAATTGCAAAAAAAGTAACCACCCCACCCAATTACAGAGGTGAAGAGCACAATTTTCCCCCACTATTACGGCAACCCAACTTCCTAATGAATGCCCAGGCCCTACCTACTGCCCACTTGACACTATGGCTAGCTTTACGGAAACACCTTCCATTTCTCTCTTTCCAAATCCTCCAAAGGCCTGCCATCAAAGAAAGCTGCCATGATGTCATTTTCTCCTTTCCAACTTGCACACCATGCCATGCCAACAACAACTCACCAATAGAACTTGGCATGACCTAAAAAATGTTGAACCCGGAGAGGCCATCATTCCACGTGTTGGACGCAAACTGGCAATGGATAAAAAGGTAATTCCGAATCAGTCCCACACAACAAACAAATGTTAGGTAAAATTATCCCCAATTTCTGAAGATTGTTGATGCTGGACAATTAACCACTTGCTCTAAAAGCTCGAACTGTTAGAGTATGGCGAATTAATCACTTTATCTCATAGCCTAAGCCCCACATCTCATGGGTTAGGACCTCGGCCGAACCCCCCTCGTGGGCCTCAAATCACATGGGTACCGCCTCACACGAGCCGCCCACCCCAAGTGTGTCCCCTCATCCCACAGGCTACCCCACTCGAGCCCGGTGTGAAATACGCATTAATCACCCCCGGTGAGGAGTCTTGAACACGAGACCTCCCCCGTGGGCCCTGCCCACCCCGAGTGTGCCCTTGCATCCCACTGGCGATCCCACTCGAGCCCGGTGTGAAAATGCTCCTGCATTAATTATCCACCATTAAAATCCTTTCTCTCCCAACAAGCTAACAAAAAGCTGTGACTTTTGTTGGAGTTGGATAGGGCCAAACATGCTTAGTGAACTTTGACTCCTCCATCCGCTTTTGATTTGGCTATCGTAAAATGAAAGGACCTGACTAAGAAGCTCGCTGACATCTCTCATTTCCACACCATGTGCATGGGACACACACATACACACAAGCACGCACACAACCACACACATAGAGGCACACACCCACACCCACCAAATGCACGCATGCATGCAACTTATATTGTTCGCAATGTTGTCAAAATCGTTATCGTATCACAAATCGTAATAGGGGTTGAATCGTATCGTAAACACACACCTGTACAAAAGTTACATTTGTTCACAAGGTTGTCAAAATTGTTATCGTATCGCAAATCGTAATAGGGGTTGAATCGTATCGAATTGCAAATCATATCATAAATCGTAAGATTTTTTATGATCTTCTTAAAAATATGAAAAAAGTAGGGAAAAAAACCTCAGCAATCATCCTTTTGCCATCAATATGCACAAGTAATACCATGTCATGATAGTGTTAAGGGATTCTTATCTTTAAATCTTTCAAGAGTTTTTCTTTAAAATACATACAAGTATCCTTTAATAATTTATGTTCTTGGTAACTTTCTTGAATGTAAAATCACGTTAAAAGAGGCATTTGATTATCCAACCAAAAAAGATATTTTGATTTCTAACCATCATTCTACAATACATATAAGTCAATATGATCATACCCATCCATAAAAACATTCCAGATAAGTCATACATTAGTTTGTTGTTTCGACAAGTTAAGAAGTAAGAAATCTTTAAAAAAAGCTTAACGATTTAACATTGAAGAGATATATATATATATATATATATATATATATATATATATATATATATATATATAAAATTTAATCTCCTATAAAGAAAAAAATAAAAGAATTTACTTTTTCTAAATGATTCCTTTTTTTTTTTAAAGGTTTTTTTTTTTTTTTTCCTAAATGATTCTTAAAGCCCTGTAATTTTAAAAACATAAAATGAAAGTCAAGTGAAGCATAAAATAGAAAAGAATAAGTATAATTTGAATCATAAATTGGGATTTGAATCATAAATAATAGGATTCAAATCATAAAATCGTAGGGTTCGTATAAAAATGGATTCAAACCGTTTTGCTTAAGATTCGACTCAAATCTTAAATCATAGAATTTTGACAACACTGTTTGTTCGCAAACTTAAATAGGATAAGGTAAAATCTTTGTGTTGAGATATGGTTACATGTATTGAGTTCTGATTTTTTCAATATTCATTGCAAGAGTATTTGAAGTTTCTTGCATGGTTACTTTCAGGTTGGTACAACTTCTTCAACGGCTGTGGATCCGTTGTCTTCATTGGGCAAGATAGCTAAGGTAACAATTACAAAGTAATATGTTAATAGAATTAACAATGATTTTTTGTTTTCTTTTCAAGGCAATGCTTTCTTTTGATAGACACACATGCACACACTTTTTTATAGAATTGGTAAGAGACCTTTTCCCAAATGTTGAAAGCTGTGATGCATGCGTGTGTGAGTGGCCTTAGGCCTCAAGTGATAATAGATAACAACCCTACACGCAGTAATGGATAAACCAATATAGATAATAGGAGTAGCAAGGTATATTCCAAAGCTAGATGTTGATATAAATGCCCTCCAAGAAAAGGGGCATTTGAATAAATCACCTCTACGAATCCAGATATTTGACTGAGTCTTTTATGTTTTGTTCTGAATGAAAACAGAGTGATTGGACTCTTATTCGTATTATGGATGGGCTAATAAAGGGACTTCATTTTTATTCCTTAATTTGGAAGATATCTATTTCAAATGAGTAGAGTTATAGGATGGATAAAACAAAATGGAGTTCTGCACCATGAACTTTGTACCGCGCACATCACTTCGATGGGCCCCACAGTGATGTGTGCTGGACACCCACATCGTGCATTTGGCGGATTCCCTCTAGGTTATGGGATGTTCCAAAATCAGCCATATTCAGAACTCAATATGGGCCAAACCATTTTAAACCATGCGAAATCACGCCTAAAACATCGAAAAGCACTTGGTGGGGCCTACCCAAGTGTTGCAATAGCCTGAAATTTAGTGTGACCCCTCATCCAAGTGGGACACACTATGGTTGGGCTAGATGTCTAAACCTCATCTCATTGGTCCCTACAAATAATCATGAAGTTTTCAATGGGTGGACATCTACTATCAACTATTGTCTGTGGTGTGGCCCACCTAAGTCATGGATTGGCTTGATTTTTGGGCCCATGGCCCGTGATGGAAGGGTGCATTTGATTGATGGGGTGGATGTCGGTAGTGTTCGAAGTATCGGTATTGCTACAAGTTTTGCTAGCCAGGGATACAGAAACAATATCGATGTTGCCAATAAATGGAAAATGTGGCGAAACATTGGGGAAACATGGGGTAAATAGTGGGATTTTTCTATAAAACTTTAGGAGATGCTAAAATACACACATTCCATATTTAGAAAAAAATTGCAAAAAGAATGCATACATAATAAGTTTCCATTTAATGGGGGCCTAAAGGCATGTGTTGTTGTAATAAATCAGTCCAACCATCCCATCTCATCTATTCATCTAACTATCCCATCTATCCATGCAACCACCCAACCTTCCATCTAAACATCCATCGATATTTCAAAATATCGACGACACATGATATTTCATTAAGAAGTCATTGACAACTATAAAGGAAACGGAAGATTGTTGTGTTGATATTGCCCATGTTGTGATCAATGTTGTCAAACCGCATATGCGGTTCTATGCGATCGGATATGCTTGTGCGCATATGCGATCACACAATCACATACGCGGTCGCTCTTTTTTTTTTTTTGAAAAAAAAACAAAAAAATAAGGAGAAAAATTGAAAAAAATGTAGAAAAATATAATAACTTAGGAGAAGCTTGCCTAAGTCAATAGATAACTAATATAGTAATTTTACATATATAAAGTTAGTTTGTGACTTGTTAGAAAAATGAATGAAGTACATTAAATTCAACATTCAACAATATAGTTAAGTAACAAAACAATCCATAAGCTATTTATTGTACAAATACAATTTTGAAGTTACATCTTAATGTTTATTATTTATACATTATAACACTAACACTACTTACAAGTTACAATTTACAACTTAGTTACAATATGTTACAACTTAGTTACACTAACACCAAGTTACATTCAACAATATACTTACACAACTTATAGTTACAAAGTTACACTACTTAGGAAAGTTTGATTTTATGCAAAATAAAAAATAAACAAACAAAATAATGTGCCAACAGTTGGCAGATATGTGATCGCATATGCTATATGTGATCGCATACATTGCATATGTGATCGCATATCCTTGCACATTTGGCATATGCGATCGCATATGCACTGCCATGGCATATGATATGCATATGGGAATTTGCATATGCGAATATGCGGTCGCATTTAACAACGTTGGTTGTGATAATGATAATATTGCGATATTATCAATATTATCATCGACAAATTGGACATTGCATACAACCATATTCCTATAAAAAATTTGAAAATGATTTTTTTTAATAAAAAGATTTTTGGCGATATTGGTACATTAACGATCCTATTGAAATATCGCTGATACATTGGCAATACAAGGGACGTGGAATTAACACAGTCGAAAATATTGGCGAATCATTGGCGATACTTAGTGATACATCGCCGGTACTTGGAATTTCTGATACTACCAGTGTTATCGGTATCGCCAAGCTAGCATGGATATTTCGATAATAACGGGATACTTCAAACAATGCATCAAACTAGTATGACAAATATTAGGAATTTAATCATTGAGCTTTAATATGGGCGAGCAAGATTGTTCACATTGAATGGGTCCAATCAACAATTTGATTCATCTATTTGTCAAGGCCCATCATGGATGGCTTATGAAAAGGTTTACTCTTTTTAGGCAATCATAACCTTCCCATCCATGGCTTGGAGAAGGATGGCAATAAAAAACAAGGCAAATCAAGGATGGAATGGATCATCTGATCTGTGCAATTTTTGCAAGGTTGTCCATACGATGTTTTCTCCACTTAATGAACAGTTCAGATTGATATACTTGACTGTCGAAGTGAAGCCATGCAACTAAGAGCACTATTAACTTACAGTTCTCTTAGAGCACTGGAGCATCTCTCGTATTAAAAATATAATCAAATAGATCAACAATTATAACAAAAGGGATTGGCTTTCAAGGGCATATACATCCAACAAAAACTGTTAGACAGGCCATATACCTTGTATACCTTGTATAGTTCATTTCCATAGGTAGAGGATTCTGATTTTATTATTTTCCTTGTATAGATAACTGTAATCTCTATATATTCAACCCCTTGGGGTTGTCTCAAATACAGAAAACCTTTTGGCTTCTTTCTGTTTTCACTGTTTTCATGGTATCAAAGCCCTACTGATCCAAATCCGGCACCCCTTCGTCATCGGCACCACATCTTGACAGATCCGACCGCCCTGCAGCGTCACACAGCCCGTCCGACCATCCTGCTGCTGCGTCCGACCATCCTTGCTTCGTCCGGCCACCCCTAATGCTGCGTCTGACCACCCCTGCGACGTCCGACCGCCCCGGCTGCATTGTCCGACCACTCCTGTGTCGTCCGACCCCCTGCTGCGTCGTCCAACCACCCCTGCGTCGTTCGACCGCTCTTGCTGTGCCCTCGGCCCTTCCGCACGCCCCTCTGCTCTCAGCCCTGTTGCTGTTGCACCAGATCCAGATCCAGATTTTCCAGATCCAGCAACCCTTGTTGCTGTTGCTATTGTGCCAAATCCATATCTAGAAACTGCAATCCCTTGGGTATCTCCTTCTGCTGCCTGCTGTGATCCTTCTGCTGCAAGGTACATCCAAAACCTCCTTTTGCTGCGACTCTTCGCATGGTTTACATTACTTCAGATTTATGGACAAGGAGTCATCCCGTACAGAGGCCATCCATTTTCAGAGCTTCCTCAAGGGTCGTGGTTTGTGGGGACTAATTGATGGATCTGTTACTATCTCCACTTCCACAGATGCTGACAAATTAGCTGATTGGGAAATGAAAAATGGACGGATTATTACCTGTAGGGTTGTACACGAACCGGGATAGCTCGGTTAACTCGCTCGACTCGGCCCGACCCGGAACTGAGTTCGGTCTTGGACGGGCCATTTTTTTCAGCTCGAAACCGAGTTCGGGCCGAGTTCAAATAGGTCCCAGTTCGGCCCGACTCGGTCCGAAACTCGACTCGGCTTGGCCCGACTAGGCCCAACCCGGCCGTTTACACACACACACACACATATATAAATTTTTTTTTTCCCCCTAAATCCTTACCCTAACCATTTGAGACAGAGAAGTGAGAATGCCGTCCGACCCATGAACTTGCTGTAAGGTCCTAAGCTGGCCCGAACTCGCCCGATTGTTGACCGGGCCGAGTTCGGGCTAGACATGTTGGCCCGGTGACCGGGCCAGGCCGGGTTCGGGCAGGGTATGGCTGGTGACCAGGCCGGGCCGGGTTGAGCCCAGTTCGACTCGATTCGGCCCGATGTACACCCCTAATTACCTGGATTCTCGATTCGGTCGATTGGTCCATTGCTGTTGGCCTCACACCTCACCGCACTGCTAAGGTAATGTGGGAGCATCTCCAGACAATTTATCAACAGAGTAATGCAGCTCGGTTATACCGCTTGGAACAAGATCTCGTTAACCTTACTCAGGGTGACGACAGTATTCAATCATTTTACTCCAAAATTGTCACAATTTGGACAAAGATGGCTATGACGGATCCAACTTTTCCTCATGACTTTAAGATATTCCAAACTATGCACGAGAGTGTGCAAGTTCGACAGTTTCTTATGAAACTGCGTCCAAAATTTGAGCATTGTTGGGCTGCTCTCTTGAACCGTAGCCCTGCTCCTTCATTGAATTCGGTTATTAATGATTTATTGGCTGAGGAACAACGACTGAAAGTCTCTCTCTCCTTCCCTAACTCCGGAATCATCTGATCTGGTGCTTGCTGTGTCCATCACTACACCAAACCATGGTTCCACTCCTTTGACTTGTCGTGGCTGCAACAAGGTGGGACATGTCGTCGCTCAATGCAAAGATTGGTGCGCTTATTGTCGCTTATTGCAACAAGGCGGGACTGGTCATGGTATTTAGGACTGCCGTTCATGTGCCTATACATCTTCTTTCGGCCGTGGACATGGTGATCGAGGCTGTGGCAGTGGTCGTGCTCTTTCTGCTACTTCTGCCACTATTTCTTCCGAGCCTTCTGTTAGTGATACTGCATCTATTGTTTCTGCTGAAGGTCTTTCCTCAACTTTCACTCTTGCGATGCTCCAGCAAATCGTGCAGTCCCTTTCTGCGGCCGGTATGTCAGGTATATCCCCATCTTCTACATGGTTCTTTGATTTGAGTGCTTCCAATCATATGACGGTGTTATATCCCATCTTCGCGACATTCGTTTCTGCACCAGAAATCGGGCTATTTCTACTGCGGATGACACTAGACTACCCATTCAGTCCGTTGGATCATTGACTTTCTTTCATTCTGCCCATCGCCAGTTCACCCTTTGTGATGTGTTTCCTATCCCTAACCTCTTCTCCAATTTAATTTCTGTTGGTCAACTCACATCCAATAACTGCTTAGTCATATTTCTTCCCAACTGTTGTTTTGTGCAGGATCTGGCAACGGGGAATGTACTTGGGATGGGTAGGCGGCATGGTCGTCTGTACGTGCTGGACTTTGATCCATCTGTCACTCCGGCTCGCTGTTTCTTTTCTTCATCTTCATCAGATATTTGTTCGGCAAATAAATTGTGAAAACTATGACACTTTCGCCTGGGTTATCCATATTCCGATCGGTTAATTCAGTTATTTTCTTCTGGCATGTTAGGGAATATTTCTCTTAATAAAAATGATTTGGATTATTCTCGTTCTTCTTGTTGTCTTTCAAAAAGTAAGTGTATTCCATTTCCTCTAAGTATTACAAAATCATCTTTATGTTTGAACTAGTGCATACGGATGTCTGGGGCCCTTCACCAATTATGTCTCTCTTTGGGTTATGATAATATGTTATATTCATTGATGATTTCACACGTTACATCTGAATTTACTTTATGCAATTGAAGTCACAGGTTTTTGAAAAATTCAAGTTATTTCACTCTATGGTGGAGACTCAATTTCGGGTTCCAGTTCAAACTCTCCGCTCTGACTCGGGGGGAATATCTCTCAACCGATTTTCGTACATTTCTTCAGGGTCATAGGATTATTCATCAGACCACCTGTTCTGATACTCTACAACAGAACGGGGTGGCTGAACGAAAAAATCGTCATATTGTTGAAACTGCCAACACCCTGATGACAACTATGAGTGTTCCTCGTTTTTTCTGTGTGGAAGCAATGTTACATTCAGTCTTCTTGATTAACCGGATGTCAACCAAAGTTCTGAACAGTAAATATCCCTACTTTGTTCTCACTGGCTTACCTCCTGCATATTTCACATTTCGTGTTTTTGGTTGTGTACTTGACTTCACGTGAACGTAACAAACTATCTCCAAAATCAGTCAAATGTATGTACTTGGGATTTTGAGAAACTCTGAAGAGTTTTCGATGTTATGATCCTATTTCTCGTCGTGTTCGGGTTTCAAGACATGTTGTTTTTCTTGAACATATTGCTTTTCATTCATCTCTTCTTCCTCCGCACGCTCCAAACTCTCCTGGTCTAACTGCCTTTCCTGACATTCATTTTGCCTCGAGTACTCTCCCTCGTCCGTTACAGGTTTACTCACGTCGACAAAGTACAGATCCACCACCTATTACTCAACTCGAACCTACTGTACCTGTTGTAGATCCTGAACCCACCTCGATACGTCGTTCCGCTCGTGTACATTGACAACCTGGTCGCTTGATATGCTCTATGTCTGCCATGAATGCCACTCTGGATACTGTATCTATTCCTACTTCATACACTCAGGCAACCACTCATGATTGTTGGAAGAAGGATATGGAAGAAGAACTTGCAGCTTGGATGATAATCATACGTGGGACATTATCACTCGACCCACTGACCAACAAATAATTGGTAGCAAATGGATTTATCCTGTCAAACTCAAGTCTGATGGATCATTGGATCGATACAAGGTTCGGCTTGTCGCTCGGCTTGTCGCTCGGGGATACAAACATGATGAGACATTTGCTCCCGTGGCCAAGATGAAAACTGACGCAGGACAACCCTAATTATGATGCATGCTCATGAACATAATTAAACAGCGGAAATAAAAGGAATACATGATTTAAAATTCTAGCAGTAATTATCATAACTGAGAAAATCATAAAGGAAACATGCAATGGAGCGGGCCATCACCACAACCATGGAGTATGGAGTTCAATTACTACTTAGGTTGGATCCGGCGAGGGATGAGACCTCCCGATCTTGCATGGTCACACCCAATCGATCAATGAAGATCACTAGTCCGAAGAACCAAGAAGTTTCTCGGATTAGGGATTTGAGAATTTGGGGTTTAGGATTTAGATCGGTTCTCAAGATTTTGATCGAAGAAGGATTAGCCAAAACTGGAAAATAGAAGGAAGAAAATTATTACCTTGAAGAAGTTGGAGGGGCACAAGAAGAAATTAGAAGAAGAAGATCAAAGGAAGAGAAGAAGCACCATTAGAGAGGAGAGGAAGGAGGCAACCAAAGGGTTTGCTTTTCATTAATCAATAGTTGAAATTCGGATTTAGGGCTTTAGCCCACTTAAATAAGCAAATAAAGACATAAAATTACTAAAATACCCCTAGAATAAGCAAATAAAGACATAAACTTACTAAAATACCCCTAACTAAGCAAAAACGCGCAAATAACATAAGTACGGGAAAGTTTGGGCGCTCGGTCTTCTTTCTCCAATCTTCCTTCACATGTGTCTTTCCTGAGTGGGGTCTTCTATATGTCTAATCACATGTGAAAGGTCTTCAGCTCCTCAATAGTCGCCTATCCACAAAGACTGCACTTGTGGTTGACGTTTTCTTCGTTGGTACACCTTGAATGCGCTTGTGTCCGCATCAATTCCCCTCGGGTCAGAAAAACTCGACTCCGACGAGTTGAAACTTTTGTAGCGCTCTAGTAGATCTGGATCAATACCCTGCAGTGCGTCGCCTGACAGCCACGTAGATTCAGACGATGGTTTGTTCTTCCACTTGACAAGATACCGTTGGAAACCTCCCTCTCTTGTGGATGCTATCTCGTCATCCAAGATTTCCTCAATTTCTTCTTTATGGGTAATGGGTGGAGGAGGGGGTGGAAGGGGTTGGGTAGCAAACTCAGAAAAAAGCCATGAAAGGGACGATGTATCAACAATGAGAGTATGGGCACGGAATAGATCTTCCACATTAAAAGTTGGATTAATGCTCATTTCAGGTGGAAGGTCAACCCAATACGCGTTGGACCCAACCTTTTGTAATATCTTGAATGGTCCAACACTACGCGCTTGTAATTTTTTTACAGATCCTTGAGAGAATCGCTCTGGCCTTATTCGCACCATTACAGTCTCCTTGAAATTCTTGCACTCTACGATGAGAATCAGCTGAAACTTTATAATTATCATTGCTCTTATTTAACCGCTGTCTAATATGTGTATGCAAATCATGAATATGTCATGCAAATGCATCGGCTAACTCAGAAGACCTTTGGGTAACAGACATAGGTAAGAGATCTATGGGCATTCTAGGTTTATAACCACTTACAATTTCAAAAGGACTCAACCCTGTAGATCTATTAACTGACCCATTATAAGCAAGTTCAACAGTTGGTAAAATTAGGTCCCAAGTCTTAACATGTTCACTCACTAGACAACGTAGAAGATTTCCAAGGCTACGGTTTACCACTTCAGTTTGACCATCTGTTTGTGGGTGGTAAGCAGTAGAAAATTGCAAACGAGTTCCCATAATGTGCCACAGTGTCTTCCAAAAATAGCTAGTAAATCGAACATCACGATCAGACACTATGGTTTTAGGTAACCCATGGAGACGCACTACACCATAAAAAAAGAGACGAGCAACATGAGACGCATCCGACGTCTTCGAACATGGGAGGATATGCGCCATTTTAGAAAAACGGTCCACAACGACAAAAACGGAATCGTGCTTTTTTATAGTCTTGGGAAGCCTAAGCACGAAGTCCATACTAATGTCCTGCCACGGAGCATGTGGCACTGGCAATGGCGTGTACAGCCCGGTATTTTGCTTTCTTTGCTTTGCCAGCTGACATGTTCGACACTGCCTTAAAACTTTGGCTACGTCTCGCTTGAGGCTTGACCAATAGAAACGATCTTCCACGAGGGCAATGGTCTTATCACGACCAAAATGGCCAGCTATCCCTCCTGAATGAAGCTCCTAGATGAGGAATTCACGAAGGGACATACGGGGAATACAAAGTCTGTCTCCCTTGAAAAGAAAGCCATCTTTAAGAACATATTCACCCATAATATGCTGGTCACTAGAGAGGGACGCGTAAGCACCCCCAAAATCAGGACATATGGGGTATTCATCTTTCAGTTGCTCAAATCCGACTACCTCTACACTTAAGGAGTTGAGCAACGCCACTCTCCTACTAAGGGCATCCGCTGGTTTGTTTTCAACTCCGGCCTTGTGTTTCAAAACAAACGAATATTCCTAAAGAAACGCTACCCACTTGGCATGCCTTGGGTTGAGTTTCTTCTGGGAATGCAAATATCTCAAAGCCTCATGGTCAGAAAACAAAACGAATTCTTACGGTAGGAGATAGTGTCGCCAATGTCTCAGGGATTGCACTACCACATAAAATTCTTTGTCGTAAGTGGAGTATTTTTGTTTTGCCTCATTCAGTTTCTCACTGAAATAGGTCACTGGGTGTCCTTCTTGACTCAACACTCTACCTATACCGACACCAAACGCATCACACGCTACTTCAAAGACTTTAGAAAAGTCAGGTAGACGCATGACAGGAGCTTCCACCATCTTGCCCTTAATTTCTTTAAAAGCCTTGACTGCGGCTTTAGACCACACGAACTCTCCCTTTTTCATGCACTCGGTAATGGGAGCCATGATCGTGCTAAAACCCCTAATGAACTGACGATAAAAAGTTGCTAGGCCGTGAAAGCTTCGCACTTCATGAATGTTCCTTGGTTCTGGCTACTCAACTATGGCCCTGACTTTTTCAGAGTCTGCGCGCATCCCTTCAGATGACACTATAAATCCTAAGAACACAACTTGGCTAGACATGAATGCACATTTCTTAAGATTAGCATACAACTTTTCCTTCCTAAGGACACTACAGACTTTCTTTAAATGTTCAAGGTGTGATTCCTTAGTGGTACTATAAATAAGAATATCGTCAAAGTACACCACTAGGAATTTTTCATGAACGGCCTCAAAGTTTGTGTCATCACCCGCATTAAAGTACTGGGTGCGTTAGTCAAGCCGAAGGGCATGACCAACCACTCATACAGTCCATCTTTCGTCTTAAACGCCGTCTTCCACTCATATCTTGGGCGTATACGGATTTGGTGATATCCACTCTTGAGGTCTATCTTAGAGAATATAGTGGACCTGGCCATCATGTCAAACATATCATCAAGTCTAGGTATATGAAACCTATACTTAACAGTAATTTTGTTTATGGCACGACTATCCACACACATGCGCCACGTGCCGTCTTTCTTTGGCGTTAACAATGCAGGCACGACACACGGGCTCATACTCTCTTGGATGAAACCCTTTTGCAGAAACTCATCAATTTGCTTCTTCAACTCTGCATGCTCTGCAGGGTTCATCCTGTAGTGAGGAAGGTTCGGTAAAGTAGACCCTGGGACAAGATCAATGACATGCTGTATGTCCCTCATAGGTGGCAACTCATTCGGTAAGTCTTCAGGAAATACATCACTGTATTCCTTCAGGACCGAGGTCACCTCACGGGGCAACTCTAATGGAACCTCAGGTGTAATCTCTCTAGCCACAAGGGCATACACCATAGAATCCTCCTTAGCCTCTTTTTCAAACTCTCTTGCGCTGATTATATGTAGAGACTTAGGTTTGGATTTCCCCATTCCTCTAGGCTCACTTGCCTTCTCATCCTTCTTCTTCCCTAGTGTATTCTCAGGTGGCATGAGATTAAGTTTGATCTTTTTACCGTTATACAAAAAGTACACGCATTCGAACGACCAAAGATCGTGACATCATTATCGAATAGCCATGGTCTACCTAGGATAACATGTCCCACATCCATAGGTAAAACATCACACCACAGGGACTCTTTGTATGACCCAAACTCGATGGGGACTAGACATTACTGGTGACAGGTAGGGATGTCTTGTCAACTCAAGAAACTTTATACGGGTCTGGATGAGGTGTGAATTTCAGTTTTAAGCGATCTAAGGTGTTAGTGGAAATCACATTCTGACAACTTCCACTGTCCACTATCACCTTACAATTCTTTTCACCACACTTGGCAATAGTGTAAAAGATAGTGCTTCGACGCCAGTCAGCACTACTTCTAGACTGAGCTAGCACACGCCTGACTACTGCAAGCGTTGCTTCTCCATCCACTTCTTCTTCATCAGTAAGTCCTCCTTCAGGGTGATACTTTTCAACTTCATAGTCACCCTGGTCATCTCCATCCTCGTGGGACTCGCTTATAACTAAGGTTCTCCCACGGCTCTTCGTAGGACACTGATTAGACATGTGGCCAAGATTGCCACACTCATAGCACCTCACTTGGCTCATGTTACTAGGACCGGCACCAAGAACCTCTTTGCCCTTGTCCTCCCTAGGCCTAGGCGGAATGGTCGCCTGTGCCCTAGGTTGACTACCAATATTAGGTCTAATTCCCTGGGAACTAGATCTAGCACTGGAGTCTCGGGACTCAAAACGACGAACGACAGGAGCCTTCAGATATTGCTCTAACTCCTGCATGACTTGATATGCTTCATCCAAGTCCGTTAAGGGCCGAGTCATAAGCTCGCGCTGAAGATCCGCACAAAGGCCGTCTTGAAACGCGAGAGCGTTACTAGAGGGTCTTCTCGGATATCACATCGCATCATATACTCTTTAAATTTAGCGATGTAGTCAGCGACAGACATTGACCCTTGGCGTAAGGATTGCCATTGGTCAAGGAGCTTCTGACGGTATGAGAGAGGAAGGTACTTCTCCTTCAACTTCTCTTTCATCTCATACCAATGTGTGATACGGGCTCTATCAACTCTCTCTATCCTACGCTCGGTGTTGGTCCAGAAGAGCTTGGCTTGACCCACAAGCTTCATCTTAGCAAACCGCATTTGACGGTTTTCCGACATGCCATACCATTCAAAGTAGTGGTCCATGTCAGCAACCCAGTCAAGGAATGCCTTGGGATCCAAGCGCCCATCAAAACTCGGGGCCTCAACTCTCACACTCTTCATCGCACGCTCATCTGGATCATAGCGATCTTGATGATCACATGTGGCTCGTGCCTCTCGCACCACACCACGACCATACCATACCACGATCTCTATCCTCACTACCACCACGTGTGGCAGTGCGTTCTTCAATGATTCCTCCCACTTGGGAGTGCGCATCATTCCCTACAACGGGTTTTCCTTTTGGGACGCCTCTAGTTGCTCGACCTTAGTCATGGTAGTGGTAATTTGGTTCTCAAGGCGGGCAAACTCACGCTTTTGACCCGCTTCTAGGGCGGTTATCTTTTGTATCAATTGAGCAAGTTGCTCAGATAACTGCTCGTTATTCTTGGTAGGTTGAAGTCCGAAACCTCTACCTCTTCTCGTGGGCATACAATGAAGACTTGAACCAAACTCTACCCAACTAGACTATTAGGTGTTATGACTTTCAAGATGAATGCGATGAATGCAAAACTACTATGAACTGACACAATTAAGTTAAAACAGGAAACAACTCAAATTTGGAAAATTTTCAGATTAGGAACTTTCTAAAATTGAAAACTTTCTAAATCTGGAAACTTTCTAAATCTGAAAATCTGGAAATCTGGAAAGTTTCTAAAATTGAAAACTTTCGGAAACTTTCTAAATCTGGAAATCTGGAAAGTTTCTAAAATTGAAAACTTTCTAAATCTGGAAAGTTTCTAAATCTGGAGACTTTCTAAATCTGGAGACTTTCTAAATCTGGAAACTTTCTAAATCTGGAAAGTTTCTAAAATTAAAAACTTTCTAAATCTGGAAACTTTCTAAATTAAACCTAAAATCATAACCCTAATTTGATAACTCGATCTAGACAAAAAACCATGCAAGCCTAGGCTTTGATACCAAATTTGACGCAGGACAACCCTAATTATGATGCATGCTCATGAACATAATTAAACAGCGGAAATAAAAGGAATAAATGATCTAAAATTCTAGCAGTAATCATCATAACTGAGAAAATCATAAAAGAAACATGCAATGGAGCGGGCCATCACCACAACCATGGAGTATGGAGTTCAATTACTACTTAGGTTGGATCCGGCGAGGGGTGAGACCTCCCGATCTTGCATGGTCACACCCAATCGATCAATGAAGATCACTAGTCCGAAGAACCAAGGAGTTTCTCGGATTAGGGATTTGAGAATTTGGGGATTTAGGGATTTAGATCGGTTCTCAAGATTTTGATTGAAGAAGGATTAGCTAAAACTGGAAAATAGAAGGAAGAAAATTATTACCTTGAAGAAGTTGGAGGGGCACAAGAAGAAATTAGTAGAAGAAGATCAAGGAAGAGAAGAAGCACCATTAGAGAGGAGAGGAAGGAGGCAACCAAAGGGTTTGCATTTCATTAATCAATAGTTGAAATTCGGATTTAGGGCTTTAGCCCACTTAAATAAGCAAATAAAGACATAAAATTACTAAAATACCCTTAGAATAAGCAAATAAAGACATAAACTCACTAAAATACCCCTAAAATAAGCAAATAAAGACATAAACTTACTAAAATACCCCTAACTAAGCAAAAACGCCAAATAACATAAGTACGGGAAAGTTCGGGCACTCGGTCTTCTTTCTCCAATCTTCCTTCACATGTGTCTTCCCTGAGTGGGGTCTTCTATATGTCCAATCACATGTGAAAGGTCTTCAGCTCCTCAATAGTCGCCTATCCACAAGGACGGTACTTGTGGTTGACGCTTTCTTCGTTGGTACACTTTGAATGCGCTTGTGTCCGCATAAAAAACTGTTCGTACTCTTCTGGCAATATCATCAGTTCGTTCTTGACCACTCGCTCAGATGGATGTGAAAAATGCTTTTCTTCATGGAGACCTCCAAGAAACAGTATATTTGAAACCTCCTCATGGCTCTTTATTCCCTGACAATAAGGTATGTCGCCTAAAGAAAGCCCTGTATGACCTCAAACAGGCACCTCAGGTATGGTTCCAATGCTTTCACGATGTTGTTACGGGTGCTGTCTTTACTCAAAGTGGTCATGACCCATCCTTATTTTTGCGCACCACTGCTCGGGAAATTGTCGTTGTTCTCGTCTATGTTGACGACCTAATCCTGACTGGTAGCGATGCTACTGGCATCTCGGCTTTAAAGGAAGTTTTGCAATCATCCTTCAAGATGAAAGACCTCGGCCATTTAACATACTTTATTGGGCTTGAGTTTTCACGTTCTCAACGTGGGATCCTGGTAAGCCAGCGTAAATATACCAAGGATCTTCTCGCCTTGGCATCATTAACGGATCAGAAGACAGTTCACTCCCTTAGAACTTAACATTCAATATGGCCGTGACGATAGTGATCTCCTTGTGCAGCTTGCCGTATACCACCGTTTGGTTGGAAGTCTAGTTTACTTAACAATGACTTGCCCTCATATTGCCTACGCTGCCCAAGTCGTCAGTCAGTTTTTTTTTGCTCATCGGACTCCTCATACGACTGCGGTGTTGCGCATCCTACGGTACCTACGTGGAACTCTAGATCGATCACTATTCTTCTCCTCCACGGCGACTCTGGACCTTCGTGCTTATTCGGATGCTGATTGGACCGGTTGCGCTCTCACACGAAGATCTACCACTGGCTACTGTGTTTTTCTCGACACTTCTCTTATCTCTTGGAAGTGTAAGAAGCAAGCCCCTGTTTCCAAATCGAGCATGGAAGCCGAGTATCGGGCGATGTCCGCTGCTTGTAGTGAGCTTGTCTGGTTACGTGGACTTCTTTCCGACTTGGGGATTCCTCTACCGAATCCTCCTCCACTCCATGTCGATAATCTCAGTGCCATTCATATTGCCTCTAACCCAGTTTTTCATGAACGGACGAAGCATATTGAAGTTGACTGTTACTTCATCCGCGAGAAGATTTAGTCTGGGCTAATTTCTCTTCCACATGTTGCATCCCATAATCAGATTGCAAACATTCTCACCAAGTCCATCATTTCTGCACGTCACTCATTTCTAGTTAGCAAACTATTACTTGTCGTTGACCAGCATTAGTTTGAGGGGGGATGTTAGACGGGCCATATACCTTGTTTACCTTGTATAGCTAGTATACCTTGTATGGTTCATTTCCATAGGTAGAGGATTCTGATTTTATTATTTTCCTTGTATAGATGATTGTAATCTCTATATATTCAACCCCTTAGGGTTGTCTCAAATACCGAAAACCTTTTGGCTTCTCTCGATTTTCATTGTTTTCAAAACAACGGCTTTACAAATTCCAGGTTTATGACTCTTGGTTCGAGATGTCAAGACAAACAATAGATTAGTCAATGAGAGGAATAACAAATCCAGATTGACTACTACGATTCATAATTCCCTAGACAAACAGCCCCAACCATCCAAATGTCCCCTTAGCTCCTTAGTGTAACATTTCCTAGCAAATTAAACTTTAGTGAAATGACATTGATCTATTCTGTACTTGGTACCTAGTCCGGTTGGAAAGAGACCTTAATGGTAAACATACTGTTTAAAATCATCATGCTTCTTTTCGCTGTGAAACATGTTTGAAGCAAGATAAAAAAGGAAAACCTTAGATGGTGTGTCAAGTTGCATGTTTGACTGTTGATTTGGTCAGTATATGCTTAATATCTGCA
Organism: Magnolia officinalis; assembly: GCA_021015155.1. Classification (NCBI taxonomy): domain Eukaryota; kingdom Viridiplantae; phylum Streptophyta; class Magnoliopsida; order Magnoliales; family Magnoliaceae; genus Magnolia; species Magnolia officinalis. Next base: position 20,392,871 of record JAJHSJ010000005.1, on the reverse strand, counting down.
ATTATTAAAACAATTCACTATTCGTTCTAGGCCATGACTCCTTGCAATGATGCTGAAATAGGAATTTGCTTTCCTATATCTTGATTTTCTTACTGTCCCAGATTTGAAAGCCATAGGCTCAACTAGACAAGAACTAGCTAGTTTCTCATATATAAATATTATTCGTGAGTTGTTGGACACACATGACAGTGGGGCCCACAGAACTCGACCTCACCTTATTATACATATACGTATGCATATACATACATAGGGAAATGTACTATAAGGTTGACCTCACCTTATTATACATACATATGCATATACATACATACATATATAGGGAAATGGTACTATAAGGTTGACCTCATGGGAAGCTTCCCATGAGGTCAAGCTCTGTGGGCCTCACCATGATGTGTGACAAACATCCATCCCATTAATCAGATGCACCATTCCATGGTGAGCCATAAGCCTAAAAATCAAGCCAGTCCATGAATTATGTGGGCCACACCACAATCAACAATTGAGAGTGGATGCTTGCCATTGAAACCTTCTTGATTGTCTATAGGGCCAATGAGATGTGGTTTAGACATGCAGCCCATCAACTGTGTGTGTCCCACTTGGATGAGGGGTCACACAAAATTTTAGGCCATTCCAACACTTAGGTGGGCCCTACCAAGTGCTTTTAGATGTTTTTAACATGACTTTCTATGCTTTCAGATGGTGTGGCCCACCTGAATTCCCGATATGGCTGATTTTTGGCACATCCCATAATCTAGAAGGGACCTACCAAATGCACGCCGTGGATGTCCATCACACATCATAGTCAAGCTCAGTGTTCGAAATATCGATACTATCGGCCGATATATCGACCGATATTATCGTTATCGCACCCCTGCGAGACACTTGCGATAACCCTCGGAAAATACTAAAAAACCCAAATCTAGATATCGGCCGATATATCGTCGATATAACATGATATTTTGACGATATTGCGCGATTTCCTCTCCATTATTGTCGGACATCGACGTCATCATCTGAAAAAATTGGGAAAAAAAATTAGAGGGTGGATTTCGGTACCTGTAGAAGAGATCGCCATGATCGGAAGCTTCCATTTGGTGGGCCATTCGAATTGAAGCGTCATTCCTAGGTTACCGTAAATAAAATCTCCGATTTTGGAGAGAAATCCGGAGGCATCCTCGCCGATACGATGAGATTTGGGAGAAATTGTTCCTCTCTGCTTAAAAAAAGGTCGTTCGAGCTTTTTATTTGGACGCGGATTAGCTACTGACAGGTTGAGTAGCGAGATCGCTACTGAAGTGACGTCACCAACTTACGTGGGTCCCACCATGATGAATGTGTTATATCCACATGGTCCATCCATTTGAAGATATCATTTTAGGACATGAGTCAAATAACAAGGCAGAAAAAAATCTGTAATGGACCCCACTACAGAAAACAGTGGAGAAAGTGACATCCACCGTTGAAACCTTCCTAAGGTCTACTGTGATGTTTATTTGAGATCCAACTTGTTAATAAGTTAAAAAAGACATTATAAAAGGGAAAAAATATATATATTAGCTTAATCGAAAACTTTTGTGGCCCTTAGAAGTTTTTAATGGTGGGTGTTACTCTCTCTACTGCTTTCTGTGGTGGGGTCCATTGGAGCTTTGAATCTTAGTCATTCTTAGGCTCATGGTATAAAATGTTCTCTCCAAATGGATGGACGGTGTGGATACAAAACATACATCATGGTGGGGCCCACGGAACTTGGTGACGTCAATTCAGTAGCAAGTCTCGCTACTCAACTTGTCGGTAGCTAATCTGCGCCCCTTTTTTAATCGAAATCGAGTATCGGTGTGTTGACGCCACCAAGTTCTGTGGGTCCCATCATGAGGTATGTGTTATATCCAGACTGTTCGTCCATTTGGCGAGCTCTTTGTAAGGCTTGAGCCGAAAAATAAGACAGATCCAAAGATCAACTGGACCACACTGCAAACAACCGTGGTAGATTGAACGTTTACCATTGAAATCCTTTTGGGGGTCACGGAAGTTTTGGATCAATATGATATTTATTTTTCCTCTTCATCCAGGTCTGTGTGACCTAATTAACAGATTGGATGGAAAATAAACATTATGGTGGGCCCTACGAATGTATTAATGGTGAGAATCAGTCTCCCATTGCTATTTGTGGTGTGGTCCACTTGAGCTTTGGATATGACTCATTTTTGGGTTCATGATCTAAAATGATCTCTCCAAATGCATGAACGGTGTAGATATAATAAATACATTATTGTGGGGCCATGTAACTTTGAAATGTTTGTACAACTTGAGCTCGAGGAGCGTCAGCGCCGTACTAGGATTTCCTGCCAAAGCCTTCCGCAGGAAGTTCTTGCGCTTGAAACCTTAGTGGGGCCTACCATGATGTTTGTGAGGAATCCACTCCGTCCATCTGTTTTGCGAGATCATTTTAGGACATTGAATAAAAAATGAGTAGGATCTAATACTCAAGTGTGCCAAAAATGTGAGGATTGAACATCCACACTTGAAATATTCGTGGGGCCACATAAGTTTTGAATCAGACTAATATTTGTATTTTCAATTCATCCGTGTAGGAATAACGTTATGAACGGTATGTATGGCATGTTAACATCACTGTCGACCCAAGGAGGTTTCAACGGTTGGAATTTTCCTACCCACCTTTTCCTTTAGTGCGGCCCACTTTAGTCTTAGATCCTGCTCATTTTTGCTCTCAAGTGCTAAAATGATATCAAAAAACGAATGGACGAGTTGGATTTCTTACAAACATCACAGTGGGCCCCACCTAGGTTTTGAGCGAAGGAACTTGGTAGGAAATCTGCATACGATTAGCGCCCCACCCCTAGTGTGGTGGGAAGTGGATCCTCTAGTGAGCAGTGTACTTTGTAAACTTTGTGGGCCCACTATAATTCATGTATTTTATCCACTTCGTCCATCCATTTTACCAGATAAATTTATGGTTTGAATGAAGAGAAAAAACTATTATTAGCTTGATCCAAAACTTTTGTGGCCCACTAATGGTCAATCACCATTGTTTCCTATGGTATGGTCTACCTAATTATTGGATCTGTTTTATTTTTTGGATAATGTCCTGAAACGATATGGAAAAACGGATGGACGGGGTTGATACTGAATATAGTTGTCTTAGTTCAATCGGACAGCGCATAGCTTAGGACCCTATACAAAGGAAATCTATTATGTACACTTCTTTTTTGAAACTTTATGATTTAAAAGTGTGTATTAAGGGCCTTCTTAACAATCCCCAAAGTTTCATTAAAAAATTCAACCATTTTCCCAATGTTTCCCCATGTTTCCCAAAAAGTGTGATAAACTATGCGGTACAAACGATATATCCCGTGCGATAACCGATGTGTATCTGTATCCCAAGGGTGTGATACATTGTGCGATACTGATATTTCGAACACTGGTCAAGCTCTATGGGCCGCACCGTGATGTGTGATGGACATCTACGCCATGCATTTGGTAGGTCCCTTCTAGGTTATGGGATGTGCCAAAAACATCTGTATTCGGAACCCAGGTGGGCTACACCATATGAAATTATAGGAAATCATGCTTAAAACATCTAAAAGCACTTAGTGGGGCCCACCTGAGTTTTGGAATGGCCTAAAATTATTGTGACCCCTCATCACACAAAGGATGGGCTGGATGTCTAAACCCATCTCACTGGGCCCTATACACAATCAGGAAGGTTTCAATGGGCGGGCATCCACTCTCAACTATTGTCTGTAGTGTGGCCCACCTAAGTCATGGATTGGCCTCATTTTTAGGCCCATGGCTTACCATGGAAGGGTGCATCTGATTAATGTGATGGATGTCCGTCACAAACCACGGCGCACACCCCCCCCCCCCCCCCCCCCCCCCCCCCGGCACATGTTCACTCCCCAAGTATAGGGTTGTGATGTAGTAATAAACTCGGTGAGACCGAGGTCGAATCCACAGGGACTGAAACCTGTACGTAATCTGAAAATAACCAGAACTAGAACTAGAATAAGATGAAACCTAAATCGAGTGAATATGAGAGAATAATGATGAAATAGTAAACTAAAATATGTGGAACTCAGAGGTAGGAAACTAGGGTGCCAAGGATCTACTTGTAGCAATTGGGAAGCTACCTTGCATTGATTCAAGGACAACTAGAATCAGAGTCCTATCTTATCCAATTGGTAAGAAGAGATTTGTCAGATCTCTGAACGTCTCATGGATCTAATCATCAACAGATACGATTGGTGCAAATTTGGAAGTGATTTCGTCACCTAACCATGCCCAGGAGACTATGGTAAACAACAACAATTTACCAATCTCACAGCCAATCATGAAAGAATTGTGAAAGTTAGGAAGGGTTCCATCACCCAACCATGCCCATGAGACGATGGTGAACAACAGGGTTCCCAAGTTCACAATCTCATAATGAAAAGAACATACACAAAGCTATTGCAGATCTACTGTAATTTGAGTCATAATAAACCATGAAAAACTAAAAGTATTCCTTAATAATCAAACTAGAATCCATAAGAATTCAATAACCATGAATCAAAACAAAGCCACCTTCCTAATCACGCTACAAGCTTCACCTCTTAGCCCTAACTAAGAGGTTTAGCCTAGCAACATCATTAGGCTAAATCCCTTAATTAAAGATAAAATAAGCAAAATAAAAAAAAATAAAAGAAAAAAACAACTCTACTCTCCCTGTCTCTCTGCTCCACGTCTAGTCCCCTGATCAGATGATTCCCCTTAAGCTCTCTCTTTTCTCCTTTTATAAGGAATGTAGGTCAGCTGTAGTGAGAGAGGTCGGCTAGACGTTCGCAGTACGTTATGTTTTTGGCACTTCCTTCTTGCGCTGATGCTTGGTGGGGCCCATATTCTATGATTGCTGAAGAATCAGATCTGTTCACTAGATTCGTGGTGTTGATTTAGGCCACTCGTCCAAGATTGAAGTGGATTTGAGCTGTGGGTGGACCACACTACTAATCGACGTGGCAACTTGTTCCTTGCTGTTGCGTTTTGAATGTCTGCATGGGTGCATGAAAATGATTGGGTTTTGGTCGATGCCCTCCACTAGGCATGATGGACATCTCGGATCATCCATTTGGTGATCGTGGTGGGCCACCTCAACTCCCTGCGGACGGACTTATGCTTCTAACGCAAAAGGAAACTGTTCCTGTTTCTTTTGCAAATTTGTCGGCTATATGAAGTGGGGCCCACCTTGCTATTTTGATAATTCTATCCCGTTCATTGGGTTAGTAGGATTGTGTTGAGATATGGGTCAAAATATGGGATGGATCCGAGTATTGGGTGGGCCACACCATCAACCGACGTAGAGAAATTTTCATTGTTTCTGTGGCCATGGATGTATGAAAATGACTAGGGTTTGGTTGAAACCCTCGTCTAGTCAGGTTGGATGGTTCAGATCAACCATTTGGATGGCCATGGTGGGCCACAACACATTTGAAAATCCGACAGTATCAACCCTCTAACGTGCCTGTCGAGGCAACGTAACATTGGCAGATATTGGTGGTAGCATCAGGTGGGGTCCACTGTGTTGTTTGGTAAGCAATCCACTCCGTTCACTGTCTTTGTCTCACTATGTTATGATACGGGGTAAAAGATGAGGAAGTTTCATAAGTCAGGTGGGCCGCACCATCTAAATAAATGGAAATTGGCAATGACCCTTAAATCTATTAGTTGAATAGTGGTATGCATGGTTCTAATCGTATTTACGGATTTGCCATCAATTCCTCGATCACCTTCCGACGTCAGTTATGTTAGAGTACACCGTCCAAACGCCTTGAAATTTGGCGGATATCCATCGTTTTTCATGTTCTTTCCATCAGTTTAATTTGGGTCCTGATCTCCCAAGGACGTCCAAGATGCTTTCTTAATGGTTATTGTCTGATCTTGCCGATCGGGTCACTTATATACTGATCCAAGGGCTGAATTTTGACATGTACAGTTAATTTATGGTTCTCAGGCCGGATATAAAGTTTCGAGCCGAACGGATGGTGGGAATCCTGTGATCTTGCATTCTGGACGACTTTTATGCCCTTTTAAACCAATCACTTGATCTTCTAGGATCTTTGGCGTGTAAATTCCTCGATCTTGGTCCCCTGGGGTCCGTCCCTTGCCTTGGTGACTACGGAGTGTTAAATCCATGCTTTTAGTACCCTTTTTCAGTCTAAGCTTATAAATTCACCTTTCAACAAAAACACGATTAAAACAGGTCGTTAAGCATTCTCATGTACGCAAAATCATGTGATAATTGGGGTCCAATATGCAATATTTGATCCTCAACAACACACACACACATTTGCAAGATAAAGGTACACAAGGCTCCTTTAACAGTATGGCGTATGCATTCTGTGTTTGCCAAGAACAGTGGTTCCTAATGTCTTGTGCATCTTGTTCTTTTAAGAGCCCCTTTTTTCTATTGGGTTTCAATATTTTTTGAGAAAGTTTTTAAATGAATAATTAACATGTCTATAGATGAAAGCAATTCCCATTTTAGGAATGATTTGTGTTCAAGGAAGGATTTATAGGTTGCAAAGAATGAAGGTGTTGTAAGAATGCTCATTTGTTCTGTTTGGTTACATCAATCAAAAGAGAGGCTTAAACCATTATATGTACAAGAAAACAATTCTCAGGTGTTTAGAAAAAGCAGGTGCTCATTTTCAAGCCTGGGATTTGGAAGATGGTCAAATATATGTTATGGGTGGCTTAGTGGACATTTTGAGTCCTCATTTGGATACACACATAAAGTGTATATGACCCTAAGCTTGTTTCACCAAGTGGTTTAATCCCGCATTATTCCAGAGTGCCTTTGTTCCCTAGCTTCTCTACATGATTGGTAGTGAGTTGATTAACATGATTTACCATTTGACAACCATCCTCAACTGGGATAAAGGTATTCCATAACGGTAATGGTGGCCGTAATGGCCACCACCATTACTGTTATGGTACGGGCCGTAATGGCTGTTATAGCCTTATTCTTTTTTCCCCTTTTTTATTGAAGAAAACCTGTATTGGCTCCGTAGCTGCTATTACGAGGGCCAGAACAACTATTGTGGGGCTGTTACGAGTCATTTTTTCCATAATGGCCGTTACAACTCCGTAACATGTAATGGTTGCCACTATTTGATGCAGGACATGAAATTAAATATGAGGTGCAAGATTTCAAACTTTAAATCATACCAATTTCTAAACAATCACACAAAAAAAATTCACATCTCACATACGTTGAAACATTCAACAAGGGGAATCTATGGGGCTCCAAGCATACACACGTTTAGGGCTGGATCAAGTAGAATTATAAACCAAACAATACCCAATGGAGTGTAGATTCATCCAATCCTGCAAAGGACTGTTCCCCAGTTCAAGAGATTCACCATGTTTCAAATAGGGGAAAACCTAGGGTTTGCAAAAGTTGGAAATACTTAGGATCTGAGATTTTCTAGGGTTAGGGTTTGGGATTTAAGGCGAGAGAGGAGAGGAATAGAGGAGAGAGAAGAACCTGAGAAGGATCCTGTGTGTGGACAGCAGGCCCACCTGGATGCACGTGTGTGGCTGTCTGGCCGCACGTGTGTGGGGCCCACGAAACTGAAAAAGGACTCCTTGGGTGTGGTCGGCCAGGGGAGGCCCACTCTCACACCAAGTTTCGGGCCGATCCGATGTACGGTGAGTGCGTGGTGCTCCGCTGAAGTTTCAGCCCCCTGGTGGGCCAGAATCTGGAAACCTGTTGTAGAAGAGAACTTGAGTGCAAAAAAAGGATAAATCTGAAGATGGGATGACTGTGGGAGATGAAGGATGTGGGGTGTAGGGGTAGGGACGATATGCGATGGTTGTGGCTTCACACCACGGTAGTTGGCCCTTCGAGAAGGGAGGGTTTCGCACCTAATTAGATTCTTCAACTCAGAGAACTAGAGAAGAAGAAGAAAACGAAGAATTTTATTGATAAACCTCAATGAAAAAAATCTACATGGGGTTGCCTATTTATAAGAAAAATCCTAAACTTCAAAAGTCGTGCCATGTGCGCACATTATTACTTAGAGACGAAGTAGCAAAAATAACAACTAATTAACACAATCAAAACCGTTCATGATGTTCCTAATACCGATAATAACCAAAACTCAAAATCCTAGATCATCTAGGGTAGCGGGCCACGATCATGAGATCCAATGGTGGAATCCCTATGATGATCGTGTCCACTCCAATGCTCCATAGCACAACCCCCTAACTAAGAGGCCCTTCATAGAGGTCGCCGTTGATCTAGATCGATAGTGGGGCCTTCCTTCTCCTTGTGTATGTGCGTAGGGTAGGGGGCGTGCGCGTACACGTGATGTCTCCATCAACTCCATCAACTCTCATTGGCTGCGAAGGTTTCGCCATTGGCGAAATAAAACTCCTGAACTGCTCCAAGATGTCAAGATTAAGTATCTGAAGCTCTTCCTCAGTGAGCAACGTACAATTTGATGCTGGCTGTGACTTCCACTTGACCAAGAGTTTTTGAAATCCGCTGTCCGATGTCGATACTATTTGATGGTCCAGGATATCCTCTCTCCTCTATGGGTGTGGGAAGGGTAGGTATGAGAGGTAGAGTCTGGGAAGATGGGTCGGAAATGGGCTATGGATTAAGAAAAAAATCTGGGGAATCCGGATGGTTTGGTGAAAGGCTAGACAAGGTATCCGTGGTCCCTTGAAATGCAACTAGATCCTCCACATTGAATGTGAAACTAATTCCCATGGAAGGTGGAAGATCTACCACATACGTATTGAGACCGCTTCGTTTTATAATTTTGAATGGCCCAGCGCTACGCGTGTGTAATTTACGAATGGTTCCCTAAGGGTACTGCTTTGGCATGATGCGGACCATCACAGAGTCCCCTACATAGAATTATTTGAATCGTTTATGTTGGTCTGTAGAAATTTTGTAATGTTCATTACTTATATTGATCTTTCGCCTGATTTCTTGATGCAATGAATGAATGTGATGTGCGAAGGACTCTACAGACTCTCATGGCCTATGAGACAGGGGCATAGGGACAAGATCAATAGGCTTGCTAGGTTTATAACCAGAAATAACTTCAAAAGGACTTAACCCGTGGATCTATTGAAAGAACTATTAAATGCAAACTCAGCGATAGGTAGTGCAGTATCCCACATCCTGGTGTGTTTCCCCACTAAACACCTGAGCAAATTTCCTTGGCTCCTATTGACCACCTTGGTCTGATCATCGGTCTGAGGGTGGTAGGCAGAAGAAAATTGGAGCCTAGTATTTATCATATGCCATAGTGTCTTCCAAAAATAACTCATGAATCACACGTCACGGTCAGACACTATGGTTTTGGGTAACCTATGCAGCTTGACGACCTCACTAAAGAACAACTTGGCAACATGAGATGCGTCAGAAGTCTTCGAACAAGGAATGAAGTAGGACATTTTAGAAAAACGGTCCATGACAACATATATGGAATTGTGTTTCCGAATAGTCTTGGGGAGCCCAAGCACGAAGTCTATACTAATGTCCTGCCAAGGGGCGAATGGAACTGACAAAGGCGTGTATAGCCCCGTGTTCTACTTTTTTTGCTTTGACAGCTGACAAGTACGACACTAATAATTTTGGCTACGTCTCGTTTGAGGCTTGGCCAATAGAACCTATCCTCCACTAGGGCAATGGTTTTGTCTCGACCAAAATGACCCGCGTCCCCTCCTGAATATAACTCCTAGACAAGAAAATCGCGGAGGGAGGTGCGAGATATGCACAAGCGGTCACTCTTAAACAAATATCCGTCTAAAATTAAGTACTCCCTGCTAGTTCCTAACGAACTTTCTATCAACGATGCATACACAACTCCAAAATCTGGGCACTCAGAATTATCCTCTCTGACACGCTCTAGCCCTTGGACTTTGATACTCATGGAATTGAGTAATGTGACTCGACGACTTGACGCGTCGGCGGGCTTATTTTCTACACCGGCCTTGTGCTTAAGCATAAAAGTATACTCTTGAAGGAAATGGACCCACTTGGTGTGCCTAGGGTTTAATTTCTTCTGAGAGTTCAGATATCTCAAGGCCTCGTGATCTGAGAACAAGACGAATTCTTGCGGCAATTGATAATGACACTAGTGGCGCAACGATTGCACTACCGCATAAAAGTCTTTGTCATAGGTGGAGTATTTTTGCTTCGCCTCATTCATTTTATTACTAAAGAAGGCGACAGGGTGCCCTTCCTGACTAAGTACTCCTCCTACGCTGACACCTGACGCGTCGCATGCGACTTAAAAAACTTTGAAAAAATCCGAAAGTCTCGTAACTGGAGCTTCGGTCATCTTGACCTTTATCTCCTTGAAGGCCTTCGAAGCTGCCTTCGTCAATTGAAACTCTTTTTTTTTTTTTTTTAATGCAATCCGTGAGGGAAGCCATAATGGAATTGAAGCCTCGAATGAACTGCCTGTAGAAGGTAGCCAAGTCGTGAAAGCTGCGCACCTCGTGAATATTGCGGGGTTCAGGCCAATTGACAATGGCTTTGACCTTCTCGAGATTCGTCGACACACCCTCAGCTGACACAACAAAACCTAAGAAGATAACACTATCAGACATAAACGCATACTTCTTTAGGTTGGCGTACAATTTATCGGCTCTAAGGATCCCACAAACTTGCCTCAAATGGTTGAGTTGTTGCTACTTGGTCATGTCATAAATTAAGATATCATCAAAGTAGATGATCAAGAACTTCCCCATGAAGGGCCTCAACACTTTGGCCATCACACGTATGAAAGTACTTGGGGTATTAGTTAGCCCAAAAGGCATGACTAGCCACTCGTATAGCCCATCCTTCGTCTTGAAAGTTGTGTTCCACTCGTCACCAGGGCGTACATGGATTTAGTGATAACCACTTTTGAGGTCAATTTTCGAGTAAATAGTAGCGTTAGCCATCATATCCAACATGTTATCAAGACGCGGTATGGGAAACCGATACTTGACTGTGATTTTGTTGATGACCCTACTATCAACACACATATTCCATGTGCCATCCTTCTTAGGTGTAAGAAGGGCGGGCACGGCAGACGAGCTCATGCTCTCTCGAATGAAACCATTTTCTAGGAGCTCATCAATTTGTCTCTTCAACTCTGCATGCTCCTTTGGGTTCATTCTGTAATGAGGGAGGTTTGGTCGAGTCGCCCCAAGAACTAAATCAATGGCATGCTGTATATCCCTCATAGGGGGAAGCTCATTCAGTAGATCTGCAGGAAAGACATCACGGAACTCATCCACTACCGAAATGGCCTCAGTGGGTAATTCTACACTATCCTCTGGTGCACTCTCCCTAGCCACAAAGGCGTACATTATTGAGTCCGACTCAGTCTTTCGTTCAAAGTCCTTGGCATTTAGAATATGGAGAGGTTTAGACTTGAACTTTGATTCCTTTGATTCTTTTAAGCCGCTCACACCACTTTGTGTGGTGGACTCCTTTGCAGTCATGTTCTTAGGTGGAAGTGGATTTAGCTTGACTTTCTTGCCCTCAAACCAAAATGTACACACATTTGAATGACCAAATATGGTGACATCCCTGTCATAGAGCTAAGGCCTACCCAGAATGATATAACCAACATCCATGGGAACAACATAACACCAAAGTGTGTCTTTATCAGGGTGTCCTGTATCCGTTACGATATGGCCGTATCAGCCGATACGTAACCGTAACGACCGACACCGTTATGCGATACGGGGTCGAAACGGGCACCCCCCCGATTTTGTGACCATAACAGCCGTTACCTCCCGTAACGGCTGTTACGGGCTAAAGAAAATAGGAAAAAAAAAGTACCTTTTTTTCTTTTTCTTTTTCTTTTTCTTTCTTTTCTTTTTCTTCTTCTTCTTCCTCTTCTTATTCTTCTGGACTGCTGCGGCTACGGCTGCGGCCTTGCTGCGAGTGCGGCTGTGGCTGTGGTTGCGGCCTTCTTCTTCTCTCTCTCTCTCTCTCTCTCTCTCTCTCTCTCTCTCTCTCTCTCCCTCCCTCCCTCCCTCTTCTTTCCCTCCTTTTTTCTTTTTGGTTTCCCTCTTTTTTCATTTGGTATCCGAAAAAAAAATCGGAAGCGGATTGGCTGGTGTACCATACACCAGCTATATAGCTGCTGCAGGTACGTGTCATGCTAAGACGAGCACTGACACTCCTCGAGCTCCAAGTTGTACGAACGGTTCAATGGAGATCAAAGTTACATGGGCTCCACAGTGATGTATTTATTATATCTACACCATTCATCTATTTTTAGAGATCATTTTAGAGCATTACCCAAAAAATGAATCATATCCAAAGATCGTCTGGACCACACCAAAAATAACAGCGGAGATAATGATTTTCACCGTTAAACAATTCTTTGGGCCCACCATAACGTTTATTTTCCATCCAATCTGTTCGTAAGGTCAAAACGACCTGAATGAATCGGAAAAACAAATTTCATATTGATCTAAAACTTCTGTGATCCCAAAAAGGGTTTCAATGGTAGACATTCAATCCCCCACTGCTTTTTGCAGTGTGGTCCACTTGATAATTAAATTTGTATTATTTTTCGTGTCAAGCCTTAAGACGAGCTCATTAAATGAATGGACGGTTTAGATATAACACATACCTCATGATCAGACCCATAGGAATTGCTGACGTCAAATGAATGGACTACGTACGAGTTACGCAGCACGCTTTTATCGCACGAGTTAATAAATGGTACACGTGCCACGTGGGCCCCACCATGATGTATGTATTTTATCCATGCCGTCCATCCATTTTGCCACATCATTTTAGATCATGATCTAAAAATTAGTAAGATCCAAATCTCAGGTGGACCACAACATAGGAAACAGTGGTTATAGAATGCTCACCATTAAAAATTTCTTAGGGTCCATTAGGGTCAACTGTACGTTTATTTTCCATCTAACCTGTTAATAGGGTCACACTGACGTGGATGAAGGGAAAACACATGTCGGCTTGATCTATAACTTTGTAGCCCCCAATAAATTTTTAATGGTGGACGTTTAATTATTGTTGTTTCTTATGGTGCGGTCCACCTGAGCTTTGGATCTACCCCATTTTTGGGCTCATGCCCTAAAATTATTTGGCAAAATGGATGGACGGTGTGGATATAACACGTTCATCACAGGTGGGCCCGAAAAATTTGACACTCGTATGCTACACTTCACAATCCGAGTCCCACCTAATTCGGGCCCTTAAAAAATTGTACACAAGACATGTGTTAACTTAAAATTTACCAATTAAATTATGGACTGTAATTGCTAACTCACAGTGCCAAAATCAAATTGTTTGAATAGTTTTAATTGTTAATTTGTGGACGCTTATTTTTTAAAATAGGGCCTTTTGATTTTTTTCATGAGTCACTATCCAATAAATGTCCACCAATTCATAAGTGGGATAATGCCAATAAATTACATGAATTTGAGGCTGATTTGGGGCATGGATTGGTCCTCCAAGTCAGCCCCAAATTGGCAACACCATCTACCTGAATTTAATTTCATTTTTTTAAAAGAACTATTGAGAGAAATGATATCAAATTGTTAAGTATATAAATTAGATATTTAGAAAATTAAATATATGAATTTTGTAGTCAAATTCAGGTTATCTGGTTCATAAATTCATTAGATAGTACGATATAACTTCTCACCAAAGAGTGGACCGTTACACCACCATAAACTTGTTCCAATTTATAAATGAATGCATATTTGGAATGCTTAGAATATTCTGGATTTAATCCATATTTTTTTATATTTTTTTGGCAAAAAAAATTTGCACCGTTACGCTCCCATATCGCCGTTACACCCCTGTATCTGTATCGGTATCGGAGGGCACCGTTACGCCAACCGATACCGATATGGGATACCTTGGTCTTTATATGATCCAAACTGAATAGGAACAAGACAACAGTGCGAGACTGGAATGGAAGTTTCATCAACCCAAGACGCTCCATAGGATTGAGGATGGGCTTCAAGCTTCAAGCCCAAATGGCTCACGGTGCTAGTTGATGCCATATTAGCACAACTACCACTATCCATGATCATCTTGTACCTCTTATCACTACATTTTGCGTAAGTATGAAAGATCGTGTTGTGGCGTCAATCGTTGGTATTCTTGGCTTGTGCAAAGGTGCAACGCACAACTGTGAGGGTCGTAGACTCTTACGCTTCCTCTTCCTCATCACTAGGAGTTTCTGTTGGCTCATATTCTTCTTCCTCACCGTCACTCTCTGGGGGCACTACTTTTAATTGCACATCAATAAGGAACACCTTGGTGCCCTCTTTCGTGCCACACTGGTGGCCAAAGTGACCAAACCCCTGACATCTAAAACACCTAATCGCATCACTTTTGCGCGAGTTAGACCCGACAACTCCTTTACCATTATCATCCTTAGGCCTAGACTGAGAATTACTGGAAGACTTGTATTGATTTCTAGTGTTGGGCTTAGCCCCAGAAGGGTTGGCCTTAGCGCCAGAATCACGAAACTCAAATCACCTTCCCACAGATGCTTTGAGGTATTGCTCGACCTCCAACAGTACTTGATACATCTATTCAAGAGTGTCTATGTCCTTAGCGAGCAACTCTCTCTTAATGTCAGAACGGAGGCCCATCTTAAATCGAGCAAGAGTGAGTACGGGATCTTCATCAACTTCACACCGGGTCAAGTACTCTTCGAACTTCTCAATGTATTCAGTCACACTCATGGAACCTTGTCGAAGAGACTGCCATTCTTCAACCAACCTCAAGTGATAGGAGAAAGGGAGATACTTTTCCTTAAGAGTTTCTTTCATTTCTCCCCAATGGACTATTAGGGGCTTCCTCGACATTTCTTTCGCTCCACAGTAGCCCAAAACCTCTTTGCTTGGTCCACAAGCTTCATCTTGACAAATCAGACTCGACGAGCATCTGACATGTCGTACCACTCAAAATAGTGGTCTATCTCTGCCAACCAATCTAGAAAAGCTTTAGTCAAGTAACCATCAAACGTAGGGGCTTCTACTAACTCCCCAGAGGAGTCGCACATCTGGTTCATAGTGATCATGATGCCTCTCGCGGGGCTGGTGCACGGTGTGCGCCCATGACCAGTTCCTTGGCCACCTCCATTCCTCGGTCTATCCTCCTGACCACCCTGCCTGAGATTGGGTATCTTCCTTAATGGTGGCGTTTGCCCGGGCGGGGGTTTCTAGTTGGGTAACGCACATATTAAGTTGTTCAAAGCGTTGGTTAATACGTTGTTCCAAGCGCCTACCCAAAGATTCAAATTGCCGGGTTATATTGTTCATTGACTCCTGCAATTGCTCCATGTTTAGCGTAGGGTGCAAGCCAAAACCACGACCAGTACGTGTGGGCATACAACTACTCACTCAACTCCAAGACCCTTTAACACAATTATATGCGTCTAAATGAGACTAAATGATCATATAGGACTCTGTATGAGGGAAAGTACGCAACGCTACTAAAATTCCAGCAATATAACTGCCCAAATAATTTGTTAACAGAAAATTCAGCCAAGAAATTTGGGGATTTTCTGACAATAGAAAATTCATCAACCCATATTGTGAATGATGGGTCCTAAACAACCCTTTATAATGAGACTTGATGCAAAATAAACATAAATAAACTAAACCCTAAACATGCAATGCATTCCCCTATGAAAAACCTAAGCTCTGATACCAAATTTAATGCAGGACATGAAATTAAATATGAGGTGCAAGATTTCAAGCTTCAGATCATACCAATTTCTAAACAATTACAAAAAAAAAATCACATCCCACATACGTTCAAACATTCAACAAGGGGAATCTACGGGGGTCCAAGCCTTCACACGTTTAGGGCTAGATCAAGTAGAATTATAAACCAAACAATACCCAATAGAGTGTAGATTCATCCAATCCTGCAAAAGACTGTTCCCCAATTCAAGAGATTCACCATGTTTCAAATAGGGGAAAACCTAGGGTTTGCAGAAGTTGGAAATACTTAGGTTTTGGGATTTTCTACGGTTAGGGTTTGAGATTTAAGACGAGAGAGGAGAGGAATAGAGGAGAAAGAAGAACCTGAGAAGGATCCTGCGTGTGGACAGCAGGCCCACCTGAAAGCACGTGCGTGGCTGTCTGGCCGCACGTGTGGGGCCCACGAAACTGAAAAAGGACTCCTTGGGTGTGGTCGGCCAGGGGAGGCCCACTCTCACACCAAGTTTCGGGCTGATCCGATGTACGGTGAGTGCGTGGTGCTCTGTTGAAGTTTCAGCCCCCTAGTGGGCTAGAATTTGGAAACCTGCTGTAGAAGAGAACTTGAGTGCCAAAAAAGAATAAATCTGAAGATGAGATGGCTGTGGGAGATGAGGGATGTGGGGTGTAGGGGTAGGGACGATATGGGATGGTTGTGGCTTCGCACCACGGTAGTTGGCACTTCGAGAAGGGAGGGTTTCGCATACAATTAGATTATTCAACTCAGAGAAATAGAGAAGAAGAAGAAAACACAAAATTTTATTTATAAACTTCAATGAAAAAAAACCTAAATGGGGTTGCCTATTTATAAGAAAAACCTTAAACCCCAAAAGCTGTGCCATGTGTGCACACTATTACTTAGAGACGAAGTAACAAAAATAACAACTAATCAACACAATCAAACCGTTCAAGATGTTCCTAATAACGATAATAACCAAAACTCAAAATCCTAGATCATCTAGGGTGGTGGGCCACGATCATGAGATCCAATGGTGGAATCCCTACGATGATCGGGTCCACTCCAATTCTCCATAGCACAGCCCCCTAACTAAAAGGCCCTTCATAGAGGTCGTTGTCGATCCAGATCGATAGTGGGACCTTCCTCCTCCTTGCATATGTGCGTAGGGTGGTGGGTGTGCGCATGCGCGTGATGTCCCCATTACTATTACCGTTACCTAAAGGCTGTTATGGTCTCAGAGGGCTCTTACGACACACCATGCCTGGGACCTGTATATCATAATTCATAAATGCAGCTTTTGTTTAGTAATGTTAATCTATTCTTCTTATAAAATCTTCGAAATATTATATTTTCTACTTACTGAGATTTCTTTTGGTATCTACTCTTGTAACCTTTCCATAGTTATTTGCTCTCTTTCATTCAATTCTGTTCTTTTGGTATCTACTCTTGGCATTTTGAAAATTCAGTTGCTGCAAATTAGTTCATCATGCAAAATGCTAACAGTGGTTCTTTTCTAACTTCTTGGTAGGATAATGACATGTGGTTCCATATCGATGCGGCATATGCCGGTAGTGCTTGTATCTGCCCAGAATATCGCCATTACATCAATGGGGTGGAAGAGGCGGATTCATTTAATATGAATGCACACAAATGGTTTCTAACAAATTTTGACTGCTCGGCCCTCTGGGTGAAGGTATGCCCCCTTTATATTTGGAATATTTCTCTTGGATTTCTACAATATCTGGATTAAACTATAGGTTTTTTCAAGCATCCATGGTATTATATATTTTATGATCTGAACTTCTAGGCTCAAATGCAGTATAGGGCATTTGAGTGGTGTTTGCCAACCACTTGAGCATGACCTTCCCAGTTTTGGTCTGGTGGTGGTACCTCTGCACTTAGCTGTTTGCTGGGCAACTACCCCTTCATGACCCTGCTTTGTGTTTTTGCCCTTTGGGGTGTGCATAATTGGCTGGGTCAATACAGGGTGGGACCATGTTGGAATGCTAATGCTGTCAATGGGAGCCTTGGCCATGGTGAGTTCCAAGTACCCTGATAAAAGAGGAAGGTTGATGTCTGGCAGGCAACTGATCATAAGAACTGCCAATCTACATTTAAAGGCCAATCCTTTGCTAGAGAAAGGCCAAGATGATGGTGGCAACGACTACGAAGGTCGTGGTGGGGCAATTATCAAAGCCTTGCCCCAACTATTTTGGGTTGCTTTATGAATCTTGTTTCCTAGTCAATCCTGAGGCCTTATCCTTGGTAAGTGAATAAGCCTTCATACCCGCTCTCACCACCTCAATCCAAGTCCTTCAGGTCTTCCTCTCATCTTAGATCTTTTTAGGCCCTTCGACCCTAATCCATTTGAGTGGTGTTTACTTTAAATGACCTTATTCGTAATTCTATCCTTCCTAGTCTTCCAAGGCATCCGTCTCAACACCTTCATCTCCATGACACTTCACCTCTTCTGATGCTGCTTTCTAACTACCCAACATTTTGCCCCATATAGCATATTGCTGGTTGAATTGTTGTCTTACAGAATTTATCCATGAGTTTCATAGGCATGCAGCGATCACATAACACTCTAGAGGTACATCTCCACTTCATCCACCCAGCTCTAATTTCTATTGGAAGCATCCTCATCAATCTCTCTATCCTTAGAATAATATAGCAAAGGTAATGAAACACATCACGTCGAGAAATTTCTTGACCAAAATTTTTAAAGCCTGGAAATACATATTATTGTCATTGTTGCTGTAACTTGTGCCAGCTATTTAGGGTTGGCTTCATGATTTGCTTGGCAAGGGTTTGGTGATGGACTATCTACCAACTTTAACGCTATATCATTTTGGACTGGTGCCACAACCAGCTGGAGTATATGTTATACACACACATGGATAAATGTTACTTTGTCCAGATCTCGAATAATTTTAATTATATATTCAATGCAAGCCATTCTTGTTTGTGGTTACTAAGGGCTCGTTTGGCATCTCTACTCTAATTCAATAAGAGCTACTCTAATAAGCTCTTTTTGTTCTAGCACTTGTTTTAAATAAGCTCGTTTGGTAAAATTATATTTTCAAATCCAAAAAAAGCTCTTATTTGAAATAAGCACGTTTGGTAAAACCTTCGAATAAGAGCTTTTTAAAAAGGGCAATTGACATCATTTTTAAAGATTTCAACAACTCTATTATTAGAACAATTCAAATGGTTGTTTTGGTGGATCTCACCATAGATGAACCATGCCCCAAATGACAAAAGAATGGATGACTATAATCTTCATATTTTAAGACATTTGGGCCATCCATTATCCCATACATTAGATGTGGATCAACCATCATATTGAGCCCACCTTTGATGTGGACCGTCCATTGTGTGAGCCAAACCTTCAAAGTGGGCCGTCCATAATACAAGGCCCATCTTGGATGTGGACCATTCATCATTAGGGGCCCACCTTGATGTAGGTCATCTATCATGTGGGGCCCACCATCAATGCTAATTGTCCTTTATGTGGGGCCCCTCAATGTCCACTATCCATCACCCATCACGTGGAGTCCACATTTAATGTGTCCATAGTGTGGGCCCTACCTTCAAAGTGGATTGTCCATCATGTGGGGCCCACTTTTGATATCCACTATTCATCGTGTGGGGCGCACCTTCTATGTGGATCATCCATCATGTGGCCCACTTTGGATATGGGTCATCCATCATGTGAGACCTTGGATGTGGACCGTCCATTAGGTGGGGCCCACTTGATGTGGACCGTCCATTATGAGGGGCCACACTTTGATGTGGGCCATCCATCATGTGAAGCCCACTCCGTCCATTATGTGGGCCCACCTTGATGTGGACCATTCATCGTGTGGGGTCCCACCTTCAATATGGGTCGTTCATCATGTGGGCTCACCTTTGATGTCAACCGACCATCACGTGGGCCCACCTTCAATGACCATCATCCATCATGTGGGTCCCACCTTTGATGTGGGCTGCCTATCAAATGGGACCCACTTGATGTGCATGTTCTGTCATGCTAGGGCACACTTTGATGTAGACCATCTATCATGTGGGGCCCACCTTTAAAGTGAATTGTTCATTACGTGGGCCCACCTTGATGTGGGTCCCCACATTCAATATGAGTCATTCATCATGAGGGGCCCACCTTTGATGTGCACCATCCATCATGTGGGTCCCACCTTTGTTGTGGACCATCTATCGTGTGGGGCCCACTTGATGCGGATAGTCCATCATGTGGGACCCACCTTTGATCTCCACCATCCATCATGTGTGTCCCACCTTTGTTGTGGACAGTCCATCATGTGGGGCCCAACCTTCAATATGGGTCATTCATCATGTGGGCCCAACCTTCCATCATGTGGTCCCGCATTCAAATCCACCATCCATCATGTGGGTCCCATATTTGATGTGGACCATCCATTTGGTAGGGCTTGCTTGATGTGAATTGTCCATCATGTGAGGCCACGCTTTAATGCAGCCCATCCATTATGTGGGGCTCACCTTTGATGTGACTGTGCATTATGTGGGCCCACCTTTGATTTGGACCATTCATCATATGGTGCCCACCTTCAATATGGGTTGTTCATCATGTCGGCCTACCTCGAAGAGATTGTAAAGAGAAGAGAAGAGAGTAAGATGGGAATTACTTGGAAAGTTTGAGGATAAACTTGTCCAAAAATTAGTTCAAAATGTCTACCCGCTTAAACTAATAAGTTTCGTTTCAGAAAGTAACCCCTCTCCAACTTATAAAATCGGAGCTTATTTACTACTTTCTAAACAAATAAACACTACGATTAGACTTCTACCAAGTAGTCTAAAAGCTTCTTTTAAAAAAAAAAAAAAAAAAAAAAGTCGATAAGCTCTTATTTGTAGAGATGCTAAACGCCCCCTAACATATGATACCATTTCATTACGTTCGAAACCCAAACTTAGATTCCTCTGGACACAAATTTTCCATTCCACTTGAACAAGAATGTTTTTTCTTCATGTCCATTTTGAAAACTGTAGAGGAATTCAACTCCTTATGTGCTTATTGATGCCATAGACCTTAATCATATGCAATACCCTTTCAGGGAATACATTATACTAAATTGCAATTTAGGCATTTTTATGTTGGCATGTAAGTGGTGGTCGGTAAACATACAAGCGAACATCGACAAACACACACACATGATATCTACACATCGTTGTTTTAAATAGCGTGTAGCCCGGCGTTTGACCCTCTATAGCATATAGCATAAGCTACACAATCCTTAATATTTTTTTATTAAAATAATAGAAAATATGATAAAATTTATAAAATGCATAATTTCTATGAGTTCTTGACTACGACTCTAGATTAACCACTTATTTCCATGCAAAATCTCTCTCTCTCTCTCTCTCTCTCTCTCTCTCTCTCTCTCTCTCTCTGCCTTTAGAGTTTAGACATCTCTAAGTGTGACTTTTTTTTTTTTTTTCATTTGTTGAAACATCACAAATTCATGGTATAGATCACAATTTGGATGGTCCAGATTGATCTAAGTGCTCTATCCACGATATGGATCCCAATTTGGATGGTCCAGATTGATCTAAGTGCTCTATCCACGATATTGACCGCAATTTGAATGGTTCAGATTAGTTTAATATAGTGCCACGTGTCATAGGTATAAGTCATCGCAATTTTAAAATAGGTGTTAAACTAACATAGAAAAAACACAAAAAGAAAAGAAAAGAAATTTCAGGTAGCATACACTATCTACGCTATGCTATACGCGACATACCCTGTAGCTTACGCTACCAGGGAGTTACGCTACTTGTGTACGCTACGTAGCGTATGCTATGCACTACGCTACAACGCTACCGAAAACATTGCTACACGCAGAACTTGCATATGATATCTACACACACAACTTCCAAGTCCAACTATCATGTGCAGGTGACATCTACCCTGTTCGATAGGTTGGCTCCACCATGGGGATGACTTTGTGGAAAAATCAGCCCCATCCATCCATCAGGCGGCCGCCGTGGACCGTACTTGTAATATGTTATTTATTATCAGCTATACATTATTTTCCATGGTGTGACCTACCTGATGAGTGGATGGGGCTGATTTTTGCACAAAATTATCTTCATGGTTGTGCCAACCTATTGGACGGGTTGGATGTTAAATGCACATGACATGTTGAAAATTATCTACTGGGTGGTTGGCTACTTATCGTCTAACCAATTGGGTATGAGCATCCCTACACACATGCATAGACATTGCTAACATCCCCAACCTTTTGAATGATATGTGGGATGCCCAATGATCAATTAGGACGGTTCATTCAATAGGACCAATGGGAGCAATCCATGGCACAAAAACCACACCAATCAGATGCTCCTTACCCTTTGAATGGGGCCAATTTGTTACAATCGTCCGCTATTTTTGAGCCGTAGATCACATGGTTAGAATAATCAAACCAAACCTCTACTTGGGAATCATGAGGAATACAAAATGGGATTTATTTGGTAGATGTTTCAAGATGATGATTGGAACTATTTCGTTTCTCCGCTCAATCTTAGATGTCATTTTCCATGTTTTTGATCGGACACTTGGAATCATCGGTTGGCATGATTTTTACAGCATGGCTTGTTCCTAGTTGTATGAATGAAAGAACGGTTCAGATTGATGATACGTAACCTCACGTGCCATTAAAAGCTTATGGGACATTGCTAACGTCTCCATGAACGTGGGGATGTTAGCAATACTCTATATATGTGTATATGTATTGTAACACCCTGTACTTTCAGTACTCGGGTGTTACCCGATAACCTAACTTATGGAACTGCTCATCTTCATTCTGGCCTAAATTTGACAGTAGGAGATCATTGATAAACTAATTTATCTAGCAATTGCATGATCGGTAAACACATGGTTTGGCGCACAAAACCCACTTAGTGTGGCCCATCTAAGCTTTAGATCTACCTGATGTTAAGTCAAAGGCCTCTACTGAGTTATCTAAAGCGAACGGAGTGGATTTCGCCAGGACACCTTTGTGGGCCCCACCTTTGATGCACGTGCATGTAGGACGTGTGCACACGCTGTGCACCGGTCCGTAGATCTGGTCAAATGACCGCTGACCCGCGGATTTCAAAAAAAAGAAAGAAATTCTTCTTTTTTTCTCCCGTCTTCCTGCGTGTCTGAGATTTGAATGGGAGACTGATGTTTGGGTTCGAGCGTGGCCTACTGTTCACTCCCCAAGTATAGGGTTGTGATGTAGCAATAAACTCAGTGAGACCGAGGTCGAATCCTAAGGGACTGAAACCTGTACGTAATCTGAAACTAAATAGAACTAGAACTAGCATAAGATGAAATCTAGATCAGGTGAATGTGAAGGGATAATGATGTAATAATAATCTAAAACTTATGAAATTTAAAGGAAGGAAACTAGGGATTCAGAGGATCCACTTGTAGAGATCAGGGTGATCTATAGTCAATTCATGAACTCAACTGGACTTCGAGTCTCATCTTCATCTAGTTGGAAGATATATCTTGAAAATCAATTCTGAACTTCATTTAATCTAGTTTTCAAGAGATCAGACGGATGTAGATTAGAATGGATTCCATCACAAAACCATACCCATGAGATAAAGCAAACAACAGAATTTAACCAATCTACAACTAATCTGAGAGATGAATGAGTGTTAGGAAGGATTCCATCATCCAACCATGTCCAAGGGGCAATGGTGAACAACAAGGCTTCCTAATTTCACAATCAACTAATGGAAAAGAAATACTTAAAGCTATCGTAGACTCATTGTAATTTCAGTCACAACGAACCATTAAGAACTAGAAGTATTCCTATTAATCAACTATAATTAAAATCAGTTCACCACATGAATCAAGACCATAGGGATCACCCATCTCACCAAAAGCTTCACCTCTTAGCCCTAGCTAAGAGGTTTACCCAACCATGATTGGGCTAATTCCCTTAAACAAAAACAAAAACAAAAAAAAACAAAAACTTCTACTCTCTCTATCTTGCAAAACGTCCCCAAAACTTCTCTCCTTTTCTCTCTCGCTCTCTCCTTTTTATAAGGAAAACAGTCGGTCACCATAGAGTTTCCGCACTCCTGCGTACGGGGTTTTCTTTTTTCACTTACGCAGCCAGAGAGTCGGTGGATGTGTAACAACGTGCGGAAGGACTTCCGCATCGAGAAAATGGCGATGCACTCCCCTTCTTCCCTCGCTTTCCGTTGAAAAGGAGAACATCCCCTGGGACGTTTTTGAGCGCCCTACATGATGGACGGTTTGGATCTGCCATATGATCAAATAGGGTGGGCCACAACCGCCTGGAAAACCGGATTTTCGTGGATGTGCGAAAGCTTTCGTATTCCTTCGCTGTTGTGATCGGTGGGCCCCACAAAGGTGTTTTCAAGGAAATCCACCCCGTCCATTGCATTCATGACGAAATTTCAGTCAAGAATGGATGGTTTTGAACGTCCATTGACGAGGCCTAGAGAAGAAATCACAATAAAAACAATTTTGAACGTCGCAAAACCGCCTGTTTGTGGCCTCTGTATCGCACACGTGTGCATGCATGGATGTAAAATTTTAGCAAGGTTTTGTAGTATTCGAGCCACTCTACAAGATGGACGGCTCGGATTTTCCGTACAGGTGACGTGTGGGTCCCACGGAGGTTCGTAAAAACGGCCAGCGGCCGTTCGTTGTGCAGTTGAAAACGGCAAGTGCCGTTTCTGTTTTGGAAACTGGCCAGGCGCAGGTGGGCGCTGTTTGGATTTGGAAGGCGGCGTGGTGCTCGGCGTACATACAATGTACATGATGTACATGCACCATATGCAGGGCCCACTATGATGTTTATTAGAAATCTGCACCGTCCATCCTTTTTCTCATATTCTTTAAGCTGTCAAGGACAATTTTAAAGCATATCCAGATAGCAGGTGGGCCCCACTTAGTGAATTAAGGGGTTGATCTGTCCGCTGGTTCACTTCTAGAGATCTTCAATTGCTTAAATTTAATATGTATAGTTAATTTATGGCCCCCATCACATGTATGAAGTCTTGTGTCAATCGGATGGCGGGAACCATGTGATCTTGCATTCTAGACCAATTTCGGGCCACTTGAGCTTCAATTTCTCGATTTTCCTGGATATCTGGCGTGCACTTCCGTCGATCTCGGTCCCCTGGAGTCTGTCCCTTGCCTTGGTGATTCTAGAGTGTCAATTCTATGCATTTAGCATCTTTTTCAGTCCACGCTCGTGAATACACCCTGCACCACAACCACGATTAAATCGGGTCATTTAAACAGTGTCAAGTTCGTAAATCCAGGCAGTAACTGGGGTCTGATATGCAACATTTGACCCTCAACACATACCATCATAGCTATTGTGCTAATTCGAACCATCCATCACGTTCACGACTCAGACATAACCAAAATCCCATGCGTCCCACCCGTGGTTGACCGCGTATATACACACAAACATGGATGCAGGAAGAGCTGTGCGTGCGAATATCCCGAAAACGGAAGTTGTTTTCTCTTGTTAGCTGGCATCGCATGTGCGGCAAGGAGGCAACGACACTTGCTCTCCCTCTTTTGAAGGATAAGGACCGAGTTGGGACCCAGCCCAACTCGCTGTGGTGCGGCAAGAAGGCAACGACACTCACTCTCCCTCTCCTTACGATTTATCCTGATTTTCAGCCCTCGAATGACCTAACGAAAGAGAGCTTATATAGCTCCTTTAATCCTCATTTCTAGAACAATCAATAACTAATCTCTGGATTAGTTACAGCCCAGACTCTAATCCACACGTGAGCTTGATGCCTCCATTGTCATTAAACGCTAACCCCACCAAACTCTCGCGTGGTCATGATCTAATGTTAAGATTGGACCTTTGACACGATGGCCCATCGAATGGACGGTCTTGATTGTGAAATGAGATC
Source organism: Magnolia officinalis (assembly GCA_021015155.1). NCBI lineage: Eukaryota > Viridiplantae > Streptophyta > Magnoliopsida > Magnoliales > Magnoliaceae > Magnolia > Magnolia officinalis. The sequence continues at coordinate 20,367,199 of JAJHSJ010000005.1, read as the reverse complement.
CACTATAAGATAGTGGGTATCCTTGGTTAACAGGGAAGATGATCTCTTCGACAATGGCAGATTCTCTATGGTCGGTTGATCTACTGATCTGATACGTATAGATGGCGTGGATTTTATCCTAAAACTCTGTGGGACCCACTGTTTGGATGAATTGGCCACGAAAACTCGTGGGTTCTTTAATTTTTAGTTGCAACGGTTCTTTGGTTGCTAAGGGAGTCCTAGAGTGCAGGGTGAATGGAGGGCTATGATTGACTTATGTGTGCGGGTAAGATTTAAGGATGAGGAGGCACGTGCGATGCCAGCTAACGAGAGAAAACGGCTTCCGTTTTCGGGATATTCGCATGCACAGCTCTTCCTGCATCCATGTTTGTGTGTATACACGCGGTCAACCACAGGTGGGACGCATGAGATTTTGGTTATGTATGAGTCGTGAACGTGATGGATGGTTCGGATTGACACAATAGCCATGATGGTAGGCCACGCTTGAACCCAAACGTCAGTCTTCCATTCAAATCCCAGACGCGCGGGAAGATGGGAGAAAGAAAGAAGAATTTCTTTTCTTTTTTTTTTTTTTTTTGAAATCCGCGGGTCAGCGGTCATTTGACCAGATCTGTGGACCGGTGCACAGCGTGTGCACACGTCCTACGTGCACGTGCATCAAAGGTGGGGCCCACAGAGGTGTCCTGGCGAAATTCACTCCGTTCATTCGCTTTAGACAACTCAGTAGGGGCCTCTAACTCAACATCAGGTAGATCTGAAGCTTAGATGGGCCATGCTAAATGGTTTTGTCCGCCAAACCATGTGTTTACCCATCATACAATTGCCGGATAAATTAGTTTATCAATGATCTCCTAAATCCCCAACAACATTTAAGGAGGATTTAACTGTCAACTAAGGGTTAGTTAGCAAGAAAATATGGTTTAGGTGTGGATTGTTAAACAGATTGTTAAGGATGTGATGTATGGTGAATTTTGCGTATTGGGTCTTGTTTTTATGATGATTTAAGGTCAGGACTTTCCATAGTCCTAATGGAACGGTTTTAGTAGTTTATAGAGCCGTCTAATCGCCACCTAATGGTCGATTTTAAAACCTGATGGTCGAATTAGGGGAATCACGTGTCAGATCATTCCATATATGACCCACATGGGGTCTTAGGTCTTTGAGAATTACTGGATTGGAATCCAACTGCGGTTTTAATGATCGAGTGGTCTCATGGTGATGATCAAGTGGTGGATTGACAACTCAAGGGTTGTGCACTCGAAGGACGATCGATTTGATGCTTTAGGTTCCGATAAATGGTGGACCTGATGATTTGATGGTCTAGCTTAAAAATTAGCGGATGGATGGCTTGATCCATAAATGAAGGTTACTTCCAACTGTCAGATTTAGGCTAGAATGAAGACAAGCGGTTCCATAAGTTAGGTTATCGGGTAACACCCGAGTACATAACACCTGAGTACTGGAAGTACAGGGTGTTACATGTATGTATGTATATATGTGTATATCTATGTGTGGGTGTGGTTGTGTTTTTACAGCATGGCTTGCTCCTGGTTGTACAAATAAATGAAAGGTTTGGATCGCTGATAGGTCACCCCCACGTGCCATTTTAAAGCTTCGAGGACATTGCTAACGTCCCCCATGAAGGTGGGGACATTACCAAGATCCTATATGTATGTGTGTATATTTGTGTTTGCATGTATATGTATGTATGTATGGGTATATGTGTATATCTGTGTTTGGGTGTGGGTGTGAGAGTGAGCTTTGCTAAGCCCACATATGTGTGCAATAAAGCTCATGTACACGCCACATATGTGCCAGCTTGGAGCAGTAGGTCTGAGATCCAATCTGTCCATCAGAACGACACCACTATATTGATGCACTAGCCCAAGAAACAGTTTGCAAAACAAATGCAACTCTAAAAAACTTGGCCGAAGTTTTCTAACCCATCTACCTATTTCCAATAATGGGGTCCATGTGCTGATTGGACAAGATTTCATGATTGAGAAAACATGTAAAAGGTTGAACCAACTTGATGGATGGATTAGATTTTGGACGTGTGTGCAATGCTCGCAAATGTGTGGCGTGTACATGAGCTTTATTGCACATGCATGTGCACTTAGCAAAGCTCACACACACACGCATGTACACGCACACACATAGTGGTAGCTCAATCGCATTGAAAACATATTGGGCAAATTGTTCTGTTTCATCTTTGTATTTGTGGTGGTTGCTGGAGCCCTTCGCAAAATGATATCAAAAGCTACCGAGATTGGTTTATGGAATGAATTTGGGTGACCTCCAATTTGCAGACGATACCTTGTCATTTTGTGAAGCTAAGAGCATTCAGATTGCTTATCTTAAGAGGGAGATACACTGCTTTTAGCTGGCTTGCAGTCAACGGAGGAATCTTGACCATCGATCATTTGTGCAAGAGAAGCGTGATTATCACAAATGGTTGCATCTCATGTCTCGGGCAGTTGAGTCAATGGATCGCCTTATTATTCATTGCCTGCTTGCCTACGAGTTTTGGTGGACAATGTGGACCTTATGTGGTGTATTTTGGTCTCCCCCTGCATTGTTTGAAGATTTCTTGCCTGGTTTGGGGGTATGAGAGTAAAAGGAGAAAGCACTTTGGTGGATATCCTTTATGGCATGGTGTGGTCCATCTGGAAAGGAAAAATAAAACGTTCAATTATTGTTCGACTCTTTGAGCTTAGCTGAGGAGGTCTTTCACTAGGTGAAAAATCAGGTCATTTATTGCCTGAGGGGTTAAAGCCTTTCAAAAATTGTAATTCGGAGGTGCTAAGAAGCTACTGGCTTGTATTGTTTTAGTTCCTTTTGTTGCGTGTAGGTTGATTTCTCATCATTCCTGCCTGTTTTCCCCCACTTTTGAGTGGTGCTTTTAATAAAATGTGGTGCCATTCTATGTGCTTGTGTATCTCAGTGGCTCACTGTTATTATTTGCAGCCAGCTACTTGAGCATGTCCTTTCCACTTCGGTCCAATGGTAGTGCATATGTAATGTAGGGGCATTTTCACATTGGGCTCGAGTGGGGTGGCCTGTGGGATGCAGGGGCACACTCTAGGTGGGTGGCCCGTGTGAAGCAGAACCCAATGTGCAGTGGGGCCCACGAGGGAGGTTCGGCCGAGGTCCTAACCCATGGGATGTGGGGCCTGGGCTATGAGATGAAGGGATTAATTCGCTATGCTTTATTAATTCGAGCTTTTAGAGCAAGTGGTTAATTGTCTTGCATCAATATGTGTGCCTCCTTGCCAGCTCAGATGCCTGTGTTTATTACCTGATATGAGGGAACTCCATGACTCCATGCGAGTGTGCCTGTATCGTCATAGCGCTTTTTCTGGCAACCGCCCCTCAATGGCCCTCCTTTGCTTGCTTGCCATTCAAGGTGTGCATGTATTACTCGGGTTGGTGGTGAGTACTGGGTGGGATTGCGTTGGCATGTGAGTGTTGTCACCATAAGCTTCTTCCACCACCGGTTCCCGAACTTGGGTAGAAGAGGGAGGTTGATTTATGGTGGTTGCTGATTGTAAACTTTTGCCAATCTACCATTTCAAAGCTGAGTAAGGCGAACATATTGTAGCTTAATCTATCCCAAAGACCAGATGTTGGTTTCTGGTTTATATAACATTTTGTAAACATATTTCTTTCAGTCACTTTGAATCACATGAAACCAATTACTAACACCATTAGCTGTTGGGCATTAAATCTTTGTTGACAATAAGCATCGATGATGCAGTGGCACTTATTTTGTGCCATATATATCAAGGAAGCATTTGGAGATCATTGTCTGCATGTCTCAGAAGCTGATGGACAGATGCGTTTTTTTATTTTGATGGAACAACTTGTTATTAAATGCTAGACAAATACAATTCCGACTTTGTTTAAGTGCATAAATCTTATATCTGGAAATTTTCTATAATAATCTATTTTCTTGAAATTGATTTGTGGATAATTATATTACGCTGCAGAAAAGGCAGTTTTCTATGTTGGAAATTTCATGTTGGTCATCTAGCAACTAGTCCTTATCTCCTCCATCCATTAAAATGCAGACAATACAAAGTGCTCCTTGTTGGGCTGCCTTTGAAAAATAAGGTTCACATTTTCTGAAAACTAAATCAGGTGGCAAATTGCTTATTAAACCAATCATACCTTGTTTTCTCCCTGCTCGTGTCTTTCAATTCAAGTGTATAAAACAGTTGCTTCCTGAGTAAATGATTTTTTCCTTCTCACCAGGACCAAAGTGCTCTTATTCAATCACTCTCTACAAATCCGGAGTATCTAAAAAATAAGGTGAATTTCCTCCCATTACTTCATATCAATATTTTCATATTTTCTCGAGTGAGGTAAAATATGGTGGCCGAAAGTTCTAAGAATTGGTTGTCCAAAAAAGAGGGAGAGTTTGAAATGCTTTATTATGGACTTCATTGTCATTAGGCATAATTATGAACTGTAGGATATTGAGTTATGTGACAATATAGTCCATGAATCATGATATCCATGTCAAAGAGAATCGGTTCTAAACACCGTGGGTTCATAGTCCATGCAACTTGTTCAAGATTACCCCCTTTTTCTTTCTTTTGGAAACAATGCTGCTGTCTTGTGACTGAACCTTGGCACCTTGGCACATCGCTTAATTTGCTTATGTGAGAGAACATGTTTTATGAGTAGGACCTTTATCAATGGTGAACTGATCACCTACAGGCACCATCACTTGCCATACCATCTTGCCACTTATGTAGGCCATCATACAATGAAAGTGGTTGGCCACAACATGAAGATGACCTGGTACTAAAATCAAGCCGATCTGCTCATCAGATGACACCATTGGTATCAATAGAATCGACAGTCTGACTCAGATACCGGTGGGCCTGCCTAGTGAGTGAATTAGCCCAATTTTTTAGAAGGGTGATCTTAATGGTGGGGCCTACATTTTCATGCTATGGATGTTCTACATTAGTGGGATGTTAGTGAGGAAGATGGTATGGCACTACAAGTCCATTGCCTGTGTGTGATTTGTTCTCTTTCTGGTGTTGGCTATAATTTTACGAAACTGATTAGTGATTGGATATTGATGCCTGAGGTAACAAATAATTAGAGTTGGGCAAAACAGACCCGATCCGGTGGATCCGACCCGATTCGACCCGATTAGAACCGAACCGACGGTTTGGATCGGGTAGCCCCATCCAGATCCGAAATCTTTTCGGGTCGAGTTTGGATTGGCCCTGATCCGACCCAACCCAACCCGAAAACCCGATCCGAATGGATCCAGACCGATCTGATCCTACCCGATCCGGAGTAGTTCTTATTGATCCTTCTACTTTTTCCTGTGGTATGGTCCGCTTGAGCTTTGGATATGCATCAATTTTGGATTCAACTACTAAAATGATCTGCAAAAACGAATGGACGACATGGATAAATCACATGCATTCAAGGTGGGCCCCAACAGAGTTTACTGTTTACATAACAAATGGATTTGCTGGTGTACCGCACACAGCTATGTAGTTGGCTGTATGCGCTAGCTGTAGGTACGTGTCGTGCCAAGACGAGCACTGGCGCTCCTCGAGCTCCTAGTTGTACGAACGGTTCAAAGGATATCAAAGTTACATGGGCCCCACAGTGATGTATTTATTATATCTACACCGTTCATATATTTTTAGAGACCATTATAGAGCATTGTCCAAAAAATGAATAATATCCAAAGATCATGTGGACCACACCACAAATAGCAGCAGAGAATGATTTTCACCGTTAAACAATTTGTGTGGTCCACATGATAGTTAGATCTATCTTATTTTTAGTCTCAAGCCTTGAGACGAGCTTGCCAAATGAATGGACGGTTTGGATATAACACATACCCCACCATCAGACCCATAGAACTTGCTAACCTCAATACAGCAAGTCACAGACTTTTTTCAAAAAAAGTCACTGCACTTTCGTGCATTTCACGTCAACAGAAGTACATCCAGAGAACGCGTCCAGAGAAAGCGCCACTTCTTTCATAGTCATGTATGGGCCCCATCTTGATGTATATGTTTTATCTAAGCTGTTCATCCATTTTGACGTATCATTTTAGGCGTTGAATACAAAAGTACGATATATTGAAGACTGAAGTGGACCACACCATATCAAACGATCCGAATCGTACCCAACCCGATCCGACTCGGTTTCCCTGACCGAGTCTGACTAGGTTCTGGTCAAGTCAATCAAGCATTGGATCGGTCTGAGTCAGATGACTGGACCTAGTCTCAGATCGGATCGAGTTCGGGTCAGATTATTGGAATTTCGGATCGGACCGAGTTAGGCCCAATCCGATCCGATCCGGACCGATGCCCAGCTCGACAAATAATACATGGTGAAATTAAGCAATGTCGACATTGTTAGAAAGAATTTATTATGGAAACTTTCAGATATGGAAAACATATTCATGACAGTTTCTTATAAGTGAAAGTTTTTGGGACATGCATTTCTTAATGAATTCACTGATTTCAAAGAAGAAAAATGGGCAGAAGGGCTGCAATAAGCACTGTGGCATTCAAAATGTTTTATCTACTTTCTGTATTTAATTAGGACTAGCAGCAGGGGGAGGGTCTTGGCTGAGAAAAAGGGAAAATTTGAGGATGCCCAGCTCGATAGACCTAGCACTCGCAGTTCAGAAAATCAGGTCCCACACCTTTTTCCAGGTCCAACAATATCCTTCTATTCGGGCTGGGTTGGGTCGGCTAAAATGACGTGAAATGCCCACATGACAAGCTAATAGGTCCAATGCCAGGCTGGGCTCTCAGGGCGGCCTGCCTGGCCCATCACCACCCTTGGTTGTGGGATAGAATTTGCATGCTTTGTGAAAAGTCTACCATTTGAATTCTTTCTTGCATGCCTATGTAACTAGCTAAGCTTCTTATTTAATCATTCTCAAATTTTCTCGGCCTTCTTATGTTTATATAATTACCTAGTTATATATTTGGAATGCATTTTATTAACTTGCAAAAGGACAATCCCTACATCAGCATTGAGATTTTTAATTTTTAATTTTTTTTTAAAATTTTTTTAATTATTATTAATTTTTTATTTTTTTTTTCATTTCATTGAGCTTTAGGCTTCGCAAGCAAATGCTGTTGTGGACTACAAAGATTGGCAAATTCCTCTTGGACGTCGGTTCAGGTGCAACATCTCATTGGATATAATCCTGTTGAAACTTTTACAGTATGCTTATGAAGTCATTTGTACTATACTGCAAGAATGCAACTCCCTGTTGAAGTCCATATTTGCTGATGTTATATTTTAGGAATAACAGAATATCTAACTGCCACTGTTCTCAATCTTTCAGTGGCAAATTGAGACCCTATTTCTTGTTGTGTTTTGGATGCACTTTCACAAACCCAGTCTGATCCCCAAAAACTGTCCAAACGACCCTCATTGCTTATCCTAAAATTGCATAATATCAAGAATTGTAGGTTACACTATTTAAGTCAAGAGTTAGGGCTGCATGTACGGTCATCTTTGAATGTAATAATCCACAGTCAAACCGCAGATCGTTGAAGCTGTGGATGGTCATGCGACTGTATGGTTTGGAAAATCTACAAAGCTACATAAGAAATCATATCAAGTTGGCTGAACAATTTGAAGAACTTGTTGCTGCTGATCCCAGGTTTGAGGTAATAAAGTTCTCCTCCTTGGGTCGGTGTTTAGCGTACTTTATTGCTCTGTTCCAAGACGCCAAGCATATATGTTTTCCCTCTATTGTTTTGCATGGTTCTATTCTATGAAGAGAGATTCTTGAATGCTTTTAGTGCAGTTGCATTGGGACTCTTAGTCCAATTCATTGATCCAGATTTCAAGGGGTACCATGCAAACAGCACACCTATTCAACAAATATTAACAGTTTGACTAGTGGCCTTTAATATGATTGGTCAAGATTATTTACACAAAAATAGGTCCAATCAACAATTTGATCCATCTATTTGTTAGGGCCCATCATGGATTGCTTATGACTTCAAAGAATCACTTTTGTTATGCAATCATAGCTGTCCCATCCATGGCTTGGAAAAAGGATGGCTATAGAAAATAAGGCCTAATCAAGGATGGATTGGATAATCCCATCAATGTGATTTTCACTTGGTAGCCCATGAAAAGTGTTCTAGACTTAATGGATGGTTCAGATTGATTGATTGGACTGTCCAATTCAACTGATGCAACTAATATGCTTGTGAAAACTGCTGGGCGTATGAGGCTGGGCCGGTTCAAAATTTTGATTTTGCATGGCCCAGGCCTGGACACTCGTAAGGTTTATTTTGTGTGACTTTATGTGTGCAGGTCATCGTGCCTCGGACATTTTCACTCGTTTGTTTTCGCCTTCTGCCTACTATGCATGATCAAGATAATGGACACAAACTCAATTCTAGCTTATTAGAGGCTGTAAATTCAAGTGGGAAAATCTTCATATCACACACGGTAAGTCCGCGCGAGTGATCAGTTCTTATATTGTGCTACTCTTCACTGAGAGATTTTTTTTTTTTTTCTTTTTTTCTGTACCGATTCTTTTGTTTAGAGTGGAATTTGAATGATTCTCTGCCTAAGGATATTGTGTATCCTTGGGCCCATGGTTTGTAGATTAAGGGCCACATTTTTGTGATTGGGACCAATGATCCACCATTGATGGACGGAGTACCCCCCCTACTATCTCCATGATTGGAAGTTCCCAAGCAATCCAATCTTTGGCCTACTTTTGTTGAATGCAGACCATTCGCCTATCTGGGTAATTCTGGGACACGGTGCGGACAATGTGGGGTCTATCAGATCAAAGGCCTGGATCTCCAAACTGTGGGTTCTACTTCTAGGAACAGAAGGCCCAAGGATATACACGTCCTGCTCATCAGCAAGCACGTAGTTTGCTGATGTGGGATTCCATACTTGTGGGGTTCTAGTTTGGCATTCTGAATGGTTGATCTGATTGTCCTCACCATGGATGGAGGATGCCCCATATATCTCCCAGATTGATGTTCCTAACCATTCGATACTTTGGCCTTCACCCCTTCAATTTAGACTGTCAACATAATTTTATTTTATTTTTATTTTTATTTTTATTTTTTAACTTAGCTGTCTAAATGTAGACCTCCATTAAGAAGGGCTGGGATATTCCAATCTGGATGATTTGCCAGGCATGCACATCCAGTGGGTTTCATCAGAAAAACAGTTTGGATCGCCAAACCATGGGCCCCACATCTTACCCTCTGATTGATTGTTTTTCTCTGTGTTGCTCAGTTGAGAAAGTTGATGCCTGTGATTTTTAAGCAGGTACTGTCAGGGAAGTTTGTTCTGCGATTCGCAGTGGGGGCGCCATTGACGGAAGAGAGGCATGTCAGTAGTGCATGGGAAGTGTTGCAGAAACATGCCACCACACTCTTGGGAGGCTCATAAAGCCGTTCCACCGGTGTCCTCTCATTTCTTACGGTATTGAGATTGAGAGAAATGTTCACATATAGCCCCATTTTCCGGGCCAACGTGTCATGTATGTAGGGCATCTGAGCCTTGAAAACATGGATTGTGCCATGAAGATTACCTAGGTTCCTCACACCTGTACGTTCGTTAGATCATCGACTGTCCAATGATTTCGATGCTGTGGCTGACACGGTCAGAACACCAGATTGAATTTTGTCCAAATAATCTCCATGGCGTGGCCACCTTTTGGACAGCTGAGATGTCTCACACATGACACATTGGGTGGAATCAGGCTGTTTGTGAACATTTATCATTAATGGAACATCATCTTCTTGTTTAGCTTAGCAGATCACAAGATTCAAAATCCACACTTTCTAATATTTCAAGTTCATTTCTGAAATGATGGAAAACCATAATCTCTTTTGAACAAATACATGCTTGTGCAGGCATGTGTATGCTGGGGTGTTTCGCCTCCATCGCAAAGCCTGAGGTCATCCACAGTAGAGCCCATGTGGCCAGATGGTTGGATGACTCTGGACAATCATATGGTGGGCCGCACCGAGGATGGCTCACTGGGAAAAAATCATACTGATGGACACTCCTAGTCCATTTGTTTTGAGAGCCAGCAATCAGACTGCTAGGACCATGCAAGCTAGACACCTTTTATTCCATTGCCATGCTTATTCTTTGACGGTCATGCAGGTCGCAAACCCAAGAACTCAAGGTTGATCAGTCAAGGTCAAGGCCAACCAGATGGACGGTCCTCATCGTATGACCATGCGGCGAAGTGGGCTGCAATGGGCACTTGATGATGCATAGTGGCACACCAAATATTGTTGAGATCCAATGGCTTTGCATAACTTTGATAAATGATACAACTGGGATATTTTTGAAATCACATCAGTTTTTTATTTTCAAAGGTCTTATTACAATTTGGATAGAAAAATTGTGTCGAAATTAAAATAATTCAACCAATATATTTCAAAATTTAAAATCATTTGTAATTTATATAGATATTTTCGAAGTATTTTATTTCAGAGAGATTGTCCAATAAAATCATTAGAAAAATGTCAAAATTTGAAAACCTTTGGAGCAATTCTCAAGCAGAGGAATTGCTAAGAACAAGATTTGTTTCTCTGGATGCATGTAGTATAATGTGCGGAATGTACAACACGACATGTATGGCAAATGCATGACCACAAAAAGCTATACATTACATATTTGCAGCACTAGAAGATGGATGGACGGTGACGTCTGGATATAGTTGCACATGTAGCATGAGACTATAAGAGAATGATGTGCTATGTATAGTAACCGGAGTAAGTATGTCTCGTAGACTTTTTAACAACATGAGAAGTTTTATAGTGATGAGGGAAAAAGAAAAAAGAATTCTCTTGAAATTGTTCTTTTTCTTGAAGTAGAGATTGAACTTTTGTTGCTACCAAACCACCTGGTGTGTGGGGGGTGTTTGCGTGTGAAAAAAAAAATTTGATTGGTTGGTGCTTGGCCTAACAATGGGGTGGACTCAGACACGGGACTTGGTCCATTGACGATCCTAATTGCTTTTTAAGGCTTGTTTGGATTGTTAATTAATCAATAATGTAATAGAAAAGTATCATTATTATGACTTCACATCTTTTGTCTAAACACAGAATTTAGTAATCAAATGCAAATGTAAAAAAAGTTTATAATCACTACAATTTAATATTGTATTACAGTGGAAATCTTTTATACAAATAAGCGCATTAATGTATTTTCTCTATAATTTGATATGAATGTAAAAATATTATTATTATGATTTTAACATATCTATCCAAATATGGGAATTGTGGGTCAAAATACGTGTTTTTAGGAGAGGTATTGTAATTTGTAAAAATGGTACTTTTACACCAATTTAATAATACAAGTTGCAATTCAAGTGGTTGAAAAGACATGAGAAGATTTAATATCAAGTGGTCAAAAAGATACGAGAAGATGGATCTATTAAAATAGAGGAATGCTAGTTTGTAGGTCCATGCAGAAAATTCCATGGAATTTTCTCAAGGTACACTCAGCAATGGCGATCAGGACTGTTGATCTGGTGGGCCACTGTCTCGATGGGCTATAGGCTAGAAATCAAGTCAACTTGACAACTCCGACCCTCCAATTGTGAGTTTTACCAGATGATTGTGGGTCGCTGTTCCAACTGTTCTTTTGCACGCCACTGATTGGGGGCTACCACATTCTAATTCCCAGTCTCTTTTGGAACACAACCAATCTGCATGGTGGCCCATCAGAACAACGGCCCTGATCACCATATAAGTCTGCCACGTGTACGGTGAGTGGCCTCTATACCACATTAGCATTCTCTATTAGATCATTACCACTCGTGTAGAAAAAGAACTCATCCAAAACACACATCCCTTTCATTGAAGAATGAAACACATGTCATTGATGTATCCATGCCATGGGGCCAAGGACATGACATGGAAACGTCATTTAAAGTTAAAAAAGGAGTAATACAAGGAAGAGTTATTGGATACTCGGGCAGAGTGAGATGTGGGGACCACACATTAGCTCAAAGTAAACCGTCCGAATTTTGGGACCCACTGATGATAGGTGGGAGCTCCAAAATCATATTGGTTGAAAGATAGTGTCCTCTGATTTTTGGACACTTGTTCAATGAATTACAACCATTGGATTTTTTATTTTTTTTTTCAACTATCCATTAAATGTCCAGCATCAGCTAGATATATAATCAAACTAGTGTCGTACGTGGTTTATGATCCATCGAAACTGGGGCTGAAAATTTTGGTGGTTTGATCAAGTTACTTGTATGCCACATGTACAATTTCTTAGTGCCTGAGTATCAACCACCACTCTGCCAGAGTATTAAAGCTTTTCCCTTTACAAATAGCAACGGTTACAACAGACACTGACATGTTCGTACCCTAATTCAAACAAGCGACTCCTCTATTGCTTGCTTGATTGCATGAAATTTAGTAAAACAGATACGCTAATCAGACACACTTGTGCAGCCAAAACCCAACATGCACCATTGAGGCACATATGTGGACCATCCTAGCCATCCATCAGGTGGGCCCTTTTGTTAGAGACCCCACCCAAAAAAAAATTAAGCTGGTCGGTTCATGAGGTGATTTACACCAAATGAAACAAATAGACAACTAAGATAATGATTGAGCCACATCACATGACTGGACCTGCCTAATTCCTGGGCCAGGACATGAAAAAGTTGGGGTCCCACAACATGGACGGCTAGGATCTTGCAAGTGTGTCCGACATTGTCACATTTGGAAGTATGCAATTAGTCTGGGCTCCACACAAGTGTGTGATTAGCAAAACTTCTTAGTAGAAAAATCCTGGATGGAAGGAAGGAGTGACTTGAATTTCTTCTTCCATGGCTTTGCTGGTGGCACACATGTTGTCGATGTCCGCGCGAAGGTCGTCAAGGTTCCACAGGCCACCCCACAGACCGCCATCACTCAATGTGGCATCCGGCGGGGAAGTATCAGTGTGAAACATGGTAGGCAAGCATTGGTCATCCGGGGGATACATTGAAAACATCTCTAGCCTAGCTTGAGGGAGAGATACTTTATATTCACCCTCTTCGAGTTGGGAAATGCATTTCTTTACATCCAATTGTTGTTGTTGCTGCTGCTGCTGCTGTCCCTGTTGCTGCTGTTGCAATTTTTGTTCTTGCCGTTTCAAAGCACGATTTTTTGCTTTATCAATCTTTTGAGTGGATTTGTCACTTTTCTTGAAATGGGTTCTCCAATAATTCTTAATTTCGTTGTCCGTTCGCCCAGGAAGGCTACGTGCGATCGTGGACCATCTACACATTGGATTTTCATTGGGTTAGATTGAATTTCACTATAGAGGAAATGCTACATGTTGCAAATATGATTGTTGAGTGTACCTATGAGTTAATGGGTGGTCCACCACATGGAATGGCCATAACATTCATTGGACAATCTTTTAGGGTGCAAAATTCATGATTTTAGAAATAAATACCTTGAAAGTTGTATATAAGCATTGTAACATACCTGTTTCCCCACCTAGCATGCAACTCTATAATAATCTTCTCTTCTTGAGGAGTGATGTGCCCTCTCTTCAGGTCTGGCCTTAGATAATTCACCCACCTCAACCTACAACTCTTCCCATTCCTCTTCAATCCTGAAACAACAAAAACCATAATTGAGAAAAATGACATACATACATACATACCATTGAAAGAGAATCCCATAAGATTTTCTTACTTAGAAATTTGAATTTTCAAAAAAGCCATTACAATTGTATATCAAGCTATTACAACTAATTTCAATGTCGAAAACAAAATTTTATTCTACGACTGAGTTGGGTCCAACTCGGTTTGTATCATGATCGATTGGGTCGAAACAAAATGATAAAAAACGAGTTGGGTCTGGATTAATTTGGATGATTTCGCTACTTGGATGATAAAATCTGAAGGAAAAAAAAAAAAAAACAAACACGACTCGAATAATTCAGTGGAATTAGATCATGTAACACAATTTTGCTATAATTCACCCACGGAGTCAACCGAGTCGCAGCTCGACTCAACGATTCGACTGAGCTTTCGACTCAACCATGTAAGTATAAGTGATTACCTGCAAGCCTAGCCACTGAATTCCATCTTCCTTCACCATGTACTCTAACATACTCAATAAGCAATTTATCTTCTTCAGGAGTCCAAGGACCCTTTCTCCACCCTTCATCTACAGTGCCCCACCCAAAGGTTCCAGCCATCATCATCATCATATCACTCTACCCCTCAACCCAAGATAGATAAAAACTAAGTTTTCAATTGAAAAGCTGTCTCCTGATTTGTGTGACAAGATGAGTGATTTGCGAACATATATATACCATGTAGCTCTATCTATCAAATCAATGTCTCTATCAAATCACTTTCATTCCATTGTCTTGCAGAGAGATTGTGTACGACCAAATGCCTTGATTTTTACACAAAATTACCAAAATGCCCTCTCCCTGTTACGGATATAATTACATTTTTATACATGCACATCTCAAGGGACTAAATTGATAGCTGTGGCCCCACGAACAAAGGATCTACACGGTATAGATTGGTGATCCTTTAGAAGACTATAGATGGATGGTCTTTTTCCAGCAATCTGTAAAGACCAATATAGGAGTGGGAAGGATCTAATTTACCAGTTTGATTCTAGGATGGTCCACTAGATATGATCAATGGCTTGGATTTTCATATCTGAGCCAATGGATGGAAGTATGGCCCACAACATATTCTCTCTGGTTATGGATAGAAAATAGGGGTGTACATCGAGTCGAACTGAGTCGAGCTGGCCTTAGCTCGACTCGGCTTGGCTCGGCCAGTAGCCGACCTCAGCTCGAACTTGGCTTGGCTCAGTCTTCAAGCCTGACTAGCCAGCTCGGCTCAGTTCGATCAACAGCTCGGCCAGTTCGAGCCTGACTAGCCAGGTCGACTCAGTTCGATCAACAGCTCGGGCCAGTTCGAGCCGAGTTTGCCATTGCAGCATTTTCACAAACACGGACAACACCTTCAAAATCTCACTGTATTTGAGACAGTAGTAATAGTTTTACAGGTATTTTATCAAACACCTTCTAAGCAACATAAAAATCAAGAAAAAAAAGGGTATTGGTTTCATATACATACCTTCCTTGCCACCAGCCACATTTCTTTGAGTCATTTTATCAAACCCTCAGTGAGCAACATCAATATCAAAGTAACCAAGTCACCAAACTGGATTGATCCGAGTCGAGCCGAGCTGGGGCCATATTGAACTCGGCTCGAACTCATTTTCAAGCTTAAAAAACAGCTCGGCTCGGCTCGAACTCATCTTCGAACCGAGTCAAATCAAGCCTTTTCGAGTCGAGTCGAGTGAGCAAACTGAGCTAGCTCGGTTCGTGTACACCTCTAATAGAAAATCTCAATTACATCCAAAATGGAAATTGGCCCAACCAACAAAATTACCAAATACCCTCTCCTTGTGGGCAAGGTATGGGCTGAGCCCCTGATTTTAGGCCCAATAACTAAGGGGTTGCATATGATTAAGGGCATATGCACCATCAAAATGGGGTTTTGATGAGTAAATGCTGCTTTTCACACCCCCGCTTAGGCTCGATAATTCGACGAAATAGGCTCTAAAAAGCCCACTTGCCAAAATCCAATCAATGTTTCAAATTTGCTTTTGCAGAAAATCCCTTTTGTGGAAGTCACGTCCAGAAGACCCAAAAAAATATGGAATATATTCCACGTTGGCCAAGTTATTTAATATCAGGGGCTGCACCCCTTTCCTGGTTCATGAGCTTCAATGGACTTGGGCCCTTAGCTCATGGGCTAGACTCATGGTCCAACTCATATCTATTCCTGTGGCCCACAGTGATGAGTGACTGCCATCTAATCCCCCCATTAGATGGGCCACATAATTTTAGGCCTAGGTCCCAAAATCCAGTTTAATTCATAACTCAAGTGGGTCACACCAATGAGGACAATGGGGAGGGGGGCTTCCACAATGGAAACTTATAGATGGAATGTAGGGTCCACCATGTTGTGTATATGTCATCCAAACCATTCATCATGTGTGGCCCACCAAGGTGAAGGGATAAACTGAAACTCTAGACATTTCAAAAGGTCACAACAAGTGAATATATAGGTTTAAGTGTCATTGCACATTGTTCCTTGTGTTGTATCTCACATAAGCTTTTGATAAGGATGGATCTTGGGATGTACGGTTCCTATGAGGAGATGCACAAGATTCACGGTTGCGATTCCACATATACACCACAAGAGGGTCCCACGCAGCTCCAAGGTCAGGTAATTAACCCCTGTGATTAATCCCCGTTATCTGATGTGGAATGAGCTAGTGGCGTACCACGGCCACTTTCTAGAAAGGTGGTGTGCCCCACCTTCTGATCACCGTTAGATCAGATCTCACAACATGATCCAAATCATACAATAGACATTGAATGATTCTTTGAATATTTCTCCATAAATAATCTAACAAGAACTGGTAACCTAACTATTTTTGGTAACTGATTATTTAATGAATCGAATGCCTTAAAAAAGGTCCTCTAGCACAACGAGTGGTGCAGGCACTAGGGCTATCAATGGGCCGGGCTCAGGCAGGAAAAAGCAAGTTTTAAATAGGCCTAGCCCAACAGGCCCATTAGGTCCATTGCAAATGGTACAAACTTTGAGCCGAAACCCCAGGCCTAACCCATTAATAGCCCTAGCAGGCATACAAAGGCTATAATCCTAGTCTAAAATGGTGATCGACTGCACCAAAATCATGAATTGTTGCAACCAAACACATCCTAGTCTAAAATGGTGCTCAATTGCACCAAAATTATGAATTGGTGCAACCAAATGCACCCTAGTTTAAAATGACGCTTGGTTGCACCAAAATCATGAATTGGTGCAACCAAACGCACCCTAGTCTAAAATGACGTTTGGTTGCACCAAAATCGTGAACCGGTACAACCAAATGCACATTAGGCTAAACCCTAAGCTTAGCCCATTAGTAGCCCTAACAGGCATATGAAGGCTGGTGCGCTTGGTTGCACTAAAATCATTATTAGTGCAACTAAACGGACCCTAGTATAAAATGCTGCTTGGTTGCACCAAAGCCATGAATTAGTGCAACCAAATACACTCTACTATAAAATGGTGCTTGGTTGCACCAAAATCATGAATTGGTGCAACGCCCCCTAGTCTAAAATGCCCATTCATGGCTGAGCAAAAGCGAAATTTTGAATAGGCCTAGTTCGGTCAAAATCCTAGCTAAAGCTAAGTTCAAACTTAGCTTGTTGACAACCCTAGCTATCACATGAATGCAATTAGTTCCCTAAGGGTGTTGGTTGCACCAAATACATCATGAATTATTCAATTCATGATTTTGGTGCAACCAAACACACCCTAGTCTAAAATGCACGTCGATGGTCACTAAACTAAATCTTCAAGGGTACTTTAGGAACCGCTCCCATTGCCGAGCCACTGCAAGACAATGTCCTACAAAATCATTCAAAAGCAGCCCACATCGCAAACGTATCTTGATTGTGCGACGGAGATTGACCTAAGATTTTTTACGGTTAAAAAAGATCGGCGGGCCGTTGGCGTCGAGCCACGTACCCCGTTCGGCTCATGTAGAGCCATTAAAGACCCGATGATCTTTTCGAAAACACATCACTAATCTTAAGACCAAAGAAACCACTTCACTCAATATAGTAGATTGGATCATAATAATAATAATAATGAAATATAGTGGGATGCAAATGTGTTTATGAAAGCGGCTTTGTGGCCAATAAATACACACCAACTGTCCATGTATTTCGTCGTTAGTTGTGTACTTAAGTAATAATTAAATTCATCAATCTTTATTTAATTGCTTGAACAAAGCATTAGGATGCCATTTTAGGTATTGGGTATTAAAATAATTTCGGTGTGACTATATCGATGTGTCTCGAAGGGACACGTGGTCATTGGGATGTGCTTGGTGTGGAGATTTGAAATGTTTGGATGTTGATGGATAATTGTGGACCGTTCATCTCAGCTTCGATTAGATCATATGACATACTTAAAGATACTCGTAATCTTGATTTTAGTTAGATACGGTCAGTCAAAACAAGAAGGCTCGGATCCGTCACTCTACTTTCATTGAAAAGGATTCGATTCCTGTCATAGTTCACCACCATTTAGTTGTTTTGGGTTTGCTCGAATTTGGGGACGCGGATTTCCTGCGAAAGCCTCTCGCAGCGAGTTCTTGCGAAAGGATTCTAAGTGGGGCCTACTGTGATGTTTTTGAGAAATCAAATCTGTCCATCCATTTTTTGACCTCATTTTAAGTTATGCCACCAAAAATAAGGAGGATGCAAAACTCAAGTGGGCCATAGGAGATAAAACAGTGGAGAAAGGAATGCCCACTGTTGAAACCTTCTTAGGCTCCACCTTGTTGTTTATATGCTATGTAAACCGTTAATAAGGACATTTTCACTCAGATAAAATGAAACCACTAAAAACTCATACCGTTACAAAACTTTTATAGCCATATAAATGTTTCAACAGTGGTCACTAAATCTTTACTTTTTCCTCTCATGTGACTCACCTGTGTTTTGAATCCTCCTATTTTTTATCTTACGTCATAAAATGAGAAATGAGCTTAAAAAATGGATAAAAGGGTTGAATTTCTCACAAACCTGGAGTCGCACACACAAAAATCTTGCGCAGGAACTTCCTGCGAAAGGCTTTGGCAGGAAATAGGCGTCCCGAAATTGGAGCGTATGAAATGTGAAAAGCGATGCAACTAGGCCACGGGTACGGTTAAAGTGCCAGCACCAGTTCTAAAATGGTGTTGAACTATAAAAATAATCTATCGCGAGGAAGCTGATTACGTGGCGAAGACTGGAGTCTTGTGATTCACCACCATTTTAGAAAATGGTGGCCACATATTCTCCTCACATGTGTCACATTTGTAACGTTATCCAGACCATCCATAACTCTTAAAACAATCACAATGATAAAGAATAATAACCATCCAATGGATGGTATCAAAATTGGATGGCTAAAATGTAAGATAGTGGTCCACATGATCTCACTGAAACTTTTCGATTATTCTCCATCCTATATCAGGTCACTCATTTGTACGGATTGGTTTGCTGTACAACCACGTGGGGGGTTGAAGAGTCACCACCATTTCTAAACTGTCGTTCGACTATCATGACTCATGAGAGGCCAGCTTATAATAAGAGGAGATCGTGATAGTTCGCCACCATTTCTAAAATGATACATTCGGTCATCTATTATCCACGTGGCATGCATGCAAAATCCGGACCACCCAAATCATCAGTCTAATTGTAGAAAGTACATGGCTAGAAATTCAAACCAATTGGACGACCTTAACCAACTTATTTAAAACGTAGAATTTAGCCACTGAGCATTTTATTGCCAACCATCCATTTTTTGATCTCTATCTGGATTTTTGGATCATCATATCGATATGGCTTTCAACCTATGCTTCATCTACAATTAATTGAGCCGTCCAGATTAGCGTAGATGTATGCCACGTACGGTGGACCAGTCACCACCATTTAAAAAAAGGGAGTTAAACTAACACCGTGTTCTAAGAACTTACCGACATGCTTCTAGAAATTTCAATGCTTGGGGCCTGGAACCGCACAAAGCCGAGAAAGAATCCGCTTTCGATAGTGGGCCAATCAGATTCCACCACGTGAAACATTTTGGGACCGAGGAAAGCTGCGTCCAGATTCTAATTAGGATAGACGATCCGCAAGCCTGACAGCCGTCCGATCAAGATCAACGGTTGCTATCACATGTGGAAACTACCGCCTTTCAGATTTGCGGGCTCCACACGTATTTAGTTTCGAGTAGTGGTTTACACGTGTAATACGCAGGACTTCTCTTGATATTTCTTTACGGACGTTTGAGAAGACCACGCGTCTGTGCAGATCAGCTCGTGCATAGGACCCGACATTGCCACGTGGCAGATCCTGCGAAATATCCAAGCGCATCAGGAGGGGGAGCGGATTAGGTGTTACCTGGGTAACACGTCAGTGGTGTTTCGCTGACTGTGGAGTCCACCTTGATGTATGTATTGTATATCCACGCCGTCCATTAGTTTTTTCAGTTTATTTTTTGGCATTTCCCCAAAAATTAACCAGATCCAAATATCAAGTGGACCACATCATAGAAAATAGAGGTTATTGATTGCTCACCATTAAAAACTTTTTAAGGCCCACCGTAATGTTTATTTGCCGTCCAACCTTTTGATTAGGTCACAAAGACGTTGAATAAGGGAAAACACATATATCAGCTTCAACCAAAATTTTTGTGCCTCGAGAAGATTTTAACGGTGGAGATTCAATTTTTAGGGTGTGGTCCAATTGAAATTTTGATCTCCTTCATTTTTGAGAACGTACATTAAAATCATATGAAAAGGGTGATGGACAGCGTGGATATATAACATATACATCAAGGTGGACCCCACCTCTCAGGGAAACACCCACAACTGTATTACCCGGATAACACCTCCCGTTCAGCGTAATGCGGCCTCGAGCATATGTCACCGCGAGCCATTAGAAATTGACCACTGTAGATGTTACCTTTTACCCGGCGTCTTTTCATAGCGCTCCCAAACTTTACTTTTCCAAAGTAAACCATTCTGTACGGACACACTATTTGCATATCAAATGCTCATGGGGCTAAACACATATAGCTACGGTTATAATTCGTAGCGGTAGCTCGTTAGTGTGAGCCTCCTATTAGTGTCTCCGTACATAATGGTCTACTTTGGTAAAGTAAAGTTTGATCGAGCTATGAAAATACGCCGGGTAAAAGGTGGCATCTACAGTAGTCAATTTATCCGATCCATTATGGGAGCGGATTAGGTGTTACCGGGGTAAAACAATACCTGGTGTTTCCCTCATCATAGGGCCCACATTGATGAATATGTTATATATCTACACAGTCCGTAAGCTTTTAAGGCTCATTGTAGGGTATGGTCCTAAAAATAAAGTTGATCTAAATTTCAATTGGACCGCACCATATAAAACCGTGGTTATTGAATGCCCACTATTGGAAGCTTGTTAGGGCCCACCATAATTTCTATTTTCCATATCTAACCTGTTGATTAGGTCACACAGCCGTGGATAAAGGGAAAACACAATATCAGCTTGATCCAAAAATTTTGTATTCCCTAAGAAGCTTTTAATGGTGGACATTCAATCCCTACTATACGGTCCACTTGAAATTTGGATCTGCTTCATTTTTGGGACAGTAACCTAAAATGATATGAAAAAAAAACTGATGGACAGTATGGATATATAATATTTACATCAAGGTGGGCCCACGATCAGGGAAACACCCATACCGTGTTACCCGGGTAACACCTCCCCTTCATCATGAGGAGGGGACGCGGATTGCGTCCTACCCCCGTCCGGACGGTAATCCGTCCGGGCCGGGCTCTGTGGGGCCCACCGTGATGTAAGTATTTTATCCAAGCCGTTAATTGCTTTTCTCAGATCATTTTAAGGTATGATCCAAACACTGAGAAAGTTACAGGGCTTAAGTGGACCGCAAAGTGAGGATTTAATGTCCACCATTAACAACTTTTTGGGAGCTGGAGAAGTTTCGGATCAAGCTAATATTTGTTTTTTCACTTCATCCACGTCTACATGACCTTATTAATAGGTTGGATGATAAAAAAAACATCACGGTGGCCCTTAGAAAGGTTTCAACGGTAAGTGTCATTATCACTGCAGCTTCCTCCGGTGTGGTCCACTGGAGCTGTGGACCTGCTTCAATTTTTTACACATGCATTAAAATTATCTGAGAAAAACGATTAACGGTGTGGATAAAACACTTACATCACGGTGGGCCCCACAGAGCCCTGCCCGGACGGATTACCGTCCGGGCGGGGGTAGGACGCAATCCGCGTCCCATCGTGTATAAGTCACTGCGATATTACATAATATTAAAAAGACAAGTCCTAGGGTCCATCCTGTTGTAGTTTAAGTGCGGTCCACCTAGATATTAACGTCCAACCTTTTATGTGCGTGCGGCATCCAACCCGTCCAATAGGTTGGTCTCATCACTAGATCACATTTTCAGGAAAAAAAAAAAACACAAAGTGAATCACGCTTTTATGTTTCTATTTATCACTTGTGTGGCCCACCTGATGAGTAGATAATGCTGATTTTTGTATTAAGTGATTATCATGGTCTATCCAACCTATTGTAAGAGTTGGATTTAATATATACTTAATAGGGTGGAAGTTTTCCACCGGTGGACCGTACCACATGGTCCAAGTTCCAACCAGCTGGAGTCGAAACCTTCTCAGAAAGAGAACTGATGAGTTAGAAATCCATGGACGCGGACTGCGTGGTGTGCGACACGCCACCGAACTCCATGGTGTGTTGACGTGGCAAACTTCTTTGGCTCCAAAATGTTGTATGTGTTATATCCACACCGTCCATCCATTTTACGAGACTATTTTACGGCTTGAACCCAAAAAATAGACAGATTTGAAGCTCAAATGGACCACACCAAAGAGAGCAGTGGGAACAACGACGCCAACCGTTAAAACCTTCCTAGGGTCCACCATGATGTGTTTTTACCATACAACCTATTCACGAGGTCTCATCGACTAGGATGAAGGGAAATATAGATATAATCTTGATCCAAAGCTTCCCTGGATGCAGTCCGTCTGGGCAGGGCTCTGTAGGGCCCATCGTAATGTAAGTATTTTATACGCACCGTGCTTTTCTCTATCATTTTAAGTTATTGTAAAAAAAAATAAGCAGATACACGTATCCAGTGGACCACAGTGATAATGACACCCACCGTTAAAACCTTTCTAAGGGCTACCGTGATGTTTTTTTACCACTCAGCTTATTAATAAGGTTACGTAGACTTGAATGAAGTGAAAACACAAATTCCATATTGATCCGGCACTTCTGAAGTTTTTAATAGTGGACGTTGAATTCCTACTTTGAAACTACCTCAAATTTTGGATCATATCTTAAAATAATCACATAAAAATGATTAACAGTGTGGATAAAATAATTACATCACGTTGGGCCCCACAGAGCCCGG
Source organism: Magnolia officinalis (assembly GCA_021015155.1). Classification (NCBI taxonomy): domain Eukaryota; kingdom Viridiplantae; phylum Streptophyta; class Magnoliopsida; order Magnoliales; family Magnoliaceae; genus Magnolia; species Magnolia officinalis. The sequence goes on along the minus strand of JAJHSJ010000005.1, from coordinate 20,344,122 downwards.
GGGTAGGACGCAATCCGCGTCCAGCTTCTCCTGCCCGGACAAGTTTTCAACGGTAGACTTCATTATCCCATACTTTCTATGGTGTGGTCCACTTGTGATATGGATCTACCTCATTTTTTGTCTTATACTCTAAAATGTTCTAAAAAAATGGATAGATAGTGTGGATATAACACATATATTATGGTAGAGCCCACGTAAGTTTGCCACGTCAACACATCACGTAGGTCTTTGGTGTGTCGCACACCACGCAATTTGCTTTGATTCTTAAAATAAAAAATAAAGAACCTTCAGCTTTTTTTTTTCCCACAACCGTACATTTTGTTCAGTTGATTTTGGCCAACCTGACCGGTGGACTGACCTAATTTCTACGGAATCTACGTAATTAGTGGTATCCTTTTGATGAATGGCGCGAATATTACATATTTCGGCGTTGCTGGCATATGTGATGGGGTGTGCATTAGCTGACTTGTAGGGGCCCCTACCACGGTACGGCCCTGACCATGGGCCCACCTTGTTGTATGTATTATATATCCATGCCGTCCATCCGTTTCGCAAGATCATTTTAGGACAATAAAAATGAAGTACATCCAAATCTCAGGTGGACCACACCATAGGAAACACTGTGAATTGAACGCCCACCATTAAAACTTCATAAGGCCCACCGTAATGTTTATTTTCCATCCAATCTGTTAATAAGGTCAAAAAAGATCTGGATGAAGGGAAAACATAGCAATAATCTTGATCCGAAATTTTGGTGGCCCACAAGAAGTTTTTAATGGTCAATCACCACTGTTTCCTGTTGTGTGGCCAACCTTATATTTGGATCTACTTAAATTTTGAGTTCATTTTATAGAATAATTTCGAAAAACGGATGAACGGTGTGGATATATAATTAATACATCACCTAATTCGCTCCTGACTTGTAGACGCGTGTGGGGTTAGTTGGCAAAGCTCTCTGGTTACGCAAGCTCTAACACATCCCCACGTATTTCAACTAGAAACATCTCAACTTTAAGATGTTGGATCCGAGTCCTTTCCACTAACTCAAACCGTGTATATGATGGGCCCCACCACGGTGGGAGACACCCAAAAGATAAAAACTCTCAGATTTAATGATTTCAACGCTTTATCAAAGGTCAAGGAGACCGTCCATTTTCAAAGGAAAATAGTCGGCTGGTCAAAGGACTGAGACCTAATATAAGAATACTTGTTTTTACTCTTATCTTCTATCCAAGATTTTAGATGAGGCCCATCATCTGAACGGTTTGGATCATTGAAAGATGACCCAAATCCAACAGATAGAGTTCCAATGTATCCTATTGTAATAGCCAGGATATATCCCAGCGGACTCTGATTGCGTAGCATAGCGCACGGCACGAGGATGGGTAATGTGTACTACTGGAAAAACAGTGTGGTCCACCATTAGGTATGTGTTTTATCCACGCCGTCCATTAATTTTTCTATATCATTTTAGGGAATTAGCCAGAAAATAAGTCATATCCAAGTATCGTGTTGACCACACCACAGAAAAAGTGGTGATTGAACGCTCATACAAAAGTTCTGGATTAAGATGAAATTTTTGTTTTCTCTTCGTCCAGGTCTGTGTGACCTAATCAACAGGTTGGATGGCAAATAAACATTTATTAGGCCATGGAAACTTTTTAATGGTAGGCATTCAAACACCATTGTTTCTAGTTGTGTGGTCCATCTGAGATTTGGATCTGCCTCATTTTTGAGTTCATAGCCTAAAATGAACTTTAAAAATGTATGGACGGCGTGGATAAAACACATACAACATGGTGGGTCCCACAGAGCTTTACCAGCACCCACGTCAGTACGGAGGAGTCACTATCTAATCTAGGTCCTACCCCCGGGTGCACTGTGAAAGTGCACTACCTCATATGCGTGAGCGAATCATACCAGTAAGCTAGGATCCGCTCGTCAAGCAATCTTCACGGTGTAGATTCTATGGGTCTAAATTCGGCAAAATACGATCACTAGGTGGGCCACACAAGTATGTGGAATTCGAGCCATTTTCAGTTTTTCTTATGTCACGCCCCAAAATTCGGGTACCCGAATAGGGTGTCCAGGACCCGAATTTCAGACCCGTGACCTATATAAAAAAAAATAAAAATAAAAATACAAATAAAGTATGAAAATTTCATGTGCATTTCATTTTCTCTCACCATATCCAAAAAATTTAAAAATTCAAACATATATTAAGATAACTAATTACATACTCTTTTATTACATCGATGCATAATTATTTAACTTAACTTGAAGTGAGAAAATCAGGCTAACATTACTACATTTAGAGTTCTAAAATAAAATAAAATCTATCCTATGTAGAATGACATGCCACGTGCATCAAATCACATTCCATGCTCCACTACTAATAGAAGTACCCTGCATCTTCAAAATATTCATAACCTGAAACGGTTAACACATAATGAGTTGACAACTCAATAGGATCACATCAATCCCAAGTTGAAAATCTCACAAATATTACCAAATTAAATCTCGACATATTAATCAAAATGAGACGAACATTGAATATAAAATCATAGTAAATAATAAGACATTCATGAACATGAAATAAATAAATTATTTAACATAACTTTTCTAAAGATGTTAAGATTTGGAGTGGGCAAAACACTCATGTGTGTTGATCCTTTTAGGGGATGACCCACGGCAGAGCACCGGTGTTGATCCTTTTAGGGTATGACCCTCGGCAGAGCACCGGTATAACCCTTTTTGGGACAAAAACCCAAGGCAGTGCACCCGTGCGTACTGATCCTTTTAGGGAATCACCCAGGGCAGAGCACCCGTGCTAATCCTTTTGGGAATGACCCTGGGCAGAGCACCCGTGTCGTGCTGATCATTTCGGAAATGACCCTGGGCAGAGCACCCGTGAGAATCATCGTACAAAAAAATAATTATTCACATACGATGCATCTAACTTACAAGGAAACATTGTAACAATTAATATCAGAGTGCCTATAACAGATAATACGGTGATCCTTTTAGGGCATAGCACCCTTAAAAAAATTAAAAATAATAGTTCACATAATAATTATTCATCATCACTAACAAATAATATCAAATGCAAATAATAAAGCAATACATAATAATAATAATAATAATAATAATAATAATAATAATAATAATAATAATAATAATAGCAATACATAATAGCAATACATAATAAATATTCATTGTCACTAACAAATAATATCAAATGCAAATAATAAAGCAATACATAATAATAATAATAATAATAATAATAATTGCATTTGTACAGTAGTCAAATAAAAAAAATTTCTTTCAATAGGAAATTATTTATGAATATTTCGATGTCTAGATTATATAAAGCAATATATATGAATTTTTCAATGGAGGAATGATCACCTACCTGTTGTGGAAAATTTGTGTGATGGAAGGAAAATAATCTGAAGAGATGTTGATTTCTACGTGCACTAACTTGGATTAATTAACTTTGAACTTGATGATGAACCCTCACGTATACTCTCCCTTTTCTTAATATCTCTTTTCTTCTCAAAATCTTTCTTTCGTGATTTTCTTTTCTATGGTTTTATATAGGTAGCATGAGAAATGGGGTAAAAAAAATAATGTGAGGTGAGTTAGTGGGTTGGGAGTTTAATGGACGGTTTAGATTGAGGAATGGGTCCCACTATGATAATGGAAATCATGGTGAATGGGTTCGTGTGCGCAACTAAGCCGCAAAGAACAAGGAAGGAGAGAAAAACGTGGAGGAGAGGGGGTTGCTTGTGGGTGACGTGCGTCAGCACGCCACTTGCTTCCTCCTCTTTTTTTTTTTTTTTTTTTTTTTTTTTTTTTTTTTTTTTTTTTTTTAAGAAATGGGCCCCCCAGGAATAACATGATGAATCCACACCATTCATCAGTCTTGCCCTTCAAGGTTAAGGCCTGAGCCCAAAAATGAGGGCCATCCACAGCTCAGGTGGGCCACACCAAAGGCAACGGTGGAACCCACCGTTTTTCAAAATAACGGAGTATTACATTCTACCCACTTTAACAAAATTTCGTCCTCGAAATTTATATACCTAAAAGAGGTTAGGGTACTTTTCTCGAATTTCTTGTTCTCGCTCCCACGATGCTTCTTCCTCGCTGTGATGACTCCACTGTACCTTCACAAGAGGTATAACCTTCGTCCGAAGTACTTGCTCCTTACGATCGAGAATGCGCACAGGTTGCTCTTCATATGTGACATTTTCTTGAATCTCTAGCGGCTCCCATTCGATGACATGAGAATCGTCCGGCTTGTATTTTCGAAGCATGGAGACGTGAAATATATTGTGGATATTGGATAACTGAGGCGGTAGGGCCAGCTTGTATGCTACAACTCCTATTCTTTGTAGGATCTCGAAGGGTCCGATAAAACGTGGCGCGAGTTTCCCTTTCTTTCCAAAACGCATAACTCCTTTCATTGGAGAAATTTTTATGAACACATGATCTCCCATACAAAACTCTAAGTCTCTGCGTCGATTATCTGCATAGCTCTTTTGGCGACTCTGAGCGGCGCGCATACGTTCCCGAATGATGTCAATCTTCTTGGAGGTCTCTTGAATAAGTTCTGGTCCCAACAATGTCCTTTCTCCTACTTCGGTCCAACAGCTTGGTGATCTGCAGGGTCTCCCGTATAAAGCTTCAAATGGTGCCATGCCAATGCTGGCTTGGTAGCTATTATTATATGCAAATTCCACCAGCGGCAGATGATCGTCCCAATTGCCCTTGAAGTCGAGAATGCAGCTACGTAACATATCTTCTAAAATCTGGTTCGTCCTTTCTGTTTGTCCATCAGTTTGCGGGTGAAATGCTGTGCTGCAGTCGAGAGTAGTTCCCAAAGCTTCTTGTAGACTTGCCCAAAACCGCGATTTAAACCTGGGATCTCTGTCGGAGACGATGGATACTGGAGTACCATGAAGTCGGACGATTTCCTTAATATAAATTTTGCTCAACTCCACTGCAGATGTAGAAATCTTTATCGGGATGAAGTGTGCGGATTTGGTTAACCTATCTACGATCACCCATACAGTGTCATGGTGTCGACCTGTCTTCGGAAATCCAACTACGAAATCCATGGATATATGCTCCCATTTCCACTTGGGGACCGGTAACGGCTGCAAGAGTCCTGGTGGTCTTCGATGGTCTGACTTCACTTGTTGACATGTCGCACATTTAGATACGTACTCGGCGATTTCCCGCTTCATGTTGTTCCACCAGTATTGGCGCTTAACATCGTGATACATTTTAGTCTCCCCTGGATGGATAATGAATCTTGATCTATGAGCCTTGTCCAAAATCTCTTGCTTCAAATCAGGTTCGTTTGGAACACATAGCCTTCCACGGAACCTAATCCCTTCATCAGTGCCAATTCGCCATTCTGCATTCTCCTTCCCCATTCCTTCTGCTCCTTTTTCTTGTAGCCAAACGCCTTTCTTCTGAGCTTCTAGAATACGCCGAATCTAAGAGAAAAGTTTATCATGATCTAATCTCAATTCTAAAGGTTAATAAGTTAAACTTAGCTATTAAACATTAAGAAAATAAATAAATAAATAAATAAAATTACACACCAGGGCAGGCTGTGCTATTAGGTTACTTAGATGCGCCTGAGGTTCTTCAAGCTGAAGTTGTAGATCGAAATCCTTGATAACATTTAGTATCTCCCACTCTTTGATCATTAGGCTGGCCACAAATCTTCGTGTCTTTCTGCTTAAGGCATCGGCCACAACATTTGCTTTTCCTGGGTGATATGAAATATCGAAATGGTAGTCCTTCAAAAATTCCATCCATCTTCTCTGACGCATATTCAATTCATTCTGATTAAAGAGATACTTTAAACTCTTATGGTCTGAATATAAGTCGAATTGTTCCCCATACAGGTAGTGCCTCCAAATTTTCAAAGCGAAAACCACTGCTGCTAACTCCAGATCATGCGTCGGGTAATTTCGCTCGTGAGTCTTTAACTGTCGTGACGCGAAAGCGATAGCTTTGCCTCCTTGCATAAGAACACATCCTAATCCCTGATATGACGCATCAGTATAAATGACGAATCTTTCTCCTTCGGTCGGTAAAGCCAGAACTGGGGCTGATGTCAACCGCTTCTTTAGTTCGATAAATGCCTGCTCGCAATCTTGATCCCACTTAAAGTTCGTATTCTTCTTAGTTAGATTAGTTAGGGGTTTTAATATATTAGAGAATCCTTCTATAAATCTTCGATAGTAACCAGCAAGGCCGAGAAAACTTCACACTTCAGACACATTCGAGGGCTGCTCCCATTCTAATATTGCTTCAATTTTAGCTGGATCCACAGATATCCCTTTCTCTGACACTACATGTCCCAAGAATTTTACTTAATGCTTCCAGAAGTCACATTTTGATAACTTGGCATACAATTGATTTTCCTTTAACGTTTGCAGAGTGGTCCTGAGATGTTCCTCATGCTCCTCATGAGTCTTGGAGTATATAAGAATATCATCGATGAATACAATAACGAATCGATCTAAATAAGGTTTGAATACCCGATTCATAAGATTCATAAATACCACTGGAGCATTTGTCAATCCAAATGGCATTACCAAGAACTCATAGTGCCCGTAACGAGTCCTAAAAGCCGTCTTGTGCACATCTTTATCATTTATTCTCAACTGATGGTAACCTGACCTCAAATCTATTTTAGAAAAGAACCTCGCTCCCTTAAGCTGATCAAATAAATCCTCAATCCTAGGAAGAGGATATTTGTTCTTGATTGTTACTTTATTCAACTGACGATAATCGATACATAATCTCATAGTTCCATCATTCTTCCTTACAAATAAGACCGGTGCTCCCCATGGCGACGTGCTGGGTCTAATGAAACCCTGATCTAGCAACTGTTGGATCTGATCCTTTAATTCTTTTAATTCTACCGGAGCCATGCGATAAGGTGCTCTAGAGATAGGTGCAGTTCCGGGCATTAGATCGATACCGAAGTCCACATCTCTCTTTGGAGGTAACCTTGGAATATCCTGAAAAACTTCTGGAAACTCCCTTACCACAGGTATTTGTTCAATCCCTTCTTCTGATTGCTCGATTCCCACAATAGCCGACAAACCAATCTGCGCTTTCCTTCTTCGTGTCCTAAAAAATTTCAGTGGAGATCGTCCTTCTATATTTAACATAATCGTCTTCCTGAAACAATCTATCTTGGCACGATACTGGGACAACCAATCCATTCCTAAGATGACATTGTATTCCTTCATAGGCATAATAATGAGATTTGCTAGCAGTATTTCATTTTCAATTATGATGGGGCATTCTTCACATATTTGCTCTAAATTCATGGACTTACCGAGAGGGGTTGCTATGATAATTTTCTTATCTAATCGTACGGGTGATATACCAAGTGAGCATACGAAGAAATAAGATATAAATGAATGTGTAGCTCCTGAATCGAATAATGCTCTGGCAAGAGAGGTGTAAGCCAAGATAGTACCTTCCACCACATCATTAGTACCTTCAACACCATGTTGAGGAGTGATATCTGCAGGTTGTGCTGGGTCCCCATAAGTAGAAGCAGTAGTCTCATACATTTGTGCAGCATCATCTTGAGGTGGCGTTGGATCTTCATAGCTTCGATTTGGATCCTCATACTCTTGAAGTTGGGCTGGATCATTTGTGAATGAAGATAGAGCGTAAACACGTCCTTGAGCTTGAGGTCGGGGCACCTGACTTTCTGGCCTTAGTTGCTGGTATTGGGGAGGCTTGACCTGTTGTTGCCATTGTTGAGGTGGTCTCGGAAAAGCTTGAGGGGGTCCAGGTGGCTGGAATCGTGGATGTAGCTGTGCAGGCCTCTGAGGATAAGGTTGTGCTGGTCTTGCAGCTGGATGCATCATCTGAGGAGGCGGCGGCGGAGGTCGTTGATATGATGTAGACGGTGCATAATGAAGAGGCGGCCTGTAAAATGATCGTGGTGGTCCTTGATTCCCTGGATATTGGTGACGAGGTGGTAGAAGACAATTGCGGGCAGGATGGCCCACCTTTCCGCAGTAATGGCAAGTCCCAGTGAATTGCGTTGAAAATTGCATAGTGGCATGACTGGGTATTAATGTTGGCATCATCTTCTGACGCTTAGTCGCTTCATGTTGTGTGAGAGATGAATGGGGCGTGGTCCTAGCTCCACTCCTCATGTCCTTCATCGGCTCGCGATTCTTCCAATGCTCATCACTTTTCTATTGCGCTGGCGCGTTCCACTGCTTCTGCATACGTTTTAATAAGAAATGGCGCCAGTCGAGTACGGATAGAAGGTTTTAGTCCTTCAACAAACTTCTGCCCTTTACGAAGTTCATCCGGTATGAGAAATGTCGCAAATCGTGCCAACTCTGTAAACTTTGCATCATATTGACGCACCGTCATATCTCCTTGTTCTAATTTCATGAATTCTATAACCTTTTGAGCACGCACATAAGCTGGAAAGTATTTATTTTCAAATTTTGTGCAGAATTGGTCCCATGTCCACCTTTCTATGCTCGGGTTCTCCTTAGTCGTAGATTCCCACCAATGATCGGCTTCTCCTTCCAACATATATATTGCTAATTCAGCCTTTTGTTGCTCGTTACATCTCATAGCTGTGAAAATTTTCTCCATCTGCCTTTTCCAACCCTCAGCTTCACTTGGGTTAAGCCCACCTTTAAACGCAGGTGGTCTCTGCCTCTTAAACTTTTCTAATAAGGACCCCGTTCCTTCAGCGGCTACATGTGTCGCTTGAGTCTGCTCCTGAGATTGACTTATAAGCACTTGTGTTCCCATACATGAGGCAAATCCTTCCATCGCCTGGAGGATCTTGTCAATAATTGTTCCTTGCCTAGCTGCATCGGGTACTTGAGTCTCCGATGCGGCCCCGAGGTTCATAATTTCATCCGTCATAACCTAGGATAAATAAAGGGGATTATGAATTTTACTGAATAATTTTAAGATTATAAGAAATTAGACGGTTCAATGTAGGCATACATGAAGATCTAAGAGAAGTTGAACTAAAATGTAGTTTAGAACTATGTGCAGAAATTTCTGGTCATAAGGGTGCTATTCTATTTGATATTTTTGATATTTTTAGACATTATTTTAACTTAAAAATTTTTATATAGATACATCTATAAGTCTACTATATCCCTGTAAAGTTTCATAATATTTCGATTCCTGTAAAATTTTTAAGAATTCAGAGAGTACACGCTGTCCAGATTTGGACGATTTCTGGACAGATTTTTTTAACATCAAATACACACCTGAAATATCAGTATATTTTAATTTTTACATATTTTTTTATAAAATTATACTCATCAAGATTCAATTGAGTTTTTGAATCAACTCAATCGGAGTTTTACTTAAATAGTTATGATTTTTCAAAGTCAGACATTTTATATGGATTATTGCTGTCCAACTCAATAAATAGTTAGAAAAATTCTCAGAAATTTCCTAACGTCCAGATTTGATTTTGTATGTTAATATACAGCCTAAATAGGATCTAAGTATTATATTACAATAGATTAAAATGTCCTACGTATGTATTCTAAATTTCTCATCTCCTAGTTAAGGCTATTTATGAAGACTTAGAGCTAAATTTCTATTTTAGGTCCAATGTTTAAGATCAAACTTTGCTTTGATACCAATTTTGTCACGCCCCAAAATTCGGGTACCCGAATAGGGTGTCCAGGACTTGAATTTCAGACTCGTGACCTATATGAAAAATAAAAAAATAAAAATACAAATAAAGTATGGAAATTTCATGTGCATTTCATTTTCTCTCACCATAGTCAAAAAACTTAAAAATTCAAACATATATTAAGATAACTAATTACATACTCTTTTATTACATCGATGCATAATTATTTAACTTAACTTGAAGTGAGAAAATCAAGCTAACATTACTATATTTAGAGTTCTAAAATAAAATAAAATCTATCCTATGTAGAATGACATGCCACGTGCATCAAATCACATTCCATGCTCCACTACTAATAGAAGTACCCTGCATCTTCAAAATATTCATAACCTGAAACGGTTAACACATAATGAGTTGACAACTCAATAGGATCACATCAATCCCAAGTTGAAAATCTCACAAATATTACCAAATTAAATCTCGACATATTAATCAAAATGAGACGAACATTGAATATAAAATCATAGTATATAATAAGACATTCATGAACATGAAATAAATAAATTATTTAACATAACTTTTCTAAAGATGTTAAGATTTGGAGTGGGCAAAACACTCATGTGTGTTGATCCTTTTAGGGGATGACCCACGGCAGAGCACCGGTGTTGATCCTTTTAGGGTATGACCCTCGGCAGAGCACCGGTATAACCCTTTTTGGGACAAAAGCCCAAGGCAGTGCACCCGTGCATACTGATCCTTTTAGGGAATCACCCAGGGCAGAGCACCCGTGCTGATCCTTTTGGGAATGACCCTGGGTAGAGCACCCGTGTCATGCTGATCATTTCGGGAATGACCCTAGGCAGAGCACCCGTGAGAATCATCGTACAAAAAAATAATTATTCACATACGATGCATCTAACTTACAAGGAAACATTGTAACAATTAATATCAGAGTGCCTATAACAGATAATACGGTGATCCTTTTAGGGCATAGCACCCGTAAAAAAATTAAAAATAATAGTTCACATAATAATTATTCATCATCACTAACAAATAATATCAAATGCAAATAATAAAGCAATACATAATAATAATAATAATAATAATAATAATAATAATAATAGCAATACATAATAAATATTCATTATCACTAACAAATAATATCAAATGCAAATAATAAAGCAATACATAATAATAATAATAATTGCATTTGTACAGTAGTCAAATAAAAAAAATTTCTTTCAATAGGAAATTATTTATGAATATTTCGATGTCTAGATTATATAAAGCAATATATATGAATTTTTCAATGGAGGAATGATCACCTACCTGTTGTGGAAAATTTGTGTGATGGAAGGAAAATAATCTGAAGAGATGTTGATTTCTACGTGCACTAACTTGGATTAATTAACTCTGAACTTGATGATGAACGCTCACGTATACTCTCCCTTTTCTTAATATCTCTTTTCTTCTCAAAATCTTTCTTTCGTGATTTTCTTTTCTATGGTTTTATATAGGTAGCATGAGAAATGGGGTAAAAAAAATAATGTGAGGTGAGTTAGTGGGTTGGGAGTTTAATGGACGGTTTAGATTGAGGAATGGATCCCACCATGATACTGGAAATCATGGTGAATGGGTTCGTGTGCGCAACTAAGCCGCAAAGAACAAGGAAGGAGAGAAAAACGTGGAGGAGAGGGGGTTGCTTGTGGGTGACGTGCGTCAGCACGTCACTTGCTTCTCGTTTTTTTTTTTTTTTTTTTTTTTTTTAAAGAAATGGGCCCTACAGGAATAACATGATGAATCCACACCATTCATCAGTCTTGCCCTTCAAGGTTAAGGCCTGAGCCCAAAAATGAGGGCCATCCACAGCTCAGGTGGGCCACACCAAAGGCAACGGTGGAACCCACCGTTTTTCAAAATAACGGAGTATTACATCTTAGCCACACGATTTTTCTATATAGATGTGGCCCACATCTTTTCAGATAGGAACTGTACATTGTTAAAATCACCTGAGTAGTGGCTCTAAAGTCGCACACCTGTCCCTTGTCTCCACCTGTGAGGCGAGTGCACTTGGGCAGACGCAATTAGCTTCCGTCTAGAAATTTCCGGGCCAAATTCTATGTATACATAGAATCTGGGCCGTTGTTTAATTACTATTAAGTGTCGATCTGTTTCGCACACGTGAGGCCCACCTGATGATGGATCTGCTTCATTTTCGAAAGAAGACACCTAAAGGTGGGGACCACTCGATGGACGGATCTGATCTCACACACTTGTGTCTCGTTGCTACTACATTATAAATTGCACTGAACGGACGATCGCATTAACGAAGGGGATTCGCTGGTGTACCTTACACCGGACGCGGATTGCGTCCTACCCCCGCCCGGACAGTAATCCGTCCGGGCAGGGCTCTGTGGAGCCCACTGTGATGTAACTGTTTCATCCTGCCGTCCAACGATTTTTTCAGAAAATTTTAATATGTGAACCAAAAAATGAGGCAGGTCCAAGGCTTGAGTGGACCACAAAGTGGGGATTGAACGTCCACCATTAAAAGCTTCTTGGGAGTCAGAGAAGTTTCGGATCAAGCTGATATTTGTGTTTTCACTTCATCCACGTCTACGTGACCTTATGAATAGGTTTTATGGTAAAAAACATATCACGTGGGCCCTTAGAAAGGTTTCAACGGTGGGTGTCATATCAGTGCAGGTTCCTTTGGTGTGGTCCACTCAAGCCTTGGACCTGCCTCATTTTTTGGATCACATATTAAAATTTTCTGAAAAAATGGTTGGACGGCGGGATAAAACAGTTACATCACGGTGGGCTCCACAGAGCCCTGCCCGGACGGATTACCGTCCGGGCGGGGTAGGACGCAATCCGCGTCCTCTTACACCAGCTGTACATGTCAACAAGTTTTGTGGGTCTGATCATGAGATATGTGTTATATCCAAACCGTCCATCCATTTAACGAGCTCGTCTTAAGGTTTGAGACGAAAAATAAGATAGATCTAACTATCAAGTGGACTACACTTCAAAAAGCAGCAGAGGATTGAATGTCTAATATTGAAATCCTTTTTGGGATCACATAAGTTTTGGATCAATATGAAATTTGTTTTTCCTCTTCATTTAGGTCTTTGTGACCTTATGAACATATTGGATGGGAAATAAACGTTATGGTGGGACCTATGAATTGTTCAACGGTGAAGATCATTATCTTCGCTGCTATTTGTGGTGTGGTCTAAATGATCTTTGGATATGATTAATTTTTGGGATAATGCTTTAAAATGATCTCTAAAAATAGATGAACAGTGTAGATATAACAAATCCATCAATGTGTGGCCCATGTAACTTTGATCTCTTTTGAACCATAGTACAATTCGAGCTCGAGGAGCGTCAGTGATCGTCTTTGCACGATACGTACGTACAGCAGCTATATAGCTGGTATGTGGTACACCAGCCAATCCGCTTCCCGCATTACGGTTTGGCTACTCCCCTGCTAATGGCTGGTGGTCGGTGCTCTGTGCCTCACCATGATGTATGTGTTTCATCCATGCCACCCATATATTTTTATAGATCATTTTGTGCTATTAAACCAAAAATCAGGTAGATCCTAATTTCAAATGTACCAATTTTGAATGAACGTCTACCGTTAAAAACTTTTTGAGGGTTTGGATCAATTTGATCTTTGTTTTTTTCCTTCATTTGGGTTTGTATGACCTAATTAACAGATTGGATGTCAAATAAACAGTACATTACGCCTTAGGAGGATTTAAATGGTGCATATCCAATAACTATTGTTTTCCTGTGGTGTGGTCCACCTGAGATTTATATCCCTCTCATTTTTTGGGATAAATCTCTAAAATTATTGTAAAAATGAAGGAATGGAATGGATGAAACAAATACATCATTGTGTGGCCACAATGCACCGACCACCAGCCACGGGGCTAGCCAATCCGTTTCCCGCATTAACAGGCCGTACGAAATGACGAACGCAGCCGCGAGTAGGAAACGGATTGGCTACTCCCCCTGCCACCAGCCTTGTGGCTGATGGTAGGTGCTCTGTGAGCCCCACCATGATGTGTGTGTTTCATCCACTCCGTTCATCCATTTTTAAAGATAATTTTAGAACTCTATATAAAAAATGAGAGGGGTATACATCTCAGTTGGACCACACCACAAGAAAACAATATTGATTAGATATCCACCATTAAAATCCTCCTAAGGGACACTGTACTGTTTGTTTGACATCCAATCTTTTAATTAAGTCATATAGGTCCAGATCAAGGGAAAAAACAAATATCAGCTTGATCCAAAACTTTTATTGGCCCCCAAAAGGTTTTCAATGGTCTACGCTCATTCAACACGGTTTCCTGTAATGTGGTCCAGTTGAAATTGGGATATAACTCATTTTTCGTCTCATACCATGGACGGAATGGATGAAACACATACATCAGTGTGGGGCCCACATAGCACCGACCACCGGCCATTGACCGGTGGTAGGGGAGTAGCCAATCCGTTTCCCGCGAGTACAATTCGAAAGATAGTGCTTTTTTATCTGGCCAATCGTGTTGCACGTGTAGAATATTTGATCAATGAAAAAGGCAAGCCATACTGATAATCAGGCTCCTTAACTGATTGGATGAAGTCAGGACAGTACACGGAGTCATACCAACGGCTATCCAGTGATTTTCTTGCTGTGTCTTTGTGGCTTAGCTGATCAGTCTGATTTCTATGCCATGTCATCATCATGATTTGGTCCACCTTTCGTGTGGATAAGATATTCAAGAAACCTAATGTATAGGCTGTAAAGAAACTTGTTGCATTGAAAGTTCTATACTGTTTCAATAATGAGATCATGGGAAGAGTGCATCGGTATTAGGGCTGAAAGTCGGTTGGGTTGGGTTGGGTTGGGTTGGTTCTCAACCCTAACCCAACCCTAACCCAAGGTTCCTATACCTCAACTCTAATCCAACCCAATCCAATCTCGGGTTGGAAATTCTCAACCCAAGCGGGCTTGGTCAGGTTGATCGGGTGTATATGTGTTAATATTTTCGTTATTACATTAATTTATTATATTTCAATATAGGCCTTATTTTTTTTATCTATGATTTTATTAATTATATATGTGATTATTCATCATAAAGAACTTCATTTTTTTCTTTAAAAAAACAAGCTAAAATATAGGACAACTACTCATTTAAAAGTCATGTAACATAGCACCTAATCTATTTGGGAGAGAGAAATCCGGCATATCTTGTTAGCTTAAATCCTTGGAAATGACGTGGACAAATGAGACCCGACATCACTAGTGTGCCTTCGACAAAAACAATTCACACTCAATTATATTTTACAAGTAACTTATATATTGATTGGGTTCGGGTTGGGTCGGGCAACTTAAGACCTCAACCCGAGCCCAACCTAAGTTTTATCGGGTTGGTGTTTGTATAGCCCAAGCTTGAGATCTGACCCGATATATCCTGCCCGAGCTCAACCCAATGTCGGGTTGGTCAGGTTGAACCCACCCAACTTTCAGCCCTAATTGGTATTTAACTTTCCATTATTTCTCATGGTGTGGTCCACTTGAACTTTACATTAATTTTAAATTTGGACTTATGCTATAAGACGAGCTAAAAAAACACCACATAGAATGGATAAAAAGCATACATCATGGTGGGCCTTAGAGAATTCCTCCATACACAATTTACACCATTATTATTATTATATATATTTTTTACTTATAAGGTGTGCTTATTTATATTGAGATATGAATTGGATCAACTTATGATAGTGCTTTTATTTTTGTTATTGTCAAAATATTTGAAGTTATTAGAAACTAAAAGAGTGATGGTTGATGAACAGGGGATTGTGTCCTACCCCACCTATCTCCATCGGGGAATAGGCGAGAGCTTTGAGTGGCCATTGTGGTGTTTGGGATTTATCCACACTGTTCATCTATTTTTTTCATATCATATTAGGATATAAGCTCCAAAGTGAGGCACATCTAAGACGGATATTACATTCACTTCCTGAGGCCATAGAAGTTTTGGATCAACTGAGCTAATATTTGTGTTTTCTCTTCATTCAGGTTTACGTAACTTTATGAATAGGTTGAATGGAAAACAAACATCCTAATAGGCCCTAAAAGAGTTTCAACGATGAGAATCATTATCATCGCTACTTCCTATGGTGTGGTCCACTTAAGCCTTGGATTTGTCTAAAATTTGATTCAATCTTTAATACGGTGGGATTCAATCTGCATCCATGGATGATATCCTTACTAACAAAAGTGCTACATAATCATTCACCTATTGTTGGAAATACCAATGATTAGTGTCTTGTAAGACATGAAAAATTTACATTCACATTTTATATTTTTTGAAAAAATGTTCACTTTGTAATTTAAACTTAAGTTACTTCTTTATATCACTTTAATTTCAAACTGAATAACTTAAATTAAATTAAAATATTTATTTATTACGTGAAAGAAGTGTATCTATTAAGATTTCTCCAAATCTCTCATGTGTTGTCGTTAATCATTGTGATCAATTATCCTAATCAGTTTCTTGTCGTGTAACACAAATGAATATGAAAATCACTATGTTTGGATGAATTTAAAATTTGAAAAGAAAGATTTTTAATGGCCACATTCAACTTAAAAAGTAGAAGGTCATGATCATTAAGGAAGCGTGATTCTTGGATGATGTAATTTCTATAATTACTAAATAGAATATGTACGGTTTAGGTTATCGGATCATCTTAGCATATGTGGGGTTGGATCATCATCAATAAGAGTGAAACATGCTGTATGTTCTTAGATGGTGGGTCGGTGGTGGTAGGTGAAGTTAGCAGGATTTCCAAAATGTGCATGTGGGTCCCTGTGTTTTGATCAAATAGTTTATGACATGGAATGATCCTAACCATCTGATTGGATCCTTGTTAAATATGGACCGTGGATTGTGATTTAGCATTTTCATTTGAATGAGTAGGTTCATCAGATGGTGGAGATGTGGAGCAACGAAATATCATGATGTGGTCTACCAGATCAATGGTTTAGATTACTGAAAGGTGGCCCCCATCTGTAGTATCAACAGACAGAAAGGAGAATCTTCGTGAAGGAGTGTGACTTTACATGATATGAACAATGATTGATGCGGGTCACACCGATGGGAGGCCGGGACCATGAGTTGATATGATCCTGACCGTCAATCAGTACAACATCTTGCACCATTTTAAAAACGGTGGAGTCTTTAACCAAATAGCATAGTTGTACAGCAATCCATCCAGACCCTCCAAATAGCTGATCCATTGTAGATAAGGCGTGTACGAAAATTATACTGAAAAGATGATAATAACCATCTGATCTTGCCAATTGAATATAGACCACTCATCATCTTACCACTAACCATCCATTTGATATCCATTAATTGGACGGTTATAATTGCTAGATAAGCGTGATTCTTCACACACGTTCCATCTGCAGTTTTTCTCACAATTTGGATGGTCCAGATGACAGTGCATGAGTTCCAAATGTGAGAAGGATGAGTCACCACCACAACTTCCACAATTGTCCAGGGAACCCTGCTCTTTGCCCTAAAAAACAATAATGACCAAAGGCTGGCACCGGGTCGGGCTTGGACCCGACGGGTCTGTCCAAGCCCGGCCACAAAGTAAAGCCTGGCTCGGGTCTGTAACGGGCCAAAACAAACAGGCCCGAACCCGACCACCCAGTTTTGTATAACATCTGGGCTGTCATTACGTGCGCCATCATGCATGATATTTGACAAAAATGCCCCTCAAAGCCTAAACGGGCTGGGCCGGTCCAACGAGAGGCGAACCTGAAGCAGATATTTAAACCGGCTTAAATTTAGGCCCGACAAGGTCAGAGAGCCCAAAGGGCAAGCCCGGCCACTGATAATCCTATTAATCACACGCAATAATTACTAAAATGCCCTGTCATTAAGGCATGTGCCTTTCACACACGTCCATTATCATGCAAAGCACACGTGTTACATGTGTATGATGATCCAAACCATATATCTTATAGTCTGTGTCATCTATCAACCACTCACCTAGCACGGCATTGATCGAATGGTCCTAACCATCTAGTCACGATTTATAGAATGAACGATTCTGATACAGAACAGGCATGCCACGTGTGTATTATGGTCTTAGAAGCATGACCCTCAATTTAGGGTATTTTTATAATTTCATTAAAAAATAGTAGAATCGTGGACAAGAAAATAGAGAAATGGTATATGAGCTTAAATGCAGCAAGGGGTGGGCCCGGGTTGGGGCTGAGGTCGGCTCGAGCTCAATCCATTTACTATATGGGCCGAGAATTCCATCAGACATGGCCCACTTTGAATTCATTTAAGGGGTGTTTGGATCGCACGTTTCTTTAGATAAGATACTTATGCCACAAATAGCTCATCTTAGTTTCTACTTATTCAGCAAATAAGTATGTTTGGTAAATGAAATATTTATCAGCTAATAAATAAATAAAAAACATGTTTGGTTTCTAATATCATATCACTCAAATCTGTTTAAGTCCCCCTTACATCCACTATCCATCATATGGGGCTAACCTTTGATGTGGACTGTTCATTGTGTGGGCCTCACCTTTGATGTGGACCGTTCATTGTGTGGGCCTCACCTTTGATGTGGGCCATCCATCACGAGGGGCCTACCTCGGATGTGGGTCATTCATCATTAGGGGCTGACCTTTAATGTGCACCATCCATTATGTAGGGCCCACCCTTGATGTTGATAATCCATTATGTGGGCCCACCATCAATGTTATTGTCCATCGTATGGGGCCCAGTTTTAATATTCACCGCCCATCATGTGGAACCCACATTTGATGTGGACCCCACGTACGATGTGGGGCATCCATCATGCAGGCCTGTCTTGGATATGTGCCACTCATCATTAGGGCTGACCTTTGATGTGGACCGTCCATCATGTGGACTCCACTGTTGTTAATTGCCCATCACGTGGAGCCCACCTTTGAGGTGGATTGTCCATCATGTGGGCCCCACCTTCAATATGGGTTGCCCGTCATGCAGGGTTCGCCTTAGATGTGTATTGTCCATCATACGGGGCCACCTTGATATGAGCCATCCATCATGTGAGGCCCAACTTCAATGTCCATTGCCCATCGTATGGAGCCCACATATAATGTGGACCGTCCATCATGTGGGCTTCACCTTTGAAGTGGGTAATCCATCATGCCGGCCCATTTAATTGTGATGTCGTTGGGCTCGGCCACCCCAGCATGACCACAATAATAGGCCCAGACCAGCCTAATTAGTAAACACATACGATATAAACGTATCCACATCATGTGGATGTATCTATACTCATCTATTTTTTAGACCTTAGCTGAGCCAGGTCAGGTTATCTAGCCCAGCCCATGGATAACCTGTATGGGCAGGTTGGGCTGGGTAGTGTTCAACCTCAGCCTAGTCCATTTACTTAAACAGGTGCCGAAAAGTCGGTCTATCTAGCCTACCCCATGGATAACCTAAATGGGCTAGTTGGGTTAGGGTGGCTTCAACCTAGCTCGATCCATTTACTTGAACAGGCTACATTTTAAACCAAAACCCGACTCGCGGCCCAACTGACCCATTGCCACGCCTGCAGGCAGGATAACGTGTTCTGAAAAATGAAGCGAATCACTCCAACAGCCCCCAAGCGATTTGTAAGAGTGCTACTCGAGGAAAAGGTCCACTCTAACTGTCCATGGATCTACGGTTGGTATTTCGAACGGCCATCTGGGCCCCACCGTATAAATCGTCGTAGAAAGACCAAACCAGAAGCTCGGGGGTGGTTTGTGGATTTCAAATGGACGGTGGAAAGTGAGAAAATCTGTGATTTTGATGTTATTATTATTCAATCATAGTGGCTTTGGTAGCATGGTCTATGCATAGTAGGCCCCACCAAGCAGACGGTCTGGATTCATCGATTATTCTACTATGTGCTCTGTTGAGTCGCGCAACTGATCGATGAGCACTCAAAACGGAGCACACGTGGGTTCGTGTGAGAGATCCACTCCATTCATCAGGTAGGGGACACTGACCATGCCATCTACCGAAAAAAAATGAGGGTCGTAAATTCATAAGCTGGGCCACGCATATGCGTTGAATTTGGACCGCTGGACATTTTCTAACCGTCCATCTATATCATAAAAGTTTGATCTGCCTGATTAGTGGACCAACATAACTTTTGATCCATGACATGTTCACAATGTGCCCGACCTGATGAATGGTCCAGATCTCTGCCACGTGTTCCCCGTCCCCTCACATGAGGAGCCCCCATTGAATTAAGACCCGAAGGATTACGCAGTGGATCCATGTCAAAATCATGCTCTTCTTACTCCCAGAAGCTACGCCATGCAAAACGGTTGTTCTGTTTTGAATTCGTTTGCCTCTGTCGCGAGTCAAGATGGAGCATGTGTAACCGCCCATTGGGGCCCACATACTGAGTAATCCGACAATCAAAACCGTCCAGACAATATGCATTAAGGTCCACACTTAGGAACTTACACTGAACAGATGACTGTACCGTCATGTAATTTACAAAATCGAAAAGAAAATCCTCAATGGCTCTCAATCAACTCTGAAAATCAAAGGTTCAGATCATCACAGGAAATTGATTAAGGAAAAATTAATGGTGTATGCTAGTAAAGAGAACATGGACGGTTCAAATCATCAAACCATCTCCACATGTGGGCCCCAGTGGGTGGCGACACAACAGGTCCAGTGCGTTGCAACAGAGGCAAAACGAACTCATTCTGTTTTACCACTTCTAACAAACCAAATCAAACCACCTTAGCAGAAATTTCAGAACACAATCTGCAATAAAATTTCTTTCATTTTTCTTGTCTTTTAACCAAAATTCAAAACCAAATTTGAATCATGGGCAATCTCCACCCTCCATTCTTGTACCTGTTGTATGTTCTTACCTTATTGTCGATCACGCCGATCGCCTTCTCTGAGATAAAAGATACCCGCATCGTCGCTGATTCAAGGCCCATGATCCTGTTTGAACGTTTCGGATTCTCCAATGACGGTCACATTGATATATGGCTGAAGCGTGTTGCATGGAAACCAAAACAACAGAGTCCTGATATGGACCCAACCAAGATGGGATTCATACTGTTAAGGGAGGCATCCTACGCAAAGATCCTAAATGAATCGGAGTACGCCGACCACTTCTGTGTTGTATCGAGCCACTACGTGAAACAGATATTCACATTCCAAGATCTCAGGTTCGATTACGCTTACAACGGTTCGATCGCCGTCGATGATCCTGACGAATACAGTCTTGTCTTTGGAAACTGCCAGCCCGAATTCGAAATTTGGATGGATGTCCACACAGAAATGTACAATGTCGAGAAGGGATGGAAGGATTTCCTTCCTGCTGGCCAGACCCAACTGCCAAAACTGTATTTTATCTTCTTTCTCATGTACTCTGTTTTCTTCTTGATCTGGATCTACACCTGCATCAAGCAAAGAGCGACTCTTGATAAGATCCACGTCTTGATGGGGGCCTTGCTCTTGTTCAAAGCGCTGTTGATGATCTGCGCATCCGAAGATCAGTCGTATGTGAAGAGAACCGGGTCGTCCCATGGGTGGGACATCGCGTTCTACATTTTCAGCTTCTTCAAAGGTATAATGCTGTTCACTGTAATCATCCTCATTGGAACGGGCTGGTCATTCGTAAAGCCGTTCTTGCATGAGCGCGAAAAGAATCTTCTGATGATCGTCATACCTCTGCAAGTCCTTGAGAACATAGCTTCTGTAGTGATCGGAGAGACGGGGCCGTCCACCAAGGACTGGCTGACATGGAACCAGCTCTTCCTCTTGATCGACATTATATGTTGCTGCACGGTGTTCTTTCCGATCATCTGGTCAATCAGGAGTCTTCGGGAGGCCTCGAAGACGGATGGGAAGGCAGCCAGGAACCTTGAGAAGCTTACGCTTTTCAAGCAGTTTTATGTCGTTGTCGTCGGGTACTTGTATTTCACAAGAATTGTGGTTTCTGCAATTGGGGCGGTCGTTAGTTACAGGTATCACTGGATAAGTACGGCTTCGATGGAGGGTGCGAGTTTGATCTTCTACATGTATCTTTTCTATAACTTCCAGCCGATTGAGAGGAATCCGTACTTTGTCATCCAAGATGAAGAAGAGGCGGCAGCAGCACTTGCACTGGAAGAAGACAATTCGTTTGAGCTCTAAGCAAAGACAATTTTCCTTGAATTCCAGTCTGTATACCTACTGCAAAATTCATCATATGGGTATCGAGTTTGTAGATCTGTTTCTGTTAATCTGAGATGCTCCAACTCTTTTCATGTGATGGTCTTTTCATGCTGCAATTATCTAATGTCTCTCTCTTTTTTCATTGCCCGTTTTATTGGTACTGTAATCAGATGAAGCCAAGGGATTAGAGATTCAGTGGCAACATACGATAATGATTCAATTTTCTTCAGCATCTCCCAGCGGTTGAGACGGACAGAAATTCCTCCAGTTAGACATTACTTCATACCATCCATGAAACATCACCATTCAGTAACCTAACTTTTCACCAGGAGCTATATGATACGGGAACCATCTCTGATCAGTATGTGCGGGTCTCAGTTCTGACAAGTGGAGCCCAAGTTCGGTAATCTAGACCATTTTTCTTCTGCATCCCACCAAGGCATGGTGGACCATACCCCTAAAATCTCCCAGACAGGAGGATCCTAGCCACCAATATTAAGACTTCTTTCAGTTGAATGTGCACTCTGTTGCTGTATTTTTCCTGTTGACCGTCTGTTTACAGGGCACAAATTGGAGGGTTATGATTGTCCTGTAGAGTATTTTTTGGGCATGGTCCATCCATGATGGGTGCACTAGACATTAAACCACGGGCCCCACTTTTCAGAATCTAAAAACTTAGGAATGCTGAGGAACACGGGTTGCGTATCATATAATTCCTCTCCTTTCAGATTGCATCAAGCATGCAAGATAAAACAAACAAGAAAAAAGATTCTCAAATAGGCAAATAGCCAAGCAATAGGAAGCCAACATTCTCATGTACATCTGTGGCAAGATCCACATAACAATCCATTCCATCCCATTAGCTGGGAAACATATATTATCAGTTTTCCACTTGGAAACAGCAGGAGGAACTACATGTAACAAGTTTGTATCCCACATTTTTATTTCTGAGGTTGCCTAGAAGCTATCTCAAGGAATACTCATCTGCATTTAATTCATGAATGGTTGTTGTCTTGCTACAACAGGCTTCTTAAATATGGAGCATCTTTGTACGACGCATACATGGGCAGATCAAGAGCTTTCTCTGATATCTTCCCATCGTCATGAATCTTTGCTATCAGAGTCTCAAGTGATGGAAAATTGGCCTGCACATCTCGGGTGGAAGCAATGCAATAAGAGGCAGGAAGTAGACAGTGAAAACTAAATTTGCAGAAAACATAATATTCTTTTTTACTACCTCTGGTCGAATATAGCCAACAATTGCGAGGCGAAGCTCCTCACCATAAAAATCATCATTGAAATCATGAAGCAGCCATGGCTCCTGCAATAGTTTGCATGTATAAGTGAAATCAAAAGATAAATCCCAGATAGTGTTTCTGAAAGTAATACTGGTCAGCCAGTTTGAGCTTGTTAAACCAGAATCAATAACTCTCAAAAGATAAATCCCAGATAGTGCTTTCGAAAGTAATGTTGGTCGGCCAGTTTGACCTATGTTAAACTAGAGTCAATAACTCTCAAAAATAAATCCCAGATGGTGTGAGAAAGAGGATCTCCTCTTGGTTGGCGGCATCAAATTTCTACCTCATCTTTCTCTTTCTTTTCTTTTCTTTTTTAAAGGTTAAGGGTTGTTTGGTTTTCTGATTTCCCATGAAATGCAAAGTAAATAAGCTATCATTATCATTTCCAGGTGTTTGTTTAAGGAGGAATTTAGGCTTGTGAAATGAGAGTCAAATACACTTATAAATGAAGTAGGTAACGTAGATTGTAATCTTTACATTTTTACACTATAGAGCTACAATTTTTACAGTGATTTTTGGGTGAAACAAACAATGTAACAAAACCATCATTGCAGTCAAATGCAAGTAATCTCAGCACACAATTACAGAAGTAAATAATCATTACTCATTTTAATGCAGGACATGAAATTTAAGTATGAGATGCAAGAATTCAGGCTTTAGATCATACCAATTCAGAAATAGTTACGCAAATTCCATATCCCACATGACAGTCCAAATCATTCAATTAAAAGAAGAATCTATGCGGGTCCAGGCCGACACAGGCTAGGACTGGACCAATAAAAATTATAAACCAAACGATGTCAAAGGGAAGAAGAAATCAACCGCACATGCATAAAAATCAGTCCATAATCCAAGAGATTCTCCAATTTCAATTCAAGGAACCCTGGAGAAAGCTCTTGCGCGCAGATGGTGACCCGGGGCTGACGCACGTACGCGGGTGGGCTGGCCACACTTGTGATGGAAGCCCGCCTCCCCAAAGTGACACATAGGCCTTGGTCGGCTAGGGAAGACCTCCAATCCCTCCAAATTTGACAATGATCTGATGTAAGGTCGAGGCGTACTGCTCCGCTGAAGTTTCAGCCCTCCTACAGGTCCAGATTCTGGAAACTGGCTGTAGGGGAATGAATAGCTGCAAAAGCTGAAAAATTCAAAGTAATAATGATGATAGAAGATGAGATATATGGATGGGAGAGGGTAGGGACGGATGGGGATAGATGTGGCTTCACACCACGTAGTTAGCCCTTCGAAAAGGGAGAGCTTCGCACCCACTTTTAAATTCTTCCACAACTCACTAAGAGAGCAGAAAAATAAGGCAAGAACTTTTATTAAGCTTGAATGAATGAAAAAAGCTATAAGGAGTGCCTATTTATAAGAAAACCATATACCTCAAAACTCGCAGCATATGCGCAACCTATTACTTGGCGATGAAATAAACCAAAATAAAAACTAATCAAAGAAATCTAAAGCGTCCATGATATTCTAAATAACATTAATAAGCAAAACTTAAAATATGAAATCAATCTGATTAGTGGGCCACGATCATGAGATCCCATGATGGACTTTTCTTGACTAACGGGCCCACTATTTTAAATCAAAACTTCATCTTCTAGCTAAGAGGCCTTCCCTGGACGTCGTTATCGATCCAGATCGACAGTGGGGCCCTCCTTCTGGCGTACGAGCGTAGGGGGGTGGTATGCGTGCATGTGGACGGCATGCACGGGATGTCCCCATCACATTTACATCTATTTACCGTTGTAATTGGAAAACCAAACAGCCCCTAAGTGTAAGAATTTTGTTTGTCATTGCCAAACAGGGGGCAAGCTAGTAAATCAACCACCCCAAATTCACCATTCCTAAAGATAAGCTTCCTCCACGAAGCACTCAATTGTTCTCCATAGCTCCACCATTTGCCAAGGAGGGTGTGAATTTTTCCCTGTAATAATCTTCTAACTTTGATGCCCCCTCTTTCTCCAGCTTTTGACCTATTACCAGTTCATTAGATGAAACTTATGCCCGGCTCCTCTCAACTCCCAAGGGGAATTTCTTTGCAACCTATTGACCAAACTCGCTAACACCTCCAGCATACTGAAGAGGAAAGGAAATAAAGCAGAAGATTTGAAAGAGTAGATCTAATAAGCATAATTGTACCTTTTACGCAGAAGTTTCCACTTTCACAGCTTCCTTTCAATCCACTCAATCACAGGATCCCAAAAGGAGTATGATTGGAGTTGCCCTGGTAAAGGGGGCCCAGGAGAACTTAAAGGAAGATCCAGTCTTTTGCATCCCATCTAATCCACCAGGAACTGAGCACTCATAACACGCACCCACCCCAACCATCACCCTTTAGCAAATATTAACCCTAATACAACATCACTTTGAGGGAACCCCTTTTAAGATTTCTCATATGCTCCAAGGATACACTATAAATGACAAGTTTCATGCACAAAACCAAAGGCGGGTCACAACCAACTCTGTTTCAGTCACCCCAAAACCTTTAAGGAGGAAGCCCTCTCAATAAGCAAACTAAGACTCTCAACCACTGATAAGAAGATCTGAAGAACGGTATGCCACCTTGCCCGAGGCCTTTGGAGCTACAAAATTATCCAGTAATGGAGCCATTCACAAGGATGGAGAAAGATGCTAAAGTGATACACTCCTCCATCCACCAGATCCACTTATCTAGCTGGATCCCATTCATGTGGTCATAAGCTTTTTCCATATCGACTTTGCAATACGTGCCACTCTTGACTTGATTCTTGAATCAATACTTCTGTTTGCCACTGGAATGCCATGAAGAATGCCTTTCCATAATGAAAGCTCCTTGAGATAGGGAGATAACAAAACCCTAACTTCCCACAGTCTGACCAAGAAGGACATTTTAAAAATAAAAAAACCTTAACCTCCCACGGTCTCATTTTCTAGTCAAATTTATGGTAAATATCCATTTCTATTATATTCACCTTTAGATTAATTTCTATAATTTTCAAGCTGTTTCATTTATTCTGTGACCCCAGTCTGGTGAAGTCTACCTTTGGAACTGAATATTATCGAATCAATATAACAGTAAAGAAGTCTGATTAAGATTGATTTGTACTCACTATTGTCTTTTCAGTATTGTCGAAGTACGGGTTCCAACCAATACTCATGACCATCTTGAATATGCCTCGTGTGGACAATGCAGCCCATCCAAAATACACTCCAGAGGCATGTTCTGATAAAATCACTGAAAAGCTGTCTGCAGATAAATTAGCTGCAATGCAAAGTGATCTTGTAAGTTTCAGTTGAATGAACAGTCATGAGAACAAATGCAGCACAAAGCAACCACATGAACTCAAATGGAAGAATCTAAGTGCCCACTGATCAAAATGGCCAGTCAAACTCCGTCAAGCGCATGATGGCAATAAATAGACCAGGTGCTTCAAATGTCATCCCATGCATCGCCTGTGGTTTAGAGGTTACACATCTTGATGTGATGAATCATAGTTATGTTGTATATGCATCCTCACATGAAAAAGGGTTCCTTACACGATAGGTGAGGATTGCTTTAGAGATTGAAGTACAACTGAGTTCGCATTCAAGAAATCAATCAATTTCTAGAGTTTATTTTATTTTAATAAACTCAATGGATATCCTAGCTAACCACTACATAAACACAAAGTGCTTGAAGCAAAACATCAAGGTCCTGTTTGGATTAGATTACCGTGTGGTAAAGGGTGGTAAATCAGCAATGATGCCTTCTCACAGGCGTTTGGAAGAGATGGAAATAACATGTTAACTATGCCTTGAAAAACGTGATTGCAAGCATGGAAATCGGGCGAGATTGCCTCTGAATAAATCTGTGTCCAATTCACGCTATTCATCCGCTTTACCAGCTCATTTAAGGGCATGATCCTAAAAATGAAGCATATTATAAGCTCAAGTGGACCACACCACAGGAAATAGGGGGGATAATGACATCCACCGTTGAAAGCTGAAACGTGGCTCACGGTCCATGGGGATGTGTATCCGGCATCCAACCTGTTCATAAGGTCACATAGACATGGATGAAGAGAAAACGCAAATATCAGCTTCAGCCAAAACTTGTGGCCCCAAGAAGTTTTTGATGGCAGGCATTCAATTCCCCCTGTTTCCTGTGGTGTGGTCCACTTGTGCTTTGGATCTTTCTCTTTTTTGGCCTCGTGCCCTAAAATAAGCAGGTAAAATGGATTGACGGCATGGATCAGGTACATAGATCACGGTGGGCCCCACAGATTTTACAATCATCACATTTTCCTTCATTGGTTTCAACGTTACACCTTCCAAACAGGTGTAGCTGTCACCGTTACCTGGAGGCATTTTGCATGAATTACATAAGTAAATAATAATTACTTATTTACCCATATTTATAGTGCGGTAATCTAATCCAAACAGGCCCTAAAAGAAAATTAAGTTCTGTTACTCTTCAACATTATATAAAAAGTTCTGTTCCAAAGAAATGTATGACAAAAAATAATTTCTTAACTAACATCCATTTTCTGTAGGAAACAGTGACTTAGGGGCTAGGAGGTCTGAAATACCTGTAGGTATTCCAAGCACCTTTGATCCACGACCGAATCCCTTGATAACTGGGCCTCCAATATACCAAGGTTCAATCGGTAGAGTACCTTCTATCCCTGTAAACCAAAATCAGCAGCTTTGATGATGGGTTACCTCAAAGGAAATACAATGCAATGAGAAGACACACTAATAAAAGGTGTTAGTGGGTTACAGGGTTATACAATCTTGGAATGGTGGCAGACCCCATTTTTCAGGCTGCAGGTCAAGCAGAGAATTTATCACTTCATCAGCTGAACTGTAAAGAGGTGCTTGTTTTGGAACTGATGGCACTGCAATTACTCCCATTCCAGCGGCCCTTCCAGCCGTAACACCAGGCCTGATACAGGTTGTTCTCATATAAAAAGATCAGAAATCATAATAAAATTCACAATTGCACTGGACTTGGAATGGAAATTGCATTATTCATCAAAATATAGAGTTCAAAGAAAGTAAAATGAAGATCAACAAATAGA
Source organism: Magnolia officinalis (assembly GCA_021015155.1). Lineage (NCBI taxonomy): Eukaryota > Viridiplantae > Streptophyta > Magnoliopsida > Magnoliales > Magnoliaceae > Magnolia > Magnolia officinalis. The sequence goes on along the minus strand of JAJHSJ010000005.1, from coordinate 20,315,843 downwards.
ATGCGCATTAGATTTTTATGCCAATTTTTTAAGGATCTGGTATCACAAGTAGCTTCTTTCAGGGTGGGTAGCTAGCTGAGGGTAGGCGTTGCTGGGGCCATGGTTTAATGGAATGGCAGGTCAGTGCTATGGAGGCTGGTGTAAAGTGTTGAATTCAGCTGTTGTTGAAATGCATTAGGGGAAGCATCCTTAGATTAAGACAGTGAAGGACCAGGATGAAATAAGTAACTATGTCAGAAACAAACATACTGATGCTAGAGAAAGGGGTCATGTTTAGGGTCCTTGAGGGGGTCTTTTGCTGATGCTATTTAATCCTTGCTCTCAATACCAATTCACCCTATTTTCATGTAACAATTTATGTTTTTTAGGTTTCATATCATGTCCTTGCATTACATGGAGTCATTGTTTGGAGTATCCCCGATATTATCTGTATCTCCAGCTCGGCGATACCGATAACACCGGTAGCCTCAGAAATTCCAGGTATCAATGATGTATCAATATCGCCAACATCTCCAACTGTGTAAATTCCAGAAATTCCAGGTATCAATGATGTATTAATATCGCCAACATCTCCGACTGTGTAAATTCCAGGTATCTCTTGCATCGCTATTCACAAGTGTATCGACGATATTTTGATAATAGCGCCAATGTATTGATATCACCAAAAATCCATTTATTAAAAAAAAAAAAAAAAATCCATTTCAAAGTTTTTTATAGGCACATGTTTGTATGCAATGTTCAAATTGTTGGCAATAATATCGATCATATCATGATATAATCGTTATCACATGCAATGTTCAAAAATTTAAACTCTGTAGGTTAAAATAAAATGTATGTGAGTTGCGAAGTATGCAATACACCAATACTATAAATAATAGTAAAACATGCAATTGTGAGATGTTTTAGTATTGTATTCATTTTAATAAATTTATCATTGATATTATATAGTTAGAAAATTAAATATAAAGGTTTGCATTCAATCCCAAGTTGTCAAGGGCCCGTTTGGCCGGGCGGATAGGAGGGGATTGGATGGTATTGGAAGGGATTGGAAGTTAAATCTCGAGATTGGCCGGGCGTGCCAAACAGACCGGGTAATCTGATCCCAGGATATAACAATCCCATGGATCTTAAGACAATCCACTGACAACACCATCATTACCTTTAAATCCCATCCAATCCACCCTAATCCGTTCAAATTTGCCTGAGACCTGTTTGGTTCGAGGGATTGGAAGGGATGAGAAGGTTTAATCCCGGGATTGGTTGGGCATGCCAAATAGACTCGATATAGCAATCCCAGGATATGGCAATTCCATGGATCTTCGGACAATCCACTGACAACACCATCATTACCTTGAAATCCATGCCATCCACCCTAATACCATTCAATCCATTCCAATCCACCCGGCCAAACGGGCCCTAAGGTTTACAAATCCATTAGACAGCCCGATACAACATTCTCACCAAAGATTGGACCGTTACACTACCATAAACATGTTCAAAATAATAATAATAATAATGCATATTTGGAATATTTACATTTTTCTAGATTTTATGGATATTTTTCCAGAATTTTTCAAGCAAAATTTTTTTTTCAACTAATACAGGGGCGTATCGGTCGTTACTCCGATACCCCGTATCAGTAATAGTAGTGACTATTATAGACACCATTACCGATACGGAAAACCAATGGGTATGGGTATAGGTTCAGTACCCTTGGTCGGTATGGATATGGGCAGTGTTCGAATTATCTCTGACATTATCAAAATATCTTTAATATTATCTTTATCTCCGGCTTAGCGATACCAATAACGCTGGTAGTATCTGAAATTCCTGGTAGCAGCAATGTATCGCTAAGTATCACCAACGTATCAATATCGCTAATGTAATTGCCAATATTTTCAACTAAATAAATTCTACGTGCCGCTTGTATTGCCAATGCATCAATATTGCCAATGTATCGCCAATATTTTGGACTATGTAGATTTTAAGTAATGTTTGTATCATAAGTATATCGACGATATTTCAAAACTATCGCCAACGTATTAATATCATCAAAATTTTATTTATTAGAAAAAAATTATTTCAATTTTTTCATGGGCACATGGTTGTATATAGTGTTCAATTTGTCATTGATAATATCGATAATATCTCAATATTATTGATATCGCAACATGCGCGATATAGAGACCACAATCCTTCGTTTCCTTTCCAATTATTGATGATTTCTTGGTGAAATATCATGTGTTGTTGATATTTTGGATGTTTGGATGGAAGGTTGGATGATTAAATAGGTTGGATGGGATGGTTGGACTGATTTCTTACAACAACACATGCTTTTAAGGCCCCATTAAATGGAAACTTGTTATGTATGCATTCTTTTTGCAATTTTTTTATTTCTAAATATGAAAATATGTACATTTTAACATCTCCTGAAGTTTCACTGAAAATTCCACCATTTTCTCCACGTTTTCCAGCATTTTCGGTTATCAACGATATTATCAGCGATATCGATATTGTTTCTGTATCCTTGGCCAACGAAACTTGTAGCGATACCAATACTTCGAACACTGGATATGGCTACCCTCACCGAACCCAACTCATTGCAAAACCTAAATATTGGGCAAAGAAACATTGTGACCACCTCAATTGGGGGCCTTGATAAGCTTACATGGTGTATAATAACAAAATACTTAAAACAAAAGTACCAAAGCAAAAAGATATACAGAAAATTAGAAACATATTAAAATCGTAAATAACACAAACTGCCAAAGATAAATTCCGCTTATTTTCTTACTGTTATGTTGACCATGTTGGAGTTGTGCCTTGGAAAACCAATGTTAATCTATCCGTTAATGACATGGATGGTATCCAATGACACTGATGATCTTGAACGTAGATCATGGTGACCATGGGTCTAAGATCAAGGTATTCAATAATGGTAGTGGTGGTGGGAAAGTCCGCTGCCATTAATGTTACAATACAAGTCATTATGGCCTTTGGAAAAAAAAAAAAGAAAAAAAAGAAAGTGTATCAACCTTGTAATGGCAGTTTCAGACTGTCTTTTTCCATAACAGTTGTTATGGCCCCGTAACACGTAATGGTTCCCATCATTACTGTTACATTACATTTTTTTAATACCATGTTCAAGACGGACATGTTACATTGCCATAGTTAATATGTGAGAGTATCTTAAATATACATGAACATGGGTTAAATGAGAGAATTCCTCTTATCATACTTAGGAACTTGAGAGTGGACAGAAAGATCAATAACCAAGGAAGAGTTGTGGGCCATGGATCTCAATACCCCATTGTACCATGACCACCTAGCAGGTTGTAGGAGAAACCTATGGTTAATGGTTATTACTTTGTATGTGGTCATTCTGTATTAGGGGGTTGATGGCGAGTCACGATGAAAAGGCTCCACTATTGGGTATGAAGATGAGGCCATGTGCCTCTGCGCTATCCCGCATAGGAGTGTGAATCTGCCATGGGAATAGGCTCCTAGTTTTGGACTTGTTGGGCACTGACATTAGTGGATCGATATCAAAATTCTAGATCAGGAGGCCCATCATGCCTGGACTATGATCAACTTAAGGATGTATCAAGTTTAATTAATCTTAGACCTAAGGATGTGTGAGGAATCAAGGTCTACATTACACATGCTTTTGCTTGCTTTATAAGGTCATCATGTGGCTAACAGAGGTGAGTGTAGTTGGGCACATCCATCAAGGTTCGCTGAGACTCACATGGGCCAACAAGAGATCCATTGTTTCTGAGAAACTTATAGCTCAGATATTGGCGATGAGATATTCATCAAGAGGTTTTTCTGTTGGGCCCAACGCTTAAAAGGTTTTACAAATGTTTTCAACTGTTGAACTCTTGTTTTAACCACTAAAAAGGTATTGATTGCATTTACTAATGATCCGATGTTTAGATCTACAGGTCCACCACTTCATCCACATGGGATTGGGTTTATGGTGGATGTCCATGATAGTGAAGTGATAAGATTAGATATGGTTGCATGGGATAAGGCAAGATCGCAAATTTTCAATATAGTGGAGCATATGGTAGATTGTACGATGGTAGAATACTATGATTGATACCTTCCTAAAACCCTAACTCCATATTTACAGATCCTATCTTATAAGGAGAGGAGCCTACATAAAAGAGAGCCTTGAACATCCCACCCCCTAGGCGCCACCAATAAAGAATGCACAGAGATAGAAAGAGAGATTTTATCTCTCCCTTTTTCCATCCATCACACATTCTACACGTGTGGTCCGCTCATGGATGGCTATTGTGTTTCCCTTGTCCCTACTCCAAGGGTTGACTTGTGGCTCACATCCTCTCCTATATATGCGCTAGATCAAGGAGAGACCTTCAATTTTAAAGGAACGGTATCAACAAAACAACGGTTTCTCAACGGCATTGATTAGGTAATCCTAACTAATCATAGGATTTATGGTTTCGATTTTTAGAATCTAGAGAATATCTGAATGGGGATTCATAGGGCTGTAAATCTAAAATTGGGTTTTTAAAATTTTTATTATCCACTGCGCTTTGAAAAATCCTAATAGACCATAGCTACAAGCAGCTAAATTTGGATTCAAAAGGTTTAAGTCCAAATAAGAGGACCGGAAAGGGTCATACTGGAAAAAAATACAATTACAGAATATTCTAGTATGTGTAATTTACTCTTTTCAATCTCTACTTCTAGTTATAAGAACACGAGAAGAAAGAAAGTGCCTAGGTCATTAAAAGTTCTTTGACGGTATTTCATATCTTTTGCAACAAAAAGAGGGCTTCAAAATCATGTCTAACATGGTGTTGTTCTAAGAAATGAAAGTGTTGTGGTGACATAGCATTTAATTTTTACGGTATCTAATCCACAAATAAAGTAGATTAACATATTGAAGTAGGAAACAACTTGAATTCTGTAAGTTTAATACAATTATCTCAACCACTAATATAATACAAATGAAAAAGAAGTGCTCATTTATTTCTCAACACAATAGTCACCCAAGTATTCCCTTCAGCTTTGCCTCAAATCCAATATCCAATTAGTCGTTTAAATAATCTATCAAAAGTTGCCTGTCAGTTAGAAGAGTAAGATGTTTACTGACTTTGGGCTTGGCAGACACTATAATGGTGTGCTGACTATGAGTTTTGAAAACATCATAATTACAATTATAATGTGTAAATATTTTTCTTAATAGGCCAACCAAAGAACATTAGAAAAGCATCTCTGAACATAGATTTTCATCCCCCCCTCTTTCCAGAATTGCATGTGAGAAAAAATTGAATACAATGTTAGATGTGCAATAAATGAATGAGTACATCATTCCACATATATCGGGATGCTTTAAAAGGAGCACAAATCAGGAAATAAAGGAATTAAAGATTTGAGGTTACTTACAATGAGTCCTCTATGACAAGGCACTTGGAAGGTTCAACATTCAACCTTTTAGCTGCTTCAAGAAATCTGATACACAGAACTCAAGAATTTATATTCTTGGAAATAACGGGTTTCAGTTAAAATTTACAACGAAAAAAAAAAAAAAAAAAGTATTGAAAGTAACCCTCAATTGGCAACCCCAAATTGAAATTGTGTTTATGCAACTCACATTTCAGGAGATGGCTTCCCCATTCCTACTTCATCGCCACCGATGATGACAGAAAAAGATTCTTTCCACCCTATACATGACAAAAACGAGTTGTAAGCTTGAATTTTCTTTCTTTTTATCAAGTATAATGTCTTTGATCCATCTCTCGCCCAAAATCAACATCTTCAAAATTTGCTAAGAAAATATGAAACATAGAAACCTTGATGTTCTTGTTTCTATTTATTTATATATATATATATATATATATATATATATATATATATATATATATATATATATATATATATATATATATATTTCTGTGAGTACAATGTCCTTGATCCATCTCTCGCACAAAATAGCATCTTTAAATTTTCTAAGAAAGATTTGACACTTGGAAGCTTTTCAGGTTCAGAAAATGAGTCATACCATGGTGGTAAGAAATTTTTGCTTCTATGATTTCCTTTGGAGAGTTTGAAGCCAACGCCATCCACACACCATGACCATTCAAATGTTTAATTAATCGGGAGGCACCTGGAAGAGCTTTAATATTGCACCACCTGAAATGAAGAATATAGTAAGCAAACCCTATAGCCATCAAAATGCTAGAGGATATTACGAATTTGGCATCATGAATAATTTTTAATATCCATAGAAGTTTTCAAATCCACCCATCAGCATGACCAGATGATTCTTTGCATAATATCATAGGATTTGGATTTCCATCACTCAAAAGTTATAATATAGGCTTTGTCAATGAAAGAAAGATCAGTGCGCAATAAGGCAGAATGAAAGAGTACAGAGATTACTGGTCAGAAAACATTGGGGTTATATCCGAAAGGAATTCATTTGTTGTGCAGGGGAGCCCATAATCCTCCACAATTGAGGTTGCGGCCTCCAAAGGTGTCTTCCCTACTATTTTGTGAACTCCTCTTCCATCCCATTGCTTCCCATACTTACCCAAGAACTTTTTCAACACTTCACTTACAATTCCATCTACAATGTGGGATGACAAGTTAAGATTACAAACAATCATATGAAAAACAAAGCAATCAAATTGTAGGAGATAATTGCGCATAAAGCACATACAATCTTCATTGAGCACACACACACACATGCACACACACACACAAAACAAAAAAAAAAAGTGATTATGAAAATGGTCAACATAAAAATCTCACCTGTGTTTAGAAGTGTACCATCCAAATCTAGGATGACATGTGAAACGAAGTTTCTCAAAGGCATTGTAGCTGCCATTGGTCCCTCTTTTATAAGCTCTCAAGCAGAGAGAATGGTTCCATCCAACATACCAATCTGACCAAAGACAGGAGATGATTAAGATTGCAAATGGTGTTAAGCAGCATTTACTGTTGATATGGTGATGATGTGCTATAAAGGGATGTTTCTGTGTTCATAAACATTTATGGTTGTTATTCAGTGACATAAAGCCATGGAGGATGATAAGGGAAATTGTAACTGCAGAGCTGCACTTAACCTAAAGGGTTTCTAGAATGAACAATCTTATTCCATATCTTTGTGTTTACATGGTATCAAAGCCCTATCACGGGTTTTCTCAATCTAGGGATTTGGAGGCTTTCTTTGGCAATTGAAGCTCATCATTGTTTTATTCAAAAGTTAATCAGACATGAGCTTTGCCCAGACTTATTAACCATCATTTCTTAATATTTTGAAACCCATACATGTGTGGATATGTATTGGCAAGTGGCAACAGCATACTACTCCCTCTACTTCTTCCTACCTACCCACTATGATCACATAGAACAGGACCAATTGAAAGTATTTTTGGCATCACACCCCGTAAAGGTGGGGCGCACACCCTTTTGGCAATTCAGACCGTTATTTGTCAGGCCCCATATAGGTGGCCCATGCACAAAAGTCCTACATAAGCTTCTATGCTTGAATTTCTATAGATAATATGCTCGGAAAGATCATCCTATGGAATATCACTCTATATTAATTACCTGAAAGTTGAAAACAATATTATAATTAGTAGCATTTATAATTGTAAACTATATCTAAACATACAAAGTCGTCATCAACATCTAGGCTTATCCTAATTAATTGGGGTCGGTTACATGAATCCCGTTCCACCATTCCACTCTATCAAGGGCCATAACTTTAGTTAGACCATAGGTCATTGAGTTTTTTCTTACTACCCTCCACCCATGTCCTTTTGGGCCTTCCCCTTGCCCTCTTAGAGCCTTCAACTTGTACCAACTCACTCCTAACTAGTGCAATTCTTGGTCTCCGTTGCACATGACCAAACCATCCAAGTCTACTTTCCCTCTTCTTAATACCTATTGGTGTTACTCCTTAGTTCTCTCAAATGCATTCATTTATAAGTCTATTCTTCCTCGTCTTGCCACTCATCCATCTCAACGTTCTCATATCAACTATACTCATCTTATGAACATGTTGTTCTTTAACCCAACATTTTGTCCCATAAAAGCATGGCTGGTCTTATAGCTATCCTATAAAATTTCTCTTTCAGTTTGAGTGGTGCACGATGGTCACATAAACTCCAGAGGCACATGTACATCTTTCACCCAGCTTGAATTCAATGGGCAATATTCTTCTCAATCTATCCACTCTCATGAATTATCACCCCAAGATATCAAAAGTGGATATAAAACAAGCAGAGGATGCTACATTAAAATCATAAAACCCATAAAAATGAACTGTTTATCACCTTTCCTTTCAAAATTTTCAGCTTCTTTTGCATTTTCTATGAACAGTACTATTTTTCTTATTTTCATATTTTAAACTTCACTGCGTGAAAATTGACTAACGCACCCCATCACTGAGGCAACGTGTCACAGCCAACATTTTCACCCACCTAGTTGGAGTCCCGACTTCTTGGTTCCCATTCAAGCATACACAAAATAATCAAAACACAATCATTTGACAGACTGAAGCCAAAAAAATGACTGAAAGCTAAACATCTCATCATCATCATCATCATCATGGCCTTGTCCTAAATATCTGGGGTCGGCAAAAGACTAGTATAGGAGTCGAACCAACCCCCAACTGTTTACATATTAAACAGTACCAACCATGCTATACAGGCATCTAATTACTGAAAGCCAAAGAGATACAACTAAAAAAAATGTGGGTACTCTTCTTTTCTGCGGATTTTTGTCAAACAACTGGTTGGCAAAGAGAAACGATGGTCTGAAGAAGAGAAGAGACAACTAATTGTTAAGGCAAATAGGGAAATTCACTCAAAGAAATTTGTGGCTGGTCTTCTTCTCTGAAGAAATTTCTCAAACACTTGTTGCCAAATGGATGAATTAAAATGGGTTACAGATCAGATAAAAAATTCACAAATGGCCTGTTTGAGAATCCGAGAAATGCTTCTTCAACTGAAATTGAATCCGATAAATATAACCCAAATGGGAATAATCTAAGGAAGATAAGATATGTGAAATTGGGTACCTTTTATGGAGGGGGAATTTGCTCTTTTGCAGGAAATGGGGATTTTGTGAAAGGATTTTCTCTCTAGAGCTTTATTTATAAACTCTCCTCTCTGGGAGAGCGAAGACAGCGAGAAAAGGCACGGGGGATTATAGTGCCGGACGCGCCTACTGACAGTGTTCTGTGGGCCCCGCATGATATATACGTTTTTTTTATCAAAGCCGTCCATCAGTATTTTCAGATCATTATAGAGTATAATCACAAAAATGAGGGAGATCCAATACTCGAATGGTTCACACCATAAGAAAACAGTGGTGATTGATTTTCCACCATTAATAAATTACTCAGGCTCACCGTAATGTTTATTTGTCATCGAACCTATTGATTAGGGCACGTACACCTGATGAAAATAAAACACGAATATCAGCTTAATCCTAAATCTTTGCATCCTTTTAACGGTGAGTATTCATTCACCACTCTTTGTTGTGGTGTGGTGCGGTCCATTTGAGATTTTGATCTAACTCATTTTTGGGCTCATACTATATCCAAACTGTCTATTTGAGATGTTGATCTAACTCATTTATGGGCTCATACTATATCCAAACTGTCTATCGGGCTCGTCATAAAGCTGGAGCCTAAATATAAGACATAAGCGAAGATCAAGTGGATCACACTGTAAAAAGCAATGAAGTAAATTTATTAAGTTTTTTAGTTTTTTTTTGAGTTAGCTTGTTAGCACACACCCATGCATGTCAGTACACACACTCCATATTAGCTACCTCCACCAGGGATCGGTACCAAGACCTCAAGTGTTAAAACGAGGTATCTCCACACAGTCTGCCCGTTGACCTATGGATCTGGGTGTAAAAGCAATGAGGTATTGAACATACACCGTTAAAATCATTTTGGGGTGATAGAAGTTTTGGATCAAATTATATTTATTTTCCTCTTTATTTAGGCACGTGTGAACTTATGAATAGATTGGATGAAAAATAAATGTTAAAAAATGCCTAAGAATCATTATCCCACTATCATTTATTGTGTGGCCGGCTGCTATAATGTCACGACCCTCAATCTAGTGTTACTAAACACTAGATTTTGGTTGACAGCCTCCGTAGAACTCCGATTCTTGGGACTTTCAAGTAACACATACTAAGTCCTATAAGCGGGGCTCCACAGGAGGATTTCTGAAAGTAAAACCAACAAACATGTTGCATTTTTCAAAATTTCATCATATACATATATATATTACTGTGTACAACTGAGCACCTCAGGGCAAACCAAAACATAAACCACATCATATTTACTATACCTGATGTACATATGCAGGGTATTACAAAAAATATACACTGATATGTACAAAGCAAAAAGGACAACTGGAGTCTGTAGCCTCTACTCCTGCAGCTCCCTACTCTCACCTGAAAAAAATAGAAAGGAAAGCTTGAGCTACTAAGCCCAGTGAGTGCGTGTGTGCCGTGACAATGCATGTTTCAAGTCATGCTCATTTAATGCACATGAATGCACAGGCTTCCAAATCATTTTTATATACAGAGGTGGGACTTCTACCCACTTGTAACATACACACGCTTTCAACATTTCCACAATTTTTCATATTTCTCAATTGGATCACCAAAGTCTAAAACAGAGGTGAGACTTCTACCCACTTGTATAGACTTTTCCACTGTGGTCAACTACAGAGGTGGGACTACATAGTTCACGGGCCGAACTAGTCTAACCCACTTGTATTGAACCTCACTATCTGCCTAACAACGAGAAGTCATAAGTCGCCTGACAAAACGATAGCGGACAATTTACGAGCTCGTCACACACAACCTATCTTTGCTTGCCCATAAGCAGGTCAGGTCAAACCTCTCAACCAATTGACACACGTTGGTGGGAGTCGCTGCCTACTTTGGTATTTCAGCATTTCAGCGCTCTGTTCTTCCACCCGGTCTAAGCATTGGTCGCTCCCAATGGTACCAATCGGGGTTTAGGGACTTTCACCCACGGACCCTCTAATCATGTCCTGTCGAATTACACATTTCCGGTGTGGTGTCCAACTCAAGTTATAACAACGTATGTTTCATCGCATTTACAATTACCGTATGTATATATGCATGAGTCCACACACAAGCATAACAGATCATTTCATTTTTTTGTTTTAAAGGCAAACAGAGGACGACCTTCTTCATGTGGTCTCCTCATACATTCGTCATACATTTAAGTTCCACAGTTAAGTTCCTCATAAGGATCTCATTTAATACAACATGTATCTAGGCAGTTTACATACTCATCATAGACACATCGTGTGTCGCACCACAACCCACAATGATCACCACATCATGATATGATTCATTTACTCTCAAGCAGACAAGGATATAACAACTATGATTCATGCATATGATATGCACATGACTTAGTCAATCTACTATAAAACTTCATGCTACAAGCATGCTTTTTCTCAAGAATGATCTACTTTAAAAGGATGAAGGATATTCCTTTGAGACAATTTGTCAAACAGGTAGCGGGTGGATATTGGAAGTAACAAAGAGAGAAATTGTTTGAAATACGTATCACTTGTAACAAAACTAAATCTTATCTATCATCCAATCTTCTATTCATAACCTAATCAACTAACTCAGCAAAGCCAGCCATACCCATAAGAAAATCCAGCAACAACCTCATTCCAGCACTAATTCCAGCAATATATAATTCCAGCACCTAATTCCAGCAATACAGATTTCCAAATTCCAGCACCTATATAATTCCAGCAATACAGACTTCCTAATTCCAGCACCTAATTCCAGCCTTCCAGCAATATATAATTCCAACACCTAATTCCAGCACCTAATTCCAGCAATACAGATTTCCAAATTCCAGCACCTATATAATTCCAGCAATACAGACTTCCTAATTCCAGCACCTAATTCCAGCCTTCCAGCAATATATAATTCCAACACCTAATTCCAGCACCTAATTCCAGCCATATATATTTTCAGCAATATATAATTCCTACAACAGAAAATCTAGCAAAATCCTAACCCTTAAACAAAATCCAGCAAAACCCTAACCCTTAAACAAAATTCCGCAATTCTTTAACCTTAAAAGAAAATTCAGCAAAAACCCTAACCCTTAAACAAAAATTTCAACGATAGGGTTGTGAAAGAAACCTCAACGTACACATCTAAGTGCTCCTAATCTATGCACTCACCTGAAAGTATCAGAGGTTTGGCTCTCAACCTTAGCTTCTCTTTCTTTTTCTTTCTTCTTCTTCTTCTTTCCTCAACTAGAGTGTGGCTGGAAAATGAAATGTTTTAAAGTGGGTTTTGTCTATTATGGGCTTAAAAGGTTTTAAAGTGGCTTTTAGCTAAAAAAAAGTTATGGGATGGTTTAGGATAATTTTGAGAAGTTTAAACGTATGGTAGCAATAACCAAAATGTTATGTAAGTGATTTGACAAAAAGTATTCCAAGGATTAAAAAAAAAACCGAGGTCATTTGAGTTAATTTATTAAACTATACATGTACATATCGATGCGTAACTTACAATCCAGGTGTCATATTGACATGCCGTTTTCGTCAGTAACTCCGTAACTTGACTACGACCACAACGGTTAGACTCTCCGACCTAACGGATTTGAAAACTCGATGTTGGCGGAGCCCCACCTAAAATAAGGACATAATGGTCATTTCTCAGATTGTTTAATTTTAAGTCCGTATCCTAACATTCGGACATTGGTTGACATATGGCTTGCGGCTCGATAATGGAACAACATTATGATCAAGTCAAAAATATTCTCGGGGACAATGGACCTACAACCAACGGCTATCCAGTGTACAAACCAGATTTCTGGGGTATAGGGTCTTACAAATCTTCCTCCTTAAAACAATTTCGTCCTCGAAAATTTTATTCATCAACATATCAATCATACGTACAATAAAACAATAACACATACATCAGTACAATATAACCATGAATAATAATAGATTAGGAGTAACGATACGGGATAACGATGACGTTCGACTTTTCCCATGTTGCATTATTCTACAGAATGAATTTATAAATTATGTAATGACTTTCGTACGAAGAACTTGTTCTCTTTCTATCCACAAATGGCTGCTCGATATAGGATGCATCTTCTCGAACTGCTAAGGATTGTCAGTCAATAACAGGTACTATTATCTTCGGATCACATTTACGGAGCATTGAAACATGAAAAACATTATGAACTCCAGATAATTGGGGTGGTGGCAAAACAAGACGATAAGTTACAGGGCCAACTCGTTCAACAATATCAAAGGGCCCTATAAACCTCGGGCTAACTTTCCCTTAACACCAAATCGTACTACACCTTTTACTGGTGAAACTCGGAGATATACTCGGTCTCCCTCGACAAACTCTAAGGGTCTACGCCGGCGATCTGCCAAACTCTTCTGTCGGCTTTGAGCTGTAAGCATACGTTGTCGAATAAGATCAATCTTTTCAGACGTTTGCCGGACAATATCAGGACCTAAAAGACATCGCTCACCAATTTCAGTCCAACAATTTGGGGACCTGCAAGGTCTACCATATAACGCTTCATAGGGTGTCATGCCAATAGTAGCCTGAAAACTATTATTATACGCAAATTCTGCTAACGGCAAGTGGTCGTCCCAACTACCAGAGAAATCTAAGGCACATGATCTAAGCATGTCCTCGAGAATCTGGTTAACTCTTTCGGACTGCCCATCTGTTGTGGATGATATGCTGTGCTAAATTTTTAAAGCCGTCCCCATTGCTTTTTAAAAACTCTTCCAAAACTTTGATGTAAACCTCGGATCTCGGTCAGATACAATTGACACAGGTACGCCATGTAATCTAACAATTCGTTGATAAATAAAGTTGCGAGTCGAGTCGATCTGTAGACCAAGAAATACAAATAGGAAGAAAGTGGGCTTGTCTTTGTCAAACGGTCTACAATAACCCATATAGCATCATGTCGACGTAAGGTTCTTGGTAAACCCACAATGAAGTCCATAGTTACATGTTCCCACTTCCATACTGGTATCTCCAAAGGTTGCAATTCCCCTACCGGCTTTTGATGCTCTGCCTTTACTCGTTTGCATACATCACACTCTGACACATGCCTAGCAACTTCATGTTTCATTCCAGTCCACCCAAATTGCCTTTTCATGTCCTTTATACATCTTCGTAGATCCTGGGTGGATAGTAAACTGAGTGCGATGTGCCTCATCCATAAGGGTCTTCTTCAATTCTGAGATATCTGGAACATATATCTGCCCTGAAACCGAAGTCCACCATCCAAACCTATCTGCCACTCCGGTTGATTTTTCCTATTATCACATCTTTACAAAACAACGCCCATTGATCAAACTGTTGGGCTTCTATTACTTGGGATATCAAAGAGGGTTGAACCGTCAAGTTGCTAATTGTACAACTGAGGACTGTAGAGTCATCTCAAAATCGAATTCAGCTATATCTTCTACCATTTTCCACTCTCGCATCATCAATTGTGCCACTTGGGTCTGTGGCTGACGACTTAACGCATCCGCCACCACATTAGCTTTTCCTGGGTAGTACTGAAGATCAAAATCATAGTCTTTCATCAATTCCATCCAACGTCTTTGCCTCATATTCAATTCGGCTTGGGAAAAGAGGTATTCAGGCTCTTATGATCCGAAAAAAGTTCAAATCGAACCCCATACAAGTAATGCCTCCATACTTTGAGGGCAAAAACTACTGCTGCTAACTCTAGGTCATGTACGGGATAATTCTGCTCATGAGGCCTAAGCTGGCGAGATGCATATGCTACTACCTTTCCCTGTTGCATTAGGACACACCCCAAACCTATAAGCGAGGCATCTATATAAACAACGAATCCCTCACTCCCAGATGGAAGAGTGAGAACCGGTGTCGTCGTAAGACGAGTTTTTAGTTCCGCGAATGCCGCTCCACAGGCTCCACTCCAAACAAATATTACATCCTTTCGAGTCAATCGAGTCAGTGTGGGGCAGCTATACGAGAGAATCCTTTAACAAAACGTCTGTAATACCCTGCTAGCCCTAAGAAACTCCGAATCTCAGATGCATTCTTTGGCTGTTTCCATTGCAAAACTGCTTCAACCTTAGTTGGATCAACTGAAACTCCATTCTTCGACACTATGTGCCCCAAAAATTTTACCTCTTCCTGCCAAAACTCACATTTTTCCAGTTTAGCATATAGTTGGTGAGCACGAAGGGTTTGTAACGTCATCTCTAAGTGACACTCATGATCTTCCCTTGTCTTTGAATAGATTAAAATATCATCAATAAAAACAACAATAAACTGGTCCAAATAAGGACGGAAGACCTCATTCATCAACTGCATAAAGACTGCCGGTGCATTAGTCAGACCAAATGACATGACCTGAAATTCAAATTGTCCATAACGAGTCACAAAAGCTGTCTTCGGGATATCTTCCTCTCGAACCCGAATCTGATGATACCCAGACCGTAAATCTATCTTCGAAAAATACTGCGCACCACTCAACTGATCGAATAAATCATCTATTCTTGGGAGTGGATACTTGTTTCTAATCGTAACCTTATTAAGTCCACGATAATCGACACACAACCATAAAGAACCATCCTTCTTCTTTACAAAAAGCACAGGCGCTCCCCAAGGTGAAGTACTCGGGCGAATAAACTCCAAACGACGTAATTCATCTATCTGTCTTTGTAACTCACGCAACTCTAATGGTGCCATACGATAAGGGGCTCTTGCTATAGGGGCGGTGCCAAGGATAAGATCGATTCGAAATTCTGTACGCCTAACAGGTGGCAAACCTGGAATTTCTTGAAAAACATCTGGAAAATCACGTACTACCAGCAACTGTTCAATACCTACGTCTTTGGACTCGTCATGAACACAGGACATCAAAGTCTTTATAAACTTATCTTTAGGATCAGCCACAAACTGAAATCGAGGATGGTCAGGTATAGAAAAGGTGACTGTCTTAGCAGTGCAGTCCAACACTGCATGATACTTGGATAACCAATCCATTCCCAAAATCACATCATATTCTAACAACTCCAAAACATAACAATATTGGAAGGGCATGCTCTGCTATGTAAACATGACAGTCCATATAGCATAGAACACTGTTCGTTTCCCTAAAGGAGTCAAGAGCTCTAATCCCCTTGGTCATCGATGTTCTCGGCAATTCCAACGACTGACAAAAACTATCTGCTATAAATGAATGTGATGCGCCAGAATAAAAAAAGAACACGTGCAAAAAGGGATTATACTACAAGAATACCTTCTATGACTCCTCCCTTAGTCTGAGAATCTCCCTTTGGATTGTATAAACACGAGGCTGCGTCTGAAAGGGTACGGGTTATTTACCTTGCTGCCGCTCTGACTGCTGTTGAGACTGTTGTTGTTGAGGCCTATACTGTATCCTATATGGTGGCCTTTGCTGCTGGGGCTGCTGATGTCTAAGTGGTGGACCTGGCTGCTGTTTCTGCGGATTTGGACAATCCTTTTTACGGTGCCCTATACCACCACAATTATAACAGGCTCCGAAAAAACTGTCGCTGAGGAACAGACGGTAATACTGGGGGTCTGACATCAGGTCTGGCTAAAACCTGTCGTGGAGGAACGAGATGGTGATACTAGGGGTCTTACATCAGGTCTGGCTGCATTATCATATCTCAATGTAGGCCTCTTTGGGGATAAAAAGGGTTGAAAACTACCACTCTCTGACATAAATCTCCTCTTCCTTTGTTGATTAGAAGTAGATGGATGTATACTTTGTTGTTGGTTCAATCAGACTCAAAAATCTGTGCCTTCGCTACTACTCCCTCAAGAGTTGACAACTCAAACCCTCTCACTCGAGATCGCAAACTAGGACGTAAAACCATCCTCAAATTCCTCGCCTTCAGATCATTATCGGCTACTAAATGTGGAGCAAAACGAGATAATTCTATAAAACGAGCCTCATAGTCAGCAACAGACAGCTTACCCTGAACCAACGACTCAAATTCATGTGCTTTCTGACGACGAACAGCTACGGGGAAAAAACTTACGATCGAACTGGTCTTTAAACGCTTCCCATGTCCACACTACTTTGGATCTGAACGTACAACTGACTTCCACCATTGTTCTGCCTCTTCTTGCAATTGATAAGTCGCTAAGGTAACACATTGCTTGGAAGTACAACCCATAACTTGAAAAAGTTTTCTCTATTTCTGACTTCCATAAACTCGGCTGCCATAGATCTGGCTTGCCAGAAAAAGAAGGTGGATCTAGACGTCTAAACTCCATAAAAAGAGCACTGGCCCGCTCCTGCGCTGATGTCTCAGGAGTAGGACTAGATCGCTGCTTTTGATTAGCTGTAATAGTTGACATAGTCTGCAACAGTTGTTGAAGTTGTGTTGCAGGAATAGGTATAATTGGATCTGGAACAGAATTGACGTAGATTTTGACTTAGACTTGGGTTGCACTGGAGGAGTCTGAACAGGTTTGACGTAGATCTTGACTTAGACTTAGGTTGCACTGGAGAGGAGTCTGAACAGGATTCTTTCTAGGCGGCATTCTATAGATAAAAACAAAATTAGCCTAAAACGAACAAGTAAATCTCATACAAGATACATACGAATACATAACCAGAGCAAGTAAATCTATACAAGATACATACTAATACATAACCAACAACTCATTTACGTCGCAAAACATGAACCTAATAACTCTAACACAACAACATATAGTAAATACATTATTATGATTATATGTAGATAGTTCCCAGATCATGCTCTGATACCATTTCTGTCACGACCCTCAATCTAGTGTTACTAAAACACCAGATTTTGGTTGACAGCCTCCGTATAGAACTCCGATTCTTGGGACTTTCAAGTAGCAAATACTAAGTCCTATAAGCGGGGCTCGCTGGAATATGCGTTGCGGGACTTTTAAACACTAATCATTTTCAAGTAGAGCACCGACCACCGGGCTAGTGGCAGGGGAGTAGCCAATTCGTTTCCCAGTCAGCAGCCACCTCGCTGGAATATGCGTGCGGGTCCTTACTCTTGCCCAGGTGGTAGACTCTCAGGAGTTTGTCAAGGTTTCGAGTAGTTATAAGTGGTGAAATTAGGTCCTTACTCTTACCCGTGGTGGAGACTCCTTCGAGTTTCAACACCGGGTCAGGAGTTCGAGTACCCATGGTGGTGAAATCCCACGGTCTGCGTGTGTGGGGTGTGTGTGCGTATGTAAATATAATAATAATAATAAATAAAGTGTGAAATTCCACCAGCGTGACTGCCTGGGGTGTGTGTGCATGTGTAGAAAAAAAAAAAATCTGCGTCGGGCACGGATTAGCTATTCACACTGAGTAAAGAGACTCGCCGCTGAAGTGACGTAACCAAGTTCTGTAGGCCCCATGATGTGTATTTTGTATTCACCCCGTACATCTACTTGGAGAGACCATTTTAGGGCAAGATCCAAAAAATGAGTTAAATCCAAAGCTCAAGTAGACCCAGCACAGAAAACAGTGGAGACAGTAACGCCGGCCATTAAAAACTACTAAAAGCTACAAAAGTTTTCGATCAAGTTGATGTTTGTGTTTTCCCTTCTTCTTGTCTTTCTTTTTAAACTTTTGAACAAGTTGGATTTCAAATAAATTCATGGTGGGCCTTAGGATAGTTTTCAACAATGAGAATTACTCACCCACTGTTTTCTATAGTGGGTCCACTAAAGCTTTTTATCTACCCTATTCTTGACTAATGTCCTAAAATGATTTCTCAAAATGAATAAATGATGTGGATACAACACATACATTATAGTAAGCCCCCACAGAACTTGGTGACGTCACTTCAGTAGCCAGTCCGGCTAATAAAAATGTAAGTAGCTCATCTGCGGATTTCCTTCTAAAGCCTTTTGCAGGAGTTCCTGCACTGGAAACTTAAGTGGGCCCATATCGGGTTGTTGTAGAAATCCATACCGTCTAACTGTTTTTGTGAGCTCATTTTAGACTTTTTTATAAGGCAAAAATTGGAAAGGATCGAAGTCGCAAGTGGGCCGTAATAAAGGAAAGGTGTGTTTGGGAAATTCTTACATGGCCCACAAATATGTATTTATTATAGCCACATCTTTATATATTTGGCTAGATAATTTTAGAGCATGAGCACAAAAATGAGTTATATCCAAAGCTCAAGTAAACCACATTGTGACTAGCAGTATTATAATGATTCTCACCTTAAAACATTAGTAGGCATAGGTAACCTTTTTTTCCATCATCTAATCTGTTCACGAGGTCACATAGTCCTGGATGAAGAGGAAAAACAAATGGATCTAAAACTTCTGTAACCCACAAAAGGGTTTCAATGATAGACATTCAATCCCTTACTGATTCTTGTAGTGTGGTTCACTTGATCTGGATCTGTCTTATGATTCTGCTCAAGCCTTACAACGAGCGTCAAACGGATAGACGGTTTAGATATAACACATAGCTTATATATAGTGAGACCCACGGGACATAGTGACATCAACACACTATCCAGATCGGTGGTGTGTGAAACACCAGCCAATCTGCTCCTTTCAACTAACGTCAGTAGATGAAAACTAAAAAGCAAAAAATTGAAAATACACACGGACTTCCATGCGGGGACATTTTAGGTGCTTCTTCTATGGTACAATTTTCTTAGGTTTTTGGTTTAGATGACCTTATATCTGTCCTCCTACCGTGATGTAGAAGTGGCAAGAGCTCATACAAAATAAACTTACGATTTTGTAATCTTGAAATCACTGGCATGCTCTCATCTCGGATGTAGAAAAGTTGATTGAGAAAGGGGTGTGAGCCTCACAAAAAATTAAAATTTAGCCCACCCCATGGTTGATCCGATTTTATCATTTTAATCTAACAAATCATGAAGCCACGAAAGAGATTTTACGGTTTTTATTCGAAGATATTTATGGTCCACTACTACATTAGTAGTGTGCGTTAATTCTGAACTGTTTACTTTGATGTGGTCCATCTGTAATGAGTTGTAACCTCAGACTTAGACTAATGACATGAAATTAAAAACTCCTTACATGTGAATGTATTAATTTGCTTCGCGACAATCCACCGGCCCCTACATAAGATGTGAACAGGTTCAAAACGTGAGACCCTTGCTTCTACACAAGAGCCATTTGGTCGGTTCCTTCTTATTCCATGGGTTTTTTCACCGGAGGGGAGGAGGGTGTGAAATGGATGATGATGTTTTCGGTTCCTTCTTTATCTTCATTGGTTTCTTTATAAATGTTTTTTTTGAAGTTTTTTTTATTAGGCATGGACGGTAGAAGTTTATGAAATAGAAGAGGCATGTAAGAATGATGATGTAATTGATGATTTTTATAATAGAATGGTGTTGTAGTAGATGAATTTCGTAATGAAATAATATTGTAATTGTAAGAATGATGCAATTGATGAATTTTATAATAGAATGGTGTTGTAGTAGATGAATTTCGTAATGAAATAATGTTATAATTGATGAATCTTGTAATAGAATAATGTTGTAAAGGATGACTGTTAGAATGGATGAATATTGTATGAATAGCTCTAGTAACGGATGATTTTTATAATGGAGGAATGTTGATATGAAAGTATACTGTAATGGATGAATGTTGTATAGTGGATTATCGATATTTACTGTAGATCGCCGATATTTATTATTATGGATTGATGATATTTAGTGTGGATCACCAATATTTACTATGGATCGCTGATAATCTCATTATGGATCATTGATATTCTTGTTGTGTGAATTGCAGATATTCATTGTGTTGTACTAATCCCGTGAAAATGGTCATAACTCCCTCATTACATGTCTGATTTAAGTGATCTTATACTTGTTAGAAATATAGTTTAATGAAATTTCAAATGGCTTTGGAATCATCTCATTGTACATCATTTAATTGCCTAAAAGTGTGCTCAAAGGCCATCATTTGTTGTGCCCCACCGATTCAACGAAAACGCTCATAACTCCCTCATTACATGTCTAATTTTAGTGATCTTATACTCATTGGAAAGGTAATTTAATGAAATTTCAAATGAATTTAGAATTATCTCATTTAGACATCATTTGATTTCCTAAAAGTGAGCTTAAAATTCATCATTCACTATAGATTGTTGGTATTTATTGTAGGGCTACTTTTAGGCAATCAAATAGTGTCTAAATGATATAATTATAAAGTCGTTTTAAAAGGCCATCAAATATCTTTTCAACAAGTATAAGATCACCAAAATCAAACATGTAATGAGAGAATTATGGTCGTTTTCGTCGGATTAGTGTCCTACAATGAATGATGAATTATATGCTCACTTTTAGGCAATCAAAATGACATGATTCCAAATACATTTGAAAGTCTATCAAATTATATTTTCAAGGAGCACAAAATCACCAAAATCAAACATATAACGATGGAGCAATGACTATTTTCGTAGGATTGGTGCCTTTTAGTGAATATCCACTATCTGCTATGAGAATATATGCAATTCACAATGAATATTGACGATTCATAGTAAATATCGGCAATCCACCCTAAATATTGACAATCCACAGTAAATATCAACAATCTACACTGAATATTAGCAATACACAGTATAAATATCAATGATCTATAGTGAATACAGGCGATCCATAGTAAATATCAATGATCAACCATGAAACATTCATCCATTATGAAAATTCATCAATTACAACAGTCATCCATCCCAACACTCATCCATCCAACATTCATAATAGTCATCCATTACAACATTCATCTATTATAACATTATTTCTTTACAACATTTATCAATTGTAATATCATTCCATTATAAAAATTTATCCATTATGTTGGGGGCCTTGCACAAAACCTTAGGATCTAACCTCCCAAAAACACCAGAATTATGGGATAAGAAAGCAATTAAAACACAAACCCACACGACACAAGAGATTTTTACGTGGAAACCCTCAAAGAGGTAAAAACCACAGGACCTAGTCTAGAGCAGCAATCCATTATAAAGTAGAACGTTACAACGATCACAAGCACACACTGCTTGGATCAAACCTTCTTCACTCATGCAGGAGTGGATGAACAATAAGAGAATAAGAAAAACGGAGAGATCTTACCGATCACGGGGACGTAGAAGCGCTGAGATATTGATTGCACAGTAGATCACCTCCACGAGCATAACCTCCCTTTCACAAGCTTCCTCTCTCTCTCTCTCTCTCTCTCTCTCTCTCTCTCTTACACCTTTGATAGCCCTAAACCCTTTAGCAAACCCTTGCAAATCTTTAAGAAACCCTCTTGCATTACCTAGAAAGCCCTAGGTACCTCCTATTTATAGTTTAGGAAACTCCCTTTCGCAAGGGTGCGAAAACCGCCTCAAAATTTTACAATCGCACAAAAATCGTGGAAGTGAATCTGCATAACCTCGACTGGTAGAGCAGGGTCCTCGATGGTCGAGCAGGCGGAGACAAAAAAAACCTGAAATCGCTGGAGTTCGATTCGAGCCAGGCCTCGACTGGTCGAGCCTCACCCTCGAACGGTCGAGCCTGGGAGGAAAAATCCCATCAAATATTCCCCTTTCCGACTCAAGAGAAATCCGTCTTCTTCGAGCCAGCCAGGTTTCTACAAACACCTCAAAACTACTCTTGAGCAATGCCTTGGTCATCATATCTGACCCATTATCGTCTGTGTGAATCTTCTCAAGTTGTAACACCTTCTGTTCCAAAGTATCCTTAATCTAGTGATACCAAATCTCTATGTGCTTCGACTTGGAGTGTTGACTTGGATTCTTACTCAAGTGAATAACACTTTAACTATCGCAATAGACCACGTGCTGCTCCTGCTTCAGGCTAAGTTCCTGTATGAACCTCTTCATCTAAAAATCTCTTTACATGCTTCTGTGACTACAATGTACTCGGCCCCTGTCGTCGACAATGCTACGACCTTCTGTAGCTTACTTGCCAAGAGACCGCTCCCCCTGCAAACGTGAACATGAACCCCGATGTATACTTCCTGGAGTCTATGTCACCTGCATATATACATCTATGTAGCCCTCTAACAAAGGTTTTTAGTCACTATAGCATAGGCTCAACTTGGATGAGCCTCT
>JAJHSJ010000005.1:20082986-20292588 GCA_021015155.1 Magnolia officinalis | reverse complement strand
CTGTTCATTGAATGTATCATATGCATGATAATTCGTATGCTTATTGCTAATGGTACCACTAAGTTGATCACTCATTTCCACTCTGGGATGGTGTTCTAAAACACAAACCAGAACCCAATATAGATGCAGGTACCCTGGAGCAGTACGCATTGAACGATGTCGGTGCTGACGACAACAAGGAGCGGGCGTACTACTAGGAGCTTGGCGGGGCATATTAGCGAGGTGGATGTTGGCGTGACTGGGCCAGAGTTCAGATCATTTTGGGGAGTGATGAGTGCATGGGGGATTGGATCCCTGGATGAGTGTATTTAATTTATTAAGTTATTATGATGAATATGAATTTACTGTGGAATTTTAAACTGGTTAGTAGCACTTGAAACTTAATTATCTGATTAACGATTAAATATGCTTAGCTTAATTCATCATTGCTTATTAATACCTATTAACTGTATGTATTAATGACTCGTCATTGCACACGTGGCACTCGGGAATTCGGAAGCCAAGTTGCTACTCGGTCCTTGAATTTCCAAGCGCTGCAGTTAGGGTTTTGGTTGACCACCCATTGGTTCAAATTCAATAAGCTTATCTGCCTGAGGTATGGTGTCTACAACTATATGATCAAGTTAATCATAATCCTCTTCCTTTGTGTATTCCAGACATCTTGCTTTGCTAAGGAGTACATGTTACATTCCTTGCTAAACTATGATGGCTTTCATCTTCAACCTCCATAATTCGATTTTTTTTATTTTTTTATTTTTTTGTGAACTTATTTGTTTAAACTTCACATTCAATTCCCTCGATGACATGTTTTCAAATTCGATTGATAATCCAACTTATCTCTGATACTACTTGTTTAACACTGATATCCCTTAATGGACGTGGAAGTAACCTCAAATAGAATCAAATACAAAATAGAGAACGGAAAAGAACAAGCAACCACATGAACACACAAAAATTCTTACGTGGAAAACTCTTACGAGAAAAAATTAAGGCACATAGTAATGAGCAATTTACTATGAATGATGAATTACAAGAGATTGAATAATTTACAAAATAGAAAATCCCGCGATGTCTCTCTGTAAAACCCTAGTAATCATATAGGCTCTCCTCGTCATCTCCTCATCAATCTTAGAGGTTTACTTATATACCCGTTACAAGAATAGAAATAAAACTCACTTTCTAAAATACTTACTCATTTTGTCGATCACACATTCGATCAATCAAGATATCAATGGAGTATGTCAGTTAACTAAAACAAACCTCGGTCGACTGAGAACATCACAACATGCTTTGATTGATCCAACTACACAACAACAGATTAAAGCTACTCGATCAACACAACGGGCCCACCAGATTGAATGTGTTTTGCGTCGTCCTCCACTTTGCCAGATCCCTTTAGGGTATTAACCTAAAAAAAAAAAAAAAAAAGAACATAGATCTAAAGAGTGAACCACATTGAATGAAAATGGTGTGGATTGAACACCTCCTTTGAAAGCTCAAAGAGTTTTTCTGATATTTCTGTTTTTCTCTTCGTCCAAGTCTATATGACCTCGTGAACACATTGGATGTCAAATAAATATCCGGTAGGCCCCGTGAAAGTTTCAACACTTGTCATTATCATCACAACTCCCTGCGGTGTAGTCCACTTGAACTTTGGATTGGCCTCAGTTTTAATGTCGTGCCTTAAAATGATATGTTAAAATGGGTGGATAGTATGGACAAATGATGAGCCCCACAAAACCATCCAAGGACGATGATCCCAAAAAAATGAGGCAGATCCCAAGGTCAAGTGGGTCACATAGCAAGAAAAAGTGGTAAGGGAAATGCTTACGGTTGAAACCTCCCCAGGTCTACTTAATGCGAAACCTTTCATGAAGTCTTTGTTCCGGCTAATATATATATATATATATATATATATATATATATATTATATATATAATATATATATATATATATATATTAGCCGGAACAAAGACTTCCATGGCCCATAGTTGTTTCAACATTGGGTGCTCAACCTAAAAGATTAAGGGCGTGTTTTGGCCGGATAGATCCCATGAGATTAGGAGGGATGGGATGGTAAAATCCCGGGATATGCCAAACGATCCAAACAGACCCGATGAACTTGTCCCGGGATATAGCAAACCCATGGATCTTAAACCAATCCACTAACATCACCATCATTACCTTAAAATTGATCCCATCCCTCCTAATCCTGTTCAATCGTGCCTCGGGCGTGTTTGGCTAAATAGATTGAAAGGGATTGGAAAGTAAAATCCTGGGATATGCCGGCCGTGCCAAACAGACTCGGTGAACTTGTCCCAGGATATAGCAATCCCATGGATCTTAAACCAATCCACCGACACCACCTTCATTACCTTAAAATCCATGCCATCCCTTCCAATCCGCCTGGCCAAACAGGCCCTGAGCAATATTTGAAAGGATTTCTCACCACGAATTTATCGAGGTATTGGTTTACACTTTATAGATTTTTACTATGAATATTTATACGATGAAGAGGAGATATTCTTATTGGATTTTGATAATCAATTTGCTATGCTTGTACATATTTTCTAAAGTCGGAGATTCTCCTGGATTTGAAGGGATTTACAAGATCCCTTTTTAGATAGTGTTTAACACCCCCTCCCCCGCAAACTGATGAGGTGATCACAGACCATCGGTTGGTACACGAAATTGGAAGCGTGCTAACGCCTGCGTGGATATACAACACATGAATCAAGGTGGGCCCACGGCAGGAAAACACCGACTACGGTGTGGAAACGGATTGGCTACTCCCCCTGCCACCGGCCCGTGGCTGATGGTCGGTGCTCTGTGGGCCCACCATGATGTATGTGTTTCATCCATTCCGTTCATCCATTTTTACTGATCATTTTAGGGCTTGATTCAAAAAATGAGAGGGATATAAATCTCAGGTGGACCACACACCGGAAAACAATAGTGATTGGATATCCACCATTAAAATCCTCCTCAGAACCACTGTACTGTTTATTTGACCTCAAATCTTTTGATTAGGTCATATGAAGGTAATAAACAAATATCATCTTGATCCAAAAATTTATGGCCCCAAGAGGTTTTTAATGGTCGACACTCATTCAACACTGTTTCGGGTAATGTGCTCCACTTGAGATCCTTATATACCTCATTTTGGTCTCAAACCATAGAATGATATGGAAAAATAATAGATGGACTGCAGGGATTAGACACATACATCATGGGAGGCGAATTTCTTGCCAAACCCTCTAGCAAGAAGCTCCAGTGCAAGGATGCTAGGTGGGGCCCACTGAAATGTACGTGAGAAATCCATTCCGTCCATTCATTTTTGAATTATTATTTAGGCTGGCGACCAAAAATGAGGTGGATAGAAAACTTAAGTGGGTCACACGAGAGGGAAATTTGGGAAGGAAATTTCTACCGTTGAAACCTTCTTAGGCTCCACCTTGATGTTTATATGATGTCCAAACCGTTTATAAGGTCATTCCTAATGGGATGAAGTGAAAACACAGGAAAGATATCCTGAAACAAAACATTCATGGCCATAAGAATGCTTCAACGGTGCTCACTGAATTCTCACTGTTTCCTCTCTTGTGACTGGCTTAAGTATTGGATACACCTCATTTTATTTTATTTTTACTAAAATGATCTCCGAAAACGGATGGACGGTGTGGATTTCTCACAAACATCTCATTGAGCCCACCCAGCATACTTGCACAGGAACTTCTTGCGTCTTTCCTAGGAAATCCGTGTCCTACTGTGTGCGCGGGAACACATTATGTGACATGTGATACTGAGGCAACATATCACAGCTGATGCGTAGGCACTTAGAAATTGCACACTGGAAAGATCTGATCAATCACATGCGTTGCATATTAGTATGTGTGCCTAGGTGTGGATGGCCAGGGTTCCCAGACGCACATGAAATTAACGAACCTCATGCACCGACCCAAAACTGAAGTGGGCCACACTACTAGGAAAAGTTGAATGGGGAGCTAAAATTGAAACCTTCTTGGGTCCCACCGGCTGATATTTGATTACTCCCTTAATTCTAAAGTTACTGACGTTATGAATGGATTAGATCACATTTGCACATCACGGTGGGCCCTATGAAGGTTTCAATATATCGCCATCCCATCCCCACCGTTCCTTATGGCGTGACCACTTAACTTTTGGATCGGCCTAAATCTTAGGCTGATGTCCAAAAATCAACTGCCTCAAATGATGGACGGATTAGATCCACACGAACATCACGGTTTTGAGATTATCAAACTAATTCGTCAATTTAGGTTGCGTTTGGTTGGACCAATATTTTGATTTTTGCATCAAATAGACTGATTAATCATGATATTTGATGTGACTAAGCACACCCATAACATTTGGATAGTGAAAATATAAAGTGGGACCCTCTGCTTGAAAATTTTGAATGGATGGCCCTGTTCAGGTGGAGTATCAAAAAGTTTCTCACCATAGGATTGGAGAAACACTTACACTCATAATGCTCTGAAATAAGGTGACAACTAATACGCACGCAGGCTTAACAAATTTTACACTTGCCGTATATGTAACTAAATTTAAACTCTTAAAACGATGAGCCCCGTTTAGTTGGATCATGAATGAAAAGTCAAGTTATTAATTTATCTTAATTAGTTGATTAGTGGATATTATTGGTCGGTTTAGATGGAAAATACCAACTGTCGTGGTTTGTATTATCCAACTAATCTGATTTTTGGATGATGATAAACCTACCATGGAAAGTATAATTTTGAAAGATCTCCGATTAATGAGCGCCTTATCAACCATCAAACCCCAAAGTATCAAATAACTCTCCATAAAATAATTTATTAAGATGAGCAGATGGAATATAGTTAGCATGGTCAACAATACAATTAGTCATTCACAAAATTATCGTGTCTTCATTTTAATCAAATTCACATGCATCTTATGGAGAAAGGTGAATCAATATGGCTGGAGTGACTGAACGGATGAAGAGTTGAAATTCTTTGCAGTAATATTGGTTGCGGGATCTGTTGCAATAGCAGTTGGGGAGTATTGTCGCACTTGCCTCTTTCAGAACCCTCATAGGCTGTTGATTATGACCGTGCAATCGACAAGATTATTAGGGCAAGGGAGACTGATTGTGTTTCGCAACTATGGATGAAGAAGACCACGTTCTTCAATCTTTGCTCAATTTTATGAGATAAGGTCTGTTGGCAGATGTGAAACATATAAGCATGGAAGTGTAGCTTGTCATGTTCCTCCATATGTTAAGTCACAATGTCCATAACCAAGTGATTGGACATCATTTTTTAAAGTCATGCGAAATAGTGAGCCAATACTTTAATTGAGTATTGGATGCAGTCGTTTCTTTATGTGTAGATTTTGTTACGCTACTTACAGTTGAGACCGCAATGAAAATTTCATCGAACCCACATTGGGCTCAATACTTTTAGGTATGATATAACATATTTTTATTGCAGTTGACTAGGGTCCTTGGTCTACAAGATACAAATGCCAATATCACCTAACGTTTGAAAAGTTTAACTTATGATTGTATCGGTGCGATAGATGGGACACATTTCTGCTTTTGTAGCATCCGCGGATAGTGTTGTTTATTGAAATAGGAAAGAATTCATATCCCAAAATATAATGACAGCCTGCAAGTTTAACATGAAGTTTGTTTACGTGTTAACGGGATGGGAAGGTTCCGCATCAGATGCACTCGTTTTGAAAAGTGTTTTGACTCACTCAAGTGATCTTTTCGTAATCCCCCATGGTAAACTCATGGACACGAAACACTCTCATTTTTTTATAACATCAAACGAATAAGTATTGCTATTGATAGAAATTTATTTTCAAAATGTAGGCAAATACTACGCAGTAGATGCAGGTTATGCGCACTCTCCTGGTTTCATGGCCCCATATCGCGGTGTACATTACCATCTCAATTAGCATCGTACAGGTAGGAAACCATCCAATGCTCAGGAGTTATTCAATTATCTCAATGCAAAACTGCAGAATGTAATAGAAAGATGTTTTGGAGTTCTGAAAGCCAGGTTCCCAATTATGAAGACTGCTCCACAATCTCCCATACAAACTCAAGAAATAATGCTAGCTTGTTGTGTATTACACAACTTCATAAGGATGTCAGGAGATGATGACATGGTTGATTTTGAGGGGTCATTCAGTTGTGGTGCCGATGGTGTGACCCCATCACCTACAGAAGTATCTATCCTTGATGAAGGTCGTGTGCTTTTGAATGTCGCCCCACACGAAAGAGATGAGTGGGCAAAAAAACGCGATGAAATCGCGTCCAGAATGTGGAACAAAGCACATCCAGTGAGTCAAATAAATTAGATACATTGTAATAAGACGAACTTGAGCAATGGTTCTTGAAGTAGCATTCAAGAATCTCCCAACTAGATCACACATGTTGTTGTTCCATATTTTGTTTATTTAACATATCAACTTTTTTTGAATGGGGTACGCTTCACTTCATATTTATTTACAGGACGCAATAAATCGTCATAGTAATCACCGAATTTTTTTACTTACATTCCTAATTTACCTTCTAACAGATTGAGGTAGAGTAAAGCGACTCCATGTCACTGAATAGACGATCGTACTATCTACTCCGACGAAAAATTATTTAGGATCACCTAGTAGTACCCTACAGAGATCGCCCAAAAAGCATACCATTAATAGTGGAACTGAGGACCAGTCTTATGGAGGCGTTCTTTGTTGGACGACATCCTAATCGACAATATAATGGAGCTAGTCCTTGCTGGAAGAAAAAGTGGTGCTAGCTTTAAAACAAAATCATTTACAGGAGTCGTTGAAAATCTGAGGCTGAAGTTAGGCCTCGAGATCACCAATGAGAATGTAAAAAATTGCATCCACACAGTAAAAGGAACTTCTTCACTGTCAAATATCCACGAAGTGCATCTGGATTTGGATGGGACCCAGACATAAAAATTATCGTCGCATCAGATGAAATGTGGATATACCACATTAAGGTATAACTCGTTTAACCTTTAAATTACATCTCATCATACAAAGCGCAATGTTAATGATTGGTTATTTTTCGTATTGTATTTAGTCCCATCTAGATGTGCTCAGTTTCGTGGCAAATCCATGCAAGATACGATGATCTTGATTTCATATTCGGAAACGACAGGGTTACCGGTAAAGCGTGTGCCACTGGCAACTTCCCTCCCGACGCTATCACTCCTCGATAGAGAGATACAGAGGTTTCATCCAACCACCCTGTTGACATGAATGATGATATTAACATAATATTTTTTGAAGATCTTGACGATGATGCACTGCATATCCATTGGTCTTACGACAATCGTAAAGGCAACAATATTCCCCATCCGAGTCTGACACAGTATGGGAATGCCTCCGGCAACACGAATTCCACAGTTAATTATAAAAAGAGACTGAGAGTGGAGCGACCTGCTGATATGATTGGCACTAGGATGGTCGATATTGGGGGAGCCATGAAGCTAATTGCCATTTTGATCGACAAGGGTAAGAACTTTGGTCGGATGACACAAATTATACCAACTTTGGAAGAGTTGGAGGGACTCACCGCTGATGGAGTTTTATGGACGACAAAGTTGCTATCGAACGAAGAATCATACGGGGCTGCCTTTCTTAACTTTGCCAAAGAGAAGCGAATTTCATTTGTAAGGATGCTACTGAATGGAGATGGACCTCATGTATGAAGGAACATTTTACCTAGCTTGATTGGTTGAAATTAGTCATTCCCAGGCTTTGCCTTTTAGATAAATTTTAACTATAATATTTTTTGGACTTGTATAACTTAAATTTAGATATTTCTACTTATTTTTTGTCGCACTTTTGAATAACGAATCACGTGTTGTTGGTATTTGAACACAACACGTGCATTGATATATTATATATTATATATATATATATATATATATATATATATATAATATATATATAATATATATATAGTTCTTTGATCCTCAATTTTTTAATCGCGGGGATGTATTGTTATTAATTTGAACTACATGTAGGCTTAACTTGCGCACAAGTTACGGTGACACTTGCGCCAGTGACATATTACCTAGTATGTAACTGCTTATAATTATAGATAATCTAATGATAACTAATGACTTCTTCTTTTGAATAGATGGCAAAATTATACGTTGTCTTTGTAGGAAGACAACCAGGATTTTGTTACACATGAGAGGAATGTAAGGACCAAGTTGAGGGTTATAGCCATGCTCGGTTCAGATTATTCAAGTATGGGGCGGATCCCAGGGTCAATTGGGTCACATGGCAAGAAAAAGTGGTAAGGGAAATGCTTACAGTTGAAACCTCCCCAGGTCCACTTAATGCGATCCGAACCTTTCATAAAGGCCTTTCTTATTGGGAATAACCGAAAAAAATAATATATTAGCCAGATCAAAAACTTCCAAGGCCCTATAGTTGTTTCAACATTGGGTGTTCAACCTAAAAGATTAAGGCCGTGTTTGGCCCCGAACAGATCCTCTGAGATTAGGACGATGATCCCAAAAAAATGAGGCGGATCCCATAAAGGTCTTTCCACTTATTCAAGGATGATGATCTCATAAAGGTCTTTCCACTTATTCAAGGACGATGGGCAAAGAGGCCTTTATTGCCTGGAGCATGTTCATAGGTGACGTCAGTCCCAATCGGGCAGACATTGGTGTATCCGATGCGTCCGGTTTGTACTTCACGCCTGATGTGCCTTCTCCGACGATACCAACAATGACATGGACAACCAACGTAGGGATGTCTCATGCCTGAAGTGCCGTAGATCATGATTCGATGCTGGCTTTGTTTATTGTTTTCGGTGTTGCTGTGCTGTATGATTATGGTTTTTCAGTTAATGGTCCTTTATCGTTGAAGTATGTGTGGTGGATTTTGTGGTTGTTTATAATGCTGGATACGTTGTTTTTTTTTTTTTTTTCAGTTTTGGTTATTTGGATGGACAACTTCAACCAGCTGTTTTGAAGCTATTTTAATAGCTTCTCCTTCTACTTAACACCCAACAACTTCCCTTAGCTATTTTAGGGCTATTTTCACATCTTCTCCTTTTAACTTAACAGGTTATATGGTTCAAATACTTATTTTTGAACGGTGAGAATTCAATATCCACTGTAAGGTACTCGAGCATTGGATATGCTCAACACAAGATCTTACCAACTATTTAGGGGGGTCCACGTTCCAAATTAAAGAGAATGCTTATCATCACGTTCATGGTCCCACAGACATATGATTAATGGTCCAAATTCAACTAAAAACGATATACTTTTTTGGAATATAGAAATTTAAGGTGGTATAAATGATTTGGACGGTTTAGATTTTAGGAAAAATATCCCAAACATTCAACATTTGTGTTACTACCTTACTACAGTGGGTCTATCAAAAATGGACGGTGACGGTGGGCTTGATGAACGGTCGCACTGAAATGTCGAGAGACTACTGAATGCAAAGGCCGTCAAACCCAGAAGTGGATTGGCTGGTGTACCTCTCACCAGCTTTATAGCGGCTGTAGGTACGTGTCGTGCGAAGTAGAGCTTGACGCTCCTCGAGCTCCGACTGGTACGAACGGTTCAAAGGATATCAAAGTTACGTGGGCCCAACAGTGATGTATTTATCATATCTACACCGTTCAAATATTTTTAGAGATAATTTAGAGCATTATCCAGAAGGTGAATCATGTCCAAAGATCATCTTGACCACACCATAAATAGCAGCGGTGATAAAGATTTTCACTGTTAAAATGTTTGTAGGGCCCACCATAACGTTTATCTTACATCCAATATGTTCATAAGGTCACAAAGACCTGAATGAAGAGGAAAAACAAATTTAATATTGATCCAAAACTTCTATGACCCTAAAAAGAGTTTCAATGGTAGACATTCAATCTCCCATAGCTTTTGTAGTGTGGCCCTCCTGGTTCCACGATGTGTGTTATGTTTTGTCTCAAGTCTTAAGACGCGCTCGCGAAATGGATGGACGGTTTTGATATAACATATACCTCATGATCAGACTCACAGAAACTTGCTGAAGTCAATACAACAGCTACATTGGCTGGTGTGTGGTACACCAGCTAATCTGCTTCGTCAAACGTATTTCACCCAAGCATAACGCGGGAAGCCGCGGTTACTATATATTTTCAACCTGCGCGAAATTTTCAAATGGGTGAAGTTGTTAATAATATTCTCTGAGATTTCACGGCATTTACCGGAGTAAAATAATAAATGCTCGAGGCAAAAGCAATTGCTAGTGGGTTCTAAAAACAGCCCCGTGGCTGATGGTCGGTGCACTGTAGGCCCCACCATGATGTATGTGTTTAATCCATTCCGTTCATCCATTTTTAAAGATCATTTTAGGGCTTGATCGCAAATGAGAGGGATATAAATCTCAGGTGGGCCCACCACAGGAAAACAATAGTGATTGGATATCCAAAATTAAAATCCTCCTAAGCCCAATGTACTGTTTATTTGAAATCCAATCCGTTGATTAGGTCATAAAGGTCCAGATGAATGGAAAAAACAAAGATCAGATTATCCAAACTTTTATGGCCCCCAAAAGGTTTTTAATGGTCGAAGCTCATTCAACACTGTTTCCTGTAATGTGTTCCACATGAGATTTTTATATAACTCATTTTTTGTCTCATAGCATAAAATTATCTGGAAAATTAGATGGACGGAGTGGATGAAATACATACATTATGTTGGGCCCACAGAGCACCGACCACCAGCTGGTGGCAGGGGGAGTAGCCAATCCGTTCCTCTAAAAACAAACAGGCCATTAAAGACCGTCGAGAGATTTCAATATAGAATATCTGCGTAGTCCGGGGTTTGCTAGACACGAGATATAGTATACAGTCACGAGATGTAGCAAATCCACACCGAGATACATGTGTCAAGTGTGACACGTGTGACATCCGAGCCTTCCATTAGGTACCTACGCTGTTTATATCTTCTGGCGAAAGATCAGGTCATTTCACACCTCATGTGGGCCACGACATATTAAAGTAAATTAATGGCTAGAAAAATAAATAAATTTACTGTGTAGTGGCCCATCTTAAGAGGTATATACTCTTATTTCTTCACATAAGATCTAAGAACCATTTTTAACCTCATGGAAAGCTCAGATCTTACACACGTGTCTTATATTTGACCGCGTACTCGCGTCGATGTGTACGGATATACACGCGCGTGGATTTTGCAAAACGTAAAAAGCAAGAGGTGAAGAGAAGGACGTTGCGTTCATCGTCTCTCCTCATTTCTGCTGCGTTCATCTTCTCTCTTTCCCAATACCATGTAAATCGTTTCTTTCAACAATCTCTCTTTGTTTTTTTTAAAAAAAATCATTTGAAAAAAATGATAAAAATCGACGTAGAAAATAGTAGTAATAGCAATAATATACATTTTATTAAATTTTATTTAATTTTGGCAGGGAGAATGAATTGAAGCCTATGGATTCGGAACAGCTGAGAGAAAATGCACATAAGATGGTTGATTTCATTGCCGACTACTACAAAAGCATCGAGAACTTCCCTGTTCTCAGCCAAGTACATGTAATTCGTTCTCCTTCTCCATCTCTGCTTCTTTCATTCATTTTCCATTTTCTTCTGTTTCAGTAATTGCATTCTCGGATGTTTTCCTCTCTCATTTTTCTTTTTTCTTTCCTTTTCCCTGAAATGGGTCTTGCTGATACTGCTTATACAGTATGCTGCTACTTTTTCTTTTACTTAAAAAATAAAATAAAATCTGTCATTTTTGTTTGTTTTTCTGAAACGGGTCTTGCTTAAAATGTAATTTCATCGAACACAGCGTAGGCAACACTCACGTGGGCCACAACATATGAAACAGTTGGGATGGAACGCCCACCATTAGTTTGAGTAGGGCCCACCATGTTGTTTTTATGCCATCCAATCCATTAATCTGATGTGTCTCTTCAGGATGGAAGAATTACCCAAATATGACAGTATTCCAAAACTCAGGTGGGCTATACCATGTGAATTTAGAGGTTTTAGGTATAATATTTTTTGGGGTGTTTCACTTGAGTGCTGAATCAGCCTGATATTCAGGCTCAAGGCCAAACAAAGGGTGGTTTACCTGATTGATGGCATGGATTTCATGCATGTTAAGTCATTTCCCCCACGTCAGGGAAAGTTACCCAGGTAGGTCCATAAGCGAAGAAGTACACAACTTTTTTCCAAAATTTGAGTGAGAATTGGGCTTTTTTGTTTTGATTTGGACGTGATTTTTCTGCTTACATTGTAGTAATCATATATCTGTGACAAATGCAAATGCAAGGGCTACTTGCAAGATCGTGATCAGGGCTATTCATCAGGTTCGGTGCACCATGTATGTACTTCGCCTAAAAATCAGGCCAATGTGTTCATCAGGTGGACCACTGCATGTACGAAAATGGATGGTTAAAATGTGACCATCTTTCCACATTGGACGTACGTGTGTGCCCACACCGGCCTGACTTTTGGTGCACTTCACATGAATGTTGGGGCCTGGGTCTTGATGGTGCAGGTGGAGTTGGACTAAAAATCCTACCTAAGTGAGTAGCTTTAGTGGAGCCTTGTTATAGCTGTTTCCATGTCCATTTTCCATTCAGTAACAAATACTCAGTTACTACAATGCTGCTTTGTTTTAGTTTTTTAGTTTTTTTTTTCCCATTTAAATTCCTTTATGTACGTTTAATTGGGTCATGCTTTTCCCATTTATACTTTTTCCCTATGCAATTAAGTTAGTGTGGTCGTTGAGAAATGAAATTTATTAAATACTCCATTTAAAAAAAATGATTTGGATTTGGTCCTTTCTTTTTTGGTATGGGCGTTGCTGTTTCTGAATTTGGGCACTTCTAACATTGCTAATTTCAATCATCTTTGTTGCGTGATGGTTAAATTTCAGTATTATTATTCGTTAATTAAGAATGCTTGAGGCCTTTCGTTTAAGCAATTCACTCTGTGCTTGTAATTCTATCAAACATAATAATAGTTCTCTGATAAAGGGCCTCGTCTGCAGCCTGGCTATCTACGTGAACTTTTGCCAGATTCAGCCCCTAACCATCCTGAATCATTGCAAGATGTCCTCGATGGTGAAGTTACTCCTCTCATCTTCACCCATTTGAAGCAAATGATTTGATTAATGCTCTTTCTAACCTGTCCGTATCTTCTTCTTTTTTATTGACCTTTCATATTGTTGATAGGAGCATGCACTAATAGCTATTTCCCTTTATTTGAACACAGATGTTCGGCAGAAGATATTACCAGGTGTGACCCATTGGCAAAGTCCGGATTACTTCGCATATTTTCCTTCCAATAGCAGCACTGCTGGATTCTTAGGAGAAATGCTCAGTGCCGGTATAAACATTGTGGGGTTCAGTTGGGTCACTTCTCCAGCTGCAACGGAACTCGAAGTGATTGTTCTGGATTGGCTCGCTAAATTGTTGAAGCTACCGGACTATTTTCTTTCATCGGGTGAGAGCGGGGAGGATTATTTGCTTAATTAACACATGGAGAGCTGCCTATATTTTCTGCATCCAAAATCTATAGTTACATGTTGCAGTTGTTGTTCCTATTAAGATGTAGAAGATGAACCGCTTGATATGCTTGAGATTATTTGGTTTTCTCTCGTTTTCTTCGAATATCACACACACATTTATATCTCTGTGTGGGTGTGTGTTCATATTTATATCTCTCTGGGGGTGTGCATCCATATGATGGTTATGTATTTTTTCTAGTCATTCTAAACAGCACTAAGAAGGAATCTGCATTCATCTGAATTAGTTCTTCACTTAAATAATCTGCATTTTTCTTGGTGAATGGCTTTCAATCCTTTCCAGGGCAAGGTGGAGGGGTGATTCAGGGCACAGCAAGTGAAGCAGTTCTAGTTGTGTTATTGGCTGCACGTGATAGGGTCATGAGGAGGGTTGGAAAAGACTTCCTTGGGAAGCTTTTGGTTATGCATCCGATCAAGCACATGCCGCTCTGCAAAAGGCTTGCCAGGTATATCAGCAACGGCTGCTAATGTTGTATTCCTGGACTACTTGCAACATTTATATATTTAAAGATTTTACTGTTTTACTCTACGAATGTAAGAAACATTTCCATTGTCCGCTTACGGGACTGTGTTCCTAGGCATTTGATTGACATTATTTGGATCGGGTCATACCGATTTAACTATAACCTGGGATTGAGATTGTAATTTATTGACAAACTGGCTATTGATCTTTGAAGTTTCTTTCTATAATGGCAGATTGCTGGGATTCATCCAGGGAATTTTAGATTGCTGAAAACGAATTCTTCAACAAACTATGCCCTTGATCCTGATGTAGTTTGTCAAGCAGTCTCTGATGATCTTGCAGCTGGCTTAATACCCTTTTTTCTATGTGCGACTGTAAGAAACGTCTTATATCAAAACTTCTGACATCAGTCATTTTTCCTTTCTTTTCGTCCACTGTGCTGATTCTAATTCTCCTGAGAACGCATTTCTGTTATTCCTGCTGGGAAACTCCATTACACGCAATGTTTATGTTTCCTGTAACCTAAAGTGCTCATATTATCCACGGCCACTGTTGGTCCTGGCAGCAGCCATGCATGGCTACTGAAATGCAGAAATAGCAGCCACACATGGGTACCTTATGCACCATGTGCCTGCCATGTCCTCAGGCCCACCAACTATGTGCATTCAGTGCCTTGAACCAGACCCGGAGCTGACACAGTTCTTTGTGAACCACTGTGTACCATGTGCACATGAACCCAAACGAAGCATATATATGCTGTTAATAGAGCATTCATGTGTGTTGAACCCTAGTTCAAAAACCAGAAAACTCCACTCAACTCAATGTTTGGCTGAGTGGGTTGACTTGAAGACTCAAACCTATTTGTCTTGATATTTGATTATTGTAAATTGAATTAATAAATATTTAAAATAGTTACATATAGTTTAAGTAATATAAATAAAACTGAATATAAAGCAACAATACTGGATGGGAATTGATGATTAGTAGGTGTTGCTTGCCTT
Source organism: Magnolia officinalis (assembly GCA_021015155.1). Classification (NCBI taxonomy): domain Eukaryota; kingdom Viridiplantae; phylum Streptophyta; class Magnoliopsida; order Magnoliales; family Magnoliaceae; genus Magnolia; species Magnolia officinalis. The sequence goes on along the minus strand of JAJHSJ010000005.1, from coordinate 20,277,523 downwards.
GGGAGAGGTCATGTGTTCAATCCTCACTCACTATATATATATATATATATATATATATATAACCCCACCATTTGTAAGCAGAGTGACTCAGTTCGAGTCTCGGCAAGTTGACTCAATGAGTTTCTCACAATCAAGCCCGATTCATTCCTAGTACTGAGTTTCCTGACGAATTGGCTTGAAATCTCAGTAAGTGGGGGAGGCATGTCCCAAGTTTCGGGTTGAGTCAGTGAGTTTTAGAACCACGTGCTGAAGATGTGCATGGGATTTAATTTTTAATTTTTTGGTAACAGCTTTTTATTTAAGAAGTGCTAAAAGGTGACAGAATACAGAATTGCAAAAAAAGTAACCACCCCACCCAATTACAGAGGTGAAGAGCACAATTTTCCCCCACTATTACGGCAACCCAACTTCCTAATGAATGCCCAGGCCCTACCTACTGCCCACTTGACACTATGGCTAGCTTTACGGAAACACCTTCCATTTCTCTCTTTCCAAATCCTCCAAAGGCCTGCCATCAAAGAAAGCTGCCATGATGTCATTTTCTCCTTTCCAACTTGCACACCATGCCATGCCAACAACAACTCACCAATAGAACTTGGCATGACCTAAAAAATGTTGAACCCGGAGAGGCCATCATTCCACGTGTTGGACGCAAACTGGCAATGGATAAAAAGGTAATTCCGAATCAGTCCCACACAACAAACAAATGTTAGGTAAAATTATCCCCAATTTCTGAAGATTGTTGATGCTGGACAATTAACCACTTGCTCTAAAAGCTCGAACTGTTAGAGTATGGCGAATTAATCACTTTATCTCATAGCCTAAGCCCCACATCTCATGGGTTAGGACCTCGGCCGAACCCCCCTCGTGGGCCTCAAATCACATGGGTACCGCCTCACACGAGCCGCCCACCCCAAGTGTGTCCCCTCATCCCACAGGCTACCCCACTCGAGCCCGGTGTGAAATACGCATTAATCACCCCCGGTGAGGAGTCTTGAACACGAGACCTCCCCCGTGGGCCCTGCCCACCCCGAGTGTGCCCTTGCATCCCACTGGCGATCCCACTCGAGCCCGGTGTGAAAATGCTCCTGCATTAATTATCCACCATTAAAATCCTTTCTCTCCCAACAAGCTAACAAAAAGCTGTGACTTTTGTTGGAGTTGGATAGGGCCAAACATGCTTAGTGAACTTTGACTCCTCCATCCGCTTTTGATTTGGCTATCGTAAAATGAAAGGACCTGACTAAGAAGCTCGTTGACATCTCTCATTTCCATACCATGTGCATGGGACACACATACACACAAGCATGCACACAACCACACACATAGAGGCACACACCCACACCCACCAAATGCACGCATGCACGCAAGTTATATTTGTTCGCAATGTTGTCAAAATTGTTATCGTATCGCAAATCGTAATAGGGGTTGAATCGTATCGTAAACACACACCCATACAAAAGTTACATTTGTTCACAAGGTTGTCAAAATCGTTATCGTATCGCAAATTGTAATAGGGGTTGAATTGTATCGAATTGCAAATCATATCATAAATTGTAAGATTTTTTATGATCTTCTTAAAAATATGAAAAAAGTAGGGAAAAAAACCTTAGCAATCATCATTTTGCCATCAATATGCACAAGTAATACCATGTCATGATAGTGTTAAGGGATTCTTATCTTTAAATCTTTCAAGAGTTTTTCTTTAAAAAACATACAAGTATCCTTTAATAATTTATGTTCTTGGTAACTTTCTTGAATGTAAAATCACGTTAAAAGAGGTATTTGATTATGTAGACCAACGAAAAAAGATATTTTGATTTCTAACCATCATTCTACAATACATATAAGTCAATATGATCATACCCATCCATAAAAACATTCCAGATAAGTCATACATTAGTTTGTTGTTTCGACAAGTTAAGAAGTAAGAAATCTTTAAAAAAAGCTTAACGATTTAACATTGAAGAGAATATATATATATATATATAATATATATATTATATATATATATATATATATAAAATTTAATCTCCTATAAAGAAAAAAATAAAAGAATTTACTTTTTCTAAATGATTCCTTTTTTTTTTTAAAGGTTTTTTTTTTTTTTTTCCTAAATGATTCTTAAAGCCCTGTAATTTTAAAAACATAAAATGAAAGTCAAGTGAAGCATAAAATAGAAAAGAATAAGTATAATTTGAATCATAAATTGGGATTTGAATCATAAATAATAGGATTCGAATCATAAAATCGTAGGGTTCGTATAAAAATGGATTCAAACTGTTTTGCTTAAGATTCGACTCAAATCTTAAATCATAGAATTTTGACAACACTGTTTGTTCACAAACTTAAATAGGATAAGGTAAAATCTTTGTGTTGAGATATGGTTACATGTATTGAGTTCTGATTTTTCAATATCTATTGCAAGAGTATTTGAAGTTTCTTGCATGGTTACTTTCAGGTTGGTACAACTTCTTCAACAGCTGTGGATCCGTTGTCTTCATTGGGCAAGATAGCTAAGGTAACAATTACAAAGTAATATGTGAATAGAATTAACAATGAAAATTTTTTTTTTCAAGGCAATGCTTTCTTTTGATACACACACACACACACACTTTTATATAGAATTGGTAAGAGACCTTTTCCCAAATGTTGAAAGCTGTGATGCATGCGTGTGTGAGTGGCCTTAGGCCTCGGGTGATAATAGATAACAACCCTACACGCAGTAATGGATGAACCAATATGGATAATAGGAGTAGCAAGTTATATTCCAAAGCTAGATGTTGATCTAAATGCCCTCCAAGAAAAGGGGCACCTCTATGAATCCAGATATTTGACGGAGTCTTTTTACGTTTTGTTCTAAATGAAAACAGAGTGACTGGACTCTTATTAGTATTATGGATGGGCTAATAAAGGGACTTCATTTTTATTCCTTAATTTGGAAGATATCTATTTCAAATGAGTAGAGTTATAGGATGGATAAAACAAAATGGAGTTCTGCACCATGAACTTTGTACCGCGCACATCACTTCGATGGGCCCCACAGTGATGTGTGCTGGACACCCACATCGTGCATTTGGTGGATTCCCTCTAGGTTATGGGATGTTCCAAAATCAGCCATATTCAGAACTCAATATCGGCCAGACCATTTTAAACAATGCGAAATCACGCCTAAAACATTGAAAAGCACTTGGTGGGGCCTACCCAAGTGTTACAATAGCCTGAAATTTGGTGTGACCCCTCATCCAAGTGGGACACACTATGGATGGGCTAGATGTCTAAACCTCATCTCACTGGGCCCTACAAATAATCATGAAGTTTTCAATGGGTGGACATCTACTATCAACTATTGTCTGTGGTGTGGCCCACCTAAGTCATGGATTGGCTTGATTTTTGGGCCCATGGCCCGTGATGGAAGGGTGCATTTGATTGATGGGGTGGATGTCGGTAGTGTTCGAAGTATCGGTATTGCTACAAGTTTTGCTAGCCAGGGATACAGAACAATATCGATGTTGCCAATAAATGGAAAATGTGGCGAAACATTGGGGAAACATGGGGTAAATAGTGGGATTTTTCTATAAAACTTTAGGAGATGCTAAAATACACACATTCCATATTTAGAAAAAAATTGCAAAAAGAATGCATACATAATAAGTTTCCATTTAATGGGGGTCTAAAAGCATGTGTTGTTGTAATAAATCAGTCCATCCCATCTCATCTATTCATCTAACCATCCCATCTATCCATGCAACCACCCAACCTTCCATCTAAACATCCATCGATATTTCAAAATATCGACGACACATGATATTTCATTAAGAAGTCATTGACAACTATAAAGGAAACGGAAGATTGTTGTGTTGATATTGCCCATGTTGTGATCAATGTTGTCAAACCGCATATGCGGTTCTATGCGATCGGATATGCTTGTGCGCATATGCGATCACACAATCACATACGCGGTCGCTTTTTTTTTTTTTGAAAAAAAAACAAAAAAATAAGGAGAAAAATTGAAAAAAATGTAGAAAAATATAATAACTTAGGAGAAGCTTGCCTAAGTCAATAGATAACTAATATAGTAATTTTACATATATAAAGTTAGTTTGTGACTTGTTAGAAAAATGAATGAAGTACATTAAATTCAACATTCAACAATATAGTTAAGTAACAAAACAATCCATAAGCTATTTATTGTACAAATACAATTTTGAAGTTACATCTTAATGTTTATTATTTATACATTATAACACTAACACTACTTACAAGTTACAATTTACAACTTAGTTACAATATGTTACAACTTAGTTACACTAACACCAAGTTACATTCAACAATATACTTACACAACTTATAGTTACAAAGTTACACTACTTAGGAAAGTTTGATTTTATGCAAAAATAAAAAATAAACAAACAAAATAATGTGCCAACAGTTGGCAGATATGTGATCGCATATGCTATATGTGATCGCATACATTGCATATGTGATCGCATATCCTTGCACATTTGGCATATGCGATCGCATATGCACTGCCATGGCATATGATATGCATATGGGAATTTGCATATGCGAATATGCGGTCGCATTTAACAACGTTGGTTGTGATAATGATAATATCGCGATATTATCAATATTATCATTGACGAATTGGACATTGCATACAACCATATTCCTATAAAAATTTGAAAATGATTTTTTTTAATAAAAAGATTTTTGGCGATATCGGTACGTTAGCGATCCTATCGAAATATCGCTGATACATTGGCAATACAAGGGACATGTGGAATTAACATAGTCGAAAATATTGGCGATACATTAGCGATACTTAGTGATACATCGCCGGTACTTGGAATTTCTGATACTACTAGTGTTATCGGTATCGCCAAGCTAGCGTGGATATTTTGATAATATCGGGATACTTCAAACAATGCATCAAACTAGTATGACAAATATTAGGCATTTAATCATTGAGCTTTAATATGGGCGAGCAAGATTGTTCACATTGAATGGGTCCAATCAACAATTTGATTCATCTATTTGTCAAGGCCCATCATGGATGGCTTATGAAAAGGTTTACTCTTTTTAGGCAATCATAACCATCCCATCCATGGCTTGGAGAAGGATGGCAATAAAAAACAAGGCAAATCAAGGATGGAATGGATCATCTGATCTGTGCAAATTTTGCAAGGTTGTCCAAACGATGTTTTCTCCACTTAATGAACAGTTCAGATTGATATGTTTGACTATCGAAGTGAAGCCATGCAACTAAGAGCACTATTAACTTATAGTTCTCTGAGAGCACTGGAGCATCTCTCGTATTAAAGCTATAGTCAAATAGATAAACAATTATAACAAAAAGGATTGGCTTTCTAGGGCATATACATCCAACAAAAATTGTTAGACAGGTCATATACCTTGTAACCTTATATAGCTAGTATACCTTGTATAGTTCATTTCCATAGGTAGAGGATTCTGATTTTATTATTTTCCTTGTATAGATAACTGTAATCTCTATATATTCAACCCCTTGGGGTTGTCTCAAATACAGAAAACCTTTTGGCTTCTTTCTGTTTTCACTGTTTTCATGGTATCAAAGCCCTACTGATCCAAATCCGGCACCCCTTCGTCATCGGCACCACATCTTGACAGATCCGACCGCCCTGCAGCGTCACACAGCCCGTCCGACCATCCTGCTGTGCTGCGTCCGACCATCCTTGCTTCGTCCGGCCACCCCTAATGCTGCGTCTGACCACCCCTGCGACGTCCGACCGCCCCGGCTGCATTGTCCGACCACTCCTGTGTCGTCCGACCGCCCCTGCTGCGTCGTCCAACCACCCCTGCGTCGTTCGACCGCTCTTGCTGTGCCCTCGGCCCTTCCGCACGCCCCTCTGCTCTCAGCCCTGTTGCTGTTGCACCAGATCCAGATCCAGATTTTCCAGATCCAGCAACCCTTGTTGCTGTTGCTATTGTGCCAAATCCATATCTAGAAACTGCAATCCCTTGGGTATCTCCTTCTGCTGCCTGCTGTGATCCTTCTGCTGCAAGGTACATCCAAACCTCCTTTTGCTGCGACTCTTCGCATGGTTTACATTACTTCAGATTTATGGACAAGGAGTCATCCCGTACAGAGGCCATCCATTTTCAGAGCTTCCTCAAGGGTCGTGGTTTGTGGGGACTAATTGATGGATCTGTTACTATCTCCACTTCCACAGATGCTGACAAATTAGCTGATTGGGAAATGAAAAATGGACGGATTATTACCTGTAGGGTTGTACACGAACCGGGATAGCTCGGTTAACTCGCTCGACTCGGCCCGACCCGGAACTGAGTTCGGTCTTGGACGGGCCATTTTTTTCAGCTCGAAACCGAGTTCGGGCCGAGTTCAAATAGGTCCCAGTTCGGCCCGACTCGGTCCGAAACTCGACTCGGCTTGGCCCGACTAGGCCCAACCCGGCCGTTTACACACACACACCACACATATATAAATTTTTTTTTTCCCCCTAAATCCTTACCCTAACCATTTGAGACAGAGAAGTGAGAATGCCGTCCGACCCATGAACTTGCTGTAAGGTCCTAAGCTGGCCCGAACTCGCCCGATTGTTGACGGGGCCGAGTTCGGGCTAGACATGTTGGCCCGGTGACCGGGCCAGGCCGGGTTCGGGCAGGGTATGGCTGGTGACCAGGCCGGGCCGGGTTGAGCCCAGTTCGACTCGATTCGGCCCGATGTACACCCCTAATTACCTGGATTCTCGATTCGGTCGATTGGTCCATTGCTGTTGGCCTCACACCTCACCGCACTGCTAAGGTAATGTGGGAGCATCTCCAGACAATTTATCAACAGAGTAATGCAGCTCGGTTATACCGCTTGGAACAAGATCTCGTTAACCTTACTCAGGGTGACGACAGTATTCAATCATTTTACTCCAAAATTGTCACAATTTGGACAAAGATGGCTATGACGGATCCAACTTTTCCTCATGACTTTAAGATATTCCAAACTATGCACGAGAGTGTGCAAGTTCGACAGTTTCTTATGAAACTGCGTCCAAAATTTGAGCATTGTTGGGCTGCTCTCTTGAACCGTAGCCCTGCTCCTTCATTGAATTCGGTTATTAATGATTTATTGGCTGAGGAACAACGACTGAAAGTTCTCTCTTCCTTCCCTAACTCCGGAATCATCTGATCTGGTGCTTGCTGTGTCCATCACTACACCAAACCATGGTTCCACTCCTTTGACTTGTCGTGGCTGCAACAAGGTGGGACATGTCGTCGCTCAATGCAAAGATTGGTGCGCTTATTGTCGCTTATTGCAACAAGGCGGGACTGGTCATGGTATTTAGGACTGCCGTTCATGTGCCTATACATCTTCTTTCGGCCGTGGACATGGTGATCGAGGCTGTGGCAGTGGTCGTGCTCTTTCTGCTACTTCTGCCACTATTTCTTCCGAGCCTTCTGTTAGTGATACTGCATCTATTGTTTCTGCTGAAGGTCTTTCCTCAACTTTCACTCTTGCGATGCTCCAGCAAATCGTGCAGTCCCTTTCTGCGGCCGGTATGTCAGGTATATCCCCATCTTCTACATGGTTCTTTGATTTGAGTGCTTCCAATCATATGACGGTGTTATATCCCATCTTCGCGACATTCGTTTCTGCACCAGAAATCGGGCTATTTCTACTGCGGATGACACTAGACTACCCATTCAGTCCGTTGGATCATTGACTTTCTTTCATTCTGCCCATCGCCAGTTCACCCTTTGTGATGTGTTTCCTATCCCTAACCTCTTCTCCAATTTAATTTCTGTTGGTCAACTCACATCCAATAACTGCTTAGTCATATTTCTTCCCAACTGTTGTTTTGTGCAGGATCTGGCAACGGGGAATGTACTTGGGATGGGTAGGCGGCATGGTCGTCTGTACGTGCTGGACTTTGATCCATCTGTCACTCCGGCTCGCTGTTTCTTTTCTTCATCTTCATCAGATATTTGTTCGGCAAATAAATTGTGAAAACTATGACACTTTCGCCTGGGTTATCCATATTCCGATCGGTTAATTCAGTTATTTTCTTCTGGCATGTTAGGGAATATTTCTCTTAATAAAAATGATTTGGATTATTCTCGTTCTTCTTGTTGTCTTTCAAAAAGTAAGTGTATTCCATTTCCTCTAAGTATTACAAAATCATCTTTTATGTTTGAACTAGTGCATACGGATGTCTGGGGCCCTTCACCAATTATGTCTCTCTTTGGGTTATGATAATATGTTATATTCATTGATGATTTCACACGTTACATCTGAATTTACTTTATGCAATTGAAGTCACAGGTTTTTGAAAAATTCAAGTTATTTCACTCTATGGTGGAGACTCAATTTCGGGTTCCAGTTCAAACTCTCCGCTCTGACTCGGGGGGAATATCTCTCAACCGATTTTCGTACATTTCTTCAGGGTCATAGGATATTCATCAGACCACCTGTTCTGATACTCTACAACAGAACGGGGTGGCTGAACGAAAAAATCGTCATATTGTTGAAACTGCCAACACCCTGATGACAACTATGAGTGTTCCTCGTTTTTTCTGTGTGGAAGCAATGTTACATTCAGTCTTCTTGATTAACCGGATGTCAACCAAAGTTCTGAACAGTAAATATCCCTACTTTGTTCTCACTGGCTTACCTCCTGCATATTTCACATTTCGTGTTTTTGGTTGTGTACTTGACTTCACGTGAACGTAACAAACTATCTCCAAAATCAGTCAAATGTATGTACTTGGGATTTTGAGAAACTCTGAAGAGTTTTCGATGTTATGATCCTATTTCTCGTCGTGTTCGGGTTTCAAGACATGTTGTTTTTCTTGAACATATTGCTTTTCATTCATCTCTTCTTCCTCCGCACGCTCCAAACTCTCCTGGTCTAACTGCCTTTCCTGACATTCATTTTGCCTCGAGTACTCTCCCTCGTCCGTTACAGGTTTACTCACGTCGACAAAGTACAGATCCACCACCTATTACTCAACTCGAACCTACTGTACCTGTTGTAGATCCTGAACCCACCTCGATACGTCGTTCCGCTCGTGTACATTGACAACCTGGTCGCTTGATATGCTCTATGTCTGCCATGAATGCCACTCTGGATACTTATCTATTCCTACTTCATACACTCAGGCAACCACTCATGATTGTTGGAAGAAGGATATGGAAGAAGAACTTGCAGCTTGGATGATAATCATACGTGGGACATTATCACTCGACCCACTGACCAACAAATATTGGTAGCAAATGGATTTATCCTGTCAAACTCAAGTCTGATGGATCATTGGATCGATACAAGGTTCGGCTTGTCGCTCGGCTTGTCGCTCGGGGATACAAACATGATGAGACATTTGCTCCCGTGGCCAAGATGAAAACTGACGCAGGACAACCCTAATTATGATGCATGCTCATGAACATAATTAAACAGCGGAAATAAAAGGAATACATGATTTAAAATTCTAGCAGTAATTATCATAACTGAGAAAATCATAAAGGAAACATGCAATGGAGCGGGCCATCACCACAACCATGGAGTATGGAGTTCAATTACTACTTAGGTTGGATCCGGCGAGGGATGAGACCTCCCGATCTTGCATGGTCACACCCAATCGATCAATGAAGATCACTAGTCCGAAGAACCAAGAAGTTTCTCGGATTAGGGATTTGAGAATTTGGGGTTTAGGATTTAGATCGGTTCTCAAGATTTTGATCGAAGAAGGATTAGCCAAAACTGGAAAATAGAAGGAAGAAAATTATTACCTTGAAGAAGTTGGAGGGGCACAAGAAGAAATTAGAAGAAGAAGATCAAAAGAAGAGAAGAGAGCACCATTAGAGAGGAGAGGAAGGAGGCAACCAAAGGGTTTGCTTTTCATTAATCAATAGTTGAAATTCGGATTTAGGGCTTTAGCCCACTTAAATAAGCAAATAAAGACATAAAATTACTAAAATACCCCTAGAATAAGCAAATAAAGACATAAACTTACTAAAATACCCCTAACTAAGCAAAAACGCGCAAATAACATAAGTACGGGAAAGTTTGGGCGCTCGGTCTTCTTTCTCCAATCTTCCTTCACATGTGTCTTTCCTGAGTGGGGTCTTCTATATGTCTAATCACATGTGAAAGGTCTTCAGCTCCTCAATAGTCGCCTATCACAAAGACTGCACTTGTGGTTGACGTTTTCTTCGTTGGTACACCTTGAATGCGCTTGTGTCCGCATCAATTCCCCTCGGGTCAGAAAAACTCGACTCCGACGAGTTGAAACTTTTGTAGCGCTCTAGTAGATCTGGATCAATACCCTGCAGTGCGTCGCCTGACAGCCACGTAGATTCAGACGATGGTTTGTTCTTCCACTTGACAAGATACCGTTGGAAACCTCCCTCTCTTGTGGATGCTATCTCGTCATCCAAGATTTCCTCAATTTCTTCTTTATGGGTAATGGGTGGAGGAGGGGGTGGAAGGGGTTGGGTAGCAAACTCAGAAAAAGCCATGAAAGGGACGATGTATCAACAATGAGAGTATGGGCACGGAATAGATCTTCCACATTAAAAGTTGGATTAATGCTCATTTCAGTGGAAGGTCAACCCAATACGCGTTGGACCCAACCTTTTGTAATATCTTGAATGGTCCAACACTACGCGCTTGTTGTAATTTTTTTACAGATCCTTGAGAGAATCGCTCTGGCCTTATTCGCACCATTACAGTCTCCTTGAAATTCTTGCACTCTACGATGAGAATCAGCTGAAACTTTATAATTATCATTGCTCTTATTTAACCGCTGTCTAATATGTGTATGCAAATCATGAATATGTCATGCAAATGCATCGGCTAACTCAGAAGACCTTTGGGTAACAGACATAGGTAAGAGATCTATGGGCATTCTAGGTTTATAACCACTTACAATTTCAAAAGGACTCAACCCTGTAGATCTATTAACTGACCCATTATAAGCAAGTTCAACAGTTGGTAAAATTAGGTCCCAAGTCTTAACATGTCACTCACTAGACAACGTAGAAGATTTCCAAGGCTACGGTTTACCACTTCAGTTTGACCATCTGTTTGTGGGTGGTAAGCAGTAGAAAATTGCAAACGAGTTCCCATAATGTGCCACAGTGTCTTCCAAAAATAGCTAGTAAATCGAACATCACGATCAGACACTATGGTTTTAGGTAACCCATGGAGACGCACTACACCATAAAAAAAGAGACGAGCAACATGAGACGCATCCGACGTCTTCGAACATGGGAGGATATGCGCCATTTTAGAAAAACGGTCCACAACGACAAAAACGGAATCGTGCTTTTTTATAGTCTTGGGAAGCCTAAGCACGAAGTCCATACTAATGTCCTGCCACGGAGCATGTGGCACTGGCAATGGCGTGTACAGCCCGGTATTTTGCTTTCTTTGCTTTGCCAGCTGACATGTTCGACACTGCCTTAAAACTTTGGCTACGTCTCGCTTGAGGCTTGACCAATAGAAACGATCTTCCACGAGGGCAATGGTCTTATCACGACCAAAATGGCCAGCTATCCCTCCTGAATGAAGCTCCTAGATGAGGAATTCACGAAGGGACATACGGGGAATACAAAGTCTGTCTCCCTTGAAAAGAAAGCCATCTTTAAGAACATATTCACCCATAATATGCTGGTCACTAGAGAGGGACGCGTAAGCACCCCCAAAATCAGGACATATGGGGTATTCATCTTTCAGTTGCTCAAATCCGACTACCTCTACACTAAGGAGTTGAGCAACGCCACTCTCCTACTAAGGGCATCCGCTGGTTTGTTTTCAACTCCGGCCTTGTGTTTCAAAACAAACGAATATTCCTAAAGAAACGCTACCCACTTGGCATGCCTTGGGTTGAGTTTCTTCTGGGAATGCAAATATCTCAAAGCCTCATGGTCAGAAAACAAAACGAATTCTTACGGTAGGGATAGTGTCGCCAATGTCTCAGGGATTGCACTACCACATAAAATTCTTTGTCGTAAGTGGAGTATTTTTGTTTTGCCTCATTCAGTTTCTCACTGAAATAGGTCACTGGGTGTCCTTCTTGACTCAACACTCTACCTATACCGACACCAACGCATCACACGCTACTTCAAAGACTTTAGAAAAGTCAGGTAGACGCATGACAGGAGCTTCCACCATCTTGCCCTTAATTTCTTTAAAAGCCTTGACTGCGGCTTTAGACCACACGAACTCTCCCTTTTTCATGCACTCGGTAATGGGAGCCATGATCGTGCTAAAACCCCTAATGAACTGACGATAAAAAGTTGCTAGGCCGTGAAAGCTTCGCACTTCATGAATGTTCCTTGGTTCTGGCTACTCAACTATGGCCCTGACTTTTTCAGAGTCTGCGCGCATCCCTTCAGATGACACTATAAATCCTAAGAACACAACTTGGCTAGACATGAATGCACATTTCTTAAGATTAGCATACAACTTTTCCTTCCTAAGGACACTACAGACTTCTTTAAATGTTCAAAGTGTGATTCCTTAGTGGTACTATAAATAAGAATATCGTTAAAGTACACCACTAGGAATTTTTTCATGAACGGCCTCAAAGTTTGTGTCATCACCCGCATTAAAGTACTGGGTGCGTTAGTTAAGCCGAAGGGCATGACCAACCACTCATACAGTCCATCTTTCGTCTTAAACGCCGTCTTCCACTCATATCTTGGGCGTATACGGATTTGGTGATATCCACTCTTGAGGTCTATCTTAGAGCATATAGTGGACCTGGCCATCATGTCAAACATATCATCAAGTCTAGGTATATGAAACCTATACTTAACAGTAATTTTGTTTATGGCACGACTATCCACACACATGCGCCACGTGCCGTCTTTCTTTGGCGTTAACAATGCAGGCACGACACACGGCTCATACTCTCTTGGATGAAACCCTTTTGCAGAAACTCATCAATTTGCTTCTTCAACTCAGCATGCTCTACAGGGTTCATCCTGTAGTGAGGAAGGTTCGGTAAAGTAGACCCTGAGACAAGATCAATGACATGCTGTATGTCCCTCATAGGTGGCAACTCATTCGGTAAGTCTTCAGAAATACATCACTGTATTCCTTCAGGACCGAGGTCACCTCATGGGGCAACTCTAATGTAACCTCAGGTGTAATCTCTCTAGCCACAAGGGCATACACCATAGAATCCTCCTTAGCCTCTTTTTCAAACTCTCTTGCGCTGATTATATGTAGAGACTTAGGTTTGGATTTCCCCATTCCTCTAGGCTCACTTACCTTCTCATCCTTCTTCTTCCCTAGTGTATTCTCAGGTGGCATGAGATTAAGTTTGATCTTTTTACCGTTATACAAAAAAGTACACGCATTCGAACGACCAAAGATCGTGACATCATTATCGAATAGCCATGGTCTACCTAGGATAACATGTCCTACATCCATAGGTAAAACATCACACCACAGGGACTCTTTGTATGACCCAAACTCGATGGGGACTAGACATTACTGGGTGACAGGTAGGCATGTCTTGTCAACTCAAGAAACTTTATACGGGTCTGGATGAGGTGTGAATTTCAGTTTTAAGCGATCTAAGGTGTTAGTGGAAATCACATTCTGACAACTTCCACTGTCCACTATCACCTTACAATTCTTTTCACCACACTTGGCAATAGTGTAAAAGATAGTGCTTCGACGCCAGTCAGCACTACTTCTAGACTGAGCTAGCACACGCCTGACTACTGCAAGCGTTGCTTCTCCATCCACTTCTTCTTCATTAGTAAGTCCTCCTTCAGGGTGATACTTTTCAACTTCATAGTCACCCTGGTCATCTCCATCCTCGTGGGACTCGCTTATAACTAAGGTTCTCCCACGGCTCTTCGTAGGACACTGATTAGACATGTGGCCAAGATTGCCACACTCATAGCACCTCACTTGGCTCATGTTACTAGGACCGGCACCAAGAACCTCTTTGCCCTTGTCCCCCTAGGCCTAGGCGGCAATGGTCGCCTGTGCCCTAGGTTGACTACCAATATTAGGTCTAATTCCCTGGGAACTAGATCTAGCACTGGAGTCTCGGGACTCAAAACGACGAACGACAGGAGCCTTCAGATATTGCTCTAACTCCTGCATGACTTGATATGCTTCATCCAAGTCCGTTAAGGGCCGAGTCATAAGCTCGCGCTGAAGATCCGCACAAAGGCTCGTCTTGAAACGCGAGAGCGTTACTAGAGGGTCTTCTCGGATATTACATCGCATCATATACTCTTTAAATTTAGCGATGTAGTCAGCGACAGACATTGACCCTTGGCGTAAGGATTGCCATTGGTCAAGGAGCTTCTGACGGTATGAGAGAGGAAGGTACTTCTCCTTCAACTTCTCTTTCATCTCATACCAATGTGTGATACGGGCTCTATCAACTCTCTCTATCCTACGCTCGTGTTGGTCCAGAAGAGCTTGGCTTGACCCACAAGCTTCATCTTAGCAAACCGCATTTGACGGTTTTCCGACATGCCATACCCAAATAGTGGTCCAGTCAGAACCCTCAAAGTAATGCCTTGGGATCCAAGCGCCCATCAAAACTCGGGGCCTCAACTCTCACACTCTTCATCGCACGCTCATCTGGATCATAGCGATCTTGATGATCACATGTGGCTCGTGCCTCTCGCACCACACCACGACCATTACCACGATCTCTATCCTCACTACCACCACGTGTGGCAGTGCGTTCTTCAATGATTCCTCCCACTTGGGAGTGCGCATCATTCCCTACAACGGGGTTCCTTTTGGGACGCCTCTAGTTGCTCGACCTTAGTCATGGTAGTGGTAATTTGGTTCTCAAGGCGGGCAAACTCACGCTTTTGACCCGCTTCTAGGGCGGTTATCTTTTGTATCAATTGAGCAAGTTGCTCAGATAACTGCTCGTTATTCTTGGTAGGTTGAAGTCCGAAACCTCTACCTCTTCTCGTGGGCATACAATGAAGACTTGAACCAAACTCTACCCAACTAGACTATTAGGTGTTATGACTTTCAAGATGAATGCGATGAATGCAAAACTACTATGAACTGACACAATTAAGTTAAAACAGGAAACAACTCAAATTTGGAAAATTTTCAGATAGGAACTTTCTAAAATTGAAAACTTTCTAATCTGGAAACTTTCTAAATCTGAAAACTGGAAATCTGGAAAGTTTCTAAAATTGAAAACTTTCGGAAACTTCTAAATCTGGAAATCTGGAAAGTTTCTAAAATTGAAAACTTTCTAAATCTGGAAAGTTTCTAAATCTGGAGACTTTCTAAATCTGGAGACTTTCTAAATCTGGAAACTTTCTAAATCTGGAAAGTTTCTAAAATTAAAAACTTTAAATCTGGAAACTTTCTAAATTAACCTAAAATCATAACCCTAATTTGATAACTCGATCTAGACAAAAAACCATGCAAGCCTAGGCTTTGATACCAAATTTGACGCAGGACAACCCTAATTATGATGCATGCTCATGAACATAATTAAACAGCGGAAATAAAAGGAATAAATGATCTAAAATTCTAGCAGTAATCATCATAACTGAGAAAATCATAAAAGAAACATGCAATGGAGCGGGCCATCACCACAACCATGGAGTATGGAGTTCAATTACTACTTAGGTTGGATCCGGTGAGGGGTGAGACCTCCCGATCTTGCATGGTCACACCCAATCGATCAATGAAGATCACTAGTCCGAAGAACCAAGGAGTTTCTCGGATTAGGGATTTGAGAATTTGGGGATTTATGATTTAGATCGGTTCTCAAGATTTTGATTGAAGAAGGATTAGCTAAAACTGGAAAATAGAAGGAAGAAAATTATTACCTTGAAGAAGTTGGAGGGGCACAAGAAGAAATTAGTAGAAGAAGATCAAGGAAGAGAAGAAGCACCATTAGAGAGGAGAGGAAGGAGGCAACCAAAGGGTTTGCATTTCATTAATCAATAGTTGAAATTCGGATTTAGGGCTTTAGCCCACTTAAATAAGCAAATAAAGACATAAAATTACTAAAATACCCTTAGAATAAGCAAATAAAGACATAAACTCACTAAAAACCCCTAAAATAAGCAAATAAAGACATAAACTTACTAAAATACCCCAACTAAGCAAAAACGCCAAATAACATAAGTACGGAAAGTTCGGGCACTCGGTCTTCTTTCTCCAATCTTCCTTCACATGTGTCTTCCCTGAGTGGGGTCTTCTATATGTCCAATCACATGTGAAAGGTCTTCAGCTCCTCAATAGTCGCCTATCCCAAGGACGGTACTTGTGGTTGACGCTTTCTTCGTTGGTACACTTTGAATGCGCTTGTGTCCGCATAAAAAACTGTTCGTACTCTTCTGGCAATATCATCAGTTCGTTCTTGACCACTCGCTCAGATGGATGTGAAAATGCTGCTTTCTTCATGGAGACCTCCAAGAAACAGTATATTTGAAACCTCCTCATGGCTCTTTATTCCCTGACAATAAGGTATGTCGCCTAAAGAAAGCCCTGTATGACCTCAAACAGGCACCTCAGGTATGGTTCCAATGCTTTCACGATGTTGTTACGGTTGCTGTCTTTACTCAAAGTGGTCATGACCCATCCTTATTTTTGCGCACCACTGCTCGGGAAATTGTCGTTGTTCTCGTCTATGTTGACGACCTAATCCTGACTGGTAGCGATGCTACTGGCATCTCGGCTTTAAAGGAAGTTTTGCAATCATCCTTCAAGATGAAAGACCTCGGCCATTTAACATACTTTATTGGGCTTGAGTTTTCACGTTCTCAACGTGGGATCCTGGTAAGCCAGCGTAAATATACCAAGGATCTTCTCGCCTTGGCATCATTAACGGATCAGAAGACAGTTCACTCCCTTAGAACTTAACATTCAATATGGCCGTGACGATAGTGATCTCCTTGTGCAGCTTGCCGTATACCACCGTTTGGTTGGAAGTCTAGTTTACTTAACAATGACTTGCCCTCATATTGCCTACGCTGCCCAAGTCGTCAGTCAGTTTGTTTTTGCTCATCGGACTCCTCATACGACTGCGGTGTTGCGCATCCTACGGTACCTACGTGGAACTCTAGATCGATCACTATTCTCTCCTCCACGGCGACTCTGGACCTTCGTGCTTATTCGGATGCTGATTGGACCGGTTGCGCTCTCACACGAAGATCTACCACTGGCTACTGTGTTTTTCTCGACACTTCTCTTATCTCTTGGAAGTGTAAGAAGCAAGCCCCTGTTTCCAAATCGAGCATGGAAGCCGAGTATCGGGCGATGTCCGCTGCTTGTAGTGAGCTTGTCTGGTTACGTGGACTTCTTTCCGACTTGGGGATTCCTCTACCGAATCCTCCTCCACTCCATGTCGATAATCTCAGTGCCATTCATATTGCCTCTAACCCAGTTTTTCATGAACGGACGAAGCATATTGAAGTTGACTGTTACTTCATCCGCGAGAAGATTTAGTCTGGGCTAATTCTCTTCCACATGTTGCATCCCATAATCAGATTGCAAACATTCTCACCAAGTCCATCATTTCTGCACGTCACTCATTTCTAGTTAGCAAACTATTACTTGTCGTTGACCAGCATTAGTTTGAGGGGGGATGTTAGACGGGCCATATACCTTGTTTACCTTGTATAGCTAGTATACCTTGTATGGTTCATTTCCATAGGTAGAGGATTCTGATTTTATTATTTCCTTGTATAGATGATTGTAATCTCTATATATTCAACCCCTTAGGGTTGTCTCAAATACCGAAAACCTTTTGGCTTCTCTCGATTTTCATTGTTTTCAAAACAACGGCTTTACAAATTCCAGGTTTATGACTCTTGGTTCGAGATGTCAAGACAAACAATAGATTAGTCAATGAGAGGAATAACAAATCCAGATTGACTACTACGATTCATAATTCCCTAGACAAACAGCCCCAACCATCCAAATGTCCCCTTAGCTCCTTAGTGTAACATTTCCTAGCAAATTAAACTTTAGTGAAATGACATTGATCTATTCTGTACTTGGTACCTAGTCCGGTTGGAAAGAGACCTTAATGGTAAACATACTGTTTAAAATCATCATGCTTCTTTTCGCTGTGAAACATGTTTGAAGCAAGATAAAAAAGGAAAACCTTAGATGGTGTGTCAAGTTGCATGTTTGACTGTTGATTTGGTCAGTATATGCTTAATATCTGCAATTATTAAAACAATTCACTATTCGTTCTAGGCCATGACTCCTTGCAATGATGCTGAAATAGGAATTTGCTTTCCTATATCTTGATTTTCTTACTGTCCCAGATTTGAAAGCCATAGGCTCAACTAGACAAGAACTAGCTAGTTTCTCATATATAAATATTATTCGTGAGTTGTTGGACACACATGACAGTGGGGCCCACAGAACTCGACCTCACCTTATTATACATATACGTATGCATATACATACATAGGGAAATGTACTATAAGGTTGACCTCACCTTATTATACATACATATGCATATACATACATACATATATAGGGAAATGGTACTATAAGGTTGACCTCATGGGAAGCTTCCCATGAGGTCAAGCTCTGTGGGCCTCACCATGATGTGTGACAAACATCCATCCCATTAATCAGATGCACCATTCCATGGTGAGCCATAAGCCTAAAAATCAAGCCAGTCCATGAATTATGTGGGCCACACCACAATCAACAATTGAGAGTGGATGCTTGCCATTGAAACCTTCTTGATTGTCTATAGGGCCAATGAGATGTGGTTTAGACATGCAGCCCATCAACTGTGTGTGTCCCACTTGGATGAGGGTCAACACAAAATTTTAGGCCATTCCAACACTTAGGTGGGCCCTACCAAGTGCTTTTAGATGTTTTTAACATGACTTTCTATGCTTTCACAGATGGTGTGGCCCACCTGAATTCCCGATATGGCTGATTTTTGGCACATCCCATAATCTAGAAGGGACCTACCAAATGCACGCCGTGGATGTCCATCACACATCATAGTCAAGCTCAGTGTTCGAAATATCGATACTATCGGCCGATATATCGACCGATATTATCGTTATCGCACCCCTGCGAGACACTTGCGATAACCCTCGGAAAATACTAAAAAACCCAAATCTAGATATCGGCCGATATATCGTCGATATAACATGATATTTTGACGATATTGCGCGATTTCCTCTCCATTATTGTCGGACATCGACGTCATCATCTGAAAAAATTGGGAAAAAAAATTAGAGGGTGGATTTCGGTACCTGTAGAAGAGATCGCCATGATCGGAAGCTTCCATTTGGTGGGCCATTCGAATTGAAGCGTCATTCCTAGGTTACCGTAAATAAAATCTCCGATTTTGGAGAGAAATCCGGAGGCATCCTCGCCGATACGATGAGATTTGGGAGAAATTGTTCCTCTCTGCTTAAAAAAAGGTCGTTCGAGCTTTTTATTTGGACGCGGATTAGCTACTGACAGGTTGAGTAGCGAGATCGCTACTGAAGTGACGTCACCAACTTACGTGGGTCCCACCATGATGAATGTGTTATATCCACATGGTCCATCCATTTGAAGATATCATTTTAGGACATGAGTCAAATAACAAGGCAGAAAAAAATCTGTAATGGACCCCACTACAGAAAACAGTGGAGAAAGTGACATCCACCGTTGAAACCTTCCTAAGGTCTACTGTGATGTTTATTTGAGAATCCAACTTGTTAATAAGTTAAAAAAGACATTATAAAAGGGAAAAATATATATATTAGCTTAATCGAAAACTTTTGTGGCCCTTAGAAGTTTTTAATGGTGGGTGTTACTCTCTCTACTGCTTTCTGTGGTGGGGTCCATTGGAGCTTTGAATCTTAGTCATTCTTAGGCTCATGGTATAAAATGTTCTCTCAAATGGATGGACGGTGTGGATACAAAACATACATCATGGTGGGGCCCACGGAACTTGGTGACGTCAATTCAGTAGCAAGTCTCGCTACTCAACTTGTCGGTAGCTAATCTGCGCCCCTTTTTTAATCGAAATCGAGTATCGGTGTTTTGACGCCACCAAGTTCTGTGGGTCCCATCATGAGGTATGTGTTATATCCAGACTGTTCGTCCATTTGGCGAGCTCTTTGTAAGGCTTGAGCCGAAAAATAAGACAGATCCAAAGATCAACTGGACCACACTGCAAACAACCGTGGTAGATTGAACGTTTACCATTGAAATCCTTTTTGGGGGTCACGGAAGTTTTGGATCAATATGATATTTATTTTTCCTCTTCATCCAGGTCTGTGTGACCTAATTAACAGATTGGATGGAAAATAAACATTATGGTGGGCCCTACGAATGTATTAAAGGTGAGAATCAGTCTCCCATTGCTATTTGTGGTGTGGTCCACTTGAGCTTTGGATATGACTCATTTTTGGGTTCATGATCTAAAATGATCTCTCCAAATGCATGAACGGTGTAGATATAATAAATACATTATTGTGGGGCCATGTAACTTTGAAATGTTTGTACAACTTGAGCTCGAGGAGCGTCAGCGCCGTACTAGGATTTCCTGCCAAAGCCTTCCAGGAAGTTCTTGCGCTTGAAACCTTAGTGGGGCCTACCATGATGTTTGTGAGGAATCCACTCCGTCCATCTGTTTTGCGAGATCATTTTAGGACATTGAATAAAAAATGAGTAGGATCTAATACTCAAGTGTGCCAAAAATGTGAGGATTGAACATCCACACTTGAAATATTCGTGGGGCCACATAAGTTTTGAATCAGACTAATATTTGTATTTTCAATCATCCGTGTAGGAATAACGTTATGAACGGTATGTATGGCATGTTAACATCACTGTCGACCCAAGGAGGTTTCAACGGTTGGAATTTTCCTACCCACCTTTTCCTTTAGTGCGGCCCACTTTAGTCTTAGATCCTGCTCATTTTTGCTCTCAAGTGCTAAAATGATATCAAAAACGAATGGACGAGTTGGATTTCTTACAAACATCACAGTGGGCCCCACCTAGGTTTTGAGCGAAGGAACTTGGTAGGAAATCTGCATACGATTAGCGCCCCACCCCTAGTGTGGTGGGAAGTGGATCCTCTAGTGAGCAGTGTACTTTGTAAACTTTGTGGGCCCACTATAATTCATGTATTTTATCCACTCCGTCCATCCATTTTACCAGATAAATTTATGGTTTGAATGAAGAGAAAAAACTATTATTAGCTTGATCCAAAACTTTTGTGGCCCACTAATGGTCAATCACCATTGTTTCCTATGGTATGGTCTACCTAATTATTGGATCTGTTTTATTTTTTGGATAATGTCCTGAAATGATATGGAAAAACGGATGGACGGGGTTGATACTGAATATAGTTGTCTTAGTTCAATCGGACAGCGCATAGCTTAGGACCCTATACAAAGGAAATCTATTATGTACACTTCTTTTTTGAAACTTTATGATTTAAAAGTGTGTATTAAGGGCCTTTTTAACAATCCCCAAAGTTTCATTAAAAAATTCAACCATTTTCCCAATGTTTCCCCATGTTTCCCAAAAAGCGTGATAAACTATGCGGTACAAACGATATATCCCGTGCGATAACCGATGTGTATCTGTATCCCAAGGGTGTGATACATTGTGCGATACTGATATTTCGAACACTGGTCAAGCTCTATGGGCCGCACCGTGATGTGTGATGGACATCTACGCCATGCATTTGGTAGGTCCCTTCTAGGTTATGGGATGTGCCAAAAAACATCTGTATTCGGAACCCAGGTGGGCTACACCATATGAAATTATAGGAAATCATGCTTAAAACATCTAAAAGCACTTAGTGGGGCCCACCTGAGTTTTGGAATGGCCTAAAATTATTGTGACCCCTCATCACACAAAGGATGGGCTGGATGTCTAAACCCATCTCACTGGGCCCTATACACAATCAGGAAGGTTTCAATGGGCGGGCATCCACTCTCAACTATTGTCTGTAGTGTGGCCCACCTAAGTCATGGATTGGCCTCATTTTTAGGCCCATGGCTTACCATGGAAGGGTGCATCTGATTAATGTGATGGATGTCCGTCACAAACCACGGCGCACACCCCCCCCCCCCCCCCCCCCCCCCCCCCGGCACATGTTCACTCCCCAAGTATAGGGTTGTGATGTAGTAATAAACTCGGTGAGACCGAGGTCGAATCCACAGGGACTGAAACCTGTACGTAATCTGAAAATAACCAGAACTAGAACTAGAATAAGATGAAACCTAAATCGAGTGAATATGAGAGAATAATGATGAAATAGTAAACTAAAATATGTGGAACTCAGAGGTAGGAAACTAGGGTGCCAAGGATCTACTTGTAGCAATTGGGAAGCTACCTGCATTGATTCAAGGACAACTAGAATCAGAGTCCTATCTTATCCAATTGGTAAGAAGAGATTTGTCAGATCTCTGAACGTCTCATGGATCTAATCATCAACAGATACGATTGGTGCAAATTTGGAAGTGATTTCGTCACCTAACCATGCCCAGGAGACTATGGTAAACAACAACAATTTACCAATCTCACAGCCAATCATGAAAGAATTGTGAAAGTTAGGAAGGGTTCCATCACCCAACCATGCCCATGAGACGATGGTGAACAACAGGGTTCCCAAGTTCACAATCTCATAATGAAAAGAACATACACAAAGCTATTGCAGATCTACTGTAATTTGAGTCATAATAAACCATGAAAAACTAAAAGTATTCCTTAATAATCAAACTAGAATCCATAAGAATTCAATAACCATGAATCAAAACAAAGCCACCTTCCTAATCACGCTACAAGCTTCACCTCTTAGCCCTAACTAAGAGGTTTAGCCTAGCAACATCATTAGGCTAAATCCCTTAATTAAAGATAAAATAAGCAAAAATAAAAAAAAATAAAAAGAAAAACAACTCTACTCTCCCTGTCTCTCTGCTCCACGTCTAGTCCCCTGATCAGATGATTCCCCTTAAGCTCTCTCTTTTCTCCTTTTATAAGGAATGTAGGTCAGCTGTAGTGAGAGAGGTCGGCTAGACGTTCGCAGTACGTTATGTTTTTGGCACTTCCTTCTTGCGCTGATGCTTGGTGGGGCCCATATTCTATGATTGCTGAAGAATCAGATCTGTTCACTAGATTCGTGTGTTGATTTAGGCCACTCGTCCAAGATTGAAGTGGATTTGAGCTGTGGGTGGACCACACTACTAATCGACGTGGCAACTTGTTCCTTGCTGTTGCGTTTTGAATGTCTGCATGGGTGCATGAAAATGATTGGGTTTTGGTCGATGCCCTCCACTAGGCATGATGGACATCTCGGATCATCCATTTGGTGATCGTGGTGGGCCACCTCAACTCCCTGCGGACGGACTTATGCTTCTAACGCAAAAGGAAACTGTTCCTGTTTCTTTTGCAAATTTGTCGGCTATATGAAGTGGGGCCCACCTTGCTATTTTGATAATTCTATCCCGTTCATTGGGTTAGTAGGATTGTGTTGAGATATGGGTCAAAATATGGGATGGATCCGAGTATTGGGTGGGCCACACCATCAACCGACGTAGAGAAATTTTCATTGTTTCTGTGGCCATGGATGTATGAAAATGACTAGGGTTTGGTTGAAACCCTCGTCTAGTCAGGTTGGATGGTTCAGATCAACCATTTGGATGGCCATGGTGGGCCACAACACATTTGAAAATCCGACAGTATCAACCCTCTAACGTGCCTGTCGAGGCAACGTAACATTGGCAGATATTGGTGGTAGCATCAGGTGGGGTCCACTGTGTTGTTTGGTAAGCAATCCACTCCGTTCACTGTCTTTGTCTCACTATGTTATGATACGGGGTAAAAGATGAGGAAGTTTCATAAGTCAGGTGGGCCGCACCATCTAAATAAATGGAAATTGGCAATGACCCTTAAATCTATTAGTTGAATAGTGGTATGCATGGTTCTAATCGTATTTACGGATTTGCCATCAATTCCTCGATCACCTTCCGACGTCAGTTATGTTAGAGTACACCGTCCAAACGCCTTGAAATTTGGCGGATATCCATCGTTTTTCATGTTCTTTCCATCAGTTTAATTTGGGTCCTGATCTCCCAAGGACGTCCAAGATGCTTTCTTAATGGTTATTGTCTGATCTTGCCGATCGGGTCACTTATATACTGATCCAAGGGCTGAATTTTGACATGTACAGTTAATTTATGGTTCTCAGGCCGGATATAAAGTTTCGAGCCGAACGGATGGTGGGAATCCTTGATCTTGCATTCTGGACGACTTTTATGCCCTTTTAAACCAATCACTTGATCTTCTAGGATCTTTGGCGTGTAAATTCCTCGATCTTGGTCCCCTGGGGTCCGTCCCTTGCCTTGGTGACTACGGAGTGTTAAATCCATGCTTTTAGTACCCTTTTTCAGTCTAAGCTTATAAATTCACCTTTCAACAAAAACACGATTAAAACAGGTCGTTAAGCATTCTCATGTACGCAAAATCATGTGATAATTGGGGTCCAATATGCAATATTTGATCCTCAACAACACACACACACATTTGCAAGATAAAGGTACACAAGGCTCCTTTAACAGTATGGCGTATGCATTCTGTGTTTGCCAAGAACAGTGGTTCCTAATGTCTTGTGCATCTTGTTCTTTTAAGAGCCCCTTTTTTCTATTGGGTTTCAATATTTTTTGAGAAAGTTTTTAAATGAATAATTAACATGTCTATAGATGAAAGCAATTCCCATTTTAGGAATGATTTGTGTGTCAAGGAAGGATTTATAGGTTGCAAAGAATGAAGGTGTTGTAAGAATGCTCATTTGTTCTGTTTGGTTACATCAATCAAAAGAGAGGCTTAAACCATTATATGTACAAGAAAACAAGATTCTCAGGTGTTTAGAAAAAAGCAGGTGCTCATTTTCAAGCTTGGGATTTGGAAGATTGTCAAATATATGTTATGGGTAGCTTAGTGAACATTTTGAGTCCTCATTTGGATACACACATAAAGTGTATATGACCCTAAGCTTGTTTCACCAAGTGGTTTTATCCCACATTATTCCAGAGTGCCTTTGTTCCCTAGCTTCTCTACATGATTGGTGGTGAGTTGATTAACATGATTTACCATTTGACAACCATCCTCAACTGGGATAAAGGTATTCCATAACGGTAATGGTGGCCGTAATGGCCACCACCATTACAGTTATGATACGGGCCGTAATGGCTGTTATAGCCTTCTTTTTTCCCCTTTTTTATTGAAGAAACCTGTATTGGCTCCGTAGCTGCTATTACGAGGGCCAAAACAACTATTGTGGGGCTGTTACAAGTCATTTTTCCATAATGGCCGTTACAACTCCGTAACATGTAATGGTTGCCACTATTTGATGCAGGACATGAAATTAAATATGAGGTGCAAGATTTCAAGCTTTAAATCATACCAATTTTTAAACAATAAAAAATAAAATAAAAAAATCACATCTCACATATGTTCAAACATTCAACGAGGGGAATCTATGAGGCACCAAGCATACAGACGTTTAGGGCTGGATCAAGTAGAATTATAAACCAAATAATACCCAATGGAGTGTAGATTCATCCAATCCTGCAAAGGACTGTTCCCCAGTTCAAGAGATTCACCATGTTTCAAATAGGGGAAAACCTAGGGTTTGCAGAAGTTGGAAATACTTAGGATCTGAGATTTTCTAGGGTTAGGGTTTGGGATTTAAGGCGAGAGAGGAGAGGAATAGAGGAGAGAGAAGAACCTGAGAAGGATCCTGTGTGTGGACAGCAGGCCCACCTGGATGCACGTGTGTTGCTGTCTGTTCGCACGTGTGTGGGGCCCACGAAACTGAAAAAGGACTCCTTGGGTGTGGTCGGCCAGGGGAGGCCCACTCTCACACCAAGTTTCGGGCCAATCCGATGTACGGTGAGTGCGTGGTGCTCCGCCGAAGTTTCGGCCCCCTAGTGGGCCAGAATCTGGAAACCTGTTGTAGAAGAGAACTTGAGTGCAAAAAAAGGATAAATCTGAAGATGGGATGACTGTGGGAGATGAAGGATGTGGGGTGTAGGGGTAGGGACGATATGCGATGGTTGTGGCTTCACACCGGTAGTTGGCCCTTCGAGAAGGGAGGGTTTTCGCACCTAATTAGATTCTTCAACTCAGAGAACTAGAGAAGAAGAAGAAAACGAAGAATTTTATGATAAACCTCAATGAAAAAAATCTACATGGGGTTGCCTATTTATAAGAAAAATCCTAAACTTCAAAAGTCGTGCCATGTGCGCACATTATTACTTAGAGACGAAGTAGCAAAAATAACAACTAATTAACACAATCAAAACCGTTCATGATGTTCCTAATACCGATAATAACCAAAACTCAAAATCCTAGATCATCTAGGGTAGCGGGCCACGATCATGAGATCCAATGGTGGAATCCCTATGATGATCGTGTCCACTCCAATGCTCCATAGCACAACCCCCCCTAACTAAGAGGCCCTTCATAGAGGTCGCCGTTGATCTAGATCGATAGTGGGGCCTTCCTTCTCCTTGTGTATGTGCGTAGGGTAGGGGGCGTGCGCGTACACGTGATGTCTCCATCAACTCCATCAACTCTCATTGGCTGCGAAGGTTTCGCCATTGGCGAAATAAAACTCCTGAACTGCTCCAAGATGTCAAGATTAAGTATCTGAAGCTCTTCCTCAGTGAGCAACGTACAATTTGATGCTGGCTGTGACTTCCACTTGACCAAGAGTTTTTGAAATCCGCTGTCCGATGTCGATACTATTTGATGGTCCAGGATATCCTCTCTCCTCTATGGGTGTGGGAAGGGTAGGTATGAGAGGTAGAGTCTGGGAATGGGTCGGAAATGGGCTATGGATTAAGAAAAAAATCTGGGGAATCCGGATGGTTTGGTGAAAGGCTAGACAAGGTATCCGTGGTCCCTTGAAATGCAACTAGATCCTCCACATTGAATGTGAAACTAATTCCATGGAGGTGGAAGATCTACCACATACGTATTGAGACCGCTTCGTTTTATAATTTTGAATGGCCCGCGCTACGCGGTGTAATTTACGAATGGTTCCCTAAGGGTACTGCTTTGGCATGATGCGGACCATCACAGAGTCCCCTACATAGAATTATTTGAATCGTTTATGTTGGTCTGTAGAAATTTTGTAATGTTCATTACTTATATTGATCTTTCGCCTGATTTCTTGATGCAATGAATGAATGTGATGTGCGAAGGACTCTACAGACTCTCATGGCCTATGAGACAGGGGCATAGGGACAAGATCAATAGGCTTGCTAGGTTTATAACCAGAAATAACTTCAAAAGGACTTAACCCGTGGATCTATTGAAAGAACTATTAAATGCAAACTCAGCGATAGGTAGTGCAGTATCCCACATCCTGGTGTGTTTCCCCACTAAACACCTGAGCAAATTTCCTTGGCTCCTATTGACCACCTTGGTCTGATCATCGGTCTGAGGGTGGTAGGCAGAAGAAAATTGGAGCCTAGTATTTATCATATGCCATAGTGTCTTCCAAAAATAACTCATGAATCACACGTCACGGTCAGACACTATGGTTTTGGGTAACCTATGCAGCTTGACGACCTCACTAAAGAACAACTTGGCAACATGAGATGCGTCAGAAGTCTTCGAACAAGGAATGAAGTAGGACATTTTAGAAAAACGGTCCATGACAACATATATGGAATTGTGTTTCCGAATAGTCTTGGGGAGCCCAAGCACGAAGTCTATACTAATGTCCTGCCAAGGGGCGAATGGAACTGACAAAGGCGTGTATAGCCCCGTGTTCTACTTTTTTTGCTTTGACAGCTGACAAGTACGACACTAATAATTTTGGCTACGTCTCGTTTGAGGCTTGGCCAATAGAACCTATCCTCCACTAGGGCAATGGTTTTGTCTCGACAAAATGACCCGCGTCCCCCGTCCCTCCTGAATATAACTCCTAGACAAGAAAATCGCGGGGGAGGTGCGAGATATGCACAAGCGGTCACTCTTAAACAAATATCCGTCTAAAATTAAGTACTCCCTGCTAGTTCCTACCGAACTTTCTATCAACGATGCATACACAACTCCAAAATCTGGGCACTCAGAATTATCCTCTCTGACACGCTCTAGCCCTTGGACTTTGATACTCATGGAATTGAGTAATGTGACTCGACGACTTGACGCGTCGGCGGGCTTATTTTCTACACCGGCCTTGTGCTTAAGCATAAAAGTATACTCTTGAAGGAAATGGACCCACTTGGTGTGCCTAGGGTTTAATTTCTTCTGAGAGTTCAGATATCTCAAGGCCTCGTGATCTGAGAACAAGACGAATTCTTGCGGCAATTGATAATGACACTAGTGGCGCAACGATTGCACTACCGCATAAAGTCTTTGTCATAGGTGGAGTATTTTTGCTTCGCCTCATTCATTTTATTACTAAAGAAGGCGACAGGGTGCCCTTCCTGACTAAGTACTCCTCCTACGCTGACACCTGACGCGTCGCATGCGACTTAAAAAACTTTGAAAAAATCCGAAAGTCTCGTAACTGGAGCTTCGGTCATCTTGACCTTTATCTCCTTGAAGGCCTTCGAAGCTGCCTTCGTCAATTGAAACTCTTTTTTTTTTTTTTTAATGCAATCCGTGAGGGAAGCCATAATGGAATTGAAGCCTCGAATGAACTGCCTGTAGAAGGTAGCCAAGTCGTGAAAGCTGCGCACCTCGTGAATATTGCGGGGTTCAGGCCAATTGACAATGGCTTTGACCTTCTCGAGATTCGTCGACACACCCTCAGCTGACACAACAAAACCTAAGAAGATAACACTATCAGACATAACCGCATACTTCTTTAGGTTGGCGTACAATTTATCGGCTCTAAGGATCCCACAAACTTGCCTCAAATGGTTGAGTTGTTGCTACTTTGGTCATGTCATAAATTAAGATATCATCAAAGTAGATGATCAAGAACTTCCCCATGAAGGGCCTCAACACTTTGGCCATCACACGTATGAAAGTACTTGGGGTATTAGTTAGCCCAAAAGGCATGACTAGCCACTCGTATAGCCCATCCTTCGTCTTGAAAGTTGTGTTCCACTCGTCACCAGGGCGTACATGGATTTAGTGATAACCACTTTTGAGGTCAATTTTCGAGTAAATAGTAGCGTTAGCCATCATATCCAACATGTTATCAAGACGCGGTATGGGAAACCGATACTTGACTGTGATTTTGTTGATGACCCTACTATCAACACACATATTCCATGTGCCATCCTTCTTAGGTGTAAGAAGGGCGGGCACGGCAGACGAGCTCATGCTCTCTCGAATGAAACCATTTTCTAGGAGCTCATCAATTTGTCTCTTCAACTCTGCATGCTCCTTTGGGTTCATTCTGTAATGAGGGAGGTTTGGTCGAGTCGCCCCAAGAACTAAATCAATGGCATGCTGTATATCCCTCATAGGGGGAAGCTCATTCAGTAGATCTGCAGGAAAGACATCACGGAACTCATCCACTACCGAAATGGCCTCAGTGGGTAATTCTACACTATCCTCTGGTGCACTCTCCCTAGCCACAAAGGCGTACATTATTGAGTCCGACTCAGTCTTTCGTTCAAAGTCCTTGGCATTTAGAATATGGAGAGGTTTAGACTTGAACTTTGATTCCTTTGATTCTTTTAAGCCGCTCACACCACTTTGTGTGGTGGACTCCTTTGCAGTCATGTTCTTAGGTGGAAGTGGATTTAGCTTGACTTTCTTGCCCTCAAACCAAAATGTACACACATTTGAATGACCAAATATGGTGACATCCCTGTCATAGAGCTAAGGCCTACCCAGAATGATATAACCAACATCCATGGGAACAACATAACACCAAAGTGTGTCTTTATCAGGGTGTCCTGTATCCGTTACGATATGGCCGTATCAGCCGATACGTAACCGTAACGACCGACACCGTTATGCGATACGGGGTCGAAACGGGCACCCCCCCGATTTTGTGACCATAACAGCCGTTACCTCCCGTAACGGCTGTTACGGGCTAAAGAAAATAGGAAAAAAAAAGTACCTTTTTTTCTTTTTCTTTTTCTTTTTCTTTCTTTTCTTTTTCTTCTTCTTCTTCCTCTTCTTATTCTTCTGGACTGCTGCGGCTACGGCTGCGGCCTTGCTGCGAGTGCGGCTGTGGCTGTGGTTGCGGCTTCTTCTTCTTCCTTCTCTCTCTCTCTCTCTCTCTCTCTCTCTCTCTCTCCCTCCCTCCCTCCCTCTTCTTTCCCTCCTTTTTTCTTTTTGGTTTCCCTCTTTTTTCATTTGTGTATCCGAAAAAAAAATCGGAAGCGGATTGGCTGGTGTACCATACACCAGCTATATAGCTGCTGCAGGTACGTGTCATGCTAAGACGAGCACTGACACTCCTCGAGCTCCAAGTTGTACGAACGGTTCAATGGAGATCAAAGTTACATGGGCTCCACAGTGATGTATTTATTATATCTACACCATTCATCTATTTTTAGAGATCATTTTAGAGCGTTACCCAAAAAATGAATCATATCCAAAGATCGTCTGGACACACCAAAAATAACAGCGGATAATGATTTTCACCGTTAAACAATTCTTTGGGCCCACCATAACGTTTATTTTCCATCCAATCTGTTCGTAAGGTCAAAACGACCTGAATGAATCGGAAAAACAAATTATATTGATCTAAAACTTCTGTGATCCCAAAAAGGGTTTCAATGGTAGACATTCAATCCCCACTACTGCTTTTTGCAGTGTGGTCCACTTGATAATTAAATTTGTATTATTTTTCGTGTCAAGCCTTAAGACGAGCTCATTAAATGAATGGACGGTTTAGATATAACACATACCTCATGATCAGACCCATAGGAATTGCTGACGTCAAATGAATGGACTACGTACGAGTTACGCAGCACGCTTTTATCGCACGAGTTAATAAATGGTACACGTGCCACGTGGGCCCCACCATGATGTATGTATTTTATCCATGCCGTCCATCCATTTTGCCACATCATTTTAGATCATGATCTAAAAAATTAGTAAGATCCAAATCTCAGGTGGACCACAACATAGGAAACAGTGGTTATAGAATGCTCACCATTAAAAATTTCTTAGGGTCCATTAGGGTCAACTGTAACGTTTATTTTCCATCTAACCTGTTAATAGGGTCACACTGACGTGGATGAAGGGAAAACACATGTCGGCTTGATCTATAACTTTGTAGCCCCCAATAAATTTTTAATGGTGGACGTTTAATTATTGTTGTTTCTTATGGTGCGGTCCACCTGAGCTTTGGATCTACCCCATTTTTGGGCTCATGCCCTAAAATTATTTGGCAAAATGGATGGACGGTGTGGATATAACACGTTCATCACAGGTGGGCCCGAAAAATTTGACACTCGTATGCTACACTTCACAATCCGAGTCCCACCTAATTCGGGCCTTAAAAAAATGTACACAAGACATGTGTTAACTTAAAATTACCAATTAAATTATGGACTGTAATTGCTAACTCACAGTGCCAAAATCAAATTGTTTGAATAGTTTTAATTGTTAATTTGTGGACGCTTATTTTTTAAAATAGGGCCTTTTGATTTTTTTTCATGAGTCACTATCCAATAAATGTCCACCAATTCATAAGTGGGATAATGCCAATAAATTACATGAATTTGAGGCTGATTTGGGGCATGGATTGGTCCTCCAAGTCAGCCCCAAATTGGCAACACCATCTACCTGAATTTAATTTCATTTTTTTAAAAGAACTATTGAGAGAAATGATATCAAATTGTTAAGTATATAAATTAGATATTTAGAAAATTAAATATATGAATTTTGTAGTCAAATTCAGGTTATCTGGTTCATAAATTCATTAGATAGTACGATATAACTTCTCACCAAAGAGTGGACCGTTACACCACCATAAACTTGTTCCAATTTATAAATGAATGCATATTTGGAATGCTTAGAATATTCTGGATTTAATCCATATTTTTTTATATTTTTTTGCAAAAAAAATTTGCACCGTTACGCTCCCATATCGCCGTTACACCCCTGTATCTGTATCGGTATCGGAGGGCACCGTTACGCCAACCGATACCGATATGGGATACCTTGGTCTTTATATGATCCAAACTGAATAGGAACAAGACAACAGTGCGAGACTGGAATGGAAGTTTCATCAACCCAAGACGCTCCATAGGATTGAGGATGGGCTTCAAGCTTCAAGCCCAAATGGCTCAGGTGCTAGTTGATGCCATATTAGCACAACTACCACTATCCATGATCATCTTGTACCTCTTATCACTACATTTTGGCGTAAGTATGAAAGATCGTGTTGTGGCGTCAATCGTTGGTATTCTTGGCTTGTGCAAAGGTGCAACGCACAACTGTGAGGGTCGTAGACTCTTACGCTTCCTCTTCTCTCACATCACTAGGAGTTTCTGTTGGCTCATATTCTTCTTCCTCACCGTCACTCTCTGGGGGCACTACTTTTAATTGCACATCAATAAGGAACACCTTGGTGCCCTCTTTCGTGCCACACTGGTGGCCAAAGTGACCAAACCCCTGACATCTAAAACACCTAATCGCATCACTTTTGCGCGAGTTAGACCCGACAACTCCTTTACCATTATCATCCTTAGGCCTAGACTGAGAATTACTGGAAGACTTGTATTGATTTCTAGTGTTGGGCTTAGCCCCAGAAGGGTTGGCCTTAGCGCCAGAATCACGAAACTCAAATCACCTTCCCACAGATGCTTTGAGGTATTGCTCGACCTCCAACAGTACTTGATACATCTATTCAAGAGTGTCTATGTCCTTAGCGAGCAACTCTCTCTTAATGTCAGAACGGAGGCCCATCTTAAATCGAGCAAGAGTGAGTACGGGATCTTCATCAACTTCACACCGGGTCAAGTACTCTTCGAACTTCTCAATGTATCAGTCACACTCATGGAACCTTGTCGAAGAGACTGCCATTCTTCAACCAACCTCAAGTGATAGGAAAGGGAGATACTTTTCCTTAAGAGTTTCTTTCATTTCTCCCCAATGGACTATTAGGGGCTTCCTCGACATTTCTTTCGCTCCACAGTAGCCCAAAACCTCTTTGCTTGGTCCACAAGCTTCATCTTGACAAATCAGACTCGACGAGCATCTGACATGTCGTACCACTCAAAATAGTGGTCTATCTCTGCCAACCAATCTAGAAAAGCTTTAGTCAAGTAACCATCAAACGTAGGGGCTTCTACTAACTCCCCAGAGGAGTCGCACATCTGGTTCATAGTGATCATGATGCCTCTCGCGGGGCTGTGCACGGTGTGCGCCCATGACCAGTTCCTTGGCCACCTCCATTCCTCGGTCTATCCTCCTGACCACCCTGCCTGAGATTGGGTATCTTCCTTAATGGTGGCGTTTGCCCGGGCGGGGGTTTCTAGTTGGGTAACGCACATATTAAGTTGTTCAAAGCGTTGGTTAATACGTTGTTCCAAGCGCCTACCCAAAGATTCAAATTGCCGGGTTATATTGTTCATTGACTCTTGCAATTGCTCCATGTTTAGTGTAGGGTGCAAGCCAAAACCACGACCAGTACGTGTGGGCATACAACTACTCACTCGACTTCAAGACCCTTTAACACAACTATATGCGTCTAAATGAGACTAAATGATCATATAGGACTCTGTATGAGGGAAAATACATAACGCTACTAAAATTCCGGCAATATAACTGCCCAAATAGTTTGTTAACAGAAAATTCAGCCAAGAAATTTGGGAATTTTTTGACAACAGAAAATTCAGCAACCCATATTGTGAATGATGGGTCTTAAACAACCCTTTATGATGAGACTTGATGCAAAATAGACATAAATAAACTAAACCCTAAACATGCAATGCATTCCCCTATGAAAAACCTAAGCTCTGATACCAAATTTGATGCAGGACATGAAATTAAATATGAGGTGCAAGATTTCAAGCTTCAGATCATACCAATTTCTAAACAATTACAAAAAAAAAATCACATCCCACATACGTTCAAACATTCAACAAGGGGAATCTACGGGGGTCCAAGCCTTCACACGTTTAGGGCTAGATCAAGTAGAATTATAAACCAAACAATACCCAATAGAGTGTAGATTCATCCAATCCTGCAAAGACTGTTCCCCAATTCAAGAGATTCACCATGTTTCAAATAGGGGAAAACCTAGGGTTTGCAGAAGTTGGAAATACTTAGGTTTTGGGATTTTCTACGGTTAGGGTTTGAGATTTAAGACGAGAGAGGAGAGAATAGAGGAGAAAGAAGAACCTGAGAAGGATCCTGCGTGTGGACAGCAGGCCCACCTGAAAGCACGTGCGTGGCTGTCTGGCCGCACGTGTGGGGCCCACGAAACTGAAAAAGGACTCCTTGGTGTGTGGTCGGCCAGGGGAGGCCCACTCTCACACCAAGTTTCGGGCTGATCCGATGTACGGTGAGTGCGTGGTGCTCTGTTGAAGTTTCATCAGCCCCCTAGTGGGCTAGAATTTGGAAACCTGCTGTAGAAGAGAACTTGAGTGCCAAAAAAGAATAAATCTGAAGATGAGATGGCTGTGGGAGATGAGGGATGTGGGGTGTAGGGGTAGGGACGATATGGGATGGTTGTGGCTTCGCACCACGGTAGTTGGCACTTCGAGAAGGGAGGGTTTCGCATACAATTAGATTATTCAACTCAGAGAAATAGAGAGAAGAAGAAAACACAAAATTTTATTTATAAACTTCAATGAAAAAAAACCTAAATGGGGTTGCCTATTTATAAGAAAAACCTTAAACCCCAAAAGCTGTGCCATGTGTGCACACTATTACTTAGAGACGAAGTAACAAAAATAACAACTAATCAACACAATCAAAACCGTTCAAGATGTTCCTAATAACGATAATAACCAAAACTCAAAATCCTAGATCATCTAGGGTGGTGGGCCACGATCATGAGATCCAATGGTGGAATCCCTACGATGATCGGTCCACTCCAATTCTCCATAGCACAGCCCCCTAACTAAAAGGCCCTTCATAGAGGTCGTTGTCGATCCAGATCGATAGTGGGACCTTCCTCCTCCTTGCATATGTGCGTAGGGTGGTGGGTGCGCATGCGCGTGATGTCCCCATTACTATTACCGTTACCTAAAGGCTGTTATGGTCTCAGAGGGCTCTTACGACACACCATGTCTGGGACCTGTATATCATAATTCATAAATGCAGCTTTTGTTTAGTAATGTTAATCTATTCTTCTTATAAAATCTTCCAAATATTATATTTTCTACTTACTGAGATTTCTTTTGGTAACTACTCTTGTAACCTTTCCATAGTTATTTGCTCTCTTTCATTCAATTCTGTTCTTTTGGCAACTACTCTTGGCATTTTGAAAATTCAGTTGCTGCAAATTAGTTCATCATGCAAAATGCTAACAGTGGTTCTTTTCTAACTTCTTGGTAGGATAATGACATGTGGTTCCATATCGATGCGGCATATGCCGGTAGTGCTTGTATCTGCCCAGAATATCGCCATTACATCGATGGGGTGGAAGAGGCGGATTCATTTAATATGAATGCACACAAATGGTTTCTAACAAATTTTGACTGCTCGGCCCTCTGGGTGAAGGTATGCCCCCTTTATATTTGGAATATTTCTATTGGATTTCTACAATATCTGGATTAAACTATAGGTTTTTTCAAGCATCCATGATATTATATATTTTATGATCTGAACTTCTAGGCTCAAATGCAGTGTTGGGCATTTTGAGTGGTGTTTGCCAACCACTTGAGCATGACCTTCCCATTTTTGGTCTGGTGGTGGTACCTCTGTACTTAGCTGTTTGCTGGGCAACTACCCCTTCATGACCCTGCTTTGTGTTTTTGCCCTTTGGGGTGTGCATAATTGGCTGGGTCAATACAGGGTGGGACCATGTTGGAATGCTAGTGCTGTCAATGGGAGCCTTTGCCATGGCGAGTTCCAAGTACCCTGATAAAAGAGGAAGGTTGATGTCTGGCAGGCAACTGATCATAAGAACTGCCAATCTACATTTAAAGGCCAATCCTTTGCTAGAGAAAGGCCAAGATGATGGTGGCAACGGCTACGAAGATGGTGGTGGGGCAATTATCAAAGCCTTGCCCCAACTATTTTGGGTTGCTTTATGAATCTTGTTTCCTAGTCAATCCTGAGGCCTTATCCTTGGTAAGTGAATAAGCCTTCATACCCGCTCTCACCACCTCAATCCAAGTCCTTCAGGTCTTCCTCTTATCTTAGATCTTTTTAGGCCCTTTGACCCTAATCCATGTTGCCCTCCTTAATCGAACTGCCTTTGGTCTTCATTGCGCATGACAGAACCATGTCAATCTGCCATTCATCCTTGGTTACTTTAAATGACCTTATTCGTAATTCTATCCTTCCTAGTCTTCCAAGGCATCCGTCTCAACATCTTCATCTCCATGACACTTCACCTCTTCTGATGCTGCTTTCTAACTACCCAACATTCTGCCCCATATAGCATATAGCTGGTTGAATTGTTGTCTTACAGAATTTATCCATCAGTTTCATAGGCATGCAGCGATCACATAACACTCTAGAGGTACATCTCCACTTCATCCACCCAGCTCTAATTTCTATTGGAAGTATCCTCATCAATCTCTCTATCCTTAGAATAATATAGCAAAGGTAATGAAACACATCACGTCGAGAAATTTCTTGACCAAAATTTTTAACTAAAGCCTGGAAACACATATCATTGTCAGTGTTGCTGTAACTTGTCCCAGCTATTTAGGATTGGCTTCATGATTTGCTTGGCAAGGGTTTGGTGACGGACTATCTACCAAATTTTAACGCTATATCATTTTGGACTGGTGCCACAACCAGCTGGAGTATATGTTATACACACACATGGATAAATGTTACTTTGTCCAGATCTCGAATAATTTTAATTATATATTCATTGCAAGCCATTCTTGTTTGTGGTTACTAAGGGCTCGTTTGGCATATCTAGTCTAATTCAATAAGAGCTACTCTAATAAGCTCTTTTTGTTCTAGCACTTGTTTTAAATAAGCTCGTTTGGTAAAATTACGTTTTCAAATCCAAAAAAAGCTCTTATTTGAAATAAGCACGTTTGGTAAAACCTTCAAATAAGAGCTTTTTTAAAAGGGCAATTGACGTCATTTTTAAAGATTTCAACAACTCTATTATAAGAACAATTCAAATGGTTGTTTTGGTGGATCTCACCATAGATGAACCATGCCCCAAATGACAAAAGAATGGATGACTATAATCTTCATATTTTAAGACATTTGGGCCATCCATTATCCCATACATTAGATGTGGATCAACCATCATATTGAGCCCACCTTTGATGTGGACTGTCCATTGTGTGAGCCAAACCTTCAAAGTTGGCTTTCCATAATACAAGGCCCATCTTGGATGTGGACCATTCATCATTAGGGGCCCACCTTGATGTAGGTCATCTATCATGTGGGGCCCACCATCAATGCTAATTGTCCTTTACGTGGGGCCCCTCAATGTCCACTATCCATCACCGATCACGTGGAGTCCACATCTAATGCGTCCATAGTGTGGGCCCTACCTTCAAAGTGGATTGTCTATCATGTGGGGCCCACTTTTGATATCCACTATTCATCGTGTGGGGCGCACCTTCTATGTGGATCATCCATCATGTGGTCCACTTGGGATATGGGTCATCCATCATGTGAGACCTTGGATGTGGACCGTCAGTTAGGTGGGGCCCACTTGACGTGGACCGTCCATTATGAGGGGCCACACTTTGATGTGGGCCATCCATCATGTGAAGCCCACTCCATCCATTATGTGGGCCCACCTTGATGCGGACCATTCATCGTGTGGGGTCCCACCTTCAATATGGGTCGTTCATCATGTGGGCTCACCTTTGATGTCAACTGACCATCACGGGGGCCCACCTTCAATGACCATCATCCATCATGTGGGTCCCACCTTTGATGTGGGCTGCCTATCAAATGGGACCCACTTGATGTGCATGTTCTGTCATGCTAGGGCACACTTTGATGTAGACCATCTATCATGTGGGGCCCACCTTTAAAGTGAATTGTTCATTATGTGGGCTCACCTTGATATGGGTCCCCACATTCAATACGAGTCATTCATCATGAGGGGCCCACCTTTGATGTCCACCATCCATCATGTGGGTCCCACCTTTGTTGTGGACCATCTATCGTGTGGGGCCCACTTGATGCGGATAGTCCATCATGTGGGACCCACCTTTGATCTCCACCATCCATCATGTGTGTCCCACCTTTGTTGTGGACAGTCCATCATGTGGGCCCAACCTTCAATATGGGTCATTCATCATGTGGGCCCAACCTTCCATCATGTGGTCCCGCATTCAAATCCACCATCCATCATGTGGGTCCCATATTTGATGTGGACCATCCATTTGGTAGGGCTTGCTTGATGTGAATTGTCCATCATGTGAGGCCACGCTTTAATGCAGCCCATCCATCATGTGGGGCTCACCTTTGATGTGACTGTGCATTACGTGGGCCCACCTTTGATTTGGACCATTCATCATGTGGTGCCCACCTTCAATATGGGTTGTTCATCATGTCGGCCTACCTCGAAGAGATTGTAAAGAGAAGAGAAGAGAGTAAGATGGGAATTACTTGGAAAGTTTGAGGATAAACTTGTCCAAAAATTAGTTCAAAATGTCTACCTGCTTAAACTAAATAAGTTTCGTTTCAAAAAGTAACCCCTCTCCAACTTATAAAATCGGAACTTATTTGCTACTTTCTAAACAAATAAGCACTATGATTAGACTTCTACCAAACAGTCTAAAAGCTTTTTTTTAAAATTATTTATTATTATTTTTTTTAAAGAAATAAGTCAATAAGCTCTTATTTGTAGAGATGCTAAACGCCCCCTAACATATGATACCATTTCATTATGTTCGAAACCCAAACTTAGATTCCTCTGGACACAAATTTTCCATTCCACTTGAACAAGAATGCTTTTTTTTTTTTTTTTTTTCATGTCCATTTTGAAAATTGCAGAGAAATTCAACTCCTTATGTGCTTATTGATGCCATAGACCTTAATCATATGCAATACCCTTTCAGGGAATACATTATACTAAATTGCAATTTAGGCATTTTTATGTTGGCATGTAAGTGGTGGTCGGTAAACATACAAGCGAACATCGACAAACACACACACATGATATCTACACACTGGTGTTTTAAATAGCGTGTAGTGTGGCATTTGACCCTCTATAGCATATAACATAAGCTACACAATCCTTAATATGTTTTTATTAAAATACTAGAAAATATGATAAAATTTATAAAATGCATAATTTCTATGAGTTATTGACTATGACTCTGGATTAACCACTTATTTCTATGCAAAATCTCTCTCTCTCTCTCTCTCTCTCTCTCTCTCTCTGCCTTTAGACATCTCTAAGTGTGACTTTTTTTTTTTTTTCATTTGTTGAAACATCACAAATTCATGGTATAGATCACAATTTGGATGGTTCGGATTGATCTAAGTGCTCTATCCACAATATGGATGGTCCAGATTGATCTAAGTGTTCTATCCACGATATTGACCGCAATTTGAATGGTTCGGATTAGTTTAATATAGTGCCACGTGTCATAGGTATAAGTCATCACAATTTTAAAATAGGTGTTAAACTAACATAGAAAAAACACTAAAAAAAAAAGAAAAGAAATTTCAGGTAGCATACGCTATCTACGCTATGCTATATGCGACATACCCTGTAGCTTACGCTACCAGGGAGTTACGCTACTTGTGTATGCTACATAGCGTATGCTACACGCTACGCTACAATGCTACTGAAAATATTGCTACACACACAACTTGCATATGATATCTACACACACAACTTCCAAGTCCAACTATCATGTGTAGGTGACATCTACCTTGTTCAATAGGTTGGCTCCACCATGGGGATGACTTTCTGGAAAAATCAGCCCCATCCATCCATCAGGTGGCCGCCGTGGACCGTACTTGTATTATGTTATTTATTATCAGCTATACATTATTTTCCATGGTGTGACCTACCTGATGAGTGGATGGGGCTGATTTTTGCACAAAATTATCTTCATGGTTGTGCCAACCTATTGGACGGGTTGGATGTTAAATGCACATGACATGTTGAAAATTATCTACTGGGTGGTTGGCTTCTTAACGTCTAACCAATTGGGTTGAGCATCCCTACACACATGCATAGACATTGCTAACATCCCCAACCTTTTGAATGATATGTGGGATGCCCAATGATCAATCAGGACAGTTCATTCAATAGGACCAATGGGAGCAATCCATGCTGCAAAAACCACACCAATCGGATGATCCTTACCCTTTGAATGGGGCCAATTTGTTACAATCGTCCGTTGTTTTTGAGCCGTAGATCACATGGTTAGAATAATCAAACCAAACCTCTACTTGGGAATCATGAGGAATACAAAGTGGGATTTATTTGGTAGATGTTTCAAGATGGTGATTGCAACTATTTCGTTTCTCTGCTCAATCTTAGATGTCATTTTCCATGTTTTTGATCGGACACTTGGAATCATCGGTTGGCATGATTTTTACAGCATGGCTTGCTCCTAGTTGTATGAATGAAAGAACGGTTCGGATCGATGATAGGTAACCCCACGTGCCATTAAAAGCTTCTGGGACATTGCTAACGTCCCCATGAACGTGGGGATGTTAGCAATACTCTATATATGTGTATATGTATTATAACACTCTGTACTTTCAATACTCGGGTGTTACCCGATAACCTAACTTATGGAACCGCTCATCTTCATTCTAGCCTAAATCTGACAGTTAGAAGTAACCTTCATCTATGGATCAAGCCATCCATCCGCTAATTTTTAAGCTAGACCATCAAATCATCAGGTCCACCATTTATCGGAACCTAAAACATCAAATCGATCGTCCTTCGAGTGCACAACCCTTTGCCAATCCACCACCCGATCATCACCATGAGACCACTCGATCATTAAAACCGCAGTTGGATTCCAATCCAGTAATTCTCAAGTGACCTGAGACCCCATGTGGGTCAGATATGGAATGATCTGACACGTGATTCCCCTAATTCGACCATCGGGTTTTAAAATCGACCATTAGGTGGCGATTAGAGGGCTCTATAAACTATTAAAATCGTTCAATTAGGACTATGGAAGGTCCTGACCTTAAATCATCATAAAAACAAGACCCAATATGCAGAATTCACCGTTCATCACATCCTTAACAATCTATTTAACAATCCACACCTAAACCATATTATCTTGCTAATTAACCCTTAGTTAACAGTTAAATCCTTCTTAAATGTTGTTGGGGATTTAGGAGATCATTAATAAACTAATTTTAGTACAATCTGGCA
Source organism: Magnolia officinalis (assembly GCA_021015155.1). Lineage (NCBI taxonomy): Eukaryota > Viridiplantae > Streptophyta > Magnoliopsida > Magnoliales > Magnoliaceae > Magnolia > Magnolia officinalis. The sequence continues at coordinate 20,236,135 of JAJHSJ010000005.1, read as the reverse complement.
ATTGTATGATCGGTAAACACATGGTTTGACGCACAAAACCACTTAGTGTGGCCCATCTAAGCTTTAGATCTACCTGATGTTGAGTCAGAGGCACCTACTAAGTTGTCTAAAGCGAATGAACGGAGTGGATTTCGCCAGGACACCTCTGTGGGCCCCACCTTTGATGCACGTGCACGTAGGATGTGTGCACATGCTGTGCACCGGTCCGCAGATCTGGTCAAATGACCGCTGACCCGCGGATTTCATAAAAAAGAAAGAAAGAAATTCTTCTTTCTTTCTCCCGTCTTCCCGCGCGTCTGAGATTTGAATGGGAGATTGACGTTTGGGTTCAAGCGTGGCCCACCATCATGACTATTGTGCCAATCCGAACCATCCATCACGTTCACGACTCAGATATAACCAAAATCATATGCGTCCCACCCGTGGTTGACCGTGTGTATACACAAACATGGATGCAAGAAGAGCTGTGCGTGCGAATATCCTGAAAATGGAAACCGTTTTCTCTCGTTAGCTGGCATCGCATGTGCCTCCTCATCCTTAAATCCTACCCGCACAGTGTTGATTGCTCATTCTACTTCTCTTTTGAAGGATGAGGACCGAGTTGGGACCTAGCCCAACTCGCTGTGGTGCGGCAAGGAGGCAACGACACTCGCTCTCCCTCTCCCTACGATTTTTCCTGATTTTCAGCCCCCTAATGACCTAATGAAAGAGAGCTTATATAGCTCCTTTAATCGTCATTTCTAGAACAATTCGTAACTAATCTCCGGATTAGTTACAACCCAGACTCTAATCCGCACGTGAGCTCGATGCCTCCTTTGTCATTAAACGCTAACCCCACTAAACTCTCGCATGGTCATGATCTAATGTTAAGATTGGACCTTTGACACGATGGCCCATCGAATGGACGGTCTTGATTGTGAAATGGGATCCACTGTAAGATGGTGGGTATCCATGGTTAACGAGGAAGATGATCTCTTCGACAATGACAGATTCTCTACGGTCGGTTGATCTGTTGATTTGATATGTATAGATGGCGTGGATTTTATCCTAAAACGCTATGGGACCCACCGCTTGGATGAACAGCCACGAAAACTCGTGGGTTCTTTAGTTTTTAGCTGCGACGGTTCTTTGGTTGCTAAGGGAGCCCTAGAGTGCATGGTGAATGGAGGGCTAGGATTGACTTACGTGTGCGGGTAGGATTTAAGGATGAGGAGGCACGTGCGATGCCAGCTAACGAGAGAAAACGGCTTTCGTTTTCGGGATATTCGCACGCACAACTCTTCCTGCGTTCGTGTTTGTGTGTATACATGCGGTCGACCACGGGTGGGACGCATGAGATTTTGGTTATATCTGAGTCGTGAACGTGATGGACGGTTCGGATTGACACAATAGCCATGATGGTGGGCCACGCTCGAACCCAAACGTAAGTCTCCCATTCAAATCTCAGACGCGCGGGAAGACGGGAGAAAGAAAGAAGAATATTTTTATTTTTATTTTTTGAAATCCGAGGGTCAGCGATCATTTGACCAGATCTGCAGACCGGTGCACAGTGTGTGCACACGTCCTACGTGCACGTGCATCAAAGGTGGGGCCCACAGAGGTGTCCTGGCGAAATCCACTCCGTTCATTCGCTTTAGACAACTCAGTAGGGGCCTCTGACTCAACATCAGGTAGATCTAAATCTTGGATAGGCCACGCTAAGTGGTTTTGTGTGCCAAACCATGTGTTTACTGATCATACAATTGCCAAATAAATTAGTTTATCAATGATCTCCTAAATCCCCAACAACATTTAAGGAGGATTTAACTGTTAACTAAGGGTTAGTTAGCAAGATAATATGGTTTAGGTGTGGATTGTTAAACAAATTGTTAAGGATGTGATGAACGGTGAATTTTGCGTATTGGGTCTTGTTTTTATGATGATTTAAGGTCAGGACCTTCTATAGTCCTAATAAAATGGTTTTAGTAGTTTATAGAGCCGTCTAATTGCCACCTAATGGTCGATTTTAAAACCCGATAGTCGAATTAGGGGAATCACGTGTCAGATCATTCCATATCTGACTCACATGGGGTCTCAGGTCACTGAGAATTACTAGATTGGAATCCAATTGCGGTTTTAATGATCGAGTGGTCTCATGGTGATGATCAGGTGGTGGATTGGCAACTCAAGGGTTGTGCACTCGAAGGACGATTGATTTGATGCTTTAGGTTCCGATAAATGGTGGACCAGATGATTTGATGGTCTAGCTTAAAAATTAGCGGATGGATGGCTTGATCCATAGACGATGGTTACTTCTAATTGTTAGATTTAGGCTAGAATGAAGACGAGCGGTTCCATAAGTTAGGTTATCGGGTAACACCCGAGTACGTAACACCCGAGTACTGGAAGTACTGGGTGTTACATGTATGTATGTATATATGTGTATATCTGTGTTTGTATGTATGTATATATGTGTATATCTATGTGTGGGTGTGGCTGTGTTTTTGCAGCATGGCTTGCTCCTCGTTGTACAAATAAATGAATGGTTTGGATCGCTGATAGGTCACCCCCACGTGCCATTTTAAAGCTTCGAGGACATTGCTAGCGTCCCCATGAAGGTGGGGACATTACCAAGATCCTATTTGTACGTGTGTATATTTGTGTTTGCATGTATACATGTATATGTAAGTATGTATGTTTATATGTGTATATATGTGTTTGGGTGTGGGTGTGAGAGAGAGCTTTGCTAAGCCCACATGTGTGCAATAAAGCTCATGTACACGCCACATATGTGCCAGCTTGGAGCAGTAGGTCTGAGATCCAATCTATCCATCAGAACAACACCACTATTTTGATGCACTAGCCCAAGAATCAGCTTGATTCACTGGTCAGGTGGACCACAGTTTGCAAAACAAATGTAACTCTAAAAAACTTGGCCGAAGTTTTCTAACCCATCTACCTATTTCCAATAATGAGGTCCATGTGCTGATTGGACAAGATTTCATTATTGGGAAAACATGTAAAAGGTTGAACCAACTTGATGGATGGATTAGATTTTGGACGAGTGTGCAATGCTCGCAAATGTGTGGCGTGTACATGAGCTTTATTGCACATGCATGTGCACTTAGCAAAGCTCACACACACACACACACACACATGTACACGCACACACATAGTGGTAGCTCAATCGCATTGAAAACATATTGGGCAAATTGTTCTGTTTCATCTTTGTATTTGTGGTGGTTGCTGGAGCCCTTCGCAAAATGATATCAAAAGCTACCGAGATTGGTTTATGCAATGAATTTGGGTGACCTCCAATTTGCAGACGATACCTTGTTATTTTGTGAAGCTAAGAGCATTCAGATTGCTTATCTTAAGAGGGAGATACACTGCTTTTAGATGGCTTGCGGTCAACGGAGGAATCTTGACCATCGATCATTTGTGCAAGAGAAGCATGATTATCACAAATGGTTGCATCTCATATCTCGGGCAGTTGAGTCAATGGATCGCCTTATTATTCATTGCCTGCCTGCCTACGAGTTTTGGTGGAGAATGTGGACCTTATGTGGTGTATTCCGGTCTCCCCCTGCATTGTTTGAAGATTTCTTGCCTGGTTTGGGGGTATGAGAATAAAAGGAGAAAGTGCTTTGGTGGATATCCTTTATGGCATGGTGTGGTCCATCTGGAAAGGAAAAATAAAACGTTCAATTATTGTTCGACTCTTTGAGCTTAGCTGAGGAGGTCTTTCACTAGGTGAAAAATCAGGTCATTTATTGCCTGAGGGTTAAAGCCTTTCAAAAATTGTAATTCGGAGGTGCTAAGAAGCTACTGGCTTGTATTGTTTTAGTTCCTTTTGTTGCGTGCAGGTTGATTTCTCATCATTCCTGCTTGTTTTCCCCCACTTTTGAGTGGTGCTTTTAATAAAATATGGTGCCATTATATGTGCGTATCTCAGTGGCTCACTGTTATTATTTGCAGCCAGCTGCTTGAGCATGTCCTTTCCACTTCGGTCCAATGGTGGTGCATATGTAATGCAGGGGCATTTTTACATTGGGCTCGAGTGGGGTGGCCAGTGGGATGTAGGGGCACATTCTGGGTGGGTGGCCTGTGTGAGGTGGGTCCCATCCCGTGTGAAGCGGAACCCAATGTGCAGTGGGGCCCACGAGGGAGGTTCGGCTGAGGTCCTAACCCATGGGATGTGGGGCCTGGGCTATGAGATGAAGGGATTAATTCGCCATGCTTTATTAATTCGAGCTTTTAGAGCAAGTGGTTAATTGTCCTGCATCAATATGTGTGCCTCCTTGCCAACTCAGATGCTTGTGTTTATTACCTGATATGAGGGAACTCCATGGCTCCATCCGAGTGTGCCCGTATCGTCATAGCGCTTTTTCTGGCAACTGCCCCTCAATGGCCCTCCTTTGCTTGCTTGCCATTCAAGGTGTGCATGTATTACTCGGGTTGGTGGTGAGTACTGGGTGGGATTGCGTTGGCATGTGAGTGTTGTCACCATAAGCTTCTTCCACCACCGGTTCCCGAAATTGGGTAGAAGAGGGAGGTTGATTTATGGTGGTTGCTGATTGCAAACTTTTGCCAATCTACCATTTCAAAGATGAGTAAGGCTAAGATATTCTAGCTTAATCTAATTCCCAAAGACCAGATGTTGGTTTCTGGTTTATATAACATTTTGTGAACATATTTCTTTCAGTCACTTTGAATCACATGAAACCAATTACTAACACCATTAGCTGTTGGGCATTAAATCTTTGTTGACAATAAGCATCGATGGTGCAGTGGCACTTATTTTGTGCCATATATATCGAGGAAGCATTTGGAGATCATTGTCATGCATGTCTCAGAAGCTGATGGACTGATGCGTTTTTTGATTTTGATGGAACAACTTGTTATTAAATGCTAGACAAATACAATTCCGACTTTGTTTAAGTGCATAAATCTTATATCTGGAAATTTTCTATAATAATCTATTTTCTTGAAATTGATTTGTGGATAATTATATTACGCTGCAGAAAAGGCAGTTTTCTATGTTGAAAAATTTCATGTTGGTCATCTAGCAACTAGGTGGCAATACTAAGTCCTTATCTCCTCCATCCATTAAAATGCAGACAATACTAAGTGCTCCTTGTTGGGCTGCCTTTGAAAAATAAGGTTCACATTTTCTGAAAACTAAATCAGGTGGGAAATTGCTTAATAAACCAATCATACCTTGTTTTCTCCCTACTTATGTCTTTCAATTCAAGTGTATAAAACAGTTGCTTCCTGAGTAAATGATTTTTTCCTTCTCACCAGGACCAAAGTGCTCTGATTCAATCACTCTCTACAAATCCGGAGTATCTAAAAAATAAGGTGAATTTCCTCCCATTACTTCATATCAATATTTTCATATTTTGTTGAGTGAGGTAAAATATGGTGGCCGAAAGTTCTAAGAATTGGTTGTCCAAAAAAGGGAGAGAGTTTGAAATGCTTTATTATGGACTTCATTGTCATTAGGCATAATTATGAACTGTAGAATATTGAGTTATGTGACAAGATAGTCCATGAATCGTGATATCCATGTCAAAGAGAATTGGTTCTAAACACCGTGGGTTCATAGTCCATGCAACTTGTTCAAGATTACCCCCTTTTTCTTTCTTTTGGAAACAATGCTGCTGTCTTGTGAGTGAACCTTGGCACATCGCTTAATTTGCTTCTGTGAGAGAACATGTTTTATGAGTAGGACCTTTATCAATGGTGAACTGATCGCCTACAGGCACCATCACTTGCCATACCATCTTGCCACTTATGTAGGCCATCATACAATGAAAATGGTTGGCCACAACATGAAGATAACCTGGTACTAAAATCAAGCCGATCTGCTCATCAGATGACACCATTGGTATCAATAGAACCGACAGTCTGACTCAGATACCGGTGGGCCCACCTAGTGAGTGAATTAGCCCAATTTTTTAGAAGGGTGATCTTCATGGTGGGGCCTACATTTTCATGGTACGGATGTTCTACATTAGTGGGATGTTAGCGAGAAAGATGGTATGGCACTACAAGTCCATTGCCTGTGCGTGATTTGTTCTCTTTCTGGTGTTGGCTATAATTTTACGAAACTGATTAGGGATTGGATATTGATGCCTGAGGTAACAAATAATACATGGTGAAATTAAGCAATGTCGACATTGTTAGAAAGAATTTATTATGGAAACTTTCAGATATGGAAAACATATTCATGACAGTTTCTTATAAGTGAAAGTTTTTGGGACATGCATTTCTTAATGAATTCACTGATTTCAAAGAAGAAAAATGGGCAGCAGGGCTGCAAAAAGCACTGTGGCATTCAAAATGTTTTATCTACTTTCTGTATTCAATTAGGACTAGCAGCAGGGGGAGGGTCTTGGCTGAGAAAAAGGGAAATTTTGAGGATGCCCAGCTCGATAGACCTAGCACTCGCAGTTCAGAAAATCAGGTCCCACACCTTTTTCCAGGTCCAACAATATTCTTCCATTCGGGCTGGGTTGGGTCGGCTAAAATGACCTGAAATGCCCACATGACAAGCTAATAGGTCCAAAGCCAGGCTGGGCTCTCAGGGCAGCCTGCCTGGCCCATCACCACCCTTGGTTGTGGGATAGAATTTGCATGCTTTGTGAAAAGTCTACCATTTGAATTCTTTCATGCATGCCTATGTAACTAGCTAAGCTTCTTATTTAATCATTCTCATATTTTCTTGGCCTTCTTATGTTTATATAATTACCTAGTTATATATTTGGAATACATTTTATTAACTTGCAAAAGGACAATCCCTACATCAGCATTGAGATTTTTAATTATTAATTTTTTTAATTAATTAATTATTATTATTATTTTTTTTTCATTTCATTGAGCTTTAGGCTTCGCAAGCAAATGCTGTTGTGGACTACAAAGATTGGCAAATTCCTCTTGGACGTCGGTTCAGGTGCAACATCTCATTGGATACAATCCTGTTGAAACATTTACCGTATGCTTATGAAGTCATTTGTACTATACTGCAAGAATGCAACTCCCTGTTGAAGTCCATATTTGCTGATGTTATATTTTAGGAATAAGTGAATAACAGAATATCTAACTGCCACTGTTCTCAATCTTTGCGAGAGAGAGACCCAAAAACTGTCCAAACGACCCGAATTGTAGGTTACACTATTTAAGTCAGAGTTAGAGCTGCATGTACAGTTATCTTTGAGTGTAATAATCCACAGTCAAACCGCAGATCGTTGAAGCTGTGGATGGTCATGAGACTGTATGGTTTGGAAAATCTACAAAGCTACATAAGAAATCATATCAAGTTGGCTGAACAATTTGAAGAACTTGTTGCTGCTGATCCCAGGTTTGAGGTAATAAAGTTCTTCTCCTTTGGTCGGTGTTTAGCGTACTTTATTGCTCTGTTCCAAGACGCCAAGCATATATGTTTTCCCTCTATTGTTTTGCATGGTTCTATTCTATGAAGAGAGATTCTTGAATGCTTTTAGTGCAGTTGCATTGGGACTCTTAGTCCAATTCATTGATCCAGATTTCAAGGGGTACCATGCAAACAGCACACCTATTCAGCAAATATTAACAGTTTGACTAGTGGCCTTTAATATGATTGGTCAAGATTATTTACACAAAAATAGGTCCAATCAACAATTCGATCCATCTATTTGTTAGGGCCCATCATGGATTGCTTATGACTTCAAAGAATCACTTTTGTTATGCAATCATAGCTGTCCCATCCATGGCTTGGAAAAAGGATGGCTATAGAAAATAATGCCTAATCAAGGATGGATTGGATCATCCCATCAATGTGATTTTCACTTGGTAGCCCATGAAAAGTGTTCTAGACTTAATGGACAGTTCAGATTGATTGATTGGACTGTCCAATCGAACAGATGCAACTAATATGCTTGTGAAAACTGCTGGGCGTATGAGGCTGGGCTGGTTCAAAATTTTTATTTTGCATGGCCCAGGCCTGGACACTCATAAGGTTTATTTTGTGTGACTTTATGTGTGCAGGTCATCGTGCCTCGGACATTTTCACTCGTTTGTTTTCGCCTTCTGCCTACTGTGCATGATCAAGATAATGGACATAAACTCAATTCTAGCTTATTAGAGGCTGTAAATTCAAGCGGGAAAATCTTCATATCACACACGGTAAGTCCGCGTGAGTGATCAGTTCTTATATTGTGCTATTCTTCACTGAGAGATTTTTTTTTTTCTTTTTCTGTACCAATTCTTTTGTTTAGAGTGGAATTTGAATGATTCTCTGCCTAAGGATATGGAGTATCCTTGGGCCCACAGTTCGTAGATTAGGGGCCACATTTTTGTGATTGGGTCCAATGATCCACCATTGATGGACAGAGTAACCCCCACTATCTCCAAGATTGGAAGTTCCCAAGCAATCCAATCTTTGGCCTACTTTTGTTGAATGCAGACCATTCGCCTATCTGGGTAATTTTGGGACACGGTGCGGACAATGTGGGGTCTATCAGATCAAAGGCTTGGATCTCCAAACTGTGGGTTCTACTTCTAGGAACAGAAGGCCCAAGGATATACACGTCCTGCTCATAAGCAAGCACGTAGTTTGCTGATGTGGGATTCCATACTTGTGGGGTTCTAGTTTGGCATTCTGAACGGTTGATCTGATTGTCCTCACCATGGATGGAGGATGCCCCATATATCTCCCAGATTGATGATCCTAACCATTCGATACTTTGGCCTTCACCCCTTCAATTTAGACTGTCAACATAATTTTATTTTATTTTTATTTTTATTTTTATTTTTTAACTTAGCTGTCTAAATGTAGACCTCCATTAAGAAGGGCTGGGATATTCCAATCTGGAAGATTTGCCAGGCATGCACATCCAGTGGGTTTCATCAGCTAAACAGTTTGGACCGCCAAACCATGGGCCCCACATCTTACACTCTGATTGATTGTTTTTCTTTGTGTTGCTCAGTTGAGAAAGTTGATGCCTGTGATTTTTAAGCAGGTACTGTCAGGGAAGTTTGTTCTGCGATTCGCAGTGGGGGCGCCATTGACGGAAGAGAGGCATGTCAGTAGTGCATGGGAAGTGTTGCAGAAACACGCCACCACCCTCTTGGGAGGCTCATAAAGCCGTTCCACCGGTGTCCTCTCATTTCTTATGGTATTGAAATTGAGAGAAATGTTCACATATAGCCCCATTTTCCGGGGCAACGTGTCATGTATGTAGGGCATCTGAGCCTTGAAAACATGGATTGTGCCATGAAGATTACCTAGGTTCCTCACACCTGTACGTTCGTTAGATCATCGACTGTCCAATGATTTTGATGCTGTGGCTGACACGGTTAGAACACCAGATTGAATTTTGTCCAAATAATCTCCATGGCGTGGCCACCTTTTGGACAGCTGAGATGTCTCACACATGACACATTGGGTGGAATCAGGCTGTTTGTGAACATTTATCATTAATGGAACATCATCTTCTTGTTTAGCTTAGCAGATCACAAGATTCAAAATCCACACTTTCTAATATTTCAAGTTCATTTCTGAAATGATGGAAAACCATAATCTCTTTTGAACAAATACATGCTTGTGCAGGCATGTGTATGCTGGGGTGTTTCGCCTCCATCGCAAAGCCTGAGGTCATCCACAGTGGAGCCCATGTGGCCAGATGGTTGGATGACTCTGGACAATCATATGGTGGGCTGCACCGAGGATGGCTCACTGGGAAAAAATCATACTGATGGACACTCCTAGTCCATTTGTTTTGAGAGCCAGCAATCAGACTGCTAGGACCATGCAAGCTAGACGCCTTTTATTCCATTGCCATGCTTATTCTTTGACGGTCATGCAGGTCGCAAACCCAAGAACCCAAGGTTGATCAGTCAAGGTCAAGGCCAACCAGATGGACGGTCCTCATCGTATGACCATGCGGCGAAGTAGGCTGCAATGGGCACTTGATGATGCATAGTGGCACACCAAATATTGTTGAGATCCAATGGTTTTGCATAACTTTGATAAATGATACAACTGGGATATTTTTGAAATCACATCAGTTTTTTATTTTCAAAGATCTTATTACAATTTGGATAGAAAAATTGTGTCGAAATTAAAATAATTCAACCTATATATTTCAAAATTTAAAATCATTTGTAATTTGTATAGATATTTTCAAAGTATTTTATGTCAGAGAGATTGTCCAATAAAATCATTAGAAAAATGTCAAAATTTGAAAACCTTTGGAGCAATTCTCAAGCAGAGGAATTGCTAAGAACAAGATTTGTTTCTATGGATGCATGTAGTATAATGTGCGGAATGTACAACACGACATGTATGGCAAAAGCATGACCACAAAAGGATATACATTACATATTTGCAGCACTAGAAGATGGATGGACGGTGACGTCTGGATATAGTTGCACATGTAGCATGAGACTATAAGAGAATGATGTGCTATGTATAGTAACAGGAATAAGTATGTCTCGTTGACTTTTTAAAAACATGAGAAGTTTTATAGTGATGAGGGAAAAAAAAAGAAAGAATTATCTCTTGAAATTGTTCTTTTTCTTGAAGTAGAGATTGAACTTTTGTTGCTACCAAACCACCTGGTGTGTGTGGGGGTGTTTGCGTGTGAAAAAAAAATCCGATTGGTTGGTGCTTGGCCTAACAATGGGGTGGACTCAGACACAGGACTTGGTCCATTGACGATCCTAATTGCTTTTTAAGGCTTGTTTGGATTGTTAATTAATCAATAATGTAATAGAAAATTATCATTATTATGACTTCACATCTTTTGTCTAAACACAGAACTTAGTAATCAAATGCAAATGTAAAAAAAGTTCATAATCACTACAATTTAATATTGTATTACAGTGGAAATCTTTTATACAAATAAGCGCATTAATGTATTTTCTCTATAATTTGATATGAATGTAAAAATATTATTATTATGATTTTAACATATCTATCCAAATATGGGAATTGTGGGTCAAAATACGTGTTTTTAGGAGAGGTATTGTAATTTGTAAAAATGGTACTTTTACACCAATTTAATAATACAAGTTGCAATTCAAGTGGTTGAAAAGACATGAGAAGATTTAATATCAAGTGGTCAAAAAGATACGAGAAGATGGATCTATTAAAATAGAGGAATGCTAGTTTGTAGGTCCATGCAGAAAATTCCATGGAATTTTCTCAAGGTACACTCAGCAATGGCGATCAGGACTGTTGATCTGGTGGGCCACTGTCTCGATGGGCTATAGGCTAGAAATCAAGTCAACTTGACAACTCCGACCCTCCAATTGTGAGTTTTACCAGATGATTGTGGGTCGCTGTTCCAACTGTTCTTTTGCACGCCACTGATTGGGGGCTACCACATTCTAATTCCAGTCTCTTTTGGAACACAACCAATCTGCATGGTGGCCCATCAGAACAACGGCCCTGATCACCATATAAGTCTGCCACGTGTACGGTGAGTGGCCTCTATACCACATTAGCATTCTCTATTAGATCATTACCACTCGTGTAGAAAAAGAACTCATCCAAAACACACATCCCTTTCATTGAAGAATGAAACACATGTCATTGATGTATCCATGCCATGGGGCCAAGGACATGACATGGAAACGTCATTTAAAGTTAAAAAAGGAGTAATACAAGGAAGAGTTATTAGATACTCGGGCAGAGTGAGATGTGGGGACCACACATTAGCTCAAAGTAAACCGTCCGAATTTTGGGACCCACTGATGATAGGTGGGAGCTCCAAAATCATATTGGTTGAAAGATAGTGTCCTCTGATTTTTGGACACTTGTTCAATGAATTACAACCATTGGATTTTTTTTTTTTTTTTCAACTATCCATTAAAGGTCCAACATCAGCTAGATATATAATCAAACTAGTGTCGTACGTGGTTTATGATCCATCGAAACTGGGGCTGAAAATTTTCGTGGTTTGATCAAGTTACTTGTATGCCACATGTACAATTTCTTAGTGCCTGAGTATCCACCACCACTCTGCCAGAGTATTAAAGCTTTTCCCTTTACAAATAGCAACGGTTACAACAGACACTGACATGTTCGTACCCTAATTCAAACAAGCGACCCCTCTATTGCTTGCTTGTTTGCATGAAATTTAGTAAAACAGATACGCTAATCAGACACACTTGCGCAGCCAAAACCCAACATGCACCATTGAGGCACATATGTGGACCATCCTAGCCATCCATCAGGTGGGCCCTTTTGTTAGAGACCCCACCCAAAAAAAATCAAGCTGGTCGGTTCATGAGGTGATTTACACCATATGAAACAAATAGACAACTAAGATAATGATTGAGTCACATCACATGACTGGACCTGCCTAATTCCTGGGCCAGGACATGAAAAAGTTGGGGTCCCACAACATGGACGGCTAGGATCTTGCAAGTGTGTGCGACATTGTCACATTTGGAAGTATGCAATTAGTATGGGCTCCACACAAGTGTGTGATTAGCAAAACTTCTTAATTGAAAAATCCTTGATAGAAGGAAGGAGTGACTTGAATTTCTTCTTCCATGGCTTTGCTGGTGGCACACATGTTGTCGATGTCGGCGCGAAGGTCGTCAAGGTTCCACAGGCCGCCCCACAGACCACCATCACTCAATGTGGCATCCGGCGGGGAAGTATCAGTGTGAAACATGGTAGGTAAGCATTGGTCATCCACTGGGGGATACATGGAAAACATCTCTAGCCTAGCTTGAGGGAGAGATACTTTATATTCGCCCTCTTCGAGTTGGGAAATGCATTTCTTTACATCCAATTGTTGTTGCTGCTGCTGTTGCTGTTGTTGTTCCTGCTGCTGCTGTTGCAATTTTTGTTCTTGCCGTTTCAAAGCACGATTTTTTGCTTTATCAATCTTCTGAGTGGATTTGTCACTTTTCTTGAAATGGGTTCTCCAATAATTCTTAATTTCGTTGTCTGTTCGCCCAGGAAGGCTACGTGCGATCGTGGACCATCTACACATTGGATTTTCATTGGGTTAGATTGAATTTCACTATAGAGGAAATGCTACATGTTGCAAATATGATTGTTGAGTGTACCTATGAGTTAATGGGTGGCCCACCACATGGAATGGCCATAACATTCATTGGACAATCTTTTAGGGTGCAAAATTCATGATTTTAGAAATAAATACCTTGAAAGTTGTATATAAGCATTGTAACATACCTGTTTCCCCACCTAGCATGCAACTCTATAATAATCTTCTCTTCTTGAGGAGTGATGTGCCCTCTCTTCAGGTCTGGCCTTAGATAATTCACCCACCTCAACCTACAACTCTTCCCATTCCTTTTCAATCCTGAAACAACAAAAACCATAATTGAGAAAAATGACATAGATACATACATACTATTGAAAGAGAATCCCATAAGATTTTCTTACTTAGAAATTTGAATTTTCAAAAAAGCCATTACAATTGTATATCAAGCTATTACAACTAATTTCAATGTCGAAAACAAAATTTTATTCTACGACTGAGTTGGGTCCAACTCGGTTTGTATCATGATCGATTGGGTCGAAACAAAATGATAAAAAACGAGTTGGGTCTGGATTAATTTGGATGATTTCGCTACTTGGATGATAAAATCTGAAGGAAAAAAAAAAAAAAAACAAACACGACTCGAATAATTCAGTGGAATTAGATCATGTAACACAATTTTGCTATAATTCACCCACGGAGTCAACCGAGTCGCAGCTCGACTCAACGATTCGACTGAGCTTTCGACTCAACCATGTAAGTATAAGTGATTACCTGCAAGCCTAGCCACTGAATTCCATCTTCCTTCACCATGTACTCTAACATACTCAATAAGCAATTTATCTTCTTCAGGAGTCCAAGGACCCTTTCTCCACCCTTCATCTACAGTGCCCCACCCAAAGGGTCTAGCCATCATCATCATCATATCACTCTACTCCTCAACCCAAGACAGATAAAAACCAAGTTTTCAATTGAAAAGCTGTCTCCTGATTTGTGTGACAAGATGAGTGATTTGTGAACATATATATACCATGTAGCTCTATCTATCAAATCAACGTCTCTATCAAATCACTTTCATTCCATTGTCTTGCAGAGAGATTGTGTACGACCAAATGCCTTGATTTTTACACAAAATTACCAAAATGCCCTCTCCCTGTTAGGGATGTAATTACATTTTTATACATGCACATCTCAAGGGACTAAATTGATAGCTGTGGCCCCACGAACAAAGGATCTACACGGTATAGATTGGTGAACCTTTAGAAGACTATAGATGGATGGTCTTTTTCCAGCAATCTGTAAAGACCAATATAGGAGTGGGAAGGATCTAATTTACCAGTTTGATTCTAGGATGGTCCGCTAGATATGATCAATGGCTTGGATTTTCATATCTGAGCCAATGGATGGAAGTATGGCCCACAACATATTCTCTCTGGTTATGGATAGAAAATAGGGGTGTACATCGAGTCGAACTGAGTCGAGCTGGCCTTAGCTCGACTCGGCTTGGCTCGGCCAGTAGCCGACCTCAGCTTGAACTTGGCTTGGCTCAGTCTTCAAGCCTGACTAGCCAGCTCGGCTCAGTTCGATCAACAGCTCGGCCAGTTCGAGCCTGACTAGCCAGGTCGACTCAGTTCGATCAACAGCTCGGGCCAGTTCGAGCCGAGTTCGCCATTGCAGCATTTTCACAAACATGGACAACACCTTCAAAATCTCACTGTATTTGAGACAGTAGTAATAGTTTTACAGGTATTTTATCAAACACCTTCTAAGCAACATAAAAATCAAGAAAAAAAAGGGTGTTGGTTTCATATACATACCTTCCTTGCCACCAGCCACATTTCTTTGAGTCATTTTATCAAACCCTCAGTGAGCAACATCAATATCAAAGTAACCAAGTCACCAAACTGGATTGATCCGAGTCGAGCCGAGCTGGGGCCATATTGAACTCGGCTCGAACTCATTTTCAAGCTTAAAAAACAGCTCGGCTCGGCTCGAACTCATCTTCGAACCGAGTCAAATCAAGCCTTCTCGAGTCGAGTCAAGTGAGCAAACTGAGCTAGCTCGGTTCGTGTACACCTCTAATAGAAAATCTCAATTACATCCAAAATGGAAATTGGCCCAACCAACAAAATTACCAAATACCCTCTCCTTGTGGGCAAGGTATGGGCTGAGCCCCTGATTTTAGGCCCAATAACTAAGGGGTTGCATATGATTAAGGGCATATGCACCATCAAAATGGGGTTTTGATGAGTAAATGCTGCTTTTCACACCCCCGCTTAGGCTCGATAATTCGAGGAAATAGGCTCTAAAAAGCCCACTTGCCGAAATCCGATCAATGTTTCAAATTTGCTTTTGCAGAAAATCCCTTTTGTGGAAGTTACGTCCAGAAGACCCAAAAAAATGTGGAATATATTCCACGTTGGCCAAGTTATTTAATATCAGGGGCTGCACCCCTTTCCTGGTTCATGAGCTTCAATGGACTTGGGCCTTTATCTCATGCGATAGACTCATGGTCCAACTCATATCAATTCCTGTGGCCCATAGTGATGAATGACTGCCATCTAATCCGCCCATTAGATGGGCCACATAATTTTAGGCCTAGGTCCCAAAATCCAGTTTAAGTCATAACTCAAGTGGGTCACACCAATGAGGACAATGGGGAGGGGGGCTTCCACAATAGAAACTTATAGATGGAATGTAGGGTCCACCATGTTGTGTATATGTCATCCAAACCATTCATCATGTGTGGCCCACCAAGGTGAAGGGATACACTGAAACTCTAGACATTTCAAAAGGTCACAACAAGTGAATATATAGGTTTAAGTGTCATTGCACATTGTTCCTTGTGTTGTATCTCACATAAGCTTTTGATAAGGATGGATCTTGGGATGTACGGTTCCTATGAGGAGATGCACAAGATTCACGGTTGCGATTCCACATATACACCACAAGAGGGTCCCACGCAGCTCCAAGGTCAGGTAATTAACCCCTGTGATTAATCCCCGTTATCTGATGTGGAATGAGCTAGTGGCGTACCACGGCCACTTTCTAGAAAGGTGGTGTGCCCCACCTTCTGATCACCGTTAGATCAGATCTCACAACATGATCCAAATCATACAATAGACATTGAATGATTCTTTGAATATTTCTCCATAAATAATCTAACAAGAACTGGTAACCTAACTATTTTTGGTAACTGATTATTTAATGAATCGAATGCCTTAAAAAAGGTCCTCTAGCACAACGAGTGGTGCAGGCACAAGGGCTATCAATGGGCCGGGCTCAGGCAGGCAAAAGCAAATTTTAAATAGGCCTAGCCCAACAGGCCCATTAGGTCCATCGCAAATAGTACAAACTTTGAGCCGAAACCCAGGCCTAACCCATTAATAGCCCTAGCAGGCATACAAAGGCTATAATCCTAGTCTAAAATGGTGATCGACTGCACCAAAATCATGAATTGTTGCAACCAAACACATCCTAGTCTAAAATGGTGCTCAATTGCACCAAAATTATGAATTGGTGCAACCAAATGCACCCTAGTCTAAAATGACGCTTGGTTGCACCAAACTCATAAATTGGTGCAACCAAACGCACCCTAGTCTAAAATGACGTTTGGTTGCACCAAAATCGTGAACCAGTACAACCAAATGCACATTAGGCTAAACCCTAAGCTTAGCCCATTAGTAGCCCTAACAGGCATATGAAGGCTGGTGCGCTTGGTTGCACTAAAATCATTATTAGTGCAACTAAACGGACCCTAGTATAAAATGCTGCTTGGTTGCACCAAAGTCATGAATTAGTGCAACCAAATACACTCTACTATAAAATGGTGCTTGGTTGCACCAAAATCATGAATTGGTGCAACGCCCCCTAGTCTAAAACGCCCATTCATGGTTGAGCAAAAGCGAAATTTTGAATAGGCCTAGTTCGGTCAAAATCCTAGCTAAAGCTAAGTTCAAACTTAGCTTGTTGACAACCCTAGCTATCACATGAATGCAATTAGTTCCCTAAGGGTGTTGGTTGCACCAAATACATCATGAATTATTCAATTCATGATTTTGGTGCAACCAAACACACCCTAGTCTAAAATGCACGTCGATGGTCACTAAACTAAATCTTCAAGGGTTCTTTAGGAACCGCTCCCATTGCCGAGCCAATGCAAGACAATGTCCTACAAAATCATTCAAAAGCAGCCCACATCGCAAACATATCTTGATTGTGCGACGGAGATTGACCTAAGATTTTTTACGGTTAAAAAAGATCGGCGGGCCGTTGGCGTCGAGCCACGTACCCCGTTCGGCTCATGTAGAGCCATTAAAGACCCGATGATCTTTTCGAAAACACATCACTAATCTTAAGACCAAAGAAACCACTTCACTCAATATAGTAGATTGGATCATAATAATAATAATAATGAAATATAGTGGGATGCAAATGTGTTTATGAAAGCGGCTTTGTGGCCAATAAATACACACCAACTGTCCATGTATTTCGTCGTTAGTTGTGTACTTAAGTAATAATTAAATTCATCAATCTTTATTTAATTGCTTGAACAAAGCATTAGGATGCCATTTTAGGTATTGGGTATTAAAATAATTTCGGTGTGACTATATCGATGTGTCTCGAAGGGACACGTGGTCATTGGGATGTGCTTGGTGTGGAGATTTGAAATGTTTGGATGTTGATGGATAATTGTGGACCGTTCATCTCAGCTTCGATTAGATCATATGACATACTTAAAGATACTCGTAATCTTGATTTTAGTTAGATACGGTCAGTCAAAACAAGAAGGCTCGGATCCGTCACTCTACTTTCATTGAAAAGGATTCGATTCCTGTCATAGTTCACCACCATTTAGTTGTTTTGGGTTTGCTCGAATATGGGGACGCGGATTTCCTGCGAAAGCCTCTCGCAGCAAGTTCTTGCGAAAGGATTCTAGGTGGGGCCTACTGTGATGTTTTTGAGAAATCAAATCTGTCCATCCATTTTTTAACCTCATTTTAAGTTATGCCACCAAAAATAAGGAGGATGCAAAACTCAAGTGGGCCATAGGAGATAAAACAGTGGAGAAAGGAATGCCCACTGTTGAAACCTTCTTAGGCTCCACCTTGTTGTTTATATGCTATGTAAATCATTATTAAGGACATTTTCACTCAGATAAAATGAAAACACTAAAAACTCATACCGTTACAAAACTTTTATAGCCATATAAATGTTTCAACAGTGGCCACTAAATCTTTACTTTTTCCTCTCATGTGACTCACCTGTGTTTTGAATCCTCCTATTTTTTCTCTTACGTCATAAAATGAGCTTAAAAAATGGATAAAAGGGTTGAATTTCTCACAAACCTGTAGTCGCACACACAAAAGTCTTGCGCAGGAACTTCCTGCGAAAGGCTTTGGCAGGAAATAGGCGTCCCGAAATTGGAGCGTATGAAATGTGAAAAGCGATGCAACTAGGCCACGGGTACGGTTAAAGTGCCAGCACCAGTTCTAAAATGGTGTTGAACTATAAAAATAATCTATCGCGAGGAAGCTGATTACGTGGCGAAGACTGGAGTCTTGTGATTCACCACCATTTTAGAAAATGGTGGCCACATATTCTCCTCACATGTGTCACATTTGTAACGTTATCCAGACCATCCATAACTCTTAAAACAATCACAATGATAAAGAATAATAACCATCCAATGGATGGTATCAAAATTGGATGGCTAAAATGTAAGATAGTGGTCCACATGATCTCACTGAAACTTTTCGATTATTCTCCATCCTATATCAGGTCACTCATTTGTACGGATTGGTTTGCTGTACAACCACGTGGGGGGTTGAAGAGTCACCACCATTTCTAAACTGTCGTTCGACTATCATGACTCATGAGAGGCCAGCTTATAATAAGAGGAGATCGTGATAGTTCGCCACCATTTCTAAAATGATACATTCGGTCATCTATTATCCACGTGGCATGCATGCAAAATCCGGACCACCCAAATCATCAGTCTAATTGTAGAAAGTACATGGCTAGAAATTCAAACCAATTGGACGACCTTAACCAACTTATTTAAAACGTAGAATTTAGCCACTGAGCATTTTATTGCCAACCATCCATTTTTTGATCTCTATCTGGATTTTTGGATCATCATATCGATATGGCTTTCAACCTATGCTTCATCTACAATTAATTGAGCCGTCCAGATTAGCGTAGATGTATGCCACGTACGGTGGACCAGTCACCACCATTTAAAAAAAGGGAGTTAAACTAACACCGTGTTCTAAGAACTTACCGACATGCTTCTAGAAATTTCAATGCTTGGGGCCTGGAACCGCACAAAGCCGAGAAAGAATCCGCTTTCGATAGTGGGCCAATCAGATTCCACCACGTGAAACATTTTGGGACCGAGGAAAGCTGCGTCCAGATTCTAATTAGGATAGACGATCCGCAAGCCTGACAGCCGTCCGATCAAGATCAACGGTTGCTATCACATGTGGAAACTACCGCCTTTCAGATTTGCGGGCTCCACACGTATTTAGTTTCGAGTAGTGGTTTACACGTGTAATACGCAGGACTTCTCTTGATATTTCTTTACGGACGTTTGAGAAGACCACGCGTCTGTGCAGATCAGCTCGTGCATAGGACCCGACATTGCCACGTGGCAGATCCTGCGAAATATCCAAGCGCATCAGGAGGGGGAGCGGATTAGGTGTTACCTGGGTAACACGTCAGTGGTGTTTCGCTGACTGTGGAGTCCACCTTGATGTATGTATTGTATATCCACGCCGTCCATTAGTTTTTTCAGTTTATTTTTTGGCATTTCCCCAAAAATTAACCAGATCCAAATATCAAGTGGACCACATCATAGAAAATAGAGGTTATTGATTGCTCACCATTAAAAACTTTTTAAGGCCCACCGTAATGTTTATTTGCCGTCCAACCTTTTGATTAGGTCACAAAGACTTGAATAAGGGAAAACACATATATCAGCTTCAACCAAAATTTTTGTGCCTCGAGAAGATTTTAACGGTGGAGATTCAATTTTTAGGGTGTGGTCCAATTGAAATTTTGATCTCCTTCATTTTTGAGAACGTACATTAAAATCATATGAAAAGGTGATGGACAGCGTGGATATATAACATATACATCAAGGTGGACCCCACCTCTCAGGGAAACACCCACAACTGTATTACCCGGATAACACCTCCCGTTCAGCGTAATGCGGCCTCGAGCATATGTCACCGCGAGCCATTAGAAATTGACCACTGTAGATGTTACCTTTTACCCGGCGTCTTTTCATAGCGCTCCCAAACTTTACTTTTCCAAAGTAAACCATTCTGTACGGACACACTATTTGCATATCAAATGCTCATGGGGCTAAACACATATAGCTACGGTTATAATTCGTAGCGGTAGCTCGTTAGTGTGAGCCTCCTATTAGTGTCTCCGTACATAATGGTCTACTTTGGTAAAGTAAAGTTTGATCGAGCTATGAAAAGACGCCGGGTAAAAGGTGGCATCTACGGTGGTCAATTTCTCCGATCCGGGGAGCGGATTAGGTGTTACCGGGGTAAAACAATACCTGGTGTTTCCCTCATCATAGGGCTGACATTGATGAATATGTTATATATCTACACCGTCCATAAGTTTTTAAGGCTCATTGTAGGGCATGGTCCTAAACATATAGTTGATCCAAATTTCAATTGGACCGCACCATATAAAACCGTGGTTATTGAATGCCCACTATTAGAAGCTTCTTAGGGCCCATCATAATTTTTCTTTGCCATCTAACCTATTCATTAGGTCACAAAGTCGTGGATAAAGGGAAAACACAATATCAGCTTGATCCAAAACTTTTGTATCCCCTAAGAAGCTTTTAATGGTGGACATTCAATCCCTACTATACGGTCCACTTGAAATTTGGATCTGCTTCATTTTTGGGACAGTAACCTAAAATGATATGAAAAAAAACTGATGGACAGTATGGATATATAATATTTACATCAAGGTGGGCCCACGATCAGGGAAACACCCATACCGTGTTACCCGGGTAACACCTCCCCTTCATCATGAGGAGGGGACGCGGATTGCGTCCTACCCCCGTCCGGACGGTAATCCGTCCGGGCCGGGCTCTGTGGGGCCCACCGTGATGTAAGTATTTTATCCAAGCCGTTAATTGCTTTTCTCAGATCATTTTAAGGTACGATCCAAACACTGAGAAAGTTACGGGGCTTAAGTGGACCGCAAAGTGAGGATTTAATGTCCACCATTAAAAACTTTTTGGGAGCTGGAGAAGTTTCGGATCAAGCTAATATTTGTTTTTTCGCTTCATCCACGTCTACATGACCTTATTAATAGGTTGGATGATAAGAAAAACATCACGGTGGCCCTTAGAAAGGTTTCAACGGCAAGTGTCATTATCACTGCAGCTTCCTCCGGTGTGGTCCACTGGAGCTGTATACCTGCTTCAATTTTACACACACTCATAAAACTTATCTGAGAAAAACGATTAACGGTGTGGATAAAACACTTACATCACGGCAGGCCCCACAGAGCCCTGCCCGGACGGATTACCGTCCGGGCGGGGGTAGGACGCAATCCGCGTCCATGAGGAGGACCTCATCGTGTATAAGTCACTGCGATATTACATGATATTAAAAAGACAAGTCCTAAGGTCCATCCTGTTGTAGTTTAAGTGTAGTCCACCTAGATATTAACGTCCAAACTTTTATGTACGTGCGGCATCCAACCCGTCCAATAGGTTGGTCTCATCACTAGATCACCTTTTCAGGAAAAAAAAAAAAAAAACACAGAAAGTGAACCACGCTTTTATGTTTCTATTTATCATTTGTGTGGGCCACCTGATGAGTAGATAATGCTGATTTTTGTATTAAGTTATTCTTATGGTCTATCCAACCTATTGTAAGAGTTGGATTTAATATATACTTAATTGGGTGGAAGTTTTCCACCGGTGGACCGTACCACATGGTCCAAGTTCCAACCAGCTGGAGTCGAAACCTTCTCTGAAAGAGAACTGATGAGTTAGAAATCCATGGACGCGGACTGCGTGGTGTGCCACACGCCACCGAACTCCATGGTGTGTTGACGTGGCAAACTTCTTTGGCTCCAAAATGTTGTATGTGTTATATCCACACCGTCCATCCATTTTACGAGACTATTTTACGGCTTGAACTCAAAAATAGATAGATTTGAAGCTCAAATGGACCACACAAAAGAGAGCAGTGGGAACAACGACGCCAACCGTTAAAACCTTTCTAGGGCCCACCATGATGTGTTTTTACCATACAACCTATTCACGAGATCTCATGGACAAGGATGAAGGGAAATATAGATATAATCTTGATCCAAAGCTTTGCTGGACGCGGTCCGTCTGGGCAGGGCTCTTTGGGGCCCATAGTAATGTAAGTATTTTATCCACACCGTGCATTTCTCGTATCATTTTAAGTTATTGTAAAAAAAATAAGCAGATACACGTATCCAGTGGACCACAGTGATAATGACACCCACCGTTAAAACCTTTCTAAGGGCTACCGTGATGTTTTTTTACCACTCAGCTATTAATAAGGTTACGTAGACTTGAATGAAGTGAAAACACAAATTCCATATTGATCCGGCACTTCTGAAGTTTTTAATAGTGGACGTTGAATTCCTACTTTGAAACTACCTCAAATTTTGGATCATATCTTAAAATAATCACATAAAAATGATTAACAGTGTGGATAAAATAATTACATCACGTTGGCCCCACAGAGCCCTGGGGTAGGACGCAATCCGCGTCCAGCTTCTCTTGCCCGGACAAGTTTCAACGGTAGACTTCATTATCCCCATGCTTTCTATGGTGTGGTCCACATGTGATATGGATCTACCTCATTTTTTGTCTTATACTCTAAAATGATCTCAAAAAATGGATGGATAGTGTGGATATAACACATACATTATGGTAGAGCCCACATAAGTTTGCCACGTCAACACACCAAGGAGGTCTGTGGTGTGTGGCACACCACGCAATTTGCTTTGATTCTTAAAAATAAAAAATAAAGAACCTTCAGTTTTTTTTTTTTTTTCAACAACCGTACATTTTGTTCAGTTGATTTTGGCCAACCTGACCGGTGGACTGACCTAATTTATATGGAATCTACGTAATTAGTGGTATCCTTTTGATGAATGGCGCGAATATTACAAATTTCGGCGTTGCTGGCATATGTGATGAGGTGTGCATTAGCTGACTTGTGGGGCACCTACCTCGGTACGGCCCTGACCATGGGCCCACCTTGTTGTATGTATTATATATCCATGCCGTCCATCCGTTTCGCAAGATCATTTTAGGACAATAAAAATGAAGTACATTCAAATCTCAGGTGGACCACACCATAGGAAA
The DNA here is from genome assembly GCA_021015155.1 of Magnolia officinalis. NCBI lineage: Eukaryota > Viridiplantae > Streptophyta > Magnoliopsida > Magnoliales > Magnoliaceae > Magnolia > Magnolia officinalis. The sequence goes on along the minus strand of JAJHSJ010000005.1, from coordinate 20,212,762 downwards.
CACGGTGAATTGAACGCTCACTATTAAAACTTCACAAGGCCCACCGTAATGTTTATTTTCCATCCAATCTGTTAATAAGGTCAAAAAGATCTGGATGAAGGGAAAACATAGCAATTATCTTGATCCAAATTTTTGGTGGTCCACAAGAAGTTTTTAATGGTCAATCACCACTGTTTCCTGTTGTGTGGTCAACCTTATATTTGGATCTACTTAAATTTTGAGTGCATTCCATAGATCATAATTTCAAAAAACGGATGAACGGTGTGGATATATAATTAATACATCACCTAATTCGCTCCTGACTTGTAGACGCGTGTGGGGTTAGTTGGCAAAGCTCTCTGGTTACGCAAGCTCTAACACATCCCCACGTATTTCAACTAGAAACATCTCAACTTTAAGATGTTGGATCCGAGTCCTTTCCACTAACTCAAACCGTGTATATGATGGGCCCCACCACGGTGGGAGACACCCAAAAAGATAAAAACTCTCAGATTTAATGATTTCAACGCTTTATCAAAGGTCAAGGAGACCGTCCATTTTCAAAGGAAAATAGTCGGCTGGTCAAAGGACTGAGACCTAATATAAGAATACTTGTTTTTACTCTTATCTTCTATCCAAGATTTTAGATGAGGCCCATCATCTGAACGGTTTGGATCATTGAAAGATGACCCAAATCCAACAGATAGAGTTCCAATGTATTCTATTGTAATAGCCAGGATATATCCCAGCGGACTCTGATTGCGTAGCATAGCGCGCACGGCACGAGGATGGGTACTGTGTACTACTGGAAAAACAGTGTGGTCCACCATTAGGTATGTGTTTTATCCACGCCGTCCATTAATTTATTTCATATCATTTTAGGGAATTAGCCAGAAAATAAGTCATATCCAAGTATCGTGTGGACCACACCACAGAAAAAAGTGGTGATTGAACGCTCATACAAAAGTTCTGGATTAAGATGAAAATTTTGTTTTCTCTTCATCCAGGTCTGTGTGACCTAATCAACAGGTTGGAGGGCAAATAAACATTTATTAGGCCATAGAAACTTTTTAATGGTAGGCATTCAAACACCATTGTTTCTAGTTGTGTGGTCCATCTGAGATTTGGATCTGCCTCATTTTTGAGTTCATAGCCTAAAATGAACTTTAAAAATGTATGGACGGCGTGGATAAAACACATACAACATGGTGGGTCCCACAGAGCTTTACCAGCACCCACGTCAGTACGGAGGAGTCACTATCTAATCTAGGTCCTACCCCGGGTGCACTGTGAAAGTGCACTACCTCATATGCGGGAGCGAATCATACCAGTAAGCTAGGATCCGCTCGTCAAGCAATCTTCACGGTGTAGATTCTATGGGTCTAAATTCGGCAAAATACGATCACTAGGTGGGCCACACAAGTATGTGGAATTCGAGCCATTTTCAGTTTTTCTTAGCCACACGATTTTTCTATATAGATGTGGCCCACATCTTTTCAGATAGGGACACCTGTCCCTCGTCTCCACCTGTGAGGCGAGTGCACTCGAGCAGACGCAATTAGCTTCCGTCCACAAATTTCTGGGCCAGATTCTATGTATACATAGAATCTGGGCCGTTGTTTAATTACTATTAAGTGCCGATCTGTTTCACACACGTGAGGCCCACCTGATGATGGATCTGCTTCATTTTCGAAAGAAGACACCTAAATGTGGGGACCACTCGATGGACGGATCTGATCTCACACACTTGAGTCTCGTTGCTACTACATTATAAATTGCACTGAACGGACGATCGCATTAACGAAGGGAATTCGCTGGTGTACCTCACGCCAGCTGTATAGCTGCTGTGTTGAGGTCAATAAGCTTTGTGGGGTCTGGTCATGAGATATGTGTTATATCCAAACCGTCCATTCATTTGACGAGCTTGTCTTAAGGTTTGAGACAAAAAATAAGATAGATCTAACTATCAAGTGGACTACACTTCAAAAAGCAGCAGAGGATTGAATGTCTAATATTGAAATCCTTTTTGGGATCACATAAGTTTTGGATCAATATGACATTTGTTTTTCCTCTTCATTCAGGTCTTTGTAACCTTATGAACATATTGGATGGGAAATAAACGTTATGGTGGGACCTATGAATTGTTTAACGGTGAAAATCATTATCTCCGCTGCTATTTGTGGTGTGGTCTAAATGATCTTTGGATATGATTAATTTTTCGGATAATGCTATGAAATAATCTCTAAAAATAGATGAATGGTGTAGATATAACAAATCTATCACTGTGCGGCCCATGTAACTTTGATCTCTTTTGAACCGTCGTACAACTCGACGCTCGTGCTCGTCTTCGCACGATACGTACGTACAGTAGCTATATAGCTGGTGTGTGTAGACCAGCCAATCGGCTTCCCGCATTACGGATTGGCTACTCCCCTGCTAATGGCTGGTGGTCGGGGTGCTCTGCGCCTCACCATGGTGTATGTGTTTCATCCATGCCACCCATATATTTCTATAGATCATTTTATACTATTAAACAAAAAATTAGGTATATCTTAATTTCAAATGTACCACATTAAAAGAAACAATTTTGAATGAACGTCTACCGTTAAAAACTTTTTGAGGGTTTGGATCAATTTGATCTTTGTTTTTTACCTTCATCTGGGTCTGTATGACCTAATCAACGGATTGGATGTCAAATAAACAGTACATTAGGCCTAAGGAGGATTTAAATGGTGAATATTCAATAACTATTGTTTTCCTATGGTGTCGTCCACCTGAGATTTATATCCCTCTCATTTTCCCGGACAAATCTCTAAAATGATTTGTGAAAATGGAGGAACAGAATGGATGAAACAAATAATCATTGTGTGGCCACAATGCACCGACCACCAGCCACGGGGCTAGCCAATCCGTTTCCCGCATTAACAGGCCGTACGAAATGACGAACGCAGCCGCGAGTAGGAAACGGATTGGCTACTCCCCCTGCCACCAGCCTTGTGGCTGATGGTAGGTGCTCTGTGAGCCCCACCATGATGTGTGTGTTTCATCCACTCCGTTCATCCATTTTTAAAGATAATTTTAGAACTCTATATAAAAAATGAGAGGGGTATACATCTCAGTTGGACCACACCACAAGAAAACAATATTGATTAGATATCCACCATTAAAATCCTCCTAAGGGACACTGTACTGTTTGTTTGACATCCAATCTTTTAATTAAGTCATATAGGTCCAGATCAAGGGAAAAAACAAATATCAGCTTGATCCAAAACTTTTATTGGCCCCCAAAAGGTTTTCAATGGTCTACGCTCATTCAACACGGTTTCCTGTAATGTGGTCCAGTTGAAATTGGGATATAACTCATTTTTCGTCTCATACCATGGACGGAATGGATGAAACACATACATCAGTGTGGGGCCCACATAGCACCGACCACCGGCCATTGACCGGTGGTAGGGGAGTAGCCAATCCGTTTCCCGCGAGTACAATTCGAAAGATAGTGCTTTTTTATCTGGCCAATCGTGTTGCACGTGTAGAATATTTGATCAATGAAAAAGGCAAGCCATACTGATAATCAGGCTCCTTAACTGATTGGATGAAGTCAGGACAGTACACGGAGTCATACCAACGGCTATCCAGTGATTTTCTTGCTGTGTCTTTGTGGCTTAGCTGATCAGTCTGATTTCTATGCCATGTCATCATCATGATTTGGTCCACCTTTCGTGTGGATAAGATATTCAAGAAACCTAATGTATATGCTGTAAAGAAACTTATTGCATTGAAAGTTCTAGACTATTTCAATAATGAGATCATGGGATCGAGTGCATCGGTATTAGGGCTGAAAGTCGGGCGGTTGGGTTGGGTCGGGTAGGTGCTCAACCTTAACCCAACCCAAGGTTCCTATACCTCAACCCTAACCCAATCCAACCCAATCTCGGGTTGGGAATTCTCAACTCAAATGGGTTCGGTCAGGTTGATCGGGTGTATATGTGTTAATATTTTCGTTATTACATTAATTTATTATATTTTAATATAAGACTTATTTTTTTTATCTATGATTTTATTAATTATATATGTGATTATTCATCGTAAAGAACTTCATTTTTTTCTTTAAAAAGAAAGCTAAAATATAGGACAACTACTCATTTAAAAGTCATGTAGCATAGCACCCAATCTATTTGAGAGAGAGAAATCCGGCATATCTTGTTAGCTTGAGTCCTTGGAAATGACGTGGACAAATGAGACCCGACATCACTAGTGTGCCTTCGATAAAAACAATCCACACTCAATTATATTTTATAAGTAACTTATATATTGATCGAGTTCGGGTTGGGCCGGGCAACCCGAGACCTCAACCCGAGCCCAACCTAAGTTTTATCGGGTTGGTGTTTGTATAGCCCAAGCTTGAGATCTGACCCGATATATCCTGCCCGAGCTCAACCCAATGTCGGGTTGGTCAGGTTGAACCCACCCAACTTTCAGCCCTAATCGGTATTGAACTTTCCATTATTTCTCATGGTGTGGTCCACTTGAACTTTACATTAATTTTAATTTTGGATTTATGCTATAACATGAGCTAAAAAAAACTGCATAGAGTGGATAAAAAGCATACATCATGGTGGGCCTTAGAGAATTCCTCCATACACAATTTACGCCTTTATTATTATTATATATATTTTTTACTTATAAGGTGTGCTTGTTTATATTGGGATATCAATTGGATCAACTTATGATAGTGCTTTTATTTTTGTTATTGTCAAAATATTTGAAGTTATTAGAAACTAAAAGAGTGATGGTTGATGAACAGGGGATTGTGTCCTACCCCACCTATCTCCATCGGGGAATAGGCGAGAGCTTTGAGTGGCCATTGTGGTGTTTGGGATTTATCCACACTGTTCATCTATTTTTTCATATCATATTAGGATATAAGCTCCAAAGTGAGGCACATCTAAGACGGATATTACATTCACTTCCTGAGGCCATAGAAGTTTTGGATCAACTGAGCTAATATTGTGTTTTCTCTTCATTCAGGTTTACGTAACTTTATGAATAGGTTGAATGGAAAACAAACATCCTAATAGGCCCTAAAAGAGTTTCAACGATGAGAATCATTATCATCGCTACTTCCTATGGTGTGGTCCACTTAAGCCTTGGATTTGTCTAAAATTTGATTCAATCTTTAATACGGTGGGATTCAATCTGCATCCATGGATGATATCCTTACTAACAAAAGTGCTACATAATCATTCACCTATTGTTGGAAATACCAATGATTAGTGTCTTGTAAGACATGAAAAATTTACATTCACATTTTATATTTTTTGAAAAAATGTTCACTTTGTAATTTAAACTTAAGTTACTTCTTTATATCTTTAATTTCAAACTGAATAACTTAAATTAAATTAAAATATTTATTTATTACGTGAAAGAAGTGTATCTATTAAGATTTCTCCAAATCTCTCATGTGTTGTCGTTAATCATTGTGATCAATTATCCTAATCAGTTTCTTGTCGTGTAACACAAATGAATATGAAAATCACTATGTTTGGATGAATTTAAAATTTGAAAAGAAAGATTTTTAATGGCCACATTCAACTTAAAAAGTAGAAGGTCATGATCATTAAGGAAGCGTGATTCTTGGATGATGTAATTTCTATAATTACTAAATAGAATATGTACGGTTTAGGTTATCGGATCATCTTAGCATATGTGGGGTTGGATCATCATCAATAAGAGTGAAACATGCTGTATGTTCTTAGATGGTGGGTCGGTGGTGGTAGGTGAAGTTAGCAGGATTTCCAAAATGTGCATGTGGGTCCCTGTGTTTTGATCAAATAGTTTATGACATGGAATGATCCTAACCATCTGATTGGATCTTTGTTAAATATGGACCGTGGATTGTGATTTAGCATTTTCATTTGAATGAGTAGGTTCATCAGATGGTGGAGATGTGGAGCAACGAAATATCATGATGTGGTCTACCAGATCAATGGTTTAGATTACTGAAAGGTGGGCCCCATCTGTAGTATCAACGGACAGAAAGCATTTCTTGTATTGAGAAAGGAGAATCTTCGTGAAGGAGTGTGACCTGACATGATAAGAACAATGATTGATGCGGGTCACACCGATGGGAGGCAGGGACCATGAGTTGATATTGATCCTGACCGTCAATCAGTACAACCTCTGTACCATTTTAAAAACGGTGGAGTCTTTAACCAAATAGCATAGTTGTACAAGCAATCCATCCAGACCCTCCAAATAGCTGATCCATTGAGATTAAGGCGTGTACGAAAAATTATACTGAAAAAAGATGATAAAAATCTGATCTTGCCAATTAATATATAGACCACTCATCATCTTACCACTAACCATCCATTTGAATATCCATTAATTGACGGTTATAATTGCTAGATAAGCGTGATTCTTCACACACGTTCCATCTGTAGTTTTTCTCACAATTTGGATGGTCCAGATGACAGTGCATGAGTTCCAAAATGAGAAGGATGAGTCACCACCACAACTTCCACAACAGTCCAGGGAACCCTGCTCCTTGCCGGGAACGGATTGGCTACTCCCCCTGACACCAGCCAATGGCTGGTGGTCGGTGGTCCGGGGCCCCACCATGAGGTATGTGTTTCATCTACGTCGTACATCTATTTTACAGATCATTTTAAGGTATGAGACCAAAAATGAGGTATATCCAAATCTAAGTGGAAACATTACAGAAAACAGTGTTGAATGAGTGTCGACCATTGAAAATATTTTGGGGGCCATAAAAGTTTTGGATCAAGCTGATTTTTGTTTTCTCCCTTCATATGGGCCGTATGACCTAACCAACATATTGGATGTAAATAAACAGTACAGTGGGCCTTAGGAGAACTTTAATGGTGGATATCCAATCACTTTTGTTTCATGTGGTGTGGTCTACCTGAGATTTATATCCTCTCATTTTTGGGATGAAGACATAATATGATCTGTAAAAATAGATGAACGGAATGGATTAAAAAAAATACATCATGGTGGAGCCCACAGAGCACCGACCACCAGCCACGGGGCTGGTGTCAGGGGGAGTAGCCAATCCATTCCCTTGCCTCTTTGCCCATGGACGCGGATTTCCCGCGAAAGCCTTTCGCAGGAAGTTCCTGCGCAAGGATGCTGGGTGGGCCCCACCACCATGTTTTTAGGAAATATACTTCGTTCATCCGTTTTGCATGCTAATTTTAGGACAAGCAAAAAATTATGAATTGGATCCAAGACTCAAGTGGGCCACTCGAGAGGAAACATTAGGGATTCAGTGAGAACCGTTGAAACATTCTTATGACCATAAAAGCTTTGTTTCAGATTAAATTTTTTGTATTTTCTCTTCATCCCTATGTTAATGACCTTATAAACGGTTTGGATGGCATATAAACATCAAGGTAGGGCCCAGAAAGGTTTCAACGGTAGGTATTTCTTCCCCCAATTTTTCCTCTCGTGTGGCATACTTTAGTTTTGGATCCACCTCGTTTTTGGTCGATTATCCTAAAATGAGCTCGCCAAATGGATGAACGGAGTATATTTCCCAAAAACATGGTGGTGGGCCTCACCCAGCATCCTTGAGCAGGAACTTCGAAAGGCTTCGGCAGGAAATCCGCATTGGGCATCCACCGGGCCGGGCTTGGACCCGTCGGGTCTGTCCAAGCCCGCCACAAAGTAAAGCCTGGCCCGGATCTGTGACGGGCCAAAACAAATAGGCCCGAACCCGACCACAAAGTAAAGCCTGGCCCGGGGCTGTGCCCCATCATGCATGATATTTGACAAAAATGCCCTTCAAAGCCTAAACGGGCCAGGCTGTGGTCCAACGAGAAGCCCGAACCTAAAGCAGATATTAAACCGGCTTAATTTTAGGCCCGACCAGGTCAGAGAGCCCAAAGGGCAAGCCCGGCCACTGATAATCCTATTAATCACACGCAATAATTACTAAAATGCCCTGTCATTAAGGCATGTGCCTTTCACACACGTTCATTATCATGCAAAGCACACGTGTTACATGTGTATGATGATCCAAACCATATATCTTATAGTTTGTGTCATCTATCAACCACTAACCTAGCACGGCATTGATCGAATGGTCCTAACCATCTAGTCACGATTTATAGAATGAACGATTCTGATACATAACAGGCATGCCACGTGTGTATTATGGGTCTCAGAAGCGTGACCCTCAATTTAGGGTATTTTTATAATTTCATTAAAAAATAGTAGAATCGTGGACAAGAAAATAGAGAAATGGTATATGAGCTTAAATGCAGCAAGGGGTGGGCCCGGGTTGGGGCTGAGGTCGGCTCGAGCTCAATCCATTTACTATATGGGCCGAGAATTCCATCAGACATGGCCCACTTTGAATTCATTTAAGGGGTGTTTGGATCGCACGTTTCTTTAGATAAGATACTTATGCCACAAATAGCTCATCTTAGTTTCTACTTATTCAGCAAATAAGTATGTTTGGTAAATGAAATATTTATCAGCTAATAAATATAAAAAACATGTTTGGTTTCTAATATCATATCACTCAAATCTGTTTAAGTCCCCTTACATCCACTATCCATCATATGGGGCTAACCTTTGATGTGGACTGTTCATTGTGTGGGCCTCACCTTTGATGTGGACCGTTCATTGTGTGGGCCTCACCTTTGATGTGGGCCATCCATCACGAGGGGCCTACCTCGGATGTGGGTCATTCATCATTAGGGGCTGACCTTTAATGTGCACCATCCATTATGTAGGGCCCACCCTTGATGTTGATAATCCATTATGTGGGCCCACCATCAATGTTATTGTCCATCGTATGGGGCCCAGTTTTAATATTCACCGCCCATCATGTGGAACCCACATTTGATGTGGACCCCACGTACGATGTGGGGCATCCATCATGCAGGCCTGTCTTGGATTGTGCCACTCATCATTAGGGGCTGACCTTTGATGTGGACAGTCCATCATGTGGGCTCCACTGTTGTTAATTGCCCATCATGTGGAGCCCACCTTTGAGGTGGATTGTCCATCATGTGGGCCCCACCTTCAATATGGGTTGCCCGTCATGCAGGTTCGCCTTAGATGTGTATTGTCCATCACACGGGGCCACCTTGGTACGAGTCATCCATCATGTGAGGCCCAACTTCAATGTCCACTGCCCATCATGTGGAGCCCACATTTAATGTGGACTGTCCATCGTGTGGCCTTCACCTTTGAAGTGGGTAATCCATCATGCCGGCCCATTTAATTGTGATGTCGTTGGGCTCGGCCACCCCTAGCATGACCACAATAATAGACCCAGACCAGCCTAATTAGTAAACACATACGATATAAACATATCCACATCATGTGGATGTATCTATACTCATCTATTTTTTAGACCTTAGCCCACCCCATGGATAACCTGTATGGGCAGGTTGGGCTGGGTAGTGTTCAACCTCAGCCCAGTCCATTTACTTAAACAGGTGCCGAAAAGTCGGTCTATCTAGCCCACCCCATGGATAACCTAAATGGGCTAGTTGGGTTGGGGTGGGTTCAACCTAGCTCGATCCGTTTACTTGAACAGGCTACATTTTAAAGCAAAAACCGACTCGCGGCCCAACTGACCCATTGCCACGCCTGCAGGCAGGAAAACGTGTTCTGAAAAATGAAGCGAATCACTCCAACAGCCCCCAAGCGATATGTAAGAGTGCTACTCGAGGAAAAGGTCCACTCTAACTGTCCATGGATCTACGGTTGGTATTTCGAACGGCCATCTGGGCCCCACCGTATAAATCGTCGTAGAAAGACCAAACCAGAAGCTCGGGGGTGGTTTGTGGATTTCAAATGGACGGTGGAAAGTGAGAAAATCTGTGATTTTGATGTTATTATTATTCAATCATAGTGGCTTTGGTAGCATGGTCTATGCATAGTAGGCCCCACCAAGCAGACGGTCTGGATTCATCGATTATTCTACTATGTGCTCTGTTGAGTCGCGCAACTGATCGATGAGCACTCAAAACGGAGCACACGTGGGTTCGTGTGAGAGATCCACTCCATTCATCAGGTAGGGGACACTGACCATGCCATCTACCGAAAAAAAATGAGGGTCGTAAATTCATAAGCTGGGCCACGCATATGCGTTGAATTTGGACCGCTGGACATTTTCTAACCGTCCATCTATATCATAAAAGTTTGATCTGCCTGATTAGTGGACCAACATAACTTTTGATCCATGACATGTTCACAATGTGCCCGACCTGATGAATGGTCCAGATCTCTGCCACGTGTTCCCCGTCCCCTCACATGAGGAGCCCCCATTGAATTAAGACCCGAAGGATTACGCAGTGGATCCATGTCAAAATCATGCTCTTCTTACTCCCAGAAGCTACGCCATGCAAAACGGTTGTTCTGTTTTGAATTCGTTTGCCTCTGTCGCGAGTCAAGATGGAGCATGTGTAACCGCCCATTGGGGCCCACATACTGAGTAATCCGACAATCAAAACCGTCCAGACAATATGCATTAAGGTCCACACTTAGGAACTTACACTGAACAGATGACTGTACCGTCATGTAATTTACAAAATCGAAAAGAAAATCCTCAATGGCTCTCAATCAACTCTGAAAATCAAAGGTTCAGATCATCACAGGAAATTGATTAAGGAAAAATTAATGGTGTATGCTAGTAAAGAGAACATGGACGGTTCAAATCATCAAACCATCTCCACATGTGGGCCCCAGTGGGTGGCGACACAACAGGTCCAGTGCGTTGCAACAGAGGCAAAACGAACTCATTCTGTTTTACCACTTCTAACAAACCAAATCAAACCACCTTAGCAGAAATTTCAGAACACAATCTGCAATAAAATTTCTTTCATTTTTCTTGTCTTTTAACCAAAATTCAAAACCAAATTTGAATCATGGGCAATCTCCACCCTCCATTCTTGTACCTGTTGTATGTTCTTACCTTATTGTCGATCACGCCGATCGCCTTCTCTGAGATAAAAGATACCCGCATCGTCGCTGATTCAAGGCCCATGATCCTGTTTGAACGTTTCGGATTCTCCAATGACGGTCACATTGATATATGGCTGAAGCGTGTTGCATGGAAACCAAAACAACAGAGTCCTGATATGGACCCAACCAAGATGGGATTCATACTGTTAAGGGAGGCATCCTACGCAAAGATCCTAAATGAATCGGAGTACGCCGACCACTTCTGTGTTGTATCGAGCCACTACGTGAAACAGATATTCACATTCCAAGATCTCAGGTTCGATTACGCTTACAACGGTTCGATCGCCGTCGATGATCCTGACGAATACAGTCTTGTCTTTGGAAACTGCCAGCCCGAATTCGAAATTTGGATGGATGTCCACACAGAAATGTACAATGTCGAGAAGGGATGGAAGGATTTCCTTCCTGCTGGCCAGACCCAACTGCCAAAACTGTATTTTATCTTCTTTCTCATGTACTCTGTTTTCTTCTTGATCTGGATCTACACCTGCATCAAGCAAAGAGCGACTCTTGATAAGATCCACGTCTTGATGGGGGCCTTGCTCTTGTTCAAAGCGCTGTTGATGATCTGCGCATCCGAAGATCAGTCGTATGTGAAGAGAACCGGGTCGTCCCATGGGTGGGACATCGCGTTCTACATTTTCAGCTTCTTCAAAGGTATAATGCTGTTCACTGTAATCATCCTCATTGGAACGGGCTGGTCATTCGTAAAGCCGTTCTTGCATGAGCGCGAAAAGAATCTTCTGATGATCGTCATACCTCTGCAAGTCCTTGAGAACATAGCTTCTGTAGTGATCGGAGAGACGGGGCCGTCCACCAAGGACTGGCTGACATGGAACCAGCTCTTCCTCTTGATCGACATTATATGTTGCTGCACGGTGTTCTTTCCGATCATCTGGTCAATCAGGAGTCTTCGGGAGGCCTCGAAGACGGATGGGAAGGCAGCCAGGAACCTTGAGAAGCTTACGCTTTTCAAGCAGTTTTATGTCGTTGTCGTCGGGTACTTGTATTTCACAAGAATTGTGGTTTCTGCAATTGGGGCGGTCGTTAGTTACAGGTATCACTGGATAAGTACGGCTTCGATGGAGGGTGCGAGTTTGATCTTCTACATGTATCTTTTCTATAACTTCCAGCCGATTGAGAGGAATCCGTACTTTGTCATCCAAGATGAAGAAGAGGCGGCAGCAGCACTTGCACTGGAAGAAGACAATTCGTTTGAGCTCTAAGCAAAGACAATTTTCCTTGAATTCCAGTCTGTATACCTACTGCAAAATTCATCATATGGGTATCGAGTTTGTAGATCTGTTTCTGTTAATCTGAGATGCTCCAACTCTTTTCATGTGATGGTCTTTTCATGCTGCAATTATCTAATGTCTCTCTCTTTTTTCATTGCCCGTTTTATTGGTACTGTAATCAGATGAAGCCAAGGGATTAGAGATTCAGTGGCAACATACGATAATGATTCAATTTTCTTCAGCATCTCCCAGCGGTTGAGACGGACAGAAATTCCTCCAGTTAGACATTACTTCATACCATCCATGAAACATCACCATTCAGTAACCTAACTTTTCACCAGGAGCTATATGATACGGGAACCATCTCTGATCAGTATGTGCGGGTCTCAGTTCTGACAAGTGGAGCCCAAGTTCGGTAATCTAGACCATTTTTCTTCTGCATCCCACCAAGGCATGGTGGACCATACCCCTAAAATCTCCCAGACAGGAGGATCCTAGCCACCAATATTAAGACTTCTTTCAGTTGAATGTGCACTCTGTTGCTGTATTTTTCCTGTTGACCGTCTGTTTACAGGGCACAAATTGGAGGGTTATGATTGTCCTGTAGAGTATTTTTTGGGCATGGTCCATCCATGATGGGTGCACTAGACATTAAACCACGGGCCCCACTTTTCAGAATCTAAAAACTTAGGAATGCTGAGGAACACGGTTGCGTATCATATAATTCCTCTCCTTTCAGATTGCATCAAGCATGCAAGATAAAACAAACAAGAAAAAAGATTCTCAAATAGGCAAATAGCCAAGCAATAGGAAGCCAACATTCTCATGTACATCTGTGGCAAGATCCACATAACAATCCATTCCATCCCATTAGCTGGGAAACATATATTATCAGTTTTCCACTTGGAAACAGCAGGAGGAACTACATGTAACAAGTTTGTATCCCACATTTTTATTTCTGAGGTTGCCTAGAAGCTATCTCAAGGAATACTCATCTGCATTTAATTCATGAATGGTTGTTGTCTTGCTACAACAGGCTTCTTAATATGGAGCATCTTTGTACGACGCATACATGGGCAGATCAAGAGCTTTCTCTGATATCTTCCCATCGTCATGAATCTTTGCTATCAGAGTCTCAAGTGATGGAAAATTGGCCTGCACATCTCGGGTGGAAGCAATGCAATAAGAGGCAGGAAGTAGACAGTGAAAACTAAATTTGCAGAAAACATAATATTCTTTTTTACTACCTCTGGTCGAATATAGCCAACAATTGCGAGGCGAAGCTCCTCACCATAAAAATCATCATTGAAATCATGAAGCAGCCATGGCTCCTGCAATAGTTTGCATGTATAAGTGAAATCAAAAGATAAATCCCAGATAGTGTTTCTGAAAGTAATACTGGTCAGCCAGTTTGAGCTTGTTAAACCAGAATCAATAACTCTCAAAAGATAAATCCCAGATAGTGCTTTCGAAAGTAATGTTGGTCGGCCAGTTTGACCTATGTTAAACTAGAGTCAATAACTCTCAAAAATAAATCCCAGATGGTGTGAGAAAGAGGATCTCCTCTTGGTTGGCGGCATCAAATTTCTACCTCATCTTTCTCTTTCTTTTCTTTTCTTTTTTAAGGTTAAGGGCCTGTTTGGTTTTCTGATTTCTCATGAAATGCAAAGTAAATAAGCTATCATTATCATTTCCAGGTGTTTGTTTAAGGAGGAATTTAGGCTTGTGAAATGAGAGTCAAATACACTTATAAATGAAGTAGGTAACGTAGATTGTAATCTTTACATTTTTACACTATAGAGCTACATTTTTACAGTGATTTTTGGGTGAAACAAACAATGTAACAAAACCATCATTGCAGTCAAATGCAAGTAATCTCAGCACACAATTACAGAAGTAAATAATCATTACTCATTTTAATGCAGGACATGAAATTTAAGTATGAGATGCAAGAATTCAGGCTTTAGATCATACCAATTCAGAAATAGTTACGCAAATTCCATATCCCACATGACAGTCCAAATCATTCAATTAAATGAATCTATGCGGGTCCAGGCCGACACAGGCTAGGACTGGACCAATAAAAATTATAAACCAAACGATGTCAAAGGGAAGAAGAAATCAACCGCACATGCATAAAAATCAGTCCATAATCCAAGAGATTCTCCAATTTCAATTCAAGGAACCCTGGAGAAAGCTCTTGCGCGCAGATGGTGACCCGGGTGACGCACGTACGCGGGTGGGCTGGCCACACTTGTGATGGAAGCCCGCCTCCCCAAAGTGACACATAGGCCTTGGTCGGCTAGGGAAGACCTCCAATCCCTCCAAATTTGACAATGATCTGATGTAAGGTCGAGGCGTACTGCTCCGCTGAAGTTTCAGCCCTCCTACAGGTCCAGATTCTGGAAACTGGCTGTAGGGGAATGAATAGCTGCAAAAGCTGAAAAATTCAAAGTAATAATGATGATAGAAGATGAGATATATGGATGGGAGAGGGTAGGGACGGATGGGGATAGATGTGGCTTCACACCACGTAGTTAGCCCTTCGAAAAGGGAGAGCTTTGCACCCACTTTTAAATTCTTCCACAACTCACTAAGAGAGCAGAAAAATAAGGCAAGAACTTTTATTAAGCTTGAATGAATGAAAAAAGCTATAAGAAGTGCCTATTTATAAGAAAACCATATACCTCAAAACTCGCAGCATATGCGCAACCTATTACTTGGCGATGAAATAAACCAAAATAAAAACTAATCAAAGAAATCTAAAGCGTCCATGATATTCTAAATAACATTAATAAGCAAAACTTAAAATATGAAATCAATCTGATTAGTGGGCCACGATCATGAGATCCCATGATGGACTTTTCTTGACTAACGGGCCCACTATTTTAAATCAAAACTTCATCTTCTAGCTAAGAGGCCTTCCCTGGACGTCGTTATCGATCCAGATCGACAGTGGGGCCCTCCTTCTGGCGTACGAGCGTAGGGGGGTGGTATGCGTGCATGTGGACGGCATGCACGGGATGTCCCCATCACATTTACATCTATTTACCGTTGTAATTGGAAAACCAAACAGCCCCTAAGTGTAAGAATTTTGTTTGTCATTGCCAAACAGGGGGCAAGCTAGTAAATCAACCACCCCAAATTCACCATTCCTAAAGATAAGCTTCCTCCACGAAGCACTCAATTGTTCTCCATAGCTCCACCATTTGCCAAGGAGGGTGTGAATTTTTCCCTGTAATAATCTTCTAACTTTGATGCCCCCTCTTTCTCCAGCTTTTGACCTATTACCAGTTCATTAGATGAAACTTATGCCCGGCTCCTCTCAACTCCCAAGGGGAATTTCTTTGCAACCTATTGACCAAACTCGCTAACACCTCCAGCATACTGAAGAGGAAAGGAAATAAAGCAGAAGATTTGAAAGAGTAGATCTAATAAGCATAATTGTACCTTTTACGCAGAAGTTTCCACTTTCACAGCTTCCTTTCAATCCACTCAATCACAGGATCCCAAAAGGAGTATGATTGGAGTTGCCCTGGTAAAGGGGGCCCAGGAGAACTTAAAGGAAGATCCAGTCTTTTGCATCCCATCTAATCCACCAGGAACTGAGCACTCATAACACGC
Organism: Magnolia officinalis; assembly: GCA_021015155.1. Classification (NCBI taxonomy): domain Eukaryota; kingdom Viridiplantae; phylum Streptophyta; class Magnoliopsida; order Magnoliales; family Magnoliaceae; genus Magnolia; species Magnolia officinalis. The sequence continues at coordinate 20,196,917 of JAJHSJ010000005.1, read as the reverse complement.
ACCCACCCCAACCATCACCCTTTAGCAAATATTAACCCTAATACAACATCACTTTGAGGGAACCCCTTTTAAGATTTCTCATATGCTCCAAGGATACACTATAAATGACAAGTTTCATGCACAAAACCAAAGGCGGGTCACAACCAACTCTGTTTCAGTCACCCCAAAACCTTAAGGAGGAAGCCCTCTCAATAAGCAAACTAAGACTCTCAACCACTGATAAGAAGATCTGAAGAACGGTATGCCACCTTGCCCGAGGCCTTTGGAGCTACAAAATTATCCAGTAATGGAGCCATTCACAAGGATGGAGAAAGATGCTAAAGTGATACACTCCTCCATCCACCAGATCCACTTATCTAGCTGGATCCCATTCATGTGGTCATAAGCTTTTTCCATATCGACTTTGCAATACGTGCCACTCTTGACTTGATTCTTGAATCAATACTTCTGTTTGCCACTGGAATGCCATGAAGAATGCCTTTCCATAATGAAAGCTCCTTGAGATAGGGAGAACAAAACCCTAACTTCCCACAGTCTGACCAAGAAGGACATTTTAAAAATAAAAAAACTTAACCTCCCACGGTCTCATTTTCTAGTCAATTTATGGTAAATATCCATTTCTATTATATTCACCTTTAGATTAATTTCTATAATTTTCAAGCTGTTTCATTTATTCTGTGACCCCAGTCTGGTGAAGTCTACCTTTGGAACTGAATATTATCGAATCAATATAACAGTAAAGAAGTCTGATTAAGATTGATTTGTACTCACTATTGTCTTTTCAGTATTGTCGAAGTACGGGTTCCAACCAATACTCATGACCATCTTGAATATGCCTCGTGTGGACAATGCAGCCCATCCAAAATACACTCCAGAGGCATGTTCTGATAAAATCACTGAAAAGCTGTCTGCAGATAAATTAGCTGCAATGCAAAGTGATCTTGTAAGTTTCAGTTGAATGAACAGTCATGAGAACAAATGCAGCACAAAGCAACCACATGAACTCAAATGGAAGAATCTAAGTGCCCACTGATCAAAATGGCCAGTCAAACTCCGTCAAGCGCATGATGGCAATAAATAGACCAGGTGCTTCAAATGTCATCCCATGCATCGCCTGTGGTTTAGAGGTTACACATCTTGATGTGATGAATCATAGTTATGTTGTATATGCATCCTCACATGAAAAAGGGTTCCTTACACGATAGGTGAGGATTGCTTTAGAGATTGAAGTACAACTGAGTTCGCATTCAAGAAATCAATCAATTTCTAGAGTTTATTTTATTTTAATAAACTCAATGGATATCCTAGCTAACCACTACATAAACACAAAGTGCTTGAAGCAAAACATCAAGGTCCTGTTTGGATTAGATTACCGTGTGGTAAAGGGTGGTAAATCAGCAATGATGCCTTCTCACAGGCGTTTGGAAGAGATGGAAATAACATGTTAACTATGCCTTGAAAAACGTGATTGCAAGCATGGAAATCGGGCGAGATTGCCTCTGAATAAATCTGTGTCCAATTCACGCTATTCATCCGCTTTACCAGCTCATTTAAGGGCATGATCCTAAAAATGAAGCATATTATAAGCTCAAGTGGACCACACCACAGGAAATAGGGGGGATAATGACATCCACCGTTGAAAGCTGAAACGTGGCTCACGGTCCATGGGGATGTGTATCCGGCATCCAACCTGTTCATAAGGTCACATAGACATGGATGAAGAGAAAACGCAAATATCAGCTTCAGCCAAAACTGTGGCCCCAAGAAGTTTTTGATGGCAGGCATTCAATTCCCCCTGTTTCCTGTGGTGTGGTCCACTTGTGCTTTGGATCTTTCTCTTTTTTGGCCTCGTGCCCTAAAATAAGCAGGTAAAATGGATTGACGGCATGGATCAGGTACATAGATCACGGTGGGCCCCACAGATTTTACAATCATCACATTTTCCTTCATTGGTTTCAACGTTACACCTTCCAAACAGGTGTAGCTGTCACCGTTACCTGGAGGCATTTTGCATGAATTACATAAGTAAATAATAATTACTTATTTACCCATATTTATAGTGCGGTAATCTAATCCAAACAGGCCCTAAAAGAAAATTAAGTTCTGTTACTCTTCAACATTATATAAAAAGTTCTGTTCCAAAGAAATGTATGACAAAAAATAATTTCTTAACTAACATCCATTTTCTGTAGGAAACAGTGACTTAGGGGCTAGGAGGTCTGAAATACCTGTAGGTATTCCAAGCACCTTTGATCCACGACCGAATCCCTTGATAACTGGGCCTCCAATATACCAAGGTTCAATCGGTAGAGTACCTTCTATCCCTGTAAACCAAAATCAGCAGCTTTGATGATGGGTTACCTCAAAGGAAATACAATGCAATGAGAAGACACACTAATAAAAGGTGTTAGTGGGTTACAGGGTTATACAATCTTGGAATGGTGGCAGACCCCATTTTTCAGGCTGCAGGTCAAGCAGAGAATTTATCACTTCATCAGCTGAACTGTAAAGAGCTGCTTGTTTTGGAACTGATGGCACTGCAATTACTCCCATTCCAGCGGCCCTTCCAGCCGTAACACCAGGCCTGATACAGGTTGTTCTCATATAAAAAGATCAGAAATCATAATAAAATTCACAATTGCACTGGACTTGGAATGGAAATTGCATTATTCATCAAAATATAGAGTTCAAAGAAAGTAAAATGAAGATCAACAAATAGAATGCGCATTAGATTTTTATGCCAATTTTTTAAGGATCTGGTATCACAAGTAGCTTCTTTCAGGGTGGGTAGCTAGCTGAGGGTAGGCGTTGCTGGGGCCATGGTTTAATGGAATGGCAGGTCAGTGCTATGGAGGCTGGTGTAAAGTGTTGAATTCAGCTGTTGTTGAAATGCATTAGGGGAAGCATCCTTAGATTAAGACAGTGAAGGACCAGGATGAAATAAGTAACTATGTCAGAAACAAACATACTGATGCTAGAGAAAGGGGTCATGTTTAGGGTCCTTGAGGGGGTCTTTTGCTGATGCTATTTAATCCTTGCTCTCAATACCAATTCACCCTATTTTCATGTAACAATTTATGTTTTTTAGGTTTCATATCATGTCCTTGCATTACATGGAGTCATTGTTTGGAGTATCCCCGATATTATCTGTATCTCCAGCTCGGCGATACCGATAACACCGGTAGCCTCAGAAATTCCAGGTATCAATGATGTATCAATATCGCCAACATCTCCAACTGTGTAAATTCCAGAAATTCCAGGTATCAATGATGTATTAATATCGCCAACATCTCCGACTGTGTAAATTCCAGGTATCTCTTGCATCGCTATTCACAAGTGTATCGACGATATTTTGATAATAGCGCCAATGTATTGATATCACCAAAAATCCATTTATTAAAAAAAAAAAAAAAAATCCATTTCAAAGTTTTTTATAGGCACATGTTTGTATGCAATGTTCAAATTGTTGGCAATAATATCGATCATATCATGATATAATCGTTATCACATGCAATGTTCGAAAATTTTAAACTCTGTAGGTTAAAATAAAATGTATGTGAGTTGCGAAGTATGCAATACACCAATACTATAAATAATAGTAAAACATGCAATTGTGAGATGTTTTAGTATTGTATTCATTTTAATAAATTTATCATTGATATTATATAGTTAGGAAATTAAATATAAAGGTTTGCATTCAATCCCAAGTTGTCAAGGGCCCGTTTGGCCGGGCGGATGGAGGGGATTGGATGGTATTGGAAGGGATTGGAAGTTAAATCTCGAGATTGGCCGGCGTGCCAAACAGACCGGGTAATCTGATCCCAGGATATAACAATCCCATGGATCTTAAGACAATCCACTGACAACACACATCATTACCTTTAAATCCCATCCAATCCACCCTAATCCGTTCAAATTTGCCTGAGACCTGTTTGGTTCGAGGGATTGGAAGGGATGAGAAGGTTTAATCCCGGGATTGGTTGGGCATGCCAAATAGACTCGATATAGCAATCCCAGGATATGGCAATTCCATGGATCTTCGGACAATCCACTGACAACACCATCATTACCTTGAAATCCATGCCATCCACCCTAATACCATTCAATCCATTCCAATCCACCCGGCCAAACGGGCCCTAAGGTTTACAAATCCATTAGACAGCCCGATACAACATTCTCACCAAAGATTGGACCGTTACACTACCATAAACATGTTCAAAATAATAATAATAATAATGCATATTTGGAATATTTACATTTTTCTAGATTTTATGGATATTTTTCCAGAATTTTTCAAGCAAAATTTTTTTTTCAACTAATACAGGGGCGTATCGGTCGTTACTCCGATACCCCGTATCAGTAATAGTAGTGACTATTATAGACACCATTACCGATACGGAAAACCAATGGGTATGGGTATAGGTTCAGTACCCTTGGTCGGTATGTATATGGGCAGTGTTCGAATTATCTCTGACATTATCAAAATATCTTTAATATTATCTTTATCTCTGGCTTAGCGATACCAATAACGCTGGTAGTATCTGAAATTCCTGGTAGTAGCAATGTATCGCTAAGTATCACCAACGTATCAATATCGCTAATGTAATTGCCAATATTTTCAACTAAATAAATTCTACGTGCCGCTTGTATTGCCAATGCATCAATATTGCCAATGTATCGCCAATATTTTGGACTATGTAGATTTTAAGTAATGTTTGTATCATAAGTATATCGACGATATTTCAAAACTATCGCCAACGTATTAATATCATCAAAATTTTATTTATTAGAAAAAAAATTATTTCAATTTTTTTCATGGGCACATGGTTGTATATAGTGTTCAATTTGTCATTGATAATATCGATAATATCTCAATATTATTGATATCGCAACATGCGCGATATAGAGACCACAATCCTTCGTTTCCTTTCCAATTATTGATGATTTCTTGGTGAAATATCATGTTTGTTGATATTTTGGATGTTTGGATGGAAGGTTGGATGATTAAATAGGTTGGATGGGATGGTTGGACTGATTTCTTACAACAACACATGCTTTTAAGGCCCCATTAAATGGAAACTTGTTATGTATGCATTCTTTTTGCAATTTTTTATTTCTAAATATGAAAATATGTACATTTTAACATCTCCTGAAGTTTCACTGAAAATTCCACCATTTTCTCCACGTTTTCCAGCATTTTCGGTTATCAACGATATTATCAGCGATATCGATATTGTTTCTGTATCCTTGGCCAACGAAACTTGTAGCGATACCGATACTTCGAACACTGGATATGGCTACCCTCACCGAACCCAACTCATTGCAAAACCTAAATATTGGGCAAAGAAACATTGTGACCACCTCAATTGGGGGCCTTGATAAGCTTACATGGTGTATAATAACAAAATACTTAAAACAAAAGTACCAAAGCAAAAAGATATACAGAAAATTAGAAACATATTAAAATCGTAAATAACACAAACTGCCAAAGATAAATTCCGCTTATTTTCTTACTGTTATGTTGACCATGTTGGAGTTGTGCCTTGGAAAACCAATGTTAATCTATCCGTTAATGACATGGATGGTATCCAATGACACTGATGATCTTGAACATAGATCATGGTGACCATGGGTCTAAGATCAAGGTATTCAATAATGGTAGTGGTGGTGGGAAAGTCCGCTGCCATTAATGTTACAATACAAGTCATTATGGCCTTTGGAAAAAAAAAAAAGAAAAAAAAAGAAAGTGTATCAACCTTGTAATGGCAGTTTCAGACTGTCTTTTTTCCATAACAGTTGTTATGGCCCCGTAACACGTAATGGTTCCCATCATTACTGTTACATTACATTTTTTTAATACCATGTTCAAGACGGACATGTTACATTGCCATAGTTAATATGTGAGAGTATCTTAAATATACATGAACATGGGTTAAATGAGAGAATTCCTCTTATCATACTTAGGAACTTGAGAGTGGACAGAAAGATCAATAACCAAGGAAGAGTTGTGGGCCATGGATCTCAATACCCCATTGTACCATGACCACCTAGCAGGTTGTAGGAGAAACCTATGGTTAATGGTTATTACTTTGTATGTGGTCATTCTGTATTAGGGGGTTGATGGCGAGTCACGATGAAAAGGCTCCACTATTGGGTATGAAGATGAGGCCATGTGCCTCTGCGCTATCCCGCATAGGTGTGAATCCGCCATGGAATAGGCTCCTAGTTTTGGACTTGTTGGGCACTGACATTAGTGGATCGATATCAAATTCTAGATCAGGAGGCCCATCATGCCTGGACTATGATCAACTTAAGGATGTATCAAGTTTAATTAATCTTAGACCTAAGGATGTGTGAGGAATCAAGGTCTACATTACACATGCTTTTGCTTGCTTTATAAGGTCATCATGTGGCTAACAGAGGTGAGTGTAGTTGGGCACATCCATCAAGGTTCGCTGAGACTCACATGGGCCAACAAGAGATCCATTGTTTCTGAGAAACTTATAGCTCAGATATTGGCGATGAGATATTCATCAAGAGGTTTTTCTGTTGGGCCCAACGCTTAAAAGGTTTTACAAATGTTTTCAACTGTTGAACTCTTGTTTTAACCACTAAAAAGGTATTGATTGCATTTACTAATGATCCGATGTTTAGATCTACAGGTCCACCACTTCATCCACATGGGATTGGGTTTATGGTGGATGTCCATGATAGTGAAGTGATAAGATTAGATATGGTTGCATGGGATAAGGCAAGATCGCAAATTTTCAATATAGTGGAGCATATGGTAGATTGTACGATGGTAGAATACTATGATTGATACCTTCCTAAAACCCTAACTCCATATTTACAGATCCTATCTTATAAGGAGAGGAGCCTACATAAAAGAGAGCCTTGAACATCCCACCCCCTAGGCGCCACCAATAAAGAATGCACAGAGATAGAAAGAGAGATTTTATCTCTCCCTTTTTCCATCCATCACACATTCTACACGTGTGGTCCGCTCATGGAGGCTATTGTGTTTCCCTTGTCCCTACTCCAAGGGTTGACTTGTGGCTCACATCCTCTCCTAGATATGCGCTAGATCAAGGAGAGACCTTCAATTTTAAAGGAACGGTATCAACAAAAAACAACGGTTTCTCAACGGCATTGATTAGGTAATCCTAACTAATCATAGGATTTATGGTTTCGATTTTTAGAATCTAGAGAATATCTGAATGGGGATTCATAGGGCTGTAAATCTAAAATTGGGTTTTTAAAATTTTTATTATCCACTGCGCTTTGAAAAATCCTAATAGACCATAGCTACAAGCAGCTAAATTTGGATTCAAAAGGTTTAAGTCCAAAATAAGAGGACCGGAAAGGGTCATACTGGAAAAAAAATACAATTACAGAATATTCTAGTATGTGTAATTTACTCTTTTCAATCTCTACTTCTAGTTATAAGAACACGAGAAGAAAGAAAGTGCCTAGGTCATTAAAAGTTCTTTGACGGTATTTCATATCTTTTGCAAAAAAAGAGGGCTTCAAAATCATGTCTAACATGGTGTTGTTCTAAGAAATGAAAGTGTTGTGGTGACATAGCATTTAATTTTTACGGTATCTAATCCACAAATAAAGTAGATTAACATATTGAAGTAGGAAACAACTTGAATTCTGTAAGTTTAATACAATTATCTCAACCACCAATATAATACAAATGAAAAAGAAGTGCTCATTTATTTCTCAACACAATAGTCACCCAAGTATTCCCTTCAGCTTTGCCTCAAATCCAATATCCAATTAGTCGTTTAAATAATCTATCAAAAGTTGCCTGTCAGTTAGAAGAGTAAGATGTTTACTGACTTTGGGCTTGGCAGACACTATAATGGTGTGCTGACTATGAGTTTTGAAAACATCATAATTACAATTATAATGTGTAAATATTTTTCTTAATAGGCCAACCAAAGAACATTAGAAAAGCATCTCTGAACATAGATTTTCATCCCCCCTCTTTCCAGAATTGCATGTGAGAAAAAATTGAATACAATGTTAGATGTGCAATAATGAATGAGTACATCATTCCACATATATCGGGATGCTTTAAAAGGAGCACAAATCAGGAAATAAAGGAATTAAAGATTTGAGGTTACTTACAATGAGTCCTCTATGACAAGGCACTTGGAAGGTTCAACATTCAACCTTTTAGCTGCTTCAAGAAATCTGATACACAGAACTCAAGAATTTATATTCTTGGAAATAACGGGTTTCAGTTAAAATTTACAACGAAAAAAAAAAAAAAAAGTATTGAAAGTAACCCTCAATTGGCAACCCCAAATTGAAATTGTGTTTATGCAACTCACATTTCAGGAGATGGCTTCCCCATTCCTACTTCATCGCCACCGATGATGACAGAAAAAGATTCTTTCCACCCTATACATGACAAAAACGAGTTGTAAGCTTGAATTTTCTTTCTTTTTATCAAGTATAATGTCTTTGATCCATCTCTCGCCCAAAATCAACATCTTCAAAATTTGCTAAGAAAATATGAAACATAGAAACCTTGATGTTCTTGTTTCTATTTATTTATATATATATATATATATATATATATATATATATATATATATATATATATATATATAATATATATATATATTTCTGTGAGTACAATGTCCTTGATCCATCTCTCGCACAAAATAGCATCTTTAAATTTTCTAAGAAAGATTTGACACTTGGAAGCTTTTCAGGTTCAGAAAATGAGTCATACCATGGTGGTAAGAAATTTTTGCTTCTATGATTTCCTTTGGAGAGTTTGAAGCCAACGCCATCCACACACCATGACCATTCAAATGTTTAATTAATCGGGAGGCACCTGGAAGAGCTTTAATATTGCACCACCTGAAATGAAGAATATAGTAAGCAAACCCTATAGCCATCAAAATGCTAGAGGATATTACGAATTTGGCATCATGAATAATTTTTAATATCCATAGAAGTTTTCAAATCCACCCATCAGCATGACCAGATGATTCTTTGCATAATATCATAGGATTTGGATTTCCATCACTCAAAAGTTATAATATAGGCTTTGTCAATGAAAGAAAGATCAGTGCGCAATAAGGCAGAATGAAAGAGTACAGAGATTACTGGTCAGAAAACTGGGGTTATATCCGAAAGGAATTCATTTGTTGTGCAGGGGAGCCCATAATCCTCCACAATTGAGGTTGCGGCCTCCAAAGGTGTCTTCCCTACTATTTTGTGAACTCCTCTTCCATCCCATTGCTTCCCATACTTACCCAAGAACTTTTTCAACACTTCACTTACAATTCCATCTACAATGTGGGATGACAAGTTAAGATTACAAACAATCATATGAAAAACAAAGCAATCAAATTGTAGGAGATAATTGCGCATAAAGCACATACAATCTTCATTGAGCACACACACACACATGCACACACACACACAAAACAAAAAAAAAAAGTGATTATGAAAATGGTCAACATAAAAATCTCACCTGTGTTTAGAAGTGTACCATCCAAATCTAGGATGACATGTGAAACGAAGTTTCTCAAAGGCATTGTAGCTGCCATTGGTCCCTCTTTTATAAGCTCTCAAGCAGAGAGAATGGTTCCATCCAACATACCAATCTGACCAAAGACAGGAGATGATTAAGATTGCAAATGGTGTTAAGCAGCATTTACTGTTGATATGGTGATGATGTGCTATAAAGGGATGTTTCTGTGTTCATAAACATGTATGGTTGTTATTCAGTGACATAAAGCCATGGAGGATGATAAGGGAAATTGTAACTGCAGAGCTGCACTTAACCTAAAGGGTTTCTAGAATGAACAATCTTATTCCATATCTTTGTGTTTACATGGTATCAAAGCCCTATCACGGGTTTTCTCAATCTGGGGATTTGGAGGCTTTCTTTGGCAATTGAAGCTCATCATTGTTTTATTCAAAAGTTAATCAGACATGAGCTTTGCCCAGACTTATTAACCATCATTTCTTAATATTTTGAAACCCATACATGTGTGGATATGTATTGGCAAGTGGCAACAGCATACTACTCCCTCTACTTCTTCCTACCTACCCACTATGATCACATAGAACAGGACCAATTGAAAGTATTTTTGGCATCACACCCCGTAAAGGTGGGGCGCACACCCTTTTGGCGATTCAGACCGTTATTTGTCAGGCCCCATATAGGTGGCCCATGCACAAAAGTCCTACATAAGCTTCTATGCTTGAATTTCTATAGATAATATGCTCGGAAAGATCATCCTATGGAATATCACTCTATATTAATTACCTGAAAGTTGAAAACAATATTATAATTAGTAGCATTTATAATTGTAAACTATATCTAAACATACAAAGTCGTCATCAACATCTAGGCTTATCCTAATTAATTGGGGTCGGTTACATGAATCCCGTTCCACCATTCCACTCTATCAAGGGCCATAACTTTAGTTAGACCATAGGTCATTGAGTTTTTTCTTACTACCCTCCACCCATGTCCTTTTGGGCCTTCCCCTTGCCCTCTTAGAGCCTTCAACTTGTACCAACTCACTCCTAACTAGTGCAATTCTTGGTCTCCGTTGCACATGACCAAACCATCCAAGTCTACTTTCCCTCTTCTTAATACCTATTGGTGTTACTCCTTAGTTCTCTCAAATGCATTCATTTATAAGTCTATTCTTCCTCGTCTTGCCACTCATCCATCTCAACGTTCTCATATCAACTATACTCATCTTATGAACATGTTGTTCTTTAACCCAACATTTTGTCCCATAAAAGCATGGCTGGTCTTATAGCTATCCTATAAAATTTCTCTTTCAGTTTGAGTGGTGCACGATGGTCACATAAAACTCCAGAGGCACATGTACATCTTTCACCCAGCTTGAATTCAATGGGCAATATTCTTCTCAATCTATCCACTCTCATGAATTATCACCCCAAGATATCAAAAGTGGATATAAAACAAGCAGAGGATGCTACATTAAAATCATAAAACCCATAAAAATGAACTGTTTATCACCTTTCCTTTCAAAATTTTCAGCTTCTTTTGCATTTTCTATGAACAGTACTATTTTTCTTATTTTCATATTTTAAACTTCACTGCGTGAAAATTGACTAACGCACCCCATCACTGAGGCAACGTGTCACAGCCAACATTTTCACCCACCTAGTTGGAGTCCCGACTTCTTGGTTCCCATTCAAGCATACACAAAATAATCAAAACACAATCATTTGACAGACTGAAGCCAAAAAAATGACTGAAAGCTAAACATCTCATCATCATCATCATCATCATGGCCTTGTCCTAAATATCTGGGGTCGGCAAAAGACTAGTACAGGAGTCGAACCAACCCCCAACTGTTTACATATTAAACAGTACCAACCATGCTATACAGGCATCTAATTACTGAAAGCCAAAGAGATACAACTAAAAAAAATGTGGGTACTCTTCTTTTCTGCGGATTTTTGTCAAACAACTGGTTGGCAAAGAGAAACGATGGTCTGAAGAAGAGAAGAGACAACTAATTGTTAAGGCAAATAGGGAAATTCACTCAAAGAAATTGTGGCTGGTCTTCTTCTCTGAAGAAATTTCTCAAAAACTTGTTGCCAAATGGATGAATTAAAATGGGTTACAGATCAGATAAAAAATTCACAAATGGCCTGTTTGAGAATCCGAGAAATGCTTCTTCAACTGAAATTGAATCCGATAAATATAACCCAAATGGGAATAATCTAAGGAAGATAAGATATGTGAAATTGGGTACCTTTTATGGAGGGGGAATTGCTCTTTTGCAGGAAATGGGGAATTTGTGAAAGGATTTTCTCTCTAGAGCTTTATTTATAAACTCTCCTCTCTGGGAGAGCGAAGACAGCGAGAAAAGGCACGGGGGATTATAGTGCCGGACGCGCCTACTGACAGTGTTCTGTGGGCCCCGCATGATATATACGTTTTTTATCAAAGCCGTCCATCAGTATTTTCAGATCATTATAGAGTATAATCGCAAAAATGAGGGAGATCCAATACTCGAATGGTTCACACCATAAGAAAACAGTGGTGATTGATTTTCCACCATTAATAAATTACTCAGGCTCACCGTAATGTTTATTTGTCATCGAACCTATTGATTAGGGCACGTACACCTGATGAAAATAAAACACGAATATCAGCTTAATCCTAAATCTTTGCATCCTTTTAACGGTGAGTATTCATTCACCACTCTTTGTTGTGGTGTGGTGCGGTCCATTTGAGATTTTGATCTAACTCATTTTTGGGCTCATACTATATCCAAACTGTCTATTTGAGATGTTGATCTAACTCATTTATGGGCTCATACTATATCCAAACTGTCTATCGGGCTCGTCATAAAGCTGGAGCCTAAATATAAGACATAAGCGAAGATCAAGTGGATCACACTGTAAAAGCAATGAAGTAAATTTATTAAGTTTTTTAGTTTTTTTTGAGTTAGCTTGTTAGCACACACCCATGCATGTCAGTACACACACTCCATATTAGCTACCTCCACCAGGGATCGGTACCAAGACCTCAAGTGTTAAAACGAGGTATCTCCACACAGTCTGCCCGTTGACCTATGGATCTGGGTGTAAAAGCAATGAGGTATTGAACATACACTGTTAAAATCATTTTGGGGTCATAGAAGTTTTGGATCAATATTATATTTATTTTTCCTCTTTATTTAGGCACGTGTGAACTTATGAATAGATTAGATGAAAAATAAATGTTAAAAAATGCCTAAGAATCATTATCCTACTATCATTTATTGTGTGGCCGGCTGCTATAAAATGATCTCGCCAAAGGGATGAGCAATGTAGTTATAATAAATACATCATTTTGGACCACGTAAAATTTGATTCCTCTGAACCGTTGGTACAACTCAGCCAAGTCAGTGGTGTATGGTACACCAGCCAAGTCAGTGGTGATTGGTATACCAGCCAATCCGCTTCCAACAAAACAATTCAAGCCGTCAATTTTCGTCCTTCAAATACTTCCTGCCGCCAGCCAATGGATAGGACACATACTTCTTTGTTGTGTGGTGGGTGCGGTCCATTTGAGATTTTTATATTAACTTATTTTTGGGCTTATTTTTGGGCTCATACTATAAAATATTCTGTAAAAATAAAATTGGATAGATGGCGTGGATAGGACACATACGTCTTGGTGGTCCACAGGCGACTGTCAGCATGTAACGGATTGGCTACTCCCTGCCGCCAGCCAATAGCTGATGGTCGGTGCCCTATGGGCCTCGCCATGATGTATGTGTTTCATCCATGCCGTCCATCTATTTTTATATATCATTTTATTGTGTGAGACCAAAAATGAGGTATATCCCAATCTCAAGTGGACCACATTACAGAAATTAATGTTAAATGAATGTCAACCATTATAAACTTCTTGGTGGCCATAAAAGTTTTGAATCAAGCTGATCTCGTTTTTTCCTTTCATCTATGCATGTATGACCTAATAAACAGGTTGGATGTCAAATAAACAGTACCATGGGCCTTAGGAGGAATTTAATGGTGGATATCCAATCACTATTATTTTGTTGTGGTGTGGTCCAAACACGTACATGGCCACAGAGCACCGACCACCGGGCTAGTGGCAGGGGAGTTGCCAATTCGTTTCCCAGTCAGCAGCCACCTCGCAGGAATATGCGTTGCGGGTCCTTACTCTTGCCCAGGTGGTAGACTCTCAGGAGTTTGTCAAGGTTTCGAGTAGTTATAAGTGGTGAAATTAGGTCCTTACTCTTACCTGGGTGGTAGACTCCTTCGAGTTTCAACACCGGGTCAGGAGTTCGAGTACCCATGGTGGTGAAATCCTACGGTCTGCGTGTGTGGGGTGTGTGCGCGTATGTAAAAAATAATAATAATAATAAATAAAGTGGTGAAATTCCACCAGCGTGACTGCCTGGGGTGTGTGTGCATGTGTAGAAAAAAAAAAAATCTGCGTCGGGCACGGATTAGCTATTCACACTGAGTAAAGAGACTCGCCGCTGAAGTGATGTCACCAAGTTCCGTAGGCCCCATGATGTGTATTTTGTATCACCCCGTATATCTACTTGGAGAGATCATTTTAGGGCAAGATCCAAAAAATGAGTTAAATCCAAAGCTCAAGTAGACCCAGCACAGAAAACAGTGGAGACAGTAACGCCGGCCATTAAAAACTACTAAAAGCTACAAAAGTTTTCGATCAAGTTGATGTTTGTGTTTTCCCTTCTTTCTTGTCTTTTTAAACTTTTGAACAAGTTGGATTTCAAATAAATATCATGGTGGGCCTTAGGATAGTTTCAACAATGAGAATTACTTACCCACTGTTTTCTATAGTGGGTCCACTAAAGCTTTTTATCTGCCCTATTCTTGACTAATGTCCTAAAATGATATCTCAAAATAAATAAATGATGTGGATACAACACATACATTATAGTAAGCCCTCACAGAACTTGGTGACGTCACTTCAGTAGCCAGTCCGGCTAATAAAAATGTAAGTAGCTCATCTGCGGATTTCCTACTAAAGCCTTTTGCAGGAGTTCCTGCACTGGAAACTTAAGTGGGCCCATATCGGTGTTTGTATGAAATCCATACCGTCTAACTGTTTTGTGAGCTCATTTTAGACTTTTTTATAAGGCAAAAATTGGAAAGGATCCAAGTCGCAAGTGGGCCGTAATAAAGGAAAGGTGTTTTGGGAAATTCTTACATGGCCCACAAATATGTATTTATTATAGCCACATCTTTATATGTTTGGCCAGATAATTTTAGAGCATGAGCACAAAAATGAGTTATATCCAAAGCTCAAGTAAACCACACTGTGAATAGCAGTATTACAATGATTCTCACCTTAAAACATTAGTAGGCACAGGTAACCTTTTTTTCCATCTAATCTGTTCACGAGGTCACAGTCCTGGATGAAGAGTAAAAACAAATGGATCCAAAACTTCTGTAACCCACAGAAGGCAATGATAGACATTCAATCCCTTACTGATTCTTGTAGCGTGGTTCACTTGATCTGGATCTGTCTTATGATTCTGCTCAAGCCTTACAACGAGCGTCAAACGGATAGACGGTTTAGATATAACACATAGCTTATATATAGTGGGACCCACGGGACATAGTGACATCAACACACTATCCAGATCGGTGGTGTGTGAAACACCAGCCAATCTGCTCCTTTCAACTAACGTCAATGGATGAAAACTAAAAAGCAAAAAATTGAAAATACACACGGACTTCCATGCGGGGACATTTTAGGTGCTTCTTCTATGGTACAATTTTCTTAGGTTTTTGGTTTAGATGACCTTATATCTGTCCTCCTACCGTGATGTAGAAGTGGCAAGAGCTCATACAAAATAAACTTACGATTTTGAAATCTTGAAATCAATGGCATGCTCTCATCTTGGATGTTGAAAAGTTGATTGAGAAAGGGGTGTGAGCCTCACAAAAAATTAAAATTTAGCCCACCCCATGGTTGATCCGATTTATTCATTTTAATCTAACAATCATGAAGCCACGAAAGAGATTTTACGGTTTTTTATTCGAAGATATTTATGGTCCACTACTACATTAGTAGTGTGCGTTAATTCTGAACTGTTTACTTTGATGTGGTCCATCTGTAATGAGTTGTAACCTCAGACTTAGACTAATGACATGAAATTAAAACTCCTTACATGTGAATGTATTAAATTTGCTTCACGACAATCCACCGGCCCCTACATAAGATGTGAACAGGTTCAAAACGTGAGACCCTTGCTTCTACACAAGAGCCATTTAGTCGGTTCCTTCTTAATTCCATGGGTTTTTTCACCGGAGGGGAGGAGGGTGTGAAATGGATGATGATGTTTTTCGGTTCCCTTCCTTCTTATTTCTTCATTGCTTCTTACTTCATTGGTTTCCTTTATAAATGTTTTTTTTTGAAGTTTTTTTTTATTAGGCATGGACGGTAGAAGTTTATGAAATAGAAGAAGGCATGTAAGAATGATGCAATTGATGAATTTTTATAATAGAATGGTGTTGTAGTAGATGAATTTCGTAATGAAATAATATTGTAATTGTAAGAATGATGCAATTGATGAATTTTTATAATAGAATGGTGTTGTAGTAGATGAATTTCGTAATGAAATAATGTTATAATTGATGAATCTTGTAATAGAATAATGTTGTAAAGGATGACTG
The DNA here is from genome assembly GCA_021015155.1 of Magnolia officinalis. Classification (NCBI taxonomy): domain Eukaryota; kingdom Viridiplantae; phylum Streptophyta; class Magnoliopsida; order Magnoliales; family Magnoliaceae; genus Magnolia; species Magnolia officinalis. Next base: position 20,180,726 of record JAJHSJ010000005.1, on the reverse strand, counting down.
TTAGAATGGATGAATATTGTAATGAATAGCTCTAGTAACGGATGAATTTTTATAATGGAGGAATGTTGATATGAAAGTATACTGTAATGGATGAATGTTGTATAGTGGATTATCGATATTTACTGTAGATCGCCGATATTTATATTATGGATTGATGATATTTAGTGTAGATCACCAATATTTACTATGGATCGCTGATAATCTCGTTATGGATCATTGATATTCTTGTTGTGAATTGCAGATATTCATTGTGTTGTACTAATCCCGTGAAAATGGTCATAACTCCCTCATTACATGTCTGATTTAAGTGATCTTATACTTGTTAGAAATATAGTTTAATGAAATTTCAAATGGCTTTGGAATCATCTCATTTGTACATCATTTAATTGCCTAAAAGTGTGCTCAAAGGCCATCATTTGTTGTGCCCCACCGATTCAACGAAAACGCTCATAACTCCCTCATTACATGTCTAATTTTAGTGATCTTATACTCATTGGAAAGGTAATTTAATAAAATTTCAAATGAATTGAGAATTATCTCATTTAGACATCATTTGATTTCCTAAAAGTGAGCCTAAAATTCATCATTCAATATAAATTGTTGGTATTTATTGTAGGGCTACTTTTAGGCAATCAAATAGTGTCTAAATGATATAATTATAAAGTCGTTTTAAAAGGCCATCAAATTATCTTTTCAACAAGTATAAGATCACCAAAATCAAACATGTAATGAGAGAATTATGGTCGTTTTTATCGGATTAGTGTCCTACAATGAATGATGAATTATAGGCTCACTTTTAGGCAATCAAAATGACATGATTCCAAATACATTTGAAAGTCTATCAAATTATATTTTCAAGGAGCACAAAATCACCAAAATCAAACATATAACGATGGAGCAATGACTATTTTCGTAGGATTGGTGCCTTTTAGTGAATATCCACTATCTGCTATGAGAATATATGCAATTCACAATGAATATTGACGATCCATAGTAAATATCGGCAATCCACCCTAAATATTGACAATCCACAGTAAATATCAACAATCTACACTGAATATTAGCAATACACAGTATAAATATCAATGATCTATAGTGAATACAGGCGATCCATAGTAAATATCAATGATCAACCATGAAACATTCATCCATTATGAAAATTCATCAATTACAACAGTCATCCATCCCAACACTCATCCATTCCAACATTCATAATAGTCATCCATTACAACATTCATCTATTATAACATTATTTCTTTACAACATTTATCAATTATAATATCATTCCATTATAAAAATTTATCCATTATGTTGGGGGCCTTGCACAAAACCTTAGGATCTAACCTCCCAAAAACACCAGAATTATGGGATAATAAAGCAATTAAAACACAAACCACACGACACAAGAGATTTTTACGTGGAAAACCCTCAAAGAGGTAAAAACCACGGGACCTAGTCTAGAGCAACAATCCATTATAAAGTAGAACGTTACAACCGATCACAAGCACACACTGCTTGGATCAAACCTTCTTCACTCATGCAGGAGTGGATGAACAATAAGAGAATAAGAAAAACGGAGAGATCTTACCGATCACGGGGACGTAGAAGCGCTGAGATATTGATTGCACAGTAGATCACCTCCACGAGCATAACCTCCCTTTCACAAGCTTCCTCTCTCTCTCTCTCTCTCTTACACCTTTGATAGCCCTAAACCCTTTAGCAAACCCTTGCAAATCTTTAAGAAACCCTCTTGCATTACCTAGAAAGCCCTAGGTACTTCCTATTTATAGTTTAGGAAACTCCCTTTCGCATGGGTGCGAAAACTGCCTCAAAATTTTACAATTCGCACAAAATCGTGGAAGTGAATCTGCATAACCTCGACTGGTAGAGCAGGGTCCTCGACTGGTCGAGCAGCGCGGAGAAAAAAAACCTGAAATCGCTGGAGTTCGATTCGAGCCAGGCCTCGACTGGTCGAGCCTCACCCTCGACCAGTCGAGCCTGGGAGGAAAAATCCCATCAAATATTTCCCTTTCCGACTCAAGAGAAATCCGTCTTCTTCGAGCCAGCCAGGTTTCTACAAACCTCAAACTTACCCTTGAGCAATGCCTTGGTCATCATATCTGACCCATTATCGTCTGTGTGAACCTTCTCAAGTTGTAACACCTTCTGTTCCAAAGTATCCTTAATCCAGTGATACCAAATCTCTATGTGCTTCGACTTGGAGTGCTGACTTGGATTCTTGCTCAAGTGAATAACACTTTAACTATCGCAATAGACCACGTGCTGCTCCTGCTTCAGGCTAAGTTCCTGTAGGAACCTCTTCATCCAAACATTTCTTTACATGCTTCTGTGACTACAATGTACTCGGCCCCTGTCGTCGACAATGCTACGACCTTCTGTAGCTTTCTCTGCCAAGAGACCGCTCCCCCTGCAAACGTGAACATGAACCCCGATGTATACTTCCTGGAGTCTATGTCACCTGCATATATGCATCTATGTAGCCCTCTAACAAAGGTTTTTAGTCACTATAGCATAGGCTCAACCTGGATGAGCCTCTTAGATACTGCAGTATCCACTTCACCGCTACCCAATGCTTTTTGTTAGGATTGGCAAGATACCGTATAACACCTCAGATTTTTACCAACTTGGAGATAGACATCCTTAGGCAATGAGTCGATCATGATACCTTAATTGACTTCTCAGAACTCAATCCTAAAGCCTCAAATTTCCTTTCAACCCATTTCCTTTAAAATATCACCTTTCGCCACCTTGTTCTTCAGATTTTTTTAAGTACTTTCGCATTAGACACAAATCCTAAAGTTTAAATGATGAAGAACAATACTTAAACTAAAACTTACTGTAAATAGTAAATACATAAATAAAATGGGCTTTTGACCATTAATCTTATGGAATCTCACAAAACGAATAGGTCATTTGGAAAGATCAGCCTCTCCTGCCCTAGGGCCTTATTCTGTCGTAATTAGGGCATAATTTAGTTAAGTACTAAACTGAATAATCAGTATAATTAGCTCGAACCACTTTAAATATGATCTATAAGACCCAAAACGAAATGAACCGTTAACGCTACATTACCTTAAAATCCAGAATCAATCTCTAAACCCGGTTGCTCTCGGGAGCACGTTGAAACTTCATATCGGACCTGGACCGCTTGTCGAAAGTCCGATTGCTGCGAAACTATATGAATATGACCGCCTTATTGGGCTTAACTACCATCCCAGAAATCAAGTCCAAATAGTATCCTGAACCGCACAACTTGAGCCCGGAGCAAAATGTGTGAGAAACGCGAATATCTTTAGAAAACGAACTGAAACTTAAGTGAATTGAGTCGTTCCCTTGCAGGCCAAATCTAAAAATTTTGACCATCATAATCTGACCCAATTACACCCTCGGATCAGGAAAAATTTTCAACAATGTCGGTGCACTTGTGGCCCTAATCGAGTACCGGTGACCGTTGAACTGAAACTGGTCCGCCACGGTCGATCTGTAAATTCGATTGGACCGAAAACCTAACTAGACCTGGATCCAATGTCAAGGAGCTTAAGTCCGACCTCACGCAGAAAAGGAACCTCCAGAACAGCTCCGTTGAGCCAAAACAGTCAGGTTTTGGCTATAACCTAAGTATACCATGGCCTTGGGGCCATTGAGGTCAATTTCGAGCCTAAATAAGGACCTTAAGCCTTTTCTCTCCCTTCACATATGAATTTTTAAACCCTAGAGAGAGAAGAGAAAAGAAAGAGAAGGAAAGAGAGTGAAAGTGAGAGGTAGAGTTAGGGATTGTTCTCGGGATTCAATCCCGCCGTTCCACGTGCTTAGCTACCACTACTGTATCGCTATTCCGGCGATTTTGATTCCATTTTCGGATAAGAAATCCTAACCCTAATCTGTTTTAGGGATTCAGATAGTGTATGTGATGAAATAGCTAACCTATTTCATACTGTAGGTTGTCGTTGTGCTGTAAATGAAGGCGGAATATTCAAACTGAATCCATTACGAGTTTACCGACGAAAGGTGCAGACTATAAACGTATAGGTTATAGTTTTCAAGGCTTTCAATGTCGGTTAATGATTTATAACTGACTGGGTTGCCGTTTCAATGTTAGATACGCTGTTTCCCTCGCTTTACGGTTAGATATGAACTATGTTGAATATAGGCTATTCCATGTGTAGGTTGAAATGAGTGGATATGTCAGGAATTTGGTTTTATGCTTGCCATGATTATTCACCGTGAACATGTGATTGTTGAATACGTGAAAACTCCTTATGAAAGGATTTACCCTAATATTGCTTATAATTGAGTTGTATCGTGTAGGTTGAAATGTGTAGTCTAAGTGTTTGTTGAAATGAATGAATGAATATGGATTCATGATTTGTGTCTGCCATGTGTATGAAATATAAGAACATGATTGATGTGTATTAGACAACTCCTCGGTGAAAGGATTTGTCCTATTATATGTTGAAATCAACATACGTCATGTATGTCGGTTATGTGTAGTCTAAGTGTTTGACAAAATGCTTGAATGAGTTGTTGCTAGATGAACTGTAGTTAATAAGGTAGTTGAGATAGGATTCTCAACCACCTTAGCTATGTACATAAATTCCTTCAAGTAGCAGTAAATCTATATGGTGAGTTTGACTAGAATATGTATATATAACATGTCATGTTATATGTGTTTTCATTGTATTTTCAAATGCTATCCATGGTTGCAATGGTTGTTAAGTGTTGTATGATTACCACATGTACATATTTCTTACATAATAATGTGTTTGGGATTACAACGTAGTCCAGGCAATCGGTAACAATTCCTGTTTGAGTGACCGAGCTAGTCTCACCACAGTTGATGCGTTCGGTGAATCCGAGTCGTACGATGATTGTTGACAGTGGTTAGCGCTCCATATCGATTAATTCAACATACGCTCGTACCAATCGAACTTATCAATTAACTCGATTGACTGATGTATGTTCACCATGTATGGACGCCATTGCTTGAACCTAAGGTACTAAACTCACCAGTGAAAATTCCGTTTAAACCTTGGTACCTCGATCCGCTAAAACTCATGAGCCAGGCATGATAGTATGAGACACCGTGGTCGAGCTATCGGCCTATGCTGGGGCGACGAGCCTCTCCGTAGTGACCAGTGAGCAGCACCGCCTCATGAGCCTAATACGGTGGTATGAGACACTGTATTCGAGCTGTCGGGTTACAATGATCAGGTGACGAGCCCTTTGTAGTGACCTCAAGCATACTCTGAGACTGCGTTGAGGCGACGAGCCTTTCCGTAGCAACTAGAGTATAAACTAGACCTGCACTGATCAGGTGACGAGTCCTTTGTAGTGACCTAGAACCACAACATCGTATGAGATTTGCTAGGACTGACGACCCTAGAATGGATCATTGTTTAGGAATTCATATAAGGGAGGTACCTTAGCTTCCCAATACTTTTGTATGAATCAATCTAATTAAGTATTGGCTAACATGAGCATGCACTGCACTGCATGTGCTTTGGCGAGGAAGAGCACTTTCAAGAGGTTGCCATGCGCGCCGTGAGATGAAGACGCTGAGGGAGTGTAGGTGAGGGCATGCATCATTAATACATATCATGTTTGCATTAATCAGAGTACTTAGGGATGCTTGATTGTATTGTTTTATCATTACTGCTTGATTGAATTGATAACATGTTAACCTTTGCCTTATGGTTCCACTGAGTTGATCACTCACTCCCACGTTACGGGATGATGTTTTAAACACCAACCAGACCCTGTTTTAGTTTCAGATGATGGCGATGCTTATGAAGCGGAGCCGAACTTTTATGATGATGAGGAGGGTTTCTCCTATATGCAGCTATCAGGCGGATCTATGTAGACCATGTTTTGATCGACGGGGTTACAGGGTTACTGATTATATGCCATTACACTTATTATTTTGTAATTTTGGAACACCTATGTATATTCATTTTGTTCATTTTTGAAGTATACATGTATATATTTAACCTGGTAATATGTTCACACTCTGGATACTTACGACAGTTTATATATTTTATATATCTATCACAGTCTTCCTCTTGCGTAATTTAACTGTCTCTGGAGTATGATATGCTGATTTGGTATAATCTCAATCATGTTTAATGCACTAATACAAACAACATTCAATCCTCATTATCTATGTTGCGTAAGTGATGCGTTGGAACTCAGGAGCCAAGCTTCTGCTCGACCCCCGATTTTCAGGGCGTTACATACCGGCTGACAATATCAATCGCATATGCTATATCTGGGCGTGTACACACCATAGCATACATCAAACTTCCTATCGCTGACGCGTAGGGTATCTTTTGCATCTCATCCACTTCTACCTTCGTCTTGGGACATTACATGTTGCTCAATCTGAAGTGACCATCTAGTGAAGTACTGACCGGCTTCGCTGCATTCATATTGAACCGCTCTAGGACTTTCTTAATATACCGCTCTCGTGATAGCCAGAGCTTCCTGCTGCTTCTGTCGTGGGTTATCTCCATTCCTAGGATCTGTTTAGCCGGGCCCAAGTCTTTCATCGCAAACGACTTGCCTAACTCCTGTTTCAATATGTCGATCTTCTTGATGTCTTTTCCCATGATGAGCATGTCATCAACGTATAACAGCAGAACTAAGAAATCACCATTTGAGAACTTGCTGTGAACACACAGTGGTCTGACTCCGTTCTGTCATATTTATGCTTTAACATAAACGAGTCGAACTTCTTGTACCATTGCTGTGGAGCTTGTTTCAGCTCATACAAGCTCTTCCTCGGCCTACACATCATATGCTCTTTGCCCTTGACTTCGAGCCCCTATGGTTGGTGCATGTAGATCTCTTCTTCCAGGTCACCATGGAGAAAGACAGTTTTAACATCTAACTGATCTATCTCCAGATCCATGCTAACCACCAACCCAAGCAACACCCGTATGGATGTCATCTTCATCACTTGTGAGAATATCTCTTCGAAGTCTATACCTTTCTTCTGACTGAACCCTTTTACCACAAGTCTGGCCTTGAACATCGTCTGTGAATTCTCCTACTCAACTTTCTTTCTAAACACTCACTTGTTGCTTAAAACTTTCTTACCCTTAGGCAATTTCATCATATCATATGTGTGGTTCTTATGCAAGGATTTCATCTCCTCTTGCATAGCTTTCAACCACTCCCCCTTATGCTCGTCGGCTAGGGCCTCAGAATAATTTTCTGGCTCTCCCCCATCAGTAAGCATAATGTACTCATGCGGCGAGTACCTCTTGGACAGCCGTCTATCCCTAGATGACCTCCTCACCTGTGGCTCAACAGGTGGATTAGGTGGGGACTGCTCTCCCGGTCCATCTTCTATAGGAGCTCCCTCATCCTTTGCACCTTGCTGTACTCCCCCGTCATCAGGCACCATGGGAGGAATGACCGGATCCATGTCCTCTAGCTCACCTGAACTAGGCTGGTTCTTCTCTGGCTTACCAATGTCTTTTATACACTGATCTTCAAAGAAAACTACATCTCTGCTCCTGACGAGCTTCTTCTTATTTGGATCCCACAATTTGTAACCGAACTTTTCATCACCGTACCCCAAGAACACACACTACCTGATCTTCATATCGAGATTGGACCTCTCGTCCTTTGGTACGTGAACGGATGTCCTGCATCCAAACACCCTGAGATGACTGTACGACGGATCCTGTCTAGTCTACACCTTCTCAGGTACTTCTCCATTTAACGGGACCGATGGAGACTTGTTTATCAGATATACTGTCGTGTGCATTGCTTCTCCTCAGAACGTCTTGAGCAACTTTACATGGGATAACATGCATCTGATTCTTTCTACAATGGTGCAATTCATTCGCTCAGCCACACCATTATGGTAGGGGTCTTGGGAACCGTATGTTCATGTCATATACCTAGGGACTTATAATACTCATGAAAGTCATCAATGTATTCACCACCATTATCAGTGCGGATGCACTTTAATGATCTACTTGTCTCTCTCTCGACCATAGCATGAAACAATTTAAACACACCAAAGACCTCGTCCTTGGATTTCAAAGCATAAACTCAAACCCTCCTAAATGCATCATCTATAAAAGTGACAAAATACAATGCTCCACTCAAGGTTTTTATCCTCATAGGACCACAAACATCAGAATAAATCAAATCTAATACATGCACTTTATTAACATGAGAAGCAGATTTAACAAATGAAACTCTATGTTGTTTCCTTGATAAACAATGAATACAGGTTTTGAGAGGTATACCTGTCACGTCTGGAAGGAGCTGCTTCTTTGCTAGTACCTGAAGCCATTTTTCGCTCATGTGGCCTAGACGCCTGTGCCACATGTTAATAGATGAATCTTCTGCTACGTTCAACTCACCCTTACACACACTGACACTTGCCTTGTAAAGAGTGCAACACTTCTTTCCTCTGGTCGCGATCAATAAATCATTGATAAGCTTCCAGCGCCCACCAACAAATCGACTTTCATAGCCATCATCATCTAGCCTTCCCGTCGACATCAAATTGAGGCGAAGGTCTAGGATATGCCTCATATCCCTGAGAACTAATGCGCAGCCCACATCGGTCTTCAAACAAATATCACCGACCCCTACGATCTTCGATACGCCAGAATTTTCCATCTTCACGGTCCCATAGTCACTTGATTTATAGCTTGTGAAGAAATCCTTTGTGGAGTCGCATGAAAAGAGGCTCCCGAGTCTATCACCCAGTCGGTGTCCTGACTCGTAGCCGTAAGACAAATATTATGATCTGCTGAAAGAATAACTACAACGTCGCCATCTGAAGCGACCGCAGTGGAATCTGATTCATCTTCCTTCTCCTTTCCTTTTCCTTTCTTGTCGTTCTTATTCTTACGATATTCATGCTTATAGTGGCCCTTCTTGCCACAATTCTAGCATTCAACATCCTTCCTGGTACTTGACTTACCTCTTAATTTATCTCGGGCCTTCTCGCCCTTTCTGTTCTTTCCTCTCCCCTGTTCTTGTGTCACAAGGGCCTCTTACTGAGTAGACCCCTGAGACTTCCTCCTTGTCTCCTCGTTGAAGAGACAACTGGTTACATGTTCCATGGACACCTTTCCGTCTGGCGCGGAGTTACTTAGAGACACCACCAATGTCTCCCAACTATCAGGCAATGAGCTAAGCAATAGTAAAGCCTGTAATTCATCGTCCAGGACCATCTTCATAGTGGAGAGCTGGTTCAATATATTGCTGACCTCATTCATGTGCTCAGCCACAGAACCACCATCTTTGAACTTGAGATTCACAAGTCGTCGTATCAGGAAAATCTTATTGTCGGCTGTCTTCCTCTCATACATTGCAATTCTAGCCATAGGCTAGCGGCTGAGGTTTCTGTAGACACATGGTGGAATACGGAAACGTCCAACCATTGTCTAATAAACCCTACTGCCTTCCGGTCCAATTTCTTCCAATCATCATCTGACATATCCTTGACTTTTCTGATATGCCTTGAATTGGAGAATACAAGTCCTTACAATAAAGCAAGTCCTCCATCTTAGCCTTCCATATGATCCAGTTAGAACCATTGAGACTGATCATCCTTGATAAGCCACCTTCCATAATTCAGAACCGATCTCACTCCGTTCAATGAACTTATCTCTGATGCCACTTTGTTGGGGGCCTTGCACAAAACCTTATGATCTAACCTCCCAAAAACACTAAAATTATGGGATAATAAAGCAATCAAAGCACAAACAACACGACACAAGAGGTTTTTACGTGGAAAACTCTCAAAGAGGTAAAAACCACTGGACCTAGTCTAGAGCAACAATCCATTATAAAGTAGAACGTTACAACCGATCATAACTACACACCGCTTAGATCAAACCTTCTTCACTCATGTAGGAGTGGATGAACAATAAGAGAATAAGAAAAACGGAGAGATCTCACCGATCACGAGGACGTAGAAGCGCTGAGATGTTGATTGCACAGTAGATCACCTCCACGAGCACTGTAACACCCTGAAAAATCGGGGGTCGTGCATAAACTCGACTCTCGAGTTTCCGAGTGTCACCTATCATGCATTTATGGTTTTTTTTAAATCAATTTTAACTGCACAATTTGGAATTACCTGAAGCATGAAGCACAAACGCACTTGTCTACTGAAATGAAGGATATCCCACATATATACAGGTTCAAAAATAATAAAGGGTTGCCCCAGGCGTTGTCCAACAGAATAACAAAAGAAGGCTATGTCAAAACAAATAAAGCTAAGCCCACGGCTCAGCAAATCCAAATCCAGCTCGATCAAGTTGATGGAGAGCCACCCATCAGCTGCAAGTAGGAGAGCCCGTCCTCCTCGTCCAAGCTCGCATTGCCAGGCTCCTCATGCCTTGATTCACCTGCATCTATGAATGGGTCTGGTTGGTGTTTTAAAACACCATCCCAGAGTGGGAGTGAGTGATCAACTCAGTATGAACTATTGGTCTCAAGTTACAACAGGCATCAATTATAATATGAACTTAATGAAAAGCAGACAGTCATCAACACCTAATAACTCTTATTTAAAATGCATGCATGCGGGATGATATGATGCATGCCCTTGCCACACACTCCCTCAAGCGACTCCATCTAACGATCGCATATGACAACACTCCCTCAGAGCGACCTCGACTTCCGAGTCCCCACCTTAACTAATGCGTGCAATGCAATCGTGTTAGCCGAGTTATTAGTTAAGTCCATTCATCCAGCAGGTTGGGGATTCTGATTCACCCTACGTATCAATGCCCTAAGCTGGTTGCGAGTCCAAGATCCCATCAACGCGTGAGGTCGAGACCTCGCGGTCCGTGATCCCGTCGGGTTCCTCAGCCCCGACACCAAGCACATGAGGAGTGCCGAAAGGAAGGGATCGCTCGCGGTCACTACGGGGAGGCGCGGTACCCCAGCGTAGGCCGACAGCTCGGACATAGTGTCCCATTCCACCATGCCCGGCTCACGAGGCTGTGGACCAGTTTTAAGTAGATTTTTGATGGGCTACAACGGTTGTAGGGTGGTTCAGGTTCCATACATATGTGAGCAAACAGGGTTAACATATAGGGTTGGTCAGACAGTAGACTAGACCGTACGGGCCAGGCGAGCGTGAGACGAGTGACTTCTGGCACAAGGGACCCATGTAGTCGAACTACAGCCACCCGAACACACCCGCCCAAACCCATGGACATAACCCCAGCATAGTCCTACCGATGGGACTACCGCCTCTCATCAAGTTTTTGACCAACCCAAGGGCGTGAGGGGATCCGTAATATGCCAATTCTACAGATTATCAACTAGCATAGTGATCACTTGTTCTCATGCATCTCATATACCGTTCAGATTCTCATAACAAGCAAGACTAACCATAACATGAAATAAGTGCATGTGAGTTATGTGTGTGTGTGTGTGAGGAAGTTAAGCACTTCCTCCAATTCCAGAAATCATGTGCACACGGATAATAAATCATACACGCATTGAAACACCACATATGAGAAAAGAATGATAGAGCAATCATGAACAACCATCACCCATACATAATATCATGTGAGAGGCAAGATTAACACAAATATGAAAGCTAAGCATGCCATCCATACAATTCCAACAATATACAACTCCTAGGGTTTCTCTAGATTATTCAATCACAACATCCAAGCAATCAAAATCATTAAACCGATACTAAAATTGGTGCAAGGCCACCTAAGCACAATAGTCCGCACCTTGTGATTCATTGGAGACTCAAAAACGACCTAGGAACGTCGATTTGGGGCCGGTTGGTCGGAATCCCTAAAGCAAGTTCATTCATGAGAAATCCATGTAAAATCCCCCTTCATCAAAAGGGTTTTCAAGACAAAGGATGAGAAGCCTTACCTAGACGATCAATGAACGATTTTGGTGATTGTGGTGCATGGTTTCTTCTTGGAGAAGGTGTAGGAGGTTGTGGGTTTGATCCTCTTGGGCCCCACCTTGATTGAGAGTCCACCATGCCTTCTTCCCTCTCTCTTTCTTCTCCTTTCTCCTCTTTCTCTTCTCCATTTTCTCTCTTCTAGGACAAAATTCGTATGGGGAGAGGGGTGCCCAAATGAGCCCCTTTTTATAATTCCAGATTTGGTGAAAAAGGCCCCAAGCTTCCACAATTTCCTAAAATAGACTTATGGGATTCCCTATTGGTGTTGGGGTGGCCCTAACACCCCTCTAACCACCAAATTTGGTGTGTAGGTGCCCTATAGCTTGACTAGGGTCTGTGCAAAAATTTAGGGCGAACGGATGAACGGATATATGATCTGAGCAAGTGTTTCCGACCTTTAAGTGGCCCTTTGGGGGCCATTCTGATTGATGAGGCATTTCTGGTGGCTCTCTAGCCATGAAATTTATAGGGTAGGTGATCCACGGCCCGATGAAGGGCCATGCAAAATTTGGGAGCGATCGGATATGGGGTTTGGTCGCACGGGTCCGATTTACGATCAACGGTCATCGTGCCACGATCGGGGCCCAGATTTGGTGGGCAGGCGTTGAAACATACATTAAACCTTCACCGTAAATTTGGAAGAAATCCGACGGCTGGAAGGCCCGGAGTCTCAGTTTCTTTTGTCAGTGCCAGATTTTAATTTGGCATTGGTGGGGCGCATTGGGCAAGCGCCAGATGGTACTTCTGGGTGTCCACTGGGTCCGCAGTCCGCGATGGACTACAAGCCCAGTGAGATCTATGATTTTCTAAAGTTTTAGATTTTTCTGACCCTCCTCGGTTGCTGGGTGGCCCACACGGGCCGTCTTTAAGTGTAAACAGTCATCTGGCTTAGCGGCCTATACCAGGCCTTATCACGGCCTGTCTGGTCTATTAAATTGGGCTAATCTTGGATTTATTAACTCGTGTATAAGCTAACATTGAATGCTAATGGTCAGTACGTGATAGTATAAGTTAATTATAAAAAAAAAATCAAGGATTTTTGGAAATCCGAAACAGTGAAAATCCGGGATGTTACAATAACCTCCCTTTCACAAGCTTCCTCTCTCACTCACTCTCTCTCTCTCTTACACCTTTGATAGCCCTAAACCATTTAGCAAACCCTTGCAAAGCTTTAGGAAACCCTCTTGCATTACCTAGAAAGCCCTAGGTGTGACGCCCCGTCACTGTGACACACACGTGGGAGGACACACATGTGGGCGGGCCCCAAGGTGGCTGATAGGCTACTGTGTGGCTGGCAAGTTACTATGCTGGCAGGCTACTATACCCACAGTGAAGACGAAACCTTGTCACACATCGGAAGAATTGTCTAGAGTTGTGGTGATTATATGTTGGGTTCCTCCCTTAACAGACATGACGCGTTTTAAAGCCGTGAGCTTCGGTAAAGCGGACAATATCATGTGCTGTGGGGGTGTGCTTTACAAATGGTATCAGATCCGAGGACGGCTCTGCCCTCGGTGGGGGATATTGTGACGCCCTGTCACTGTGGCGCACATGTGGGCGGGCCCCAAGGTGGTTGGCAGGCTACTGTGTGGCTGGCAAGCTACTGTACCCACAGTGAAGGTGAAACCTTGTCCCACATCGGAAGAGTTGTCTGGAGTTGTGGTGGTTATATGTTGGGTTCCTCCCTTAACAGACATGACGCGTTTTAAAACTGTGAGCTTCGAAAAAGCGGACAATATCATGTGTTGTGGGGGTGAGCCTTACATTAGGTATCTCTTATTTATAGTTTAGGAAACTTCCTTTCGCATGGGTGCGAAAACCGCCACAAAATTACACAATCCGCACAAAATCGCGGAAGTGAATCTGCGTAACCTCGACTGGTCAAGCAAGGTCCTCGACTGGTCAAACGGACCCTTGACTGATCGAGCAGACCCCTCGACTGGTCGGGCAGCGCGGAGAAATAAAACCCAAAGTCGTTGGAGTTCGAGTCGAGCAAGCCTTGACTGGTGGAGCCTCACCCTCTACCGGTCGAGCTAGGCTCTCGACCGGTCGAGCCTGGGAGGAAAAATCCCATCACATTATAGCATTCTTCCACACCTTCTTTCCTTTCATAAACTCTCACCATTTATGCATATTAAAAAAAAAATAATCTAAAAAACGATTATAAAGAAATGAACGAAGAAGGAAGTAAACTAAAAAACTTAATTCTCCCTTTCACACACTTATCCCCTCCCATGAAAAAAAAAAAAAAAAACCAATGAATGAAGAATGAAACGACCAAATAGCCTCGTACGGCAAGAGCTCTACATTTTGAACCCATCCACATCTTATATGGGGTTCAACAGGTTATCGTGAAACAAATCTAACATGTCCACATGTAAGGTGTTTTAATTTTATATCCTCAGTCTAAGTTTAAAAACAAAACTCATCATAGATGGAGCACACCAAAGGAAACAGTTCAGAATTAATGCACAACATGAGTATAGTTATGAGCCATAGACATTTTCAAACCAAAAAATTGAAAACTCCATTTTATGGGTTCACGATTATCCGATTCAAATATACAGATCAGATCGGCCATTAGGAGGGAGGGATTTCAATGAAATGTTTTAACATGTGAAACTTCTATGGGCCCCACCATAATGTATGTATTAGATCTACGTTGTCCATCCATTATGCCCTATCATTTTGGGGTATGAGCCTTAAAACGAAGCAGATGCAGAGCTTGAATAAACCACCACACAAAAAGAAGTCTGGATTGAATGGATACCATTGAAATCCTTCAAAGGGCTCACCTTGACGTTTAATTTTATTTTTTCTTACACATACACTCACACCAATGCACTCACACCACATTCGGATTTCACTAGAATGGATATTTGAACCCATGACCTCTTATTGAAGCTCTTCTGAGTCTATCATTGAGGCAACCTCAACCAAGGAAAAACACAAATATGAACTTGATCCAGGCTTTCTTTAGCCCCAGTAAGTTTTATCAGTAGACATCTAATTCCCACTGTTTCATGTGGTGTGGTCTACTTGAAATTGCATCCACCTCTTTTGGGATCATTTCCTAAAATGATTAAAAAAAAAATAGATGGACAGTGTGTATCTAACACGTACATCATGGTGGGGCCACTGAAGTTCCACACATCAAATCATGGCTTTTCAAATCTCTGGAATCAGATTCGTTACTGCCAGCTCAATTTTCAGGGCATCCTTTGTGGACGCGGTTTGGCTGGTAACCCACCATCAGCCACCTAGGGTCAACACTCCATAGGGCCACCATGATGTATGTGTTTTATTCGTATCATTCATTTATTTTGACAGCTCTTTTTAGGACATAATCCTAAAAATGAGTCGGATCTAAATCTAAGGTAGAACACACCAGCCAAACCGCGTTGCACACCGTAGTGATTGAACTCATACTATTAAAATTGTCCTACAGTAATGTTTATTTGCCATCCAACCTATTGATTAGGTCACATAACCTTAATAAATGGACTCCCAGGAGTTTCAACACCGGGTCAAGAGTTCGAGTACCCACCAGTGGTGAAATCCTATGGCGTGCGTGTGTGGGGTGTGTAAGCGTGTGTTAATAAAAAAAAAAAAAAGGTCACATAACCTTAATAAATGGAAAACACACATATCAGCTTGATATAAAACTTCTGTGACCGCCAAGAAGATTTCAAGAATTCAATCCCCACCTGTTCCGTGTGATGTGGTCCACTTGAACTTTTGATCTACGTAATTTTTGGGCTCATGCACTAAAATGACCTGAAAAATAGATGGACGATATAGATAAAACAGGTACATCCTCTGACACCAGCAGGCTGGCTGATACCAAATTTGAATGATATCCAAAACTCAAGTAGACCACCCCCACGTGCAGCAGTGGGGATTAAATCCCTACCATTGAAAACTTCCTAAGGATACAAAAGTTTTAGATACAATTGATATTTATGTTCTCCTTTCATCCAAGTCGCTCTACCAACAGTTAGATGGCAAATTAGTATTACAGTGGACACTAGAAAGGTTTCAACGGTGGGTATCATTATCCTCACTGCTTTCTTTGAGGTGGTGCGTTTGAGCTCTGGATCTGCCTCGTTTTTGAGATCATGCCCTAAAATGATCTTGCCAGATGGATAGACGGTGTGGATATAACACATATATCATGGTAAGTCCCACAGGTTTGCCACGTTATATGCTATGTACTAAGCAATCCAGTCCAACGATTTTTTATTTTATTTTTTTTTATTTTTTTTTTTATTTTTCAACTGACCTCATTTGACGTCATAAAAGTAGGCAGCACAGGAATTCGCTGTGCACCACTCAAGACAACATGCTCCGGCTGAGAAACCAACGCCACAAGCGGCGCTTTCCTTGTAAGCTACGCATTTGCAAGCGATACACTCGTGCGTGCTACACGTGTCTGAGTGTGGCACGTACGTTGTATCCGGCCGTTGAATTTGTGGGATGTGGTGAGTGTGATCTTGCCGTAAAATAAGTAGGTCTTTTTGTCATGTGGGCCACGTTTGAGTGAAAATGTACGTTAGAAAATGATAATGATCGGATGATCCACGTGTTGCGCTCCTGATAATTGGATCAGCCCGAGGTTCTACCAGGGCACAGTCGCCATTGAGACTATCAGATGAGCGGTTCAGATCTCTCACATGTGTCGAACACCCTCGAGTGTAAGTAGCATTTTTCGTGATTGCCTAGTGAGCAAGTGATGGGCTGTATATCCACTTATTCCATCAATTTTTTAAACTTATTTCATGACATGATAAAAAAAACATTTGAAGCATAACCAAATCTGAAGTGGACCAATTGATTTTAGTTAATTAAAATAATAAAAATATTAGTCTTGCACATGTATTTTTTAATTCAAATTTAAAAATACTTTGAATTTTGTTTTTTACTCTAATATCCTTTTCTTATTTGAAAAAGTTAAAATTTATGAAATTTTATAGTCTAACATTAATTAAAGAGAAATAATTAAGAGGATTTATAAGATTTGAGTTCTCTAATATTTTTATTTAAAGAATGCTCTTGCGACATAAACAATGGATTGTGAGGTAATGTGGCTGTTGTGGCGCTAGTGACGACACAAGTATCTATTAAGCCAATAAATCTCAACTATTACAATGTCTTGGTCAGCCAACTCTTACTGTTATACCTTTAGACCGTGAAAATGGTTGGTTTGGCCAAAAATTGCCGTTGCATCTTCATTTCTCAACATCTTAATGTAGGCGTACACAAAACACAGATATCAACTCACACTTTCATAGCTTACAAAAGGTCTTTAATGGTCAATGACTACTATTTTCTAGGGTGTGGTCTACTTGAGATTTGGATATATTTCAATTTTTAACCATGTCAAAAATGAGCTGAGAAAAGTTATGGATAGTAGGTATACAACACATACATTGAGGTGATCCCTTAACCCCTGGGGCTCACCTACAACCTAATCAGTGGGGGAAATGTCAGCTGAGGTGGCAGAATTTGAATAGCAGATTAGCCATGTGCTGCTGTGAGAGATGGCCTCGGTGGGACAATTTTCGAACATACTTTTCATGACCATCTTTAATAGCCTGTGGCCTAATCAAGTCCCACCACTCGAGCCAGGGGGCCTGGTGATTTAGTCATCATGCATCCATGTCTCATTTCTCATAACATATATTGTATGACCTGGGGTCCTTACTCTTGCTGGGGTGGTAGACTCTAAAAAGTTTCAACACCCGGTCAAGGGTTCGAGTACCCATAGGTGCATGGTGAAATCCCACTACGGCATGAGTGTGTGTGGGTGTATATATATATATGTGTGTGTGTGTGTGTGTGTGTCCCCTGCCCCACTCTGTCGAAGCCGACCGAGAATCTGATGCTCCTATCTTTCGACCCTGAGGAATCGACTAATCAACCGGTACAGTGAAGCAGTGAAAAAGACCCCACTATTCGTCGATCGGGGGGGGGGGGGGGGGGGGGGGCATGATTCGATACTGTCATCCTGCCCGCCTTTCTATCCACTGCTGAATGAAGCCGTTGACCTACCATCCCTTCTAGCCCTACCCGATTCGCCGGGAAGGGGGATTTGATGAGGACTTCTCCATACGTTGCTTCATATATGTGTGATGAGGACTTCTCCATACGTTGCTTCATATATGTGTGTGTGTGTGGTGTGTGTGTGTGTGTGTGTGTGTGTGTGTGTGTGTGTGTGTGTGTGTGTGTGACCTGGCCACCATAGATGCTATAATAACTTGATGCGGTGGGGTTTCATTGAGCCACATGCCAACCTAGCAACTTTCAAACATGCTTTGTTAGGCCTATCTGTTGAAGTGATAAAAGTCCCTTGATATACATTGATACACCACACTCTGACAGCTTGAGCTTTTGGATTGAATGATTGTTTGACATGGTATCAAAGCAAAAGATCCTATGTTCGAATCTCGAGAACAGCAAAAATATGCCTCTAAAATATTATTTTCCCACGGGGGACCAGGAAAATTAGGTCCGGCTCCGGGAACGGGTAATCAAGCCCGACCTATTTATGGTTGAGTGTCCCTCCACCCTCGTCAGTATGTTCCCGTGCGGAGTTTCCATCCCGCACATGCGGGGGTGTTGAAGTGATAAAAGTCCCTTGATATACATTGATACACCACACTTTGACAGCTTGAGCTTTTGGAGTGAATGGTTGTTTGACACTATCTCTAATAACAGTAGCACATGGTTGTGATAGGGTTGCCACCAACATCAGTGGCAGTTAGCCAGCTTCTGTTAACTGTCTATTATTTTCCTATTGGGGGTGGCCCACTTGATGAGCAGACTAGCCTCATTTTTTCTCTAGGTCATTTTCAAGGTGGGGCCCACCTTATGTATCGCTAGGATGTCCCATGCACTCATCCAGGTTGTGCAGAAAATCTCCAGAAGACTCTGAAAGGTGGGGTTCACCTTATTTGCAGGCAGGGGGCTAATCGGCCCGCTGTGGCTTGACTTACTTTTGGACTTGGCTAATTTTTGGGGTGTCCCTTCATACTCTTTTGGGTGTTCCTGATTAGCGGATTGGATGGCATATGACGGAAACGGATTGCACACGGACACTGTTAGTAGCAAGGTGGTGCTTTGTGGGCCCCACCATAATGTACATGTTCTATCCACGCCGTTCATTAGGGATCATTATTTTAGAGCATGAACCCAAAAATGAGGTGGACGGTGACATTAAAAACTTCTTTGGGCCCACTGTAATGTTTATTTGCCACCCAACTTATTAATTAGGTCAGGCGGATCTGGATGATAGAAAAAGACAAATATCAGCATGATTCGAAACTTTTGTGGCCCCAGATGTTTTAAACAGCATGGGCGTTCAATCACTGCTGTTTTCTAAATGGTCCACCTGAGATTTGGATTTTCGTCATTTTTGGCTCATGCCATAAAATGAGCTAAAAAAATAGATGGACAGCGTACATAAAACATGCACATCATGGTGGGGCCTACAGTGACCATCGCTTTAAGCACTACCACCCCAATTCTATACATGTCTTATTTTTCGGTCAGCCTCATTATCGAAGCAAACTCTGCAAGAAAGATATCACAAATTTTTAAGAATTTCAGGAGACTCGAATCCTTCTACGAATTTTAGTCATTGACGGAATGGGTGATTTTTTTTTATAAAAAAAACTTTAGTTATGGATTTATTTATGAGAAAAATAAGAAAGAGGCGTCGAACGGCGCTTTGATAATTTTAAACCTTAGGACTCATTTTGATGACACCTAAAATTGTGTTTGGCTCTTTTCTTTTATCAAGAGAAATAAAAAGGGTTAACCATGCATTTAGTTGCACCATATATCATGAAATTTCATGATTAGTTAGTTTATTTTAGTGAAAAATATCACAAAATATGGTACAACCAAACACACCCTCAAGCCATTAGCTCAACGACCATAAACCCTTTGATCATTTGGAGAAGGATTTGTTTACTTATTTGTTTTAGAAATCTGGCTCCACCCAAATTGTTTTTGGCTCACCTAAACTTTAGGACCCATTTGGATGACACTCAAAATTGCATTTGCCTCTTTTATTTTATTAAGAGAAATAACAAGGGTTAACCTGGCCTTTGGTTGCACGAAATATCATGAAATTTCATGATTAGTAGGTTTAATTTAGTGCAAAATATCATGAAATATGGTGCAACCAAACACGCCCTTAAGCAATTAGCTCGACGGCCTTTGACACTTTAATTATTAGAAAGCATTTGTTTGCTTGTTTGTTTAGTAATTTGGTTACACCCAGAATGTTTTTTGCTCACCTAAACCTTAGGACCCATTTGGATGACACCTAAAATTGAGTTTGGCTCTTTTCTTTTATTTAGAGAAATAAAAAGGGTTCAACTTGTTTTTGGTTGCACCAAATATCATGACATTTCATGATTAGTCGATTTCATTTAGTACAAAATATCAGGAAATATGGTGCAACCAAACACACCCTCAAGCAATTAGCTTGATGAGCTTCAATGCTTTGATAATTTGAAATAATTTGTTTGCTTGTCTGTTTTAGTAATTTGGTTCCACTCGGAATGCTTTTGGCTCACTTAAACCTTAGGACCCATTTAGATGCCACCCAAAATTGAGTTCGACTCTTTTCTTTTATTAAGAGAATTAAAAAAAGGTTTAATTCACTCACCTTTGGTTGCACCAAATATCATGATAATTCATGATTAGTCAGTTGAATTTAGTGCAAAATATCATGAAATATGGTGCAACCAAACATACCCTCAAGCAATTGGCTTGACGACCTTTGACATACTTTGATTATTTGAAAGGATTTGTTTGCTTGTTTGTTTTAGTAATTTGGTTCCACCGAAAATATTTATGGCTCACAAAAACCTTAGGATCCATTTGGATGACACCCAAAATTCAGTTTAGCTCTTTCTTTTATTAGGAGAAATAAAAAGGGTCTACTCCACGGTTTGGTTGTAACAAATATCACAAAATATCATGATAATTCATTATTAGTCAGTTTAATTTAGTGCAAAATCTGACGAAATATAGTGCAACCAAACACACCCTTAAGCAATTAGCTCGGCCACAAACAAATACAAAATGTAACAAATTACATGGCGTTAAGCGCTGGTTTGCAGCCCCCTCTTTGAGTCGAGGTGGAACTCAATTTTGGTATCATTTGTGTGGTGTTTCCACCATCCGATGCATTGTCTTGCATAGTTTCGACAAATGGCAACCAAAAATGTAATTTTTATGATGGATAGACACTTAGAATGTGTTTTAGACCATTCATGAGATTTACAGTCCATCTTTGACGATAAGGTTCTAAACTTTGTACAAACTCTTAGTCGAACGATCCTAGCAATTATGCGAATTTTCATAATGAACGGACAGTGGGAAATGGTCTAATTTGATGTTCCACTCCAAGGTACTTAGGGCTTAAGTTAACTAGTTTTAAAAGGATCAGGAAACTTCTAATTAGGTGGATTTTGAACTAAACCAAAGTGCTTTCCTAGATTTTCATGATCTAAATTAAGTCCACTGCCCGAGTGTAAGAAAATAATTTTTATGATCATGAGACACTAAATGAAGGGTTTATGGGCTAATTTGTTAGTTTAGGTATTTTCATGATAATCTAATAGTGAATGTTTGGTTTGTACGGTATCCAATAGCTTGGGTTTAAAATTTGGATTCGATTGGATCACTAGAAGTGGTCCGTTTAATCATTCTAGGTCTAGGTTAATGTGAATTGTTATAACTTTTGGGTCATCTTGGAAATCACATTTATGCATCTCCGTTCGTAATTTCGACGGTGGGTTTAGGGTGTTTATCAACTTGGTGAAGAGAATGAACGGTTTATCTTCGGGACCACATTTCCTAATCGATGACTAAGATGAGTTGATATACTAGATCTCCATGATTTAGTGGCCCATTTGAGATTTTGGTTTTATGGAATAGTTCCTTTAGCTATTCTACATTAATACCATTGTTTACTTTGGAATAGATTATCATTATTTGGTTAGAAAATGTGATGGGTCCATAAGGGCATTTTTGTAATTTATGATTGTATTCTAAAGATAACTTATTTTGATTAGATTATATGTTTTGAGCAACTTTCATAACCGATGTTCCTCTTAATTCTTAATAACGGAGGTTATATAGGCAATCTTTCATATTAGCGGAAGTGAAAACTTCCTATAGAATATTTAAACAAAAAATTTCTACATAATAATCTAGACCTTTTCAGACCCGAGTATGAAAAATTTGGGTTCTTACACCTTTACTGTTCTACTACTAAATGGCCTCGTTTCTCTCATCACACCATCACTTGACCTGCCCGCCTCAACGATTATGTTTGTCCCACCCTTCCACTTACATCATCTCCTACTTCACCTCCTTCACGACCCTATGTAGGTACTGAAAACCAAGAGAAGCTGAAGTTTTTCTCTATTTCAGACAACCCAAAGGGGTTGAATATATAAAGATTACAAACATCTATACAAAGAAAATAATGAAATTGAAAATCGGAATCCCCTCTACATATGGAAACTAACTATATAAGGTATGCTAGCTGTACAAGGTATGTGAGCCTGTTTAACATCCCCCCTTAAACTAATGCTGGTCATCGACAAGTAATAATTTGCCAACTAGAAATGAGTGATGTGCAGAAGTGAGGGACTTGGTGAGAATGTCTGCAATCTGATCATGGGATGCAACATGTGGAAGAGAAATGAGCCCAGACTGAAATTTCTCGCGGATAAAGTGACAGTCAACTTCAATATGCTTCGTCCGTTCATGAAAAATCGGATTAGAGGCAATCTGAATGACACTTAAATTATCAACATGGAGCAGAGTAGGATTCTGCAGAGGAACACTCAAGTCAGAAAGAAGTCCACGTAGCTAGACAAGCTCACTACACACAGCGGACATCACCCGATACTCGGCTTCGGTGCTTGATTTGGAAACAGTGGTCTGCTTCTTACACTTCCAAGAGATGAGAGAAGTGCCGAGAAAAACACAGTAGCCAGTGGTAGATCGTCGTGTGAGAGCGCAACCGACCCAATCAGCATCCGAATAAGCACGGAGATCCAGAGTCGCCGTAGAGGAGAAGAATAGTGATCGATCTAGAGTTCCACGTAAGTACCGTAGGATGCGCAACACCGTAGTCATATGAAGAATCTGAGGAGCAGAAACAAATTGACTAACGACTTGGACAGCGTAGGCAATATCAGAGCGAGTCATAGTTAAGTAAACCAGACTCCCAACCAAACGGCGGTATAAGTCGGGTTGTGTGAGCAGATCACCATCATCATGGCCATATTGAACGTTAAGTTCTAAGGGAGTCTGAACTGTCTTCTGATCTGTCAATGATGCCAGGGCAAGAAGATCCGTGGTATATTTACGCTGGCTGACCAGGATCCCACGTTTAGAACGTGAAATTTCAAGCCTAAGAAAGTATGTGAGATGACCGAGATCCTTCATCTTGAAGGAGGATTGCAGAACTTCCTTTAAAGCCGAGATGCCAGTAGCATCACTACCAGTCATAAGTAAGTCATCAACATAGACGAGGACAATGACAATTCCGCGAGTAGTGGTGCGCAAAAATAAGGATGGGTCATGACCACTTTAAGTAAAGCCGGCACCCGTAACAACAATGTGAAAGCGTTGGAACCATGCCCGAGGTGCCTGTTTGAGGCCATACAGGGCTTTCTTCAGGCGACATACCTTATTGTCAGGGATTAAGGAATCAGGAGGAGGTTTCAAATATACTGTTTCTTGGAGGTCTCCATGAAGAAAAGCATTTTTCACATCCATTTGAGAAAGTGGCCAAGAGCGGACGGACGATATTGCCATAAGAGTACGAACCGTTTTCGTCTTGGCCACGGGAGCGAATGTCTCATCATAATCAATTATGTATTCCTGTTTGTAACCCTGAGCGACAAGTCGAGCCTTGTATCTATCCAATGATCCATCAGACTTGAGCTTGACAAAGTAAATCCATTTACTACTAATTAGCTGTTGGTCAGCGGGTCAAGTAACAATGTCCCATGTATAATTATCATCCAATGCCACAAGTTCTTCTGCCATAGTCTTCTTCCAACAATCATGAGTGCCTGCCTGAGAGTATGAAGTAGGAATAGAAACAATATCCAGAGTAGCATTCATGGCAGACATAGAGTATATCAAGTAATCAGGCGCTCGATGTACACGATCGGAACGACGTATCGAGGTAGGTTCAGGATCTGCAACAGGTACATTAGGTTCGGGTTGAGTAATAGGTGGTGGATCTGTACACGGACGACGTGAGTAAACCTGCAATAGACGAGGGAGAGTACTCGATGCAAAAGGAATATCAGGAAAGGTGGTTAGACCAGGAGATTTTGGGGCGCACACAGGAGGAAGATCTGAATGAAAGACAATATGTTCAAAAAAAAAACATGTCATGAAACCCGAACACGACGTGCGACCGGATCATAACATCGAAACCCCTTCTGAGTTTCTCCAAATCCCAAGTACATACATTTGATCGATTTTGGAGACAATTTATTACGCTCACGTGAAGCCAAATGAACATAACAGACACAACCAAAAACACGAAATGTGGAATATGTAGGAGGTGAGCCATTGAGAACAAAGTATGAAGATTTACTGTTCAGAACATTGGTTGGCATCCGGTTAATCAAGTTGACTGAATGTAACATTGCTTCCGCCCAGAAAGAACGAGGAACACTGATAGCTGTCATCAGGGTGTTGGCGGTTTCAACAATATGTCGATTTTTTCGTTCAGCCACCCCGTTCTTTTGTGGAGTATCAAAACAGGTGGTTTGATTAATAATCCCATGACTCTGAAGAAATGTACGAAAATTGGTTGAGAGATATTCCCCCTAAGTCAGAGCGAAGAGTTTATACTGGAACCCGAAATTGAGTTTTCACCATAGAGCGAAATATCTTGAATTTTTCAAAAACCTATGACTTTTGTGCAAAAAGTAAATCTAGGTGTAACTTGTGAAATCATCAATGAATATAACATAGTAACGTAACCTAGAGAGAGACATAATAGGTGAAAGACCCCAGACATCTGTATGCACTAGTTCAAACATAAAAGATGATTCGTAATACTTAGAGGAAAAGGAATACACTTACTTTTTGAAAGACAACAAGATGAGCAAGAATAATTCAAATTATTTTTATTAAGAGAAACATTCCCTAACATGCCAGAAGAAAATAACTGAATTAACCGATCAGAATGTGGATGACCCAAGCGAAAATGTCACAGTTTCCACAATTTATTTGCCGAACAAATATCTGAAGAAGATGGAGAGAAGAAACAACAAGCCGGAGTGACAGATCGATCAAAGTCCAGCACGTACAGATGACCATGCCGCCTACCCATCCCAAGTACCTTTCCCGGTGCCAGATCCTGCACAAAACAACAGTTGGGAAGAAATATGACTAAGCAGCTATTGGCTGTGAGTTGACCAACTGAAATTAAATTGGAGGAGAGGTTAGGGACATGAAACACATCATGAAGGGTGAACTGGCGATGAGCAGATGGAGAGAAAGTCAATGATCCAACGGACTGAATAGGTAATCTAGTGCCATCCGCAGTAGAAATAGCCTAATTTTCGGTGTATGGATGAATATCACGAAGATGAGATACGACACCAGTCATATGATTGAAAGCACCCGAATCGAAGAACCATGTAGAAGATGGGGATATACCTGACATCCTGGCCACAGAAAGGGCCTAAACGATTTACTGGAGCATTGCAGGAGTCAAGGTGATGAAAGGCCTTCAGCAGAAACAGTAGATGCAGAATCACTAACAGACGGTTCGGAAGAAATAGTGGTAGCAGTAGTAGAAAGAGTACGACACGACCACAACCACGACCACGACCACCACGTCCTCGGCCAAAAGAAGATGCATAGGCACATGTACGACAGTCCTGAATACTATGACTAGTCCGTCGACAATAAGCGCACCATTCTTTGCATTGAGCAACAACATGACCCACCTTGTTGCAGCCGCGACAAGTCAAAGGAGTGAAACCACGTGTTGGTGTAGTGGTGGACACAACAAGCACCATATCAGATGATCTCGGAGTTGAGGAAGGAAGAGAGAGAACTTTCAGTTGTTGTTCCTCAGCCAATAAATCATTAATAACCGAATTCAAGGAGGGATGAGGGCTACGGTTCAAGAGAGCAGCCCGACAATGCTCAAATTCCGGATGCAGCTTCATAAGAAATTGTGTTACTTGCGCACTCTCGCGCATAGATTGGAATATCTTAAAATCATGAGGAAATGTTGGATCCATCATAGTCATCTCCATCCAAATAGTGATAATTTTGATGTTTTGAATACTGCATCACCCTGAGTAAGGTTAACGAGATCCTGTTCCAGGCGGTATAACCTGGCCGCATTACTCTGTTGATAAATTGTCTGGAGATGTTCCCACATTGCCTTAGCAGTGCAATGAGGTGTGAGGCCAATAGCAATGGACCGATCGACCGAATCGAGAATCTAGGTAATAATCCGTCCATTGTTCATGTCTCAATCAGCTAATTTGTCGGCATCCGTGGAAGTGGGGATAGGAACAGTTCCATCAATAAGTCTCCACAAACCATGACCCTTGAGGAAGTTCTGAAAATGGAAGGCCCATAGAGAATAGTTGGTACCATCAACACTACAACGTGGGGCCTCTGTACGTGATGAATTCTTGTCCATTAATATGAAGTAATGTAAAGCACGCAAAGAGTTGTAGCAGAAGAAGGTGTTATATGTACCGTACAGCAAGATACCCCAGGGATTGAAGTTTCTGGATCTGGTGGAATAACAACAGCAACCGGGGTTGTAGATCTAGAAAACTTAGATATGGAACAACAACAATAGGGTCGAGTAAATCTGAAACCGGAACAGGGATGAGCAGATCTGCAGGATCTAGAATAGCAACGGACGATGGATCTGATTTCAAGGGGCGCACGAATGACGAGATCGGATCTTGAAGGTGATGCGATTCTAGAGACAGAATGGCGAGACCGGATCTGCGTGCGGCAACAAAAACGCGTAAGGAAGCAAGGAGACGACGTTCTCGAGCCTGTTAAAGCATACGAAGACGAAGGAAAGCCTTCCTCGAGCGGCGATGAGAAGAGAGAGAGGTCGGACGAGCAAAAGGTCGCCGGATGACGTAGCAGGGGCGGCCGGACGACACAGGAGCGGTCGGACGAGCAGAGGGGTTGCCGGACGACGTAGCAAGGGCGACTGGACGACGTAGGAGCTGTCAGACGAGCAGGGACAGTGGCGGGACGTAGCAGGGATGGGGACCGGACAACGCAGGGGCAGTTTCGGATCAGTGAATCTTTGATACCATGAAAACCGAGATGAGCTGAAACTTTTCTGTATTTGAGACAACCCAAAGGGGTTGAATATATAGAGATTACAAACATCTATACAAGGAAAATAATGAAATTGAAAATCGGAATCCCCTCTACATATGGAAACTAACTATACAAGGTATGCTAGCTATACAAGGTATGTGAGCCTGTCTAACAGGTACTCCTTATCCATTGTCTAATTTCCTTTCATATCATTGTTCTTCTACTGACCATGTCACTCTACTTTCATCTATTTCTTCTTATGATGAGCCCATATCATTTTCTCAAGATGTTAAAATTCCTCATTAGCATGAAGCAATGGCTATAGAAATTCAGGCATGGGAGTATAATCAAACTTGGACTCTGCAAACCCTACCCATAGGCAAAAAACCTATTGGCTGTAAATGGGTGTATAAAAACAAATATCATGTTACTGGAACTCTCAAGTGTTACAAAGTGCGTTTGGTGGCCAAAGGATACACTTCGATTAAATGTTAGGATTTTCTTGAAACTTTCACATAGATCGCCAAAGTTGTTATAGTACGATGTCTCTCGGCTGTCACTGCTATTTACAATTAGCCAATCCATCAATTAGACATCAATAATGTTTTTCTTCATGGAGATCTTCATGAAAAAAATCTATATAACGATTCCCCTTAACTTTGTAAAGCAGGGGAGCACCGTGTTTACTGCCTTAATAAAATCTCTCATAAATCTCTCTATGGTCCCCGACAAGGATTTAGAAACTAGTTTGCAAAATTTTCGTCTGCGCTCAAAGAAGTTGGATGCCATTAGTCCTTAGCATACTACTCGCTTTTCGCCCATTCCAATGGCACACCGTTCACTGCAGTTCTCATCGATATTATTGACTGGAAATGATCAAACTGCTATTGCTATATTGAAGGACTTCATTTACACCAAGTTTCATATTAAAGATCTCAGCTCATTAAAATACTTCTTAGGCATTAAGGTGGCTCGTTCTCCCACTTGGACTTTCCATAGTCAATAGAAATATACTCTCAACATTGTTCAGGATAGTGGTTATCTTGGTGCTTGGCCCCCCTCTTTTCCTATGGAATAAAACCTATGTTTGACTAATGATTAATGTACAACTCTTTCAGACCCCACTGTGTATCGATGACTCATTCGACATTTTATCTACTTAAGTGTCACTCGCCCTGATATTGTTTATGCAGTCAATGTTCTTGGTCAATTCATACACAGTCCTCGCCAACCTCATTATGATGCGGTCATTCATGTGCTTTGGTATCTCAAAGCTTCTCCTGAAAAGGGTGTCCTTCTACTTGCCTGTAGCTCTCAATTATCGGCTTATTGTGATTTAGACTGGGCTAGTTGCACTCAAACCCGATGATCTACTACGAATTACTTTAGGACGCTTGGACAAAGCCCCATCTCTTGGAAAACAAAAAAAAACTAACTATTGTTTCACGTTCATCTGTTGAGGCTGAGAATCGCGCCATGGGTAATGCTGCTTGTGAAATCACTTGGCTTAAAAATCTCCTTTAAGATGTCCGTGTTCATCATTCCTAACCAATGTGGCTTTATCGTGACAATCAATTGGTTCTTCACATTGCTAGTAATCCAAATTTTCATGAATGGACTAAACATATAGAGATTGATTGTCTCCTTATTTGAGAAAAGATATCGTCTGGGGTTCTCTGCACTTCATATGTGCCTTCCAATCAACAACTTGTGGACATCTTCACCAAACACCTAGGTCGAGACCATTTTCATCTTTTACTCGGCAAGTTGCTCATTACGGATCTCCACTTACCAATTTGAGGGGAGAGTATTAGGAAGTGTTTAATTAAGGATGTTTTCCTTCCATGTTTGCTGAGATTTGATAAAAAAAAATTCTCATTTTATTTTTTCCTTTTTGCGGCCATTCCTTTTGTATATATACACCACAATGAATTGAATGAGAATACATGAAAAATTCAAAATTCATTTTCTATCAAAAAGTGATTATTTGATAGTCATCATAATTACTTGGACAATCTTTGCCATTTAATTGGTGACACATGCACAAATGAGCAATAGAAAACAGAAATTACCAACAACTATCATGAATGAGAAAAAGGTAGGTTTCTAGAAGGTTAAATTGACTGATAAAAAAAATGAGCCATCAAGAGAATAGAAATTTTGTCTAATGGTCTTTTTAATATGGTTAGAGTATACATGTAT
Source organism: Magnolia officinalis (assembly GCA_021015155.1). Lineage (NCBI taxonomy): Eukaryota > Viridiplantae > Streptophyta > Magnoliopsida > Magnoliales > Magnoliaceae > Magnolia > Magnolia officinalis. The sequence continues at coordinate 20,151,214 of JAJHSJ010000005.1, read as the reverse complement.
TTGTATTTATAGTTGGTTTGATGAAATAAGCTAAGAGAACACTACGATACAATATCATCAACATGCTGTAAGACATTTGCTGCTGGATTTGTGCCATTGTTTGTCAAGTTCCATCAATTGAAAAAATGTAATTTTGTGAAAAGGCGTACGAAGAGGCAGTTTATGTGCAATTAGCTCGCGAGACACATGCTTCATGGTTGGACGAGATTCAGGTTTGGCGTGCAAACATGCAAGAGCGAGTCGCACTACTGAAACAACTTCGGTTGCGACTTGATCCATGGGAGCTGGGAGACGTTGATCTAACACATTCTTCAACAATATGTTTTCTCCACTAGACAATGATGATAAAGAGGAGATTAGATCCCCTGGATGCCTCCCCATGATCACTTCGAGCGATACAACCCCAAAGCTATATACGTCGCATTTTTCGGTCAGCCTCATTGTGGAAGCAAACTCTGCATGAAAGATATGACAATTTTCTAAGAATTTCGGGAGATTCGAATCCATTTATGAATTTTAGTCATTGATAGAGTAGGTAAAGAATTTTCTTTTATTTATTTATTTATAACTTTAGTTATAGATTAATCTTATGAGAAAAATGAGAAAGAGGCGTCGAATGGCACTTCGATCATTTGAAACCTTAGGACCCATTTGGATGACATCCAAAATTTTGTTTGGGTCTTTTGTTTCATTAAGATAAATAAGAAGGGTTAATTTTGTGTTTGGTTGCATCAAATATCATGAAATTTTATGATAATTCATGATTAGTCAGTTTAATTTAGTGCAAACTATCATGAAATATGGTACAACCTAACACGCCCTCAAGCAATTAGCTTGACGACCATCAACCCCTTGATCATTTGGAAGGATTTGTTTGCTTGTTTGTTTTAGTAATTTGGTTCCACCCAAAACGTTTTTGGCTCACCTAAGCTTTAGGACCCATTTGGATGATACCCAAAATTGCATATGGCTTTTTTATGTTATTAAGAGAAATAACAAGGGTTAACGCCATGTTTGGTTGCACCAAATATCATAAATTTTCATGATAATATATGATTAGTCGGTTTAATTTAGTTCAAAAAATCATGAAATATGGTGCAACCAAACACACCCTCAAGCAATTAGCTTGACGACCTTTGACACTTTGATCATTTGAAAGGATTTGGCTGCTTGTTTGTTATAGTAATTTGGTCCCCCCAAAATGTTTTTGGCTTTGCTAAACCTTAGGACCCATTTTGATGACACCCAAAATTTGCATTTGGCTCTTTTCTTTTATTAAGAGAAATAAAAAGAGTTAACCCTGCGTTTGGTTGCACCAAATATCATGAAATTTTATGATAATTCATGATTAGTCAATTTAATTTAGTGTAAAATATCATGAAATATGGTGCAACCAAACACACCCTCACGCAATTAGCTTGATGACCTTCCATACTTGGATCGTTTCAAAGGATTTGTTTACTTGTTTGTTTTAGTAATTTGTTTCCACCCAAAATGTTTTTGGCTCACCTAAACCTAAGGACCCATTTGGATGACACCTAAAATTGCATTTGTCCTTTTCTTTTATTAATAGAAACAAAAAGGGTTAACCTGCGTTTGGTTGCGCCACATATCATGATAATTCATAATTAGTCAGTTTAATTTAGTGCAAAATATACTGAAATATGGTGCAACCAAACACACCGTCGAGCAATTATCTCGACAAAGAAAAAATACAAAATGTAACAAATTACCTGGTGCCATGTACCCGTAAGTACCCTGGAGGACGGTCCAATTAGACGAATTTGGATTCAAAAGCCGGGCAATGCCGAAATCAGCAACACAAGCCTCGAAATCGGAATTCAACAAAATATTCTTACTCGATATGTCCCGGTGAACCAACGGCTTAGGGCCGTCGTGGTGCATGTAACACAAGGCCCAAGCAATGCCTTTGATAACATTCACCCTCTTAACCCAATCCAATTCGACGGCGCAGTCGGCATTGTTCAAAACAATATCTAAGCTTCCTCTTTCCATGTACTCATATACAAGGAACTTGTACCGGGTGTGCGAACAAAACCCATAAAGCTTTACGATGTTACGGTGCCGGATGTTTATCAATGCTCGTATCTCATTTCTAAAACCTTTCATGTCGACGAGCTCGCCATTGTCTGATGAGTGGAATCTCTTTACAGCTACCACCTGACCTGTCGACAGCTCGGCTTCATAGACCATGCCGTTCCCTCCCATGCCGATGCAATATATGTCGTTGAAACCTTCGGTTGCTTCCATGATGTCTTCATATACATTCTTCCCGTCGTAATTCCATATTGAAAATATATCACCATCGGTCAATTCGCTTGCTTGGTTTCTTATGTTTCTCGTCCTTTGGCAACAGACGAAGTAGATTGTGATGAATACAAAGACGAAAACTAGTGCGGCGGAGAGCGGAATGAGGATCAAAGTCATAGTTTTGGGGCCTTTTTTCTTGTTGTCGTTGTCCATTTTTCCTACAAAATGGTTTGCAGTCCATGCAGAATTGTTAGGTTCGTTATTTCTTGAGTCCAAACAGGAAAATGCATGGACTAGTTTATAAGGATGGTGGAAGAGGGGTCCACATGAAATACAGATGACTTGTACATATCAGAGTCGACTCGTCCGAGTTAACTCGGACTTGGTCAAGTTGCCCTGACTCGGACGAGTCGCCCTGACTTGGCCGAGTCATGACTGAGTCCTAAAACCTTGGCTCACATGGTCATGGGCCCACCTTTCTCGTACCGGTGGGCAGGGTTACAATTGGGTTTGCTGGTTCCACCATGTTTGGGCTCAGGCCCATTGTTGGGGCCCATTCCTGAGATGGCCCACCAAATTTTCTTGATTGGGGAGCTAAGAATCTGGCTGGTGGGCCTCACCCAACCCCTTGACACATGGGCTGGGCTGGATTATGCATCTGGCTGGCCCTGTTGCAAACCCGGACAAGTAGGGCTCTTCCCCTACAACTAGAGGTGGGCATCGAATCAAGTCGGATGAAGTTGGGGCTGATCCGACTTGATCCGGTTTTGAAATAGGCCTGACCCGAACTCGACCCGACTTGGTACCAAGTCCAGCATACCTGACCCAATCCGAGTTCAGGTCTGGCTTGGACTAATTCGGACCAAGTACGACCCGACAACAAGTACCGAGTCGGGCCGGGTGCAACGGGTATCCAGGGGCTGAAATCACAACTCAAAACCTATATTCACTTGACAGAAATGCAGCCTCTCCATCAGCTACACGGCATCTTAGATTTGAAACGTTAGATCTAAGTTTTTCTTTAACATATATGTATGAGTCGAGTTGGATTTCGGGTCGAGTCAAGTCGAGTAACTGGGTGACTCGAACTCAACTCGGTTTGATTTCGGATTCGACGAAATCAACTCGATTCATCAACTCACCCACTCGCTTCAGATTTAGTTGGATATAAATGAGTCGGACGAGTTGAGTTTGCCGAGTTGATTCGTCCCGTGCTCAGCTCTACCTACAAAGTATGTACAAGATCCAAACATATCATCATCTGAACCCCACATTGTATGTACCATATACGAAAATTCTACCAATTGGAAAATTCTAACCTTTGAATTAGACTATCTTTTTGGAAATAAAAAAACAAAAAGATGGTCAAAAGAACATGTTTCACATTTTTATAACCATCCATTTCTTTAAACCCAAAAAGTCCTCTAATAGAACGGTTAGGATTGCCAAATCAGTGTAGTTTTGGGGGTATGGCCCATCCAAGTTGGGGCTCACCTGATGATACGTTCCGATCTTACACACGTGTGCAAGATCTGAGTCGTCCACTAAGTGCGTCCCACCGTCCATGATAACTGACTAAAATTCGCATGACACCCTAGATGGGCCAAGCTGGGCCAGGCCTGATTAATGGGCTCTTCCAAACGGGCTCAACTTTTATACCCTGGTCAGGCCCATGGGCCTAATATTTCAATCCAAGCCCGACCCGAAGTGGGCCACGCCAAAATCTCAACGGCCAGCGCAGTAGCCCCTAATTCACACTCCTAATTTAGGGATTTTCACTGCAAAATTCCTCAAATTTATTATTTTATAGAGGGTTTTTGGAGGGAGTAAAATGACCAAAATGCCCTCACCCATTTTTATGTGGTCATTGAGCATTGTAAGGCCATATGTTATGTGTATGAGATTTTAATCCATGTATCCTGCCATTACAATCAGATGGACCAAAAAGAAATAATCCATTCATCAGGTGGGCCACACATGAATTGTTGTATGAGATGGATAATTTCACTACTTAGAAATCAGTTTTTGGGACTTTTGAAAAGTCAAATAAGAGTGTAAATTAAGACAGAGTAAGGCATAGATGACTTAGTCAGATAATCTTTATTTTAGAAAGAAAACATGACTTAGCTAATCGTGGTTAGCTCGACCCATTGATTAATTATATAGTTGTCCATTCTTCAAATTTACATAAAAATATAAAAGTTTGATACTCTGGTAGAGCATGATGGATGATACGCACCACTTAGAAATTGCATTTGTCTTGTAAATATATAATTCAAATTTAACTGTCCAAATTATGAGTCCAGATTAGATGCATCATGCACGAATTGGATTTTATGGACATTTATTTGATGGTAGAAAAATGAAAAATATCTAATGGTCCTATTTTAACAAACAAGGGTCCACAATTTAATGGTTGGGCTTGCTCCACCAATCGGTTGAATGTATATATTATCTTTTTCACCAACGTGCCACTTGCATAGGACATCCTTACTATGAAAATGGCAGGCCCTACCATTAAGATTGCCTCACACAAAATCCAGACCTTTCCACTCATCATGTGGACCACACTCCAGGAATCAATGGACAACCAATGGTCTGACTCTACATACAGTTGTGGCCCACCTGATGAGTGGATCAGCTTGATTTTCTGGACAGGTGATGGTTAGTATAGTACATACCATTTTCATGGTACAGATGTCCTACACATGTTGCACAGTGCTAGAAAAAATAATAAAAATGACAGATTATCATATAGAATCATTACAAAGGGTAACATTCTATTTTGATCAAGCTCATTTGATTGTTCTTGCTTTCAACCCAAAAGAAAAACACACTTATTACAAAAAAAAAAAAAAAAATCATCTCTCCTTTGAAAAAAGAAAAGAAAAAGAAGCAACTCAACAATTTGAGAGATTGTTACTTGTTAATCACATCACTAATCAAAATTGGAGTAAAAATAAAATAAAGTGGGGTGTAATAAATGTTTTAAAACCGGAACGAAGTAGCCCATCAGTTTGGAATGAACCAGTAGCCGATCCGTGCCGGCTCACTACCGAAACCGTTTCGAATTCAGATCACCTGGTTCAGGTTTAAGCTCACTTCTTTGTTTGACTAGGCGGTGGCGGACCGAACCATTAGCCTTAATTTTTCTAAATTTAAAGTAATTTTAGTTAATTTAATTATCACATCATGGTGGTTGAACCAGTTCGACCAGTGGTCAAACCCAGACTGGGTCTGAACTGGTCCACAAAAATGCATGGACATTTTAAACATTGGGTAGGATAACATAAACTAAATTCATGAACAAACCAAAGGAAGTAATTGTTAGATGGACAAAGTTAGTAGAAATTATCATCAGTGTTACCTTCATATTGCTCCATCGCAGTCCTTTCGCCGGAGTGTTGCACATGAGACAGCTTCCGCTGGCTTTCGGCGCCGACGTCGAAGGGACTAAAACTAGTGGGAGACCATGGATGGAGGAGAGTCTCTGCTTCTGATTCTCCTGATGTTGTAGCAGTGACAAAAGAAGAAGAAAATAGCAAAAACACAGCATAGATGAAGAGAAGAGAGAATGATTTTTGAGAGAATGGTTTTTTCACTCCCATGATTGCTTTGTTTTTTGTGATTTTTGCTCATTTGGTGAGATGTTTTGAATTAAAATAAGGCACGCCTCTCTCTCTCTCTCTCAGTCAAAGTCTTCTTGCTTGACTTATTCTTCTTTCATATCGGAAAGGGGAGAATTAATTATATCGTGTTATTTTGGTGTATGGTATTGAATGTGCATGCATACATTTTCTGTCCATGTGGCATGCATTTGAATTAATCAAAACCGACCAAATTGTTGGTATAAATATATAAATGGGACCCACTTAATAATACTATAAAAATAATGATAATAAATATATTTTGACACTACACCAAAATCATCAAAGTGGTACGGTTGGGATTTTGGTTCAGAAACGGCTTTAAGCCGATCCTGATTTGAGACGGTAGCCAACCGTACTCAATTCCTTGTGTTATACGTTGTTCCTTTCACTGGTTTGTTGGTGTGTACTAATTGAGTGTTGGATCTTCTTATTTCTTGAAACATTGTTTTATTGTTTTATTTTGAAACATATGGACGGCATGGATTCGATCAGTAACTTCTGAGTGGACCCCACAAGGCCCAAGAGGCACATTGTTATATATCTGCCGCAGACTACCAATGGGTTTTAGCCCTTTCTAACGCCAAAAGCCCTAAAATCCCTCATTTCGCATCCATCGCCGTCTCCGTCTCCGTCTCCGTCTCCCTCTCTCCCTCTCCCTCTCCCTCTCCCTCTCAAGCTCCCTCTCTTTCGATCTTCCGATCTCAATCCTCTCTCTCTCTCTCTCTCGAATCTACCTCTCCCTCTACAGCAACGGCGCATCGTCTCCAGCAACCGCGCATCCTCTCCAACATCATCTCCAGCATCGTCTTCACCACTCTAAGTGCGGCCAGCAGCTCCGCCCTTCACCTCTTCCCCGGCCATTTCTGGTAAACAATGGGACCAATGATCTAGATGGTCTGGGTTTTTATAGATGTATGTCATTTATACAACGGATGCAGATATAGAATAGTCTTGCCATTCATCATTTGTTGTGAATGTTTAAGGTGTGCACAACATCTGTTTGATGAAATGGCTCTGTTTTAACAATTTTCAATTTATATTTTCACATTGGTGGGCTCACTTATTGAATGGATTAGATCATTCAATGATAAATATGATTCTTGGGAGCCCTTTGTTGAGCCAATGGATGGATTTCTAACATGATCTTTCATACTGCATATTCTAGTATTCCAGCATTCCGTTTCTTAATAGGTTTATCTGAATCTGTCATTTGGTCCCATTCGTGCATTACACAGGCTCTTTATGAAGTGTTGACCAATTCTTTCTTCCTGTATGTAAGCCCATATATCCTCAGTATACATTTAGTATTGGTAGGATTCCCATCAATACTACTCATTCTAGATTGTTTAGAAGGTAACTTCGGTTGTCTACCTACCTGAAAAAAAGTGATAGCTTGGTAAAGGATCAGCTGAAAGTTTAGCAGCATATCCTTATTGGCAATGATTGCTACTCTACAACTTGTTCAGCTCTTTTTCTTCCATGTTCTTCTCATAAAAAAAGGTAAAATCTGAAATTATTTGTCACTTAATTTTTTAAATGCTTTAAATTCTTGCTATGAAAATTACTGCTAGCTACTCCATTCCTTTTGTGGTTTGTATATGTAAAGGAAGATAGTATTTTATTTAGTACTCTGCACGCCAACCATTTGAAGAAATGCCTAACCAAGACCCTTTTTTGGAGAAACCATGCTAGCAGTGGTCCAGTTTGACCCACACAAGTCGTTGTATGGTTGGATGAAAACCACTGTACAACTATCCAGTTGATCCTTCTTTGATGGACCATTGTATAAATTCACATGGAATTGACAACTTTAATCGTTTGATCAGTGACTTTTCCTTGTTAAATGTGGACTGTAGAACTTTTTTTTTGTTTGAAAGCCATTAATCGGATGGTCACCATCATCTCTTATTAGTTGTGAAAAACTATCAGCATTTTTGTAATTTTCTAGCAACTGGTAATGGAAGTTGTGAAAAACTAGTGGAATGTGGGTATTTTGCAATAACAATGAATTAATCATGTGTTTATCTACAAACCATATGTTTTTATGTGTATTCACAGATGTCCTGTTATTGGCATGGGAATCTACAAACTAGTGGAGTGCGGAATGCCAGCAGCATCAATGGTGGATCAGTTCTGTTCAGTTTCACCCATTTCAGTAGGCCAGGTAAGGTTTGTTCTATGGTTGTTTGTATCTTGGTAGATCAGGTTGAATGTTGGAATTCGTGTTCATGTTTTCAAGAAGAAACTAAAAGTACAACAACTAATAGGCACATGGCAACCCAGAAACAACTATCTAGATGTCCAATCTCTCACAAGTTAGATTTTTTATCCAACTGATTTGAGTCCATGTTTTCAAGTTTTCTAACCATATTTGAAGCAACATAAGGGATGCAATGGTAGTATCAATGTATTGTATTGCCCAAGGGGCTAATGTCATCATTTTCATTTGAAGCCTTTTCTGCCACCCCACTCTACCAAGGGGCGGATGTGATATGCCAAAATAAATAAAGATCATGTTTTCCTTAAATTTCCAACGTTTTCTATTTTTCCACAAAATTTCTGCATGATTTGTGACATAAGGTTTGAATAGTGGGAATTCCAGGTTGGCCCTTCTGTCGGAATTTCTGCCAGTGATGAGTTGTGGGTGGCCTGCTACATCCTTGAGGTATCTGCCAGTGATGATGAATTTCTGCAGAGATTGTTGGAGTTGTTCTTTCATTTGATCCAAAACCGATCCAAATCTGTTCAAAATCATCTTTGAAATTCCACTCACTTGAACCCAAAAATCAATTGAATCTGCTTCATTTAGATCTCTATGTATTTGTATTAAATTTCTATTACTGTGTATGCATTTCTTATTTCCTTGTGGCTTTTGGTGCTGGTTATTTTGAGCCAATCTCGCTTAACTTGTGCTAGGTACCTTGTGCACTAAGAGCCACGTGGGACAAATCAGGAGTAGTCATCATCCCTTATTATCAAACAACAATAGTTTCTTATGATTTACGATCTGATTTTTGATTTGACTATTAAATATTTTTTCGGAACATTGGTCATATAAACTCTGTTTTGAGTTTGACAACAGCTCTATGCCATACCTATCTCAATTGCAGTAGTCTTTTGCCCACAAGATATCATATCCAGACTGTTCATTGTTCCTTTCAGTTTGTTGGATGATGAACGGTCACAAATCAGGACCAGCTATCATCCCTGATTGTAAAAAATTTAAATAAATAAATAAAAAAAGAATAGTGCCCCGTGATCTATGATCTGATTTTGTGATTTGATTATTCAACTTTTCTTGAAAGATTGGTCATGGAAACTCTATCTTGATCTTCACAATGTTTCAATAGCAAGTCTTTTACCTACTGGATATTAAATCCTATATATATTACAGACATTTACTTATATTAGTTTTGTCACTCGACTAACGAAATAGTCAGTGTTTGAGATTTTTGTTTTATTTTTTTATTATTGCATTTATTTCATTTATTGTTGGATGAATGAATGGAAATTACGGATCTAAAACGATTACTAAAAGACACTTCTTAGAAAAGGATCCACTTTCTAAGGTTTTGAATGGCTGGATCTCCTTCTCTTTCGATCTCCCTCTCCCGATCTCAATCCTCTCTCTCGATCTCCCTCTCCCGATCTCAACCCTCTTTCTTGATCTCCCTCTCACTCTCCCTCCCTCTCTCTCGATATCCCTCTCGTCTATGTAACAGGTCTGGCGGTTGGCAGCCCCTTTGGACTGGATATCAGATCACTTGAACGTTCTGGCCTGAGAAGAATTACTCGTTGTGGTCAGTACCCCACCATCCTGACCCTGAGAAAGAGGACCAAAGTATGACTTTCCCAACTTCGAGAAATATTCCACAAGATTAGTTAGCGCTGGTGCAGACGATGCAGCCTTCGTCGTCATGTCACTAGAGAGCAAAAGTGCGTCGCAAAATGGCTGTGGCATAGATCCCAACGGGATGAATTCTGATATTTGAGATGCCTCACAGGCATGAGGAAGCAAGGGAGGAGGAAAAACAGCGAAACTAATGGGAAGATTTCAGTGACATGGTTGCAGAGGTTTGTTTGGGTGACACAGTTCTGCTCATTTTAATTGCATGTTGATTTGTTCAGACAAGTCATTAATGAGACGGGATCATTGCAGGTTGAGAAGAAGAAGAAGAGGCAGGAAAGGAAGGGAAATCTAAGAAGAGAGATTTCAAGTTTTAGGAGGTTGATTTTCGTGTCCCTAATTTTTGTGTGGGAGGCCTAATTGTGTTGGTTTAACTTACGTTGGAGTCAAATCTTCCCGCCTTGTTGGTTGAGGTGTTAGTGCATCAGATCAGTTGTAATAGAGGTGTAATGGGTTGTATATAGATGGATTAGATTGGACCTGAAGCCGACCAGTTTAGCAATAAGATATAGATGTGGGTCCAGACCCTGATCCACTGTGTCGTCAGGACCGGCCCCTTGGTATGTTTTGTTACTTAAATTGTGATAGAGATAATCCTATTCTACCATCTTCTTAAGAATTGAAGATTGAAGAATCCACTTCTGCTTTATTTTTCTCAAGAATTCCTTGTGTTGCTCTATTTGTGGATTATATCTATTTAAGATGTCACAGTCACTATATTGGGCTGGGGGTCTGCAGAGGGCAATCGGGGTCATCAATTACCATAGGCATATGCACATGTTAAGATTCAAGAAAGTCAAGGCCTTGACACTGCTTGATCAGGAAAGTCTCATCCTAAAGTGCTGTTCTGTTGCTAAAGCATCTATTACATATGATCAGAAAGTCTCCTGTTTACAAGTGATATGAAGGCTTGTTCACATAGTAAAGGTAGGGTCTTAGGATTGAAGATTGAAACCGAACTTGTAAAGCTAACCCCAAATAGCTGGGCCAAGGTTACAATGATGATGGTGTATTCTTTGTAGATTTCTCATATTTGAATCAATTTTCATTTTGCAGGATTTTGTAGCTATGACGTGCACAAGAACAACTGAATTTTCTGACATCAAGAAGAGAAGATATTTGTTTCCTCTGTTGGTATTGTTGCTTATTATGCCTTATTTTTCACCACAGTTTATGGGATATAAATACGTGAATGGGAATATATGAGAATGGCTTTTGTAGAATTTCAATTCTTACTTTGCTATTTTACAGGTGGGAATTGGATTGCTCATACTTCAGCAACTGAGTGGAATCAATGGCATTATATTTTAGCAACATCTTTAAAGCTGCTGGTAAGTTTAGCTTCTAAAATACCCCTTGAGATGGAACTGAAACCTTGCAATTACATCATATAATGGTGGCTGAATTCCCTTGGTTCCATAGTCATCTTGGTTCTAGTCAGCTACTATTTAAGAAGCATACTCCAAAGAGAATTGCAATGTTGGGCACATGGGCTAGATGTGTGTCAAGCATGCTTTGATGTTTGTCAAGGACACCATCATTATCGTCATTGTCATCAGCAACATCATCTGCCCGTTTCTTCTATTTCGGTTTGGTTTATTTTCATGGTATCTTGTCAAAAACGCGATAACTGCCCACCTAGCATCAAGTTAAGAACATGAGCCTTGCTCCATTCTGCAATAATTCTGTTTTGCTTGTGGATTTAATGATGATGCAGTCATCTGAATTTTGAAATTTTCTTTTATTGGAACTAATGAATATGATGACCAAATTACAGAGAATATCACAGGTCTGAGCAAAGCAGACCTGTTGTTGTTGCATTTGTACTCAATGATCTTGGTAATTCTTATGGAATGTTTGAATCCATCTAAAATGAAAGTTTCTATATAAGGTCTTTTTCAATGCTACTACAGTGCTTGAAAAGTCGTTGTTCTTGATTTTGTTAATGTGTTAACTGAAATACTTGGAATGACTGAAGTTGTTTCCACAAACTCCAAAGCAATGATAAAATCTCTTGAAAATTTTCAAGTGGACATTGTTTTTTCTTGGTAAGCATTCATATTTTGCAAGATTTTGACATGAAAGTTGATATGGTATGTATCTTTATAAACTTCTAGTGCTTGGGTGGTAGACTCTCGGGAGTTTCAACACTCGGTTGAGGGTTTGAGTATCCATAGGTGGTGAAAGCCCACTACGGCGTGAGTGTGTGCAGTGTAAATTTTTTTTTTTTTTTTTTTTTTTTAAAAGCTTCTAGTGCTGTAAATAAATGCCTATGCTTCTTTTTTTTTTTTTTAATCTTTTTTCTTTTGTTACAGCTAATGCTTATATACCAGGACAGCCATCTAACCTGTCAGGTATGTGTTTGACATCTATAAATAAATGGTATTTAACCATCATAATGCTGCTATGATTTCTACAGAGAAAACATTGATGTTTCTCATTGCACTGAGTTCTGATTCTCTCGAGTTTACTTCAAAACAGTCAGTGCGAAACACTTGGATTGTCTTATTTAGTATTTTATGTTCTGGGTATTCATGGCAGGTGTTTCAACAAAACCTACTTTCAAGCATATACCCAAGGTACTTTCCTTTTTCCTTTTCTCCATGTTTCCGTTAATAAAAATGATATGAGAATCTCTATGGTCTAAAGATGCAAAAAGGCAAAAAGGACTTTTCCAACATATAGCTTTTGGGTAAGAATCTCTAGTTGACGAAGTAGTTGTGTCAAATAGTTGAAGGGTATCTGTTCTTGAAGTTTCTAACTGTGTCTTTCTACTCTTTGATTTTGATTTCAGAAAGGGATGCTTTTCTTTGATGTGGCTCAGTCACTACACCAAAAATGAAGTGAATTGAAACAGATGAGATTTTGGTTTAGAAATGGTTATAAGCCGTACCTGATTTTAAAACGGTTACAAACGGTCAGGGAATATTTGTTTTGAACTCAAGACTAGCTAAATCAGATTCAGCAAAACTGAATCTATTTGATCTTGGTGATGATTTCTGGTATTCCCAAATAGTGTTTGTTTCTTGTATTACATTTAATAAGAACAAGACCCTCTTTCATGAGCATCTCTGACTAACATGGGACATGTTATTGTGAAGATTGTTGTGCATGTTATTTTCTTGACTTAGTGCTATTGATTTAAGGAAGAGGACTCAATGCCTATGCCAATCCATACTGACACGTCTATAAACCCATTTTGTAGGTCTTCTTTTTGGACTCGCTGAAAATTTTTCTTTCCCTATATGGCCACGAGTTGCCTGTGCTTTGCATGGATATTTCATCAGATGGAGATTTGATAGTTAGCGGTTCTGCAGACAAAAATTTCTTTTTTCATCCTGTTTTGTTTACTGAAATGGTCCTCTGCATTTTTAAAAGCAGGTGAAGGATTGGGTGTTATTGAGAAAAAAAAAGTGATTCTGCAACGTACTGGAACTAGATCTGTTTGGTTCCTTAGCTACATTTTTTCTTCATCGCTTCCTTTCACTTTTTACAATGACTGATCTCCTGAAACTGCTGTAGTTTACAAGTATTTTGCCTTGAAAATTGTTTTTAAGGGAAAAAATGGAAATAGATTCTTTAGGCAAGAAAAGGTTGTAGCATACAACCGCCTATAGGTGATTGGTTCTCTTTAAAATTTAGTCCTATTAGGACCTCTATCTGTTACTTATGGTCTGTGAATGTAGAGCAGTATCAAGAGGCATTCCCCTACAGTTTAATATGTTATAAACTAAAAGCATGTTATCAATATGGTGTTTCAGAGGTACAGGGCTTATAGCCATGACACCATTGTCCTGGCTAGAGCTGAGTATGGAAGTGGAAGCTCTCAAGATTGGGTTGCCAAGGTTCCAATTGTGATTTGCTTGGCATTTTGGTTACCACATAATGCATGTAACAACTAATTCTCTAAAATTGTTATAATTTTCTGCAATCCAGTTACCACATAAAGTTTGCTTTCACTGTTAATATCCTCACTTTGTTTCTCTTCATTGTTTTTCTCTCTGATTTTGCATTGCAGGTATTTGGCATTAAAACCTTTATGAAAACTTTTTACCATTTAAAGATGCTCATATGAATGATTGGTCTTCAAATTTTGATTATGTCACTTTCTAGTAGTTTATAGGAATGCAATTACAGTGTTTGAGGATGCTTCCTTGTTTCCAATGCTTATCATGTTCATTGTTTTTCATGGATAAACAGAACATACATAATTCAATTCATTAGCTGAGTTGGAAATCTGTCTTCTGGTTTCCAGGCCCAACTTAGCTGAGTTTCATAAAACTCCGTGACTCAGCCCAGCGTTTGAGAAATTGTTTCCTTGCTCTGCTGCTTTCAGGCTTTGCTGTTTGGTTTTTCAGCAAATTGTGCTCTCAGGTTTGGCTAAATTTTCAATTCAAGCTAAAATTAGCTGCCTTTGTTGAATCTTTGATCACTTCCTTGTCAAAGGTTTATCATTCTATTCTTAAATGGTTCTTCAACATGAATTAAAGAACTTTGCACTGGTGGGTTACTTTGTTCTCCTTTGTAGGAAATAGATCTTTTCTGCCATTGTAAAATTAGGAATACGCTAATCCAATGAAAGAAATTGAGAACAGAGGAACTTTGGGGGTTTACTTTTATTCTCTGTTTCTTTAATCAATAAATGTGGGAATGACCAAGAGTCAAAAGTACTTTGGGGGTTTACGTTTGGATTCTCAATGAAGTACAAATATATTTCAGCTTTTCCACCATTTTTTTTTTCCCAGCTCTAACAGATATGATCAATACTTCTACACTTTGATTCATAGGGTCATAATGTTGTGTTGATCTCCAACCATCAGACAGAAGCTGAACCAATGATAATTGCCTTGTTGCTTGAGACATCACACCCTCATGTTGCTGAGAAGATGGTATGCTACTTTGTTGTTTGTTTTATTCTAGCCCACTGAATGAAAAGACAATCATGATTGTTCTTATTGACTAAATATTAATTGTGCTTTGTACCACAGACCTATGTTGCTAGAGATAGGGTTGTGACAGATCCTGTTTGCAAGCCCTTCAGCATAGGAAGGTGCTCATGAAGCTTAGTGATTTGACTATATTTATTGAACTCTCACAATGTTTATTACTGCACACTGTTTTGTGCCAGGAATCTTCTCCGTGTATACTCAAAGAAGCACATGCATGACATTCTTGAGCTTGCTGAGATGAAAAAGAAAGCCAAAACCCTGAGACTTGAGGAAATGGCTCTGCTTTTAAGGTATATCTGCTTTGTTTAATTCCTTTTATTTCCGATGATACATTTCGAAATACCCTTAAAAAAGATAAGACCTTTAGAAATGTGAAAGATGCAGAAGAGAGATTTGACACACCAATGCTAGTGACATAGCAAGAATCTATGCATTTAATTAATTAATTAATTTATTTATTGAGGCCTATATGAGTTTTTAAAAGGTGCACTGATATTTCGAACATTGGCTGTAAGGAGCTTGTGAAATGTATCTTTGTTGCCAAGCATATGAGACCGCATGTGGGGGGGCCCTCAGAGTGATCTAGACATTGTTCGGGTCATCCATTTGCAAATTATCAAAACCGTTGATCCTGTCCCTCGATAGATTTTATGTCGTGATCCATCATTCTGCAGCTTGTGGGATTCACCGGTCAGGCAAAAAATCGTGTTCATAGAATCCACTGTTTGGATTATTTATAGTCGTCCATTGTCCAAGAACTTGTGTGGCCAATCTAATAAATTGAATGTCCTAAATTCCACCAGGTCATCTACATGGCAGGGCCCACCTAATGCATGGGCTAGACAAAACATCGAGATGGAGGTCAGATTACTTGGCAAAGAAAAATGGCGTTAAAGAGTTCCATCGAAGGTTTTGAGATATTTTCCTTTGGCACCAAGGCTACAAGGCTATACAGGTGTGCATTCAATGTTAAATATAATTTTAATATTATCCTATATACAGTCCATTGATACATTTGGGCAGAGAACATCACATTATAGAGGTGTTACAAGGTCAGTAGGAGCCCTCTTTCTCTCCTCTTGTTTATCGTTTTTGTTTATGAGTTATTTTAGTTCATATATGGTGGTTTGTCACTGTAACTATTTTGGGGCTTTTAGTCTCTTGCTTTCTTTCTTTTATTTATTTATTTTTTGCCTTAAAAAAATAAATTGAGAGTTCCTCTCATACGGACACAACGTCCACATCACTGCAGTGGATCATGACGAACCTAGTGAAGCATCAGGATGTGCAGGCCAAGTTGGTGGAAGAGATCGATCAGGTTGTGGGGGATGGACGAGAAGACATTGAAGATGAGGATTTACAGCGGATGTCATATCTGAAGGCAGTGATCATTCAAGAAAAGAGCAAGGAATCGTTGGATTATGGAAGCCTGGAAATGAAATGTCGTATTGAAATTGGAAATTGAAATTGAAATTGAAATGTATACTAGAAAAGAAGGAAAAGATCAAGTGTGAACATTCTATTGTCCTTTTCTTTTATTTGTGTAATTATCTGGCATATAATACAAGTAGATTACATACCCCTCTCTCATATAATGAACAAAGGGGTTTTAAATCGTTCTTAAAATTCCGTCCTAAAATCTGACCGTTGGCAGCATTAATAGGCGTTCAAAAACGTCTTACCTAAAATGCGACCGTTGGCACCAGAACGGTTTAAAACCGTTCCTAAAATTCCGTTTCTAAAAATTGAAACGGTAACCAAAACGGTTCTAAACCGTTCCTGTTTTTCTACGACGCCTCATTTAGGAACGGTTTGAAACCGTTAAGATTTAGGAACGGTTTTAAATGAAACCGTTCATCTAGGAATAGAAGAATGTTTTATAAACGTCCATTTTAATGACGATTTGAGGTGTTGTAGTGTGATTGCATCGAATGGATTGGTGAAATGAGAAATTGTTAATGGTTGATACTTTGAAAGTCCGAAGTTAATTTTTATTTTTACACTAAAATATAGTGGGGCCATGGTTTAGACGGTTTTGATTTAGGTATTTTTGTGTATTTAATTGATTATGAAGTCTGGAGGTGTAATTATCTTCCGTGCGCTTGAGTGTGTTCTTGATCCCGGTCGTGTAATGGGGACGCGGTTTGCCTGGACTGGCGACTGGACGGTTCTCTTTGGACTCCACAATGATGTATGTGTTTTATCCACGCCGTCCACTTAAGCCTGGGACCCGCCTCATTTTTTGGTTCATATATTAAAGTTATCTGAAAAAAGTGTTGAACGGCGTGGATAAAACACTTACATCACGGTAGGCCCCACAGAGGCCTGCCTGGACGGATTACGGTCCACTGTGATGTATACCTCTTATCCACGCCGTCCATCTATTTTTTTCAGATCATTTGAGGGCATGAAGCAAAATTGAAGGATATCAAATGCTTAAGTGGACCACACCACAGGAAACAGTAGGAATTGAATGCCTACCTATGAAAACTTCCTGGGGCCACTGAAGTTTCGGATCAAGCTGATATTTATCTGTCTTCTTCTTTTTTTTTTTTTTTCGTTTTTCCATGTATGTGTAGTGTACCTTATGAACAGGTTGATAACAAATAAACATCACTGCTAGCCTTACGAAGGTTTTAACGGTGGATGTCATTACCCCAACTGTTTCCAGTGGTGTGGTGCATTCGAGCTTTTGATATGCTTCAATTCTATATTGATAACATAAAATGCTCTGTAAAAACGGATGGACGGTGTGGATAAGACTCACATATCACGGTTGGGTCCACAAAGCTTGCACAGTACGCTTACACAGCATGCAATCCGCTCTCGTGGTGTGGCACACACCACCGACCTAGTTGTGTGTTGACGTGGTACAGTTTTACGGGCTTCATCATGATATATATGTTATATCCACACCGTCCATCTATTTTGAGAGATCATTTTAGGGTATAATCTCAAAAAACGAGGAGACCCAAAGCTTAAGTGGACCACACCACAGAAAGCAGCGGGGACAATGATGCCCACCGTTGAAACCTTTTTTGGGGCACCATGATGTTTATTTTCCATCCAACCTGTTAATGAGGTCACACAAACCTGAATTAAGGGGAAACATAAATATCAGCTTGATCTGAACTTTCTGTGGTCCCCAAGAAGTTTCTAATGGCAGGTGTTCAATCCCCACTGCTTTCTTAGGTGTGGTCCAATTGAGCTTTGGATCTGCCTCATTTTTGGCCTCATGCCATGAAATAATCTTACAAAATAGATGGACAGTGTGGATATTACACATATATCATGGTGGGCCCCACAGAACTTTTCCAATTCAACACATCTGGGAGGTGGCGCAATCCGTGTCCCTTAAAATCACACTGACCTGACAATCCTAACCGTCACGGAAAGAAGAAACATTCTGCAAGCCACAGGCAATGATCTCATGAATGGACGGATAACATCGTCTGATCAGTTCAATTTGAGCCATAGATCTGGACGCTCAATGATGGATGGTTTGGATCTCATTGCAGGTTCCACATGTACTATTTTTGGATAAGGACATAACGGTCCACTCCTTTAAAAACAAGACGTTACGGTCTTCTCATCGTAGCATGGTTAGTCAAGATTACAAAGGGTAGATGTAACACGTGGAGCCCTTTCTTTATATGCGGGACTTCCAGGAAGCGGGGCTGACGCGGACTGCCTGGAAAAAAAATATAAAAGGTCACTATGCGTCTAAGACACGGGTTGAATAGGACCATAGTAGAAAATTAGAGGTGTAAACGGGTTGGCAAGATACCCCAGCTTGATCTCGGCTCGGATCGGTCCTCGGGCTTGATTGGCCAACTCGGCCAGGCTCAGATTGGTCCTTGGGCTTGATTGGCTAGCTTGGCTTGGTTCAGTCAATAGCTTGGGCTAGTTCAAGTCGAATTCGTCCATGCAACATTTTCATAAACACATGGACTACACCTTGAAAATTTCACTGTATGTAAAACAGCAGTAATAATTTTATGAGTATTTTACTAAACACCTTATAAACAACATAAAAATCAAGAAAAAAAAAAAAAAGGCTATTTGTTTCAGATATACATGCCTTCATTGCCACCAACCACACTTTGTTGACTCATTTAATCAAATACTAAGTGACCAACATTAATATCAAAGTAACCGAGTCACTGAACTAATTTGATCCGAGTTTGATTCGAGTTGGGTTCGATCTAAGTCAAGTTAAGGTTTGGTTTAAAAATTTTGTTGAGCTTAAGAAATCAGCTCAAACTGAGTTTCGAACGGAGTTGAGTCAAGCGAGCTAACTGAGCTAACTCGGTTCATGTATAACCCTATAGAAAATCATATTTGAAAAGTTGTTTGGATCCTGTATTCTAGTCAACTACATAAGGATTACATGTGAGATATTGTTGCAACTCTTTAGGTAATTCCCACTGGCTAAAAATGACATGTTTTAAAAAGTAGGGCTTATGATCACCAAGTGGGCCACTTGATGATCATCAAGCCATAATTGCAGAGATGAGTGGCTTTGATCTGTCAATTATTTCATTGTACCATGGATGATGTAACTGCATTCGAACAAGTGCAATATCTCACATGTCATTAGAGATGGCTCGGTGGATAATATATACCATGGAACAACTTTCAAACATACTTTGTGCGGATCCATCTCTTAAAACAGCTCATGACCCAATTAAATCTGCTAAGAGATGGAGTCCACACGCAAAGTATATTTGAAAATCGATCAATGAAATAAGTTTTCGATCGAGTTCCATTTCTATAATAACACATGGCCTAATCAAATCCTACCATGTGTGGTCAGTAGCTAAGGCACCATGCAATCCGGGTCACTCTAATGATGAATGGAGCATAACTGAAAATTGGCAATTCTAAGATAATATTAACCGTTTGATTTTAACCATGCATTAAAAAGTCAATGAATGAATGGTTAGGACTTGTTGATCATTTTGATATTAGATAATGGCACCATCCATAGCGGAACTCGGTATTGGGAGGGTCCACATAGGTGTACTTGATGCCATATGGAGGGATGGAGGGGATGAATCACCAACATTTTTAAGTGGTGCAAAACTAACACAGGACTAATGTTGGACTCTAACCCCTCGTAATACTCTCATAGAGTGTGATGGTGTGACCGATTAAATTACTCAGAATTGTATATGTATAATGAAAATGCAAAGTATCCATTCATTGTGTTTCATCAAAAGAAAATCTACTTATAAGAGGTTAGGAATTTACAATAAATCTGATTTTGAGATTATGATTTAATTTGAGTTCATGTATGTCACATGCATGCACAACTTCTTAATACCGCCGAATCAAGTGTCAATACTGCTTGAGCATAATATAACCTTTTATGATGGTGGCCTGTATCATCACATACATCTCATATAATACTAATAAAAAAGCGTCAAGTGAGTTTGCCAGGCATGAGGCTCATAATTTTTTTAAAAAAAAGGAAAAAAAATACTTAATTTCTTGTAGGGAATTCTTTATTTTCATTGTAAGCCCACACTGCCGCACGTTCATGGTGCTGGACCAGGTGCGTGCTAGTACCTGTTAGATGCAATTCCCCTTTGTATAACATACACTGATTTCTAGTTCTTATAATCAGAGCAGGGCTTTGGTGGTCTAGATCATTTGTTTTTTCTATCCATTTCATTGTGGACGGTGTTTACATCTGGCCTGGTATAGTACATGTTGCATAGTGAGATGCAGCCACGTGTTGGCACTCTCATACAAATGATGGGAGGTAAATCGTACTCGGGCATTGACAAATCTTTGATCCACACCCTTCTGTGACATGAACTTGTCAAAATCAGCATGTTTCAGAGTTGTACACACATCAGAAATCGAGAAAAGATGACATATGACCGTTTGTCATGCGTCGAAAATTGATACCCGAGTATGGTGACTCCAATCCCTAGTTCTCAAGTGTGAACCTAGCAAACATGTACGTGAGCGAGTTCTCATATGCCTACGCAGTCTGGTTAACATTCACTCATGATCAATAATCAGAATAACTCTAAATCAATGACATCAAAAGTTAAGCAGATATAAGTAAACCCAGGAATATATGGCTAATATTCAAAATGTATAACTCCAAAAGTGGTATCTACCTAGATGGGGACTACATAAGCCACAATATAATATATGTGTCCAAAATAAATAAAAAATAGTTTAAAGTATTATGCTTTTGCCCAACAATCTTAAAACATGCAAGCCAGTGCAAGTCTACCCGTCTAAGATATTGGTGGTACCTACATTAACAATATCGTATGGTCAACATTTTAAAACACCAGGAGTAAGTAGCTAACTTAGTGGTTTTATTTTCCTAAGCTACGTATGTTATATATCAAAACAATTAATCGCATGTAATTGATGTAAAATGGAAGAAGAAAATGATAAACTGAAAACCAGGGGAAACAGAGTTGGACTGAAAACTCTACTGCTTCATTGATAAGGAAATGACCATTATATAGGCTAAAAAAACAGACGGTTACAAACACAAAAATAGGCACCACTAACATCATGCTAAACAAACTCCTACAAACTAGGCAACAAACAACAATAAACTACTGAACTCCTAAAGACTAGGACAACCCACATCAGCACATTCCAACATGCTGTTACTGATTTATTCAACAATCCCTCTCTTAAACTGATATTCCATATATAACATCAGTTTAATAAGACTCGGACTTAGAAGCGCCATCCCTCAGATAAAGTCCTTTGAACTGAAAACACCAAGTAGCTCCCTGAGCTTCTGAAATGCTGAAAATTTGAGAGGCTTTGTTAGAATATCAGCAATCTGGTCTTCACTTCTGCAGTAAACCAAATTAATAACTCCATCATTCATGAGATCCCTCAAGAAATGATACTTCACATCTATATGCTTGCTTCGACCATGTAGAACAGGAATCTTTGAGAGCTTAATTGCTAAACTGTTGTCACGGTAAATGAGAGTAGGCCCATCTTCTTTGAACTGCAGCTCTTCAAGAATCTTCTTCAGCCAAATAGCTTGACAAGCACAAGCTGTTGCTGCAACAAATTCAGCTTCAGTGGTTGACAATGTGACGACTGGCTGCTTCTTTGATGACCATGAAACAACTCCTGTTACCAACATGAAAACATACCCAGATGTGCTTTTTCGATCATCAGAATCTCTCCTGCATAATCACTATCTGTAAAGCCAAACAAATCTGACTTTTCTCCTTTTTTGAAGAACAACCCAAACTCCTTAGTACCTTGCAAGTACCTTGTTCACTCCCCAAGTATAGGGTTGTGATGTAGTAATAAACTCGGTAAGACCGATGTCGAATCCACAGGGATTGAAACCTGTACGTTATCTGAAAATAACCAGATCTAGAACTAGGCTCAGATGAAATTTAAACCAATTGTGATTTGAAGGACTAATTGTGAAATATTAATATAAAATTTAAGAAAATTCAAAGAAGGGAAACTAGGGATTCAAAGGATCCACTTGTAGAGATCAGGGAATTCTACGGTAAAAGATATCAAGATTGAACCTTGGTTAATGCAGTTTCAATAGATCAGACGATTATAAATCAGAATGGATTCCATCACAAAACCATGCCTATGAGACAAAGCCAACAACAGAGTTCAACCAATCCACAACCGATCTATATGATGTATGAGCGTCAGGAAGAGTTCCGTCATTCAACCATGCCTAGGAGACGATGGTGAACAACAAGGCTTCCTAACCCCATAATCAGAATAAGAAGAAGGAAAACTCAAGCCATCACAAATCTAATGTAATATCAGTCACACTAAATCATTAAAAACCAGAAATATTCACATTAATCTTGCTGCAATCAATCAACAATTCAGTCTAACATGAATCATATCCATATAAGCAGACCCATCAAGCTACAAGCTTCACCCCTTAGCCCTAGCTAAGGGGTTTAGCCAACCATGATTGGCTGGATCTCTCAACAATAAAGAGAAGAAAACAGTAAAAACAAAAAAACAATTCTCTCTCTCTGTCTCTCTCTCTCTTCT
Source organism: Magnolia officinalis (assembly GCA_021015155.1). NCBI lineage: Eukaryota > Viridiplantae > Streptophyta > Magnoliopsida > Magnoliales > Magnoliaceae > Magnolia > Magnolia officinalis. Next base: position 20,128,400 of record JAJHSJ010000005.1, on the reverse strand, counting down.
TCACTGTCGTGCGTCCCCTTTTCTCTCTTCTGGTCTCTCTCTTTTATAACTGTTGGAGGTCGGCCCGGGGCGTGGAGAAACTTCATGTAGAAGTTTTCCTTACGCAGCTACAATCGGTGCAGCAGTTCCGCACTCCCCTGCGTAAGCTTTCTTAACGCAGTCAAGAAGATGGGCCAAGAATGACCCGCTTTCCTTACTTCCTTTTGAAACAGATGACATCACTTAGAATGCTTTTCGATGGCCTTCACAATGGACGGTCTGGATCGACCATCCGATCACGATCAGTGGCCCACAACCGCCCGAAAGATCCGGACTTTCCGGTCGTGCGTAAACAGAGCTTGCCGATGGATCGATGCTGGACTCTCTGTGGGACCCACTTCCATTATCCTTTGAGAAATCCAGACCGTCCATTGGTTTTCCCATGAAAAACCGTTCAGTCCTGCTCGGTTTTGGATTCAAACTGTGGTGTTTCACGGACGTTTGCTTGGCACCATCCAACCTCCGTCGAAGCCTTCATATACATGTAGCATCCAAGAAAATCAGTAACTAGGCCAGAGTACAGTCGGTTTGACCTATTGAACTCGATGAACGGTGTGGATCTTCAAAACGTGATGATGGTGGCCCACCAGGGGTCGCTCGCAAGTCCCTGTGCGTAAATTCGGATTTCCGAATTTGGATCGGGTCGGCGACCGCTGACCGTTTTTTACGGTCTGGTGCACCTCCTGTGCACGTGTGATGTGCACACTTTCGTCACGTAAAGTGGGTTCCACCTCGATGTTTTTAGAAATCCGATCCGTTCATCCATATTTCCAGCTCATTTAATGGGTTGAGACCAATTTGAATCATATACGGACATCAAGAGGGTCCCAAATCAGGGTTTTAGGGGATGATGTGTCCGTGGCCACTTCCACAAGGATCTAATGGGTCAAATTTGACATGTACGTTCATTTATGGTCCTCAGACCATGTATGGAGTTTCGAGCTGAACGGATGGTGGAAACCTTGTGATCTTGCATTCTGACTAGCTTTCAGGCTACTTGAGCTTTAGTTTCTCAATTTTCGCAGATCTCTAGCGTGTACATCCATCGATCGTGGTCCCCTGGGGTCTGTCCCATGCTCTGGTGAATTCTGAGCGTTAAATCTCAGCTTTTAGCCCCTTATCTAGTTCCAAGTTCGTAAACACACCCTGCGTCACAAACACAGTAAAAATAAGGCATTAAACATTATTATGTTCGTAAATCTAGGCAGTAATCAGGGTCTGATATGCAATATTTGACCCTCAACATAACCCCCAACCAGCATTTTGCTAGTCCCGAGTAAAATATGCGAAAAAATAAGTTGAGAATTACAAGGCAATTTCTATGCAACCGAGTGAAATCTTGAAAAACGATTCAGATACGAGAAATATAAGATTCATGAATGTTGGGCATTATTCTCTCCTAGACACAAGCACATGGTAAACTTCATAATCAAGTTCAAAGTATTCATCCATCAATTAGAAAAATTCAAAACATTGAGTTCCATGGGTGTATAGTGTAATCTCGGCTTATCGATCATTAAGATTCGATCCGTTATTTCTTGATATCATTGGTAACCAACAAGAGAAATCATGACAACCAAAACCTTACTTAAAACTTTTCTCACAGATCATCCTTTCATTCTTTTAGCTTTTGATTTCTTCTTATTAGAAGTAACGCCAAGAAGGGGAATCACATCCTCACCTATAGGGAGCAAACCTATGGTGAAGACTGTACACCCACCCCTTTTCACATATTATCCGTGTTGAATTAAATCTACACCTATAGGGAGCAAACCTATGGTGAAAACCATTCGCCCAATCCTTTCAATTTCTCAGGTTGGTTCCTTTCAAGCTTAGTGGTCACTAAGTTAATCCTTTAATATCGAACTGAACCTTAATGTGCAAGCAAGATGTGTCTTGTGAAATCATGACTCAATCAATGTTTAAAACCTCTAATCATGGATTAACAATTCGATTTTAACTGTAAAATCTAACAAATAACGGAATCTAAGAGTCACAAATTACCAACATCACTTATCTTGTAATTCTAAATCAAAGATGGCTGTTAAAATCACTTCAAATTCACAAGAAATTTCAGAAAAATTTAAAAATTTTCACAAATTTTGCTCAAGATCAAGAAAACACTGATTAGGAAGCCTAATCTCCCACCCCCAACCTAAAATCTACATTGTCCTCAATGTAAAAGATGTAAGCATGCAATGCACATGGGAGTAATGGGAAGATAGTACCTGGGTAACGAGTCGAGAGAGACTTTTCCATAGAGATCTCAACATGAGAGCGGGTCAGCACAAGAGTAAAACCAATCAAAAGTGAAACACAAATAACAAAAATAAACTCCTACCTATACCACTTTCGCAGGTGCTCTCGATTGCATTTAGTGTATGCAACAAGCCTTTAAACCCCTAGGTTGCCCCTAGTGGACGAGTTGTAGTCTCGTGAGGGTTTGCAGTAATGTTACCCACAAACATTGAACTATCTAACTAGAAAAATGAAATGAATTGAAAAGATGGGTTGCCTCCCAGGAGCGCTAAGTTTAACGTCTTCAACTAGACCAAAGCAACTACCTTAGTCCTATGCAAACAGGAAACCTACCTATACCTCCATCAGACTAGGAGATCATTCCTGGTAAACAAGATCAGTCAGAGGCATGGACATGTCCTCTGAATCAAATTTCTCGACAAATGGCTTTAAGCGATGTCCATTTACTTTGAACTCCTTGCCATTGTCGGGGTCTCTTATCTCGACGTCCCCATGAGGATATGCAGTGATAACAGTAAAAGGGCCGGTCCAACGAGATCGAAGCTTACCTGGAAAGAGATGCAATCGAGAGTTATACAAGAGGACTTTCTGGCCTGGCGTGAATGATTTTCGTAGAATATGTTGGTCATGAAACGCCTTCATCCTGTCCTTGTAAATTCTTGAGTTCTTATACGCGTCGTTCCGGATTTCTTCGAGTTCATTCAACTGAAGTTTGCGAAGCGAGCCAGCGTTGTCCAAATTAAAATTCAAACTTTTGATCGCCCAGTAGGCTCTATGTTCCAACTCCACAGGCAAGTGGCAAACTTTCCCATAGACAAGTCTAAAGGGAGACATTCCAATAGGAGTTTTAAAAGCAGTACGGTACGCCCATAAGGCATCGGTCAATCGAATTGACCAATCCTTACGGTCAGGGTTAACCGTTTTCTCCAAAATGTGTTTGATCTCCCTATTGGAAATCTCAACTTGCCCACTTGTCTGTGGGTGGTATGGGGTGCTCACCTTATGAGAGATACCATATTTCTTCATTAAACTCTCGAATGACCTATTACAAAAGTGTGAGCCCCCATCACTAATGATGGCTCGAGGCATTCCGAATCGGGAAAGGATGTTTTCTTTCAGGAATTTAATGACCGTGCGATGGTCATTAGTTCGACACGGAATCGCTTCGACCCATTTAGTGACATAGTCGACGGCAAGCAAAATACATAAATTCCCAAAAGATTGGGGGAATGGCCCCATGAAATCGATGCCCCAGCAATCAAATGCCTCTATGATAAGAATGGGATTCAAGGGCATCATATTTCGAATGGACAATGCTCCCAATTTCTGACAACGCTCACAAGCTTTGCAAAACTCATGAGTATCCCTGAACATAGTGGGCTAATAGAAGCCACACTGCAGAATTTTGGCCATGGTCTTTTTTGCAGAAAAGTGACCACCACAGGCCTGCGAGTGACAGAAGGAGATGACACTCTGATGCTCATCGTCTGGCACACATCTCCTCAAGATTTGGTCTGGGCAATATTTAAACAAGTATGGATTATCCCAGAAGAAGTTGCGCACCTCGGTGAAAAATTTCTTCTTATCTTGCGTAGTCCAATGTGTCGGTATGGAACCTGTGGCAAGATAATTAGCGATATCAGCAAACCAAGGTGAATGAGAGACTCTAAACAATTGTTCATCAGGGAACATGTCATTGATGTGTGTCATCTCAAGGGAATCAGAGGGATTAAGGCAAGAAAGATGGTCAGCCACTACATTCTCTACTCCCTTTTTATCTTTTATCTCTAGGTCAAATTCCTGGAGTAGGAGGATCCATCGTATCAGGCGGGGCTTAGCATCATTCTTAGACAGAAGATACTTAAGCGTTGTGTGATCAGTGTAAATAATGATCTTGGATCCAATCAAGTAGGACCTAAATTTGTCCAAGGCGAACACTACGGCGAGTTCCTTTTCCATAGTCGAGTAGTTCACTTGGGCAGGATTTAGAGTCTTACTTGCGTAATGAATAACGTAGGGTTTCTTATCTTTTCTCTGGCCTAGAACTGCCCCAAGAGCATAATCAGACGCGTCGCACATAAGTTCAAAAGGAATGCTCTAGTTAGGTGGTTGTATGATGGGTGCACTAGTTAATATGCCCTTAAGCTTAGTGAAAGCTTCTTGACATGGTTCAGTCCACTCGTATGGTGCATCCTTTTGAAGTAAATTACATAGAGGACGAGAGATGAGACTAAAGTCCTTTATGAATCTTCTGTAAAACCCGGCGTGTCTTAAGAAGGATCGCACGTCCCTTATGTTCTTGGGTGGAGGTAGGTTAGAGATAAGATCGATCTTTGCCTTATCCACCTCGATTCCTTTGGATGAAATAATGTGTCCAAAGATCCCTTCTGAACCATGAAATGACACTTCTCCCAATTAAGTACCAAGTTCTTTTCTTCACATCTTTTCAGCACACATTTAAGACGTTTCAAGCACTCGCTGAAAGATGGACTGAAGACAGAGAACTCATCCATGAAGACCTCTAAATATTGCCCCACCATGTCAGAAAATATGCTCATCATACATCGCTGGAAGGTGGCAGGAGCATTACATAGTCCAAACGGCATCCTTCGGTAAGCAAAGGTGCCGTAGGGACATGTAAATGTAGTCTTTTCTTGATCTTCAGGGGCGATCTCTATCTGGTTGTAGCCCGAATACCCATCAAGGAAACAGTAATAGGAATGACCAGCTAACCTTTCCAAGATCTGATCAATGAAGGGCAAAGGAAAGTGGTCTTTCCTCGTGACGGTATTTAATTTCTTGTAGTCAATGTACATCCTCCAACCAGTAGTGACTCTAGTCGGCATGAGTTCATTATTGGCATTGGCTACGATGGTGATCCCGGACTTCTTAGGAACCATCTGAGTTGGACTCACCCATTGACTATCAGATATAGGATATATGATACCCACATCCAATAGTTTAAGAACCTCGGCCTTAAACACTTCCTTCATGTTTGGATTTAATCTACGTTGTGGTTGCCGAGCGGTCTTCGCATTATCCTCAAGATATATGTGGTGAGTACAAATCGAGGGATCGATTCCCTTGAGGTCCGCAATTGTCCATCCCAGGGCTCCCTTATGCTCAAGGAGAGTAGATATGAGCATACTCTCTTGTTCTTTCTCCAGGTGGGCAGAAATCACCACCGGGTATGTCTCATCTTGACCCAAGTATGCATATTTTAAATCAGATGGCAAAGGTTTTAGGTCAAGCTTCGGTGGCTTGAGGTTAGACGGTAGAGACACTTCATCAGTTTGGGGTAACTCTTCAAATTGAGGCCTCCATCGGTTAACTTCAAGTACCGGTACCGCATCAAGCATGGCACACGTCTCCCTAATTATGTCATCATTAAACTCATGGGAGTGGGCCAGGCACGTCTCTAGAGGATCAGAGGATAAGGTAAGGGGTGTCCTATCTTCCACGAAAGTGTCAATCATGTTAATATCATGGATATCGTCATCTTCCTCTACCCGTCTGCCAGTGTTGAAAAAGATAATCATTTCTAATGTCATATTCCCGAAAGACATACTCATGACACCATTCCTGCAATTGATAATTGCGTTTGAAGTGGCAAGGAATGGGCGACCAAGAATGATGGGAATCTGAGTGCTTGTATTGTTGATAGGTTCGGTATCCAGGATGATGAAATCTACTGGGTAGTAAAATCGATCAACCTGGACCAACACATCCTCAATTATCCCTCTTGGTACACGAACAGAGCGATCAGCAAGTTGTAGTGTGGTTAAGGTGGGTTTTAATTCACCTAAACCCAACTGTTTGTATACCGAGTAGGGAATAAGATTAACGCTCGCTCCTAAGTCAAGAAGTGCGTGATCAATTCGATAGTCTCCAATTACACATGATATGTTGGGGCTACCGGGGTCTTTGAATTTTTGCGGCACATGTTGCTTTAGGATGGCACTCACTTTCTCAGTCAGGAAGATTTTCTTTTGAATATTTTGCCGTCTTTTGGTCATACATAAGTCTTTCAAGAATTTGGCATAGGAAGGTATTTGTTTCACGGCATCAAGTAGAGGAATATTGACCTTCACTTGTTTCAACACCTCTAGAATATTTTAAGAGTTAGAGAGAGGTTTTGGTGTAACCAACCGTTGGGGAAATGGAGCAACCGGCTTCCCTTGAGGTTCCGGTTCTAACTCTGGTGGGACATGGCTAGATCCATCTTCTTTATCCACTTCCGGGTCCTTAGGCTTTTCAGCCCTAACCGGAATGGTTTTGTCAATGATCTTTCCACTCCTAAGAGTGGTGATGGATTTAGCTTGCTCCATCTGATTTGAAGAGCCTGGGTCGCTAACTTCATATTACGGTTTAGGATTAGGAAGAGGTTGAGTTGGGAAGCTCCCCTTGTCCCCAATCGTATTTTCAGCCTTAAGTCATTGTATTGCTTTTGTAAGGTCTTGAAAGGCCTGTAGCATACCCTGATTGAAAAGCTCTTGCTTTTGAAAATGTTTCAGAACCGAATCCTCTTGAGGTTTCTCTTGAGTTGGATTTTGATTTAGGAAACCTTGAGGTGTAGCGGTTTGTCCATTCCTCCAACTGAAGTTTGGATGGTTTCTCCAGCCAGGATTGTATGTGTTAGAGGTGGGCCCACTGAAAGGTCTTTGGTAATTGCTTATGGCATTGGATTGCTCATTCAATACCTCTTGAAAGGCAGATATAGTTGGGCAATTCTCAGTAGTGTGAATGTTGCAACCACAAATACTACAAACAATTTCCTTGGCCTTATCCTTCTTTAATTCCATGGCCTCGTGTTTTCGAGTGAGATTGGCTACCTTGGCGTTAATATCATCATTCTCTTTCAGGAGGTACATTCCACCTTTTTCTTTGGAATGATTTGGCCTAGGTGTAGTACTCGGTCTAGGGGAGATGTCTCATGTTTGTGTGTTCTCAGCAAGCTTATCAAAGTAGTCCCACACCTCATCGACACCTTTATTCATAAACTCCCCATTACACATTGTTTCAACTAATTGGCGCATGGGAGACGTCAGTCCATCGTAAAAAAAGTTCGTGATGCGCCACGTTTCAAAACCATGTTGTGGGCATGAACTGACAAGATCTTTGAACCGCTCCCAACATTAGAAGAATGTTTCATCTTCCCTTTGGGCGAAGTTCATGATCGACTTCCTAAGGGTGTTCGTCTTATGATATGGAAAAAACTTTTTAATAAACTCCCTTGTCATGTCATTCCATCTGCCAATAGATTGAGGACGTAGTGAATGTAACCACGTCTTGGCTTTCTCTTTCAAAGAAAAGGGAAGCTTTAACCTGACTGTGTCATTAGACACGTTAGGAAAGTATAGGGTAGTCATGATCTCATCGAACTTTTTCAGATGTAGATATGGATTCTCTGACTCAAGCCCATGAAATTTAGGAAGGAGTTGGATCACCCCTAGCTTGATATCCATATGTCTGCATTCTCCTGAAAAACCATGCATGAGGCGTACTCACCCCCGCCGGTTGTAAGTAATCTCGTAACGTACGAGACGGGGTGCTTGATGCACCTCATTCTCATCCTGGACATCTTCTACCCTAGATTGGGGTAGACGAGGTTGATTTCCAGCCATATCCTCAATTAACTCAGGGGATTTCGAGCGATGTCTAGTCCTACGATGGACAATTAACCCCTCAACTAATCCTCCTTTAGTCAAGAGACGTCGAGTGTTGTCACGAGCCCACTTGGGCATGAAACACTCACAACCCTCAATCAAATTATAAACCTAATCCTAAGAAGGGAAATAAAAATCTAAAAAAAAAAAGAGGGTTGGAAGGAAGTTACCAAATTGGAGTCCCTAAATTAAGATCCTGCAAAAAGAAACCAAAAGAGATTAGTTCCTAAAAATAGAAATTCTAAAGTTAGAAAATTCTAAGGTGGAAACAAAGTTAGTTTCTAGAAAAGGAAAGTTTCCTAAACCTAGAATTAGAAAGTTTCTAAAAATAAAGGAAAAATGAGTTAGTTTCTAAAATTTAAAAAAATTTCTAAAATAAATGAAAGCCTAGAAATAGAAAAGTTCTAAAAATAGAAAGTAGAGAAATTCTAACCTAAAATTAAAAAATCCTAAGAAGAGAATAGCAGTAAACTAGTTTCTAATTTAGAAAAAGAGAAATTCCTAAGAGAGTATAAAATTTCTAAAACAATTAGGAAAGTTCTAAACTAGAAAGTAAGTTAGTAATAGAAATTTGAAAAATAGAAAGTAGAATTAGAAAGAGCTTACCGAATTAGAAATTTCTAAAAGGCCTACAAAACAGGAAAGTTAGTTTCTAAACAGAATAAAATAGAAACCAAAATTAGATTCTAAAAGAGTTAGAATTAGAAACTTACTAAAAAGGAATCCTAATCTAGAATAGCAAGGAAAAAAAATTAAGAGAGAAATTACCAATTTAGAAACCTATCTCAGATCCTACAAAATAAGAAAGTTGGGTTAGTTTCTAAAAAGGGAAAACTATCAAAAAATAGAAAGTTATTTGAAAAAAATTTCTAAAAATTAAAGGAAAACCTAAATTAAAAAATTCTAAAAATAAAACCTAAAAATCAAAAAGGTCCTAATCTTAAACTAATCCTAAAACCGGTTATCTTCAGGAAACGTAGCCGTCAATCCCCGGCAACGGCGCCAAAAACTTGTTCACTCCCCAAGTATAGGGTTGTGATGTAGTAATAAACTCGGTAAGACCAAGGTCGAATCCACAGGGATTGAAACCTGTACGTTATCTGAAAATAACCAGATCTAGAACTAGGCTAAGATGAAATTTAAACCAACTGTGATTTGAAGAACTAATTGTGAAATATTAATCTAAAATTTAAGAAAATTCAGAGAAGGGAAAGTAGGGATTCAGAGGATCCACTTGTATAGATCAGGGAATTCTACGGTAAAAGATATCAAGATTGAACCTTGGTTAATGCAGTTTCAATAGATCAGACGGTTATAAATCAGAATGGATTCCATCACAAAACCATGCCTATGAGACAAAGCCAACAACAGAGTTCAACCAATCCACAACCGATCTTTATGATGTATGAGCGTCAAGAAGAGTTCCGTCATCCAACCATGCCTAGGAGACGATGGTGAACAACAGGGCTTCCTAACCTCATAATTAGAATAAGAAGAAGGAAAACTCAAGCCATCACAGATCTAATGTAATATCAGTCACACTAAATCATTAAAAACCAAAAGTATTCCCATTAATCTTGCTGCAATCAATCAACAATTCAGTCTAACATAAATCATATCCATAGAAGCAGACCCATCAAGCTACAAGCTTCACCCCTTAGCCCTAGCTAAGGGGTCTAGCCAACCATGATTGGCTGGATCTCTCAACAATAAAGAGAAGAAAACAGTAAAAACAAAAAAACAATTCTCTCTCTCTGTCTCTCTCTCTCTCTCTCTCTTCACTGTCGTGCGTCCCCTTTTCTCTCTTCTGGTCTCTCTCTTTTATAACTGCTGGAGGTCGGCCCGGGGCGTGGAGAAACTTCATGTAGAAGTTTTCTTTACGCAGCTACAATCGGTGCAGCAGTTCCGCACTCCCTCGTAAGCTTTCTTAACGCAGTCAAGAAGATGGGCTAAGAATGACCCGCTTTCCTTGCTTCCTTTTGAAACAGATGACGTCACTTAGAATTCTTTTCGATGGCCTTCACAATGGACGGTCTGGATCGACCATCCGATCACGATTAGTGGCCCACAACCGCCCGAAAGATCCGGACTTTCCGGTCGTGCGTAAACAGAGCTTGCCGACGGATCGACGCTGGACTCTCTGTGGGACCCACTTCCATTATCCTTTGAGAAATTCAGACCGTCCATTGGTTTTCCCATGAAAAACCGTTCAGTCCTGCTCGGTTTTGGATTCAAACTGTGGTGTTTCACGGACGTTTACTTGGCAACCTCCGTCGAAGCCTTCATATACATGTAGCATCCAAGAAAATCAGTAACAAGGCCAGAGTACGGTCGGTTTGATCTATTGAACTCGATGAACGGTGTGGATCTTCAAAACACGTGATGATGGTGGCCCACAAGGGGTCGCTCGCAAGTCCCTGTGCGTAAATTCGGATTTCCGAATTTGGATCGGGTCGGCGACCGCTGACCGTTTTTTACGGTCTGGTGCACCTCCTGTGCACGTGTGCTGTGCACACTTTCGTCACGTAAAGTGGGTTCCACCTCGATGTTTTTAGAAATCCGATCCGTTCATCCATATTTCCAGCTCATTTAATGGGTTGAGACCAAATTTGAATCATATCCGGACATCAGGTGTGTCGCAAATCAGGGTTTTAGGGGATGATGTGTCCGTGGGGCCACTTCCACAAGGATCTAATGGATCAAATTTGACGTGTACGGTTCATTTATGGTCCTCAGACCATGTATGGAGTTTCGAGATGAACAAATGGTGGAAACCTTGTGATCTTGCATTCTGACTAGCTTTCAGGCCACTTGAGCTTTAGTTTCTCGATTTTCGCAGATCTTTGGCATGTAAATCCATCGATCGTGGTCCCCTGGGGTCCGTCCCATGCTCTGGTGAATTCTGAGCTTTAAATCTCAGCTTTTAGCCCCTTATCTAGTTCCAAGTTCGTAAACACACCCTGCGTCACAAACACAGTAAAAATAAGGCATTAAACACTATTATGTTCGTAAATCTAGGCAGTAATCAGGGTCTGATATGCAATATTTGACCCTCAACATACCTAAGAATTCTTTTCACTGCCAAAAGATGAATCTATGTTGGACACTCCATGTATTTACTAATGACACGGCATGCATTATATCAGGCCTTGTTGCAGTCAAATACATTAAACTCCCCACAATCTGCTTGTAAAGAGTAATGTTAACCTTCTTTCCTCCATCATCCTTGTTTAACTTCAAACCAAACTCAGACGATGTATTCACAGGATTACAATCCTTCATCTGAAACCTGTCCAAGATTTCTCTCACATACTTTTTTTGAGAAATAAGAATGCCAGTAGAGGATTGCAACACTTCTATGCCAAGAAAGTAATACATCAAGCCAAGATCAGACATTTCCAAATTCAGCCATCATGGATTTCTTAAAGCTTTCAAACATGGCTGTATTACTTCCAGTATAGATTAGATCATCTACATATAAGCAAAACAATGAGCATTTCCTTCATGCAACTTTTATGAAAAGTGTATGTTCATAGGACATTTTTGAAGCCTTCCTTAAAAAAATAAGTTTCTATACGATTATACCAAGCCCGTGGGGCTTGTTTTAATCCATATAAAGCCTTCTTTAATCTATACACTTTATGCTCATTTCCAGATTTCACATAACCAGGAGGTTGATCGATAAATACCAGTTCCTTCAAATCTCGATGGAGGAATGCCGACTTCACATCCAGCTGGAAGATAGGCCATGAGTTCTGAGCGGCTAGTGCAATCACCAATCTAATTGTGTCATGCCTTGCAACCGGAGCAAAGACTTCTTTATAATCAACATCGAACTCTTGCTTATAGCCCTTGGCCACCAAGCGTGCCTTGGACTTGTCGATTTCACCATTCTCCTTCAGCTTTGTCTTGTAAACCCACTTCACACCAATTGTTTTATGCCCTTCTGGAAGATTAGATAACTCCCACGTGTCATTCTTTTTTATGGTTGCAATTTCTGCATCCATAGCCTTCCGCCATTTTGATTCTTTGACAGCGCTTTCAAACACTGTAGGATCACAATATGAAAATAGAGCAAAATGAGTGAGTAGGTCTTCAGATTGATTAGTTTCGGTTACCTCATAATCTGACATCCATGCTGGCCTCCTTCGAACACGATGAGAACGTGATTCAGCTGCTGCTTCTGGTGCTGTTGGAGTGACTTCAGAGGCTACAGGAGTTTCATTTTGAGGATTCTCAAATGCATCAGTTGTAGGAGCAAGGTGTTGCTGCGGCTGGTTTGCTTCATCACCATCTTCTCCATCAAAACTAGTTGGAATTGGCTCTCCAACTACAATTTTGCTCAATTCCCAGATTTGATCTTCATCAAAAACAACGTCTCGACTGATAAGTATTTTCTTAGTGTTAGGATTGTAAAGCTTATAAGCTTTTGACTGATCACTAACACCAAGAAAAATGCAATTTTTCTGTCCTCCTGTCATCCAGCTTCTTCCTTTTCTGTTCTAGAATATGGGCATATGCAACACACCCAAAATTCTTAAGTGATCAACAGCTGGTTTCTCCGCTCCATGCTCCATCTTCTCTGGTGTCATATTTTGAACAGCAAGTGTGGGACTTCTATTCAATATATGAATGCTCCAGTTAACTGCTTCAGGCCAGAAACTCTTTGGAATACAACTCTTTATTAAAAGACTTCGCACCATATTTAGAATAGTGCAATTCTTCCTTTCACAAACGCCATTCTGTTGGGGCGTATAAGCTGTTGTAAGCTGCCTCTTGATTCCATGAGTCTCACAGAAACTTGCAAATTCATGTGAGTTATATTCTCCACCACGATCTGTGCGAAGAATTTTTATGGGACTACCAACTTCTTTCTCAACCAACGCTTTATAGCTTTTAAAGGCTAGAAAGGCTTCAGACTTCTCTTGCAAAAAGTAAACCCAGTTTTTGCGACTAAAATCATCAATGAAGGTAAGTATATATCTCTTACCTCCATTAGAGCATGGAGTTATTGGCCTGCAAATGTCAGAATGAACAAGCTCCAGTGCAGCCTTCGCCCTCCATGATTTTCCTTGTGGGAATTGATTACGGTGTTGTTTGCTAACAACACATTCTTCAAAAACTTCAGAAGGAGCGGTAATTTGAGGAAGACCAGTCACCATATTTTTCTATTGCAAAGTTTTCAACCCGCCAAAGCTAAGATGCCCATAGCAAAAATGTCATAGCCATTCCTTCTCTCCCAATCTTGCAGAAAGACATGAGTGAGCGGTGTCATGGAGATACAATGGAAACATTCTGTTGGCTGTCATGTTGACTCGAGCTATCAAGCCAACTTCTCATCTTCAATTCTGCAAACTCCATTTTTTATAGAGATTTCATATCCCTTTTTGTAGCTGACCACACTGAGTAAATTTGTTTTCAAATCTGGAATAAAGAGAACGTTAGAAATAGTTTGAATAGAATTTCTATTGGTTTGAATTGCTACATTTCCCTTTCCCATAACAGAGACTATAGACCCATCACCGAACTTCACAACATCACGAAAAGCTTCATCCAATTCAGAGAATACAGACTTCTCTCCACTCATATGGTTGCTGCAGCCAGTGTCTAAGTACCACAAGAATTTCTTGTGGGTTTCCTCCTTCACGTGACAAGCCATCAACAAAGACACTTCTTCTTCCGTCTCAGCAAAATTGGACTGCTTTCCACCATCTCTCCTTAGATTCGTACGGCACTCTGACTTGTAGTGGCCAAACTTGTGACACCTGAAGCATTCAACTCTTGATTTGTCTGTTGACTTTGACTTGGAAGGCGTTGAATGATTGTTGTTGTTGTCATGGCCTTTTCCTCTCCCTTGAAAATTAGAATATTCAGATTTCTGATTTGAGTGTCTACCATCATTGCTGCCTCTGCCTCTGCCCCTTCCTTGTACTTGACCTCCTCCTTTTGATGCAGAGGCTTGTAACACTTGCTCCTCCTTGTCTTGCCGATTCATTTTCTGCTCATGAACCAACAAAGAACACTGCAATTCATCAATGGATATACTATCAGTGTCTTTAGATTCCTCAATCGAACAAACAACATAGTTGAATTTCGTTGTCATTGAACGAAGAATCTTCTCAATGATAGTGACATCTGCCATTTTGTCGCCATAGATTCTCATCTTATTTGCGATTGTCATCGTCCTAGAGAAGTAATCTGACACCGATTCTCCAGACTTCATGTGTAAAGTTTCGAAATCACCTCGAAGTGCTTGAAGTTGTGCCCTCTTTGCTTTTGATGTCCCCTCATACTTCTTCTTCATAGAGTCCCAGATTTGCTTGGAAGCTTCTTTACAAAGAATGGTTTCCAGGATGGAACGATCAATTGCTTGGAAGAGATAATTATTTGCTTTGAGATCCTTCAATTTCTGCCCTTCAAGCTCCACCTTCTGTGCATCTGTCAGCACAACACTTGCTGCTGGTTCTGCTACTCCAGAAACAACAACTGTCCAATATTCTTTGGACCTCAAAAAATTCTCCATGAGCATGCTCCAATGGTCATAGTGACCATCAAAGCGTGGAATGGCTGGCTGCACAAAAGTTTCAGAAGCCATTGTGGAACTCTAACCAAGCTCTGATACCACTGATGTAAAATGGAAGAAGAAAATGATAAACTAAAAACCAAGGAAAACAGAGTTGGACTGAAAACTCTACTGCTTCATTGATAAGGAAATGGCCATTATATAGGCTAAAAAACAGACGGTTACAAACACAAAAATAGGCACCACTAACATCATGCTAAATAAACTCTTACAAACTAGGCAACAAACAGCAACAAACTACTGAACTCCTAAAGACTAGGACAACCCCACATCAGCACATTCCAATGTGCTGCTACTGATTTATTCAACAGTAATGATAGCATAACAAATATATATATATATATATATATATATATAATATATATATATATTATATATATATTATATATATAGGAAAAAGGTACTATGCACTCAAGCTGATGGGAACGTCCATGAGGTCGAGCTGTGTGGGCCCCACCGTGATGCGTTTCGAACATCCACCCCATCAGTCAGATGCAGCATTTCATCGTGGGTTTAGTGTGTCAAAATTCAAGTCAATCCGTGACTTGTGTGGCCACACCACATACAGAAGTGGAGAGGGGGCCGTGCACCATTAAAACATCATGGGACGTTTTTTGGGCCCACCGAGATGTGGTTTGAAAATCCAGCCCATCCATTATGTGTGTCCCACTTGGATGAGTTCAGACCAATTTCAGCACCAAAAGCGCATTTAAAACTCAGGTGGGCCCCACCAAGTGCTTTTATATGTTTTTGGCATGTCTTCACATGATTTTAGATGGTATGGCCCACCTAAGTTTCCGTAATACGGCTGATTTTTGGGATATCCCATAATTTAAAGGGACCCATCAAATGCACAGTGTTGATGGTCGACACGCATCACAGTGGGGCCCACACAGCTCGACCTCACGGGAGCTTATCGTGAGCTCGAGCGCATAGTACCTAAACCCATATGTGTGTTGTGTGTGTGTGTGTGTGTGTGTGTGTGTGTGTGTGTGTGTGTATATATATATATATATAATATTGATTTATTAAGTGTATAATGGCATGACATGCGAATGCATGTTTTACACAAATCCAGCACTCCATCATCAAATAGACTTCAACGCATTTTTTGCACTGATACCAACACTCTCTCATTACGCGACTCCAATGCCTTTTACAAAAATACATTTCCTAAAAAGTGCAATGATATGCATGATTAGCCAATAATTATTAATTCCAGTTCAAGTAAAATTTTAGCGAAGCCATGATACCATAATTATATCACGAGTCTCTACCCTGATCACATGTCTCGTTGCGACATGAAGCGGCTTCTTACCAGTATCCCTTTATCTAATTTAGAGTTCGTCACGCAATAGTCTAACTTACACAATCAACAATGGTAAGAGCTTATGGCCTTCATTAGTGCTCAATGATTACTACGGGAACACTTGTCAACAAATTTTGTACTAATATGGTGAGCTCATCACCCCATTCTTTACTAATATAGCTGACATGTCACCTCAATATAGACCAACAACTCGGACACGATGTCCCATATCATCATGCTTGACTTTTGAGTTTTTGTAGGATCGTAACACACCAACGGTTATGAATGAACTAAATTCAATGGTAATCATAGTATCCTAAATTTTATTTATATATCGCATTATCATCAAACATATAAATGGTCAACCCTGCTTTAGACTAATCTGATCGACGATGGTAAACCATGACAAAATCAGCATTCGATGTAAAACATCCCGTGTAGTTCCAAATACTATCGGTCATCTATATTCAACCTCGGTTGACCATATAAGTTTGGTATAGCCAACTCAAAAACGGAACATCCACTTAACATTTTGCTAAGTTCAATCTACCACGACTACAAATCAGATTATTGAGTGTATAAACAAATAACGAAACAACTGACTTAATACCACAATAGAGTGTATCAACCGAATATATGTATGAATCAGTAAAATTCAATGTATATCAACATCACTTATCCATTGTCATACAAGAGTTTTAACAATAGAAATTTCATCTTGATTAAATATTTCATCATACATGTTAGCTACTAACAGTAAGTAATATTAAGGTAGGGTTACTAAAGTAATTTAAGCACGCATAACATATGAAGTCCTAACAATAACAAAATAAAAAATTGTTATCCAACAATATCAATGGTTGATAAAAGGAAATCTAGAAAATGCGTGGTACAAATGGCGTATAAACATAGCGGTAGACCCGGGGAAGTTTCAAGGGTAATTTGCCACTCACATTTTCCCATGATGCAGTCGAATTGTGTTTTACATCTGCTTCATTTTTTGATTCATTTCCAAACGTAATTCAGCATTTTTGGTCCATTTCCAAACTAATTCAGCAAAATGAATGACTGTGGTAAATTTCTCAAAAGATCACAGTGGGCCCCACCTAGCTTCCTGTCACAGGCCATCCACATCCTCCATGCACTTGGCCGGCTGACATCATTGGACGGCTAAGATGAAAATATTCAATCAACCCTTTTCAACAAACGGGCATCCACGAAACAGAGCTCAATATTGTTAAACTAATCTGATTTTAGGATTGTGATTTTAGTCAATTTACTTGTGTTAACCTAAGCCACATGTACAATTTATGACAGCCTGCCTATCAAGCATCATAATTCAGAGTATCAAATAACTAACCCAACTCCAATAAATATCTTTTACCTTATCAATGACTTGCTTGCCACACGAGACAAGATGTCCCAATCGCCCATTACGAATGGTTTAGCTTGGATGTGCCATATGTCAAAACACTACTATCCAAGATTCATGACATTCTTAACTATGGCAAGGCTTTTCGGAGAGAGAGAAGTTTGATGGACGATGCACAGTTACAAATTGCTTTGGAATTAAATCCTCCCAGTTATGTGTACTCCAAGGTTAATATATTCCACGTGTACCATCTTTAAGTGTCTGCATATGAAGTGCCATACGCAGCCTGAGTATCAAATAAGACCATCTATTTTATATGCCAAAAAAAAAAAAACATAAAAAGATCTCCGATTCTACTTAAGAGTGAATTTTGATCTGAATATAATCCATCTGACGCAGGCAACTTGATGATCTCTACTTGCAGTAGGATTTTCACAGTTTACAAAGGGAACTATGCTAGCTGATTCATTGGCAATGTAATTTCTTGTGCCCCACCAAAATGAACTTACTCAGGCAAAAGCTATGTGAGACTCACTGCAATATCTATGTGGCATTCACTCCGGTTATGTTAAGACATGAGCCCAAAAATAAAATAGATCCAAAAATCAAGTGGGCCACGTGATAGGAAAATACGGGGATGGAAATGACCACCGTTCAAGTCATCTTGGGCCCACTGTGATGTTTAAAAGTCATTTAAACCATACATAAGGTTATTCTTGCTGGGATGAACTGAAAACACAAATATTAACCTGATCTAGAACTACTAAGGCGCCTTATTTCAATGATAGGCTTCTATCCCCACTTTCTGTTGTAGTGTAACTCACTTGAATTTTAGATCTACTTCACTCATGAGAAACTAATGGACGGAGTAGATGTCACACAGGCTTCCGAGTGGGCTTCACATAACTTTTACTTGTAAGAATTCGCTGACTATATTTGGATGACAACTTACTATAATAGGGCTACGAAGAGCGCTATGAGCTTGGGTTGCGAGAAGTTACCATGATGTTTTTGTGACATCCAATTCTTTAATTTGACGGCTAATATTAATACATGAGCTTTAAAAATAACGTAATTTTAAACTTATATAGGCTACACTACAGGAAAGAGTGGTGATGGAAATGCTGACGGTTGAAATTTTAAGTTCTGATGTATATATAGCCTATTTGAATTCTCAATCTACGTAATTTTTAAAGATCATTTCCAATCGAGGTGGGCCATACAGAGCTGAGGGTAACAAGATTCTGCCGTCTAACCAGGATTATTGAAAATTCACTTCCGGCCTAGGGAAGAAGGTGTACCTATCACTCACCGTGCACCCTGTGGATAATGTGCATAAGATCCAAACCGTCCAGTAGGTGTTGCCTCATGGCCACTTGGAACCCAAAATTCAGGCCGATCAAAATTTGAGTGGGGCCACACGATAGGGAATAGGGATGGGATCCAAAACTAAGTGGGCCACACATTCTGGGCAATTTTACTTTATTTTTTCATTATTCAATGGTGTGAGACACATGAAGGTCAAACAAAACAAAGGGTGGTGCACCGATGCACCGACCGTCCATTTGGTCCAGCACTATTTTCAGTCAACCAGCAAAAACAATTCAGTCTAGTTGGACAGTTTTAACCATCACATAAAATAAACTCTAAAATGGACGGTCAAGACAGGCTCATATGGATTTGTACAGAATCAATTTGTACAGATGGCAGTGATTAATCCATTCATGCGTTTTAAAACGGATGGGTACATCTCAGTAGAAAAAAGAAGGCTGACTTTCAGAGGGATACGATTGTTAGATCAGTGTTTTTTTTTTTTTTTTTTGCATGTTGATGAGCTGGACATAATGAACGATCCTGATTTATCGATTGGACTGTCCACGTGTCTGTATGCGACTTGGACCACTGGATCGTTGCAGGCTCGTGCTTGAGCTGAGCTTGTGCTTGGGCCCAACAAAAACATTTTGGGCTGGGCTCCGGTTGGACTATTTTAGCTCATTACGGGCTCAGTCGGGCTGGGCTTGGCCAAAGCTAGGCCCAGCATAATCCAGCCGTTGAAACCCTAGTAAAGTCTAACTTTCTGCTGCAGTGCTTGTTTTTAATGCCAATTTGCTGCCCAACAGCGCTTGAGCAACAAAAAACATTGTGGGGCCCACCATTGCCCAGGAAGTTTTCAATTACGGTATCCTTATACCATTATTCCTTACGGCGGCCCACTTTAGTTTAGATCTGTCTACATTTCAATACAACATACTAACATGAGCTGACACAACATACCAATGGAGCGGACGTCAAACAAACATCATGCTAATAATCCCATCTGTAGCACTCATAGCTACAGCTCTAACTCGATTATTTCCTAATAATCACTGTACCTCATAAGTCATATTAATTTGCCGATTGATAGTATCTGAACCCTTAACTACCCTGCAGAAAATTCCACGTCAAAGAAAAATAGATTACACTATAAAGAAAAATAGAAGGAAGGGAATAACAAGTGACCTCTTCGCTAGTTCACCCCAATCTTAAACAAAGAGCAAGGAGGATATTCAGCACTGCTGGGTAGACCATGGTTCCAACTAGGGTGGTTCATAATTGGGCTAATAAAAAACAGTCTCAAGTAAGGAAATGAAGGATGGAACGCAGAAATAGCGTTGGCTTTGTTTTCCAATATCTTGTTCTGTTAGGTAGTAATAGATTTGATAAATACTGATAACTCTCAAATGGAGTATTAGAACGGAGAGATCCATTAGACAATGAACTATTGGGTTCTAAGTCATGTCTAGTGATGAATCAACAATTCGAAGTGCTTTTTTTGTATATTCTTGATGAACAAATGTTTTTTTTTTTTAATTATTATTATTAATCTTATTAGCTCTACTCATCCTAAATACATATATTCTAAATTAAGGAATATCAATGAAGCCCCTTTCTTTTATTAGCCCATTCCCCGGGGGTAGGGTATTATGAAAGTAAGTTGATCATAGATTATCAATAAGCTTAAAATTGATTCAATTGGGTCATTGCGATTACGGGTTGGATGTCTAATTGCCGGGCAGTAATGAAAGTCTCTTGTACTAGAATCAGTGTCTCATTTTTTCTAAGCAATGGGGAAGAGGACCGAAACATGTCACCGAAAGACTATTGATATTGAAAGATTGGACCTTTTCTTGAAAAACTCCATATCCCAAGAAGAGATTTTCGAAGATGGTTGTGTGGGCTCCATGTTGGATGAGATATATCCCAAAAAGGCACACAAATTTGATCATCCTAGCCCTTGGATTGGACTTTTTTTTCTTTTTTTTTTTTTCTTTTTTTCGTTTTTTTAAAGAAAGATGGCTAACATTACCATCTATGAATTTTTTGCCAACAAAGCATTTTATTTCACTAAAAGTCCTTTAAGCTTATTGGGCTTAAATCTAAGCCCAGGTTAGACAGCTTCCTCATGATTTGTTAAACTCACGCATGCACTATAACTAAGGGCTCGACCTGAAAACCTATACAGGCTGGGCTAGGCTCATTAGCCGAAACCCGCTCCAACTAATGAAAATGTTTAAATTTAAACTGGCATTCGGGCCCTAGTATTCTAGTCCAAGCTCGGCCTAAAGCTAGCCAGACCCAGAAACCCAACAGGCCAGCCCATTCCATTGACAGGACCTACTTAGTCGAACTAACGAAATTATAACTACCTGTTCTGGGCTAATTTCTCTTTTAGCATCAAGGGTCCCATTGACCTGATATTTAGGCCGTCCACTTGTACAGTGGCCCAAAAATCAAGCATCTGGAAAATCTCAGCTGTCTTTTTCTGTAGTCTCCAAATGAGTGGTCGAGAAAGCTTGAGTAATAGAATGAACAACTACTCGATTTCCAAGGGCGAAAGTCGCACCACGTGTACTACGGATGGTTAGGTGGAGTGCATGAGGGTTGCCGCGCTTTCACCAGTCACATTTCTCGCCTTTCCACATTTCCTCGGCATGGGTCGGCATCGCTATATCTGAGCCGTCCATGTGGTAGGAACGGCTACTGAATAGGATGTTTTTCACGTTGGATCCGGAAAACTATGGAAGACCGTATTTCCTGACGTGGTGAGATTAGATTAGATAACGTGTATCTGTCAGACATGGGTCTACATATATAAATTTTCAAACATATTTTATTGAAATCAATCTTTAACAGTTATACATGGCCCAATCAAATACCACCATATGAGAGACTAAATCCGTATGAAAAGCTTATTGTCGTTGACGGATACATCTAATCGACGGGGCTTTTGGTAACATGTCTCATGACTCTCATCTACGGAGATAATAGGCGTGATTCAGGAGAGACCGACTTTGATTGGATACTTACCTTTTTGTTATATTAACCCTATTGGAGATAGTTTCAGCTATTGGGATCTATAGAGAGTTGTATGAGTCGATCTACGCCATGGGATTAGTGCCTCACTAGGAGATCTATATTGGGATATAGCCATCTGATGATCGGAAGTACCGATCGACATGAAATGTCCTAATTCAATTTGACGGTTTCCGTGCATTGATCAAGGTTATAATTATATGGATATGTGAAGGGTAGCAATTTAGATTTATGTCTTAAGTTTGATTATAATCTAATGATCCAAAAGTCACAACTTCGACAAATAATAAAAGGTGAACATTTAACTTAAGTTTAGGTTATTACTTAAGACACTCACACATTCCATGCACTCAGCTCATGAGCTAAAGTTGAGTGATCATGGACGTCATCTTGGCTCCGTATCCGCGATGGATATCAAGCCTGACAAGACAGACATTTTTTCTTTAGTTTCGAGTTTAGGGGACTACAAACGCACGATCTTTAGCTATTTTGGTTAATTGGAACATTTCTGAATTAAGTTAAACTTTGAGATTTTTCATCGGTAATAGTTAGTGTTGGGATTAGCTAAGTTTACGACACTACTAATTTGCGATTAGCATAAATGAATGATTGGCTCTAATTACCATTAATCTAACAATCTTAGTATAATTGAGGTATCTTGTTGGGTCAGTACAACCCTTTGGCAATTCTGCTCGCAAATGTATTAGAATTTTTATATGGAATTTTACAGGACGTTATAGATTCGACAGTCAACATTTAATCTTCATTGTTTCTCTTGTGCAGCTGATTTGAGTCTTATTTGAGTTTTAGATTTGCCTCATTTTTTGGCCCATGTGCTAACATGATCTGACAAAATAGATGGACAGAATGGATTTCTCAAAAATATCACATTACATTGTGGGGTTGAGAAGTCCTGAATTACGCTAATATTTTTGTCTTTTCAATTCATCACAGTAGGATTGACCTTTTGGATGGTATAGATGGCAAATAAACATCACGGTGGATGAGGGAGGTCTCAATGGTAGGCATTTTTCTACCCACTTTTTCCTATCATGTTGTCCACTTAAGTTTTAAATTTACCTTTCTTTTTGTCCCATGTCCTAACATGATCCAACAAAACAAATGGAGAGGATTTCAGTATAGCATTGCTGAAACTAAAACTCTTTGGTGACTTTGGTAAGGATAGGTGTTACTTTGGCTGACTTAGATGGAAGGAGTACATGTTGATGAGATCCACCTCGTCCATCAGGTGCACCACCGTGTATTTGGACCGGCCCCCCAAAATCAGGCTAATTCAACACTCAGATTAGTTGCACCATTGAAAACAGTTGAGATGGGAGGTCCCACCATTAAAATTGTTCCAATTACATGTAGGTCCACTGTCACATGTGCATGCCATTTAATCCACTCATCTGATCTCACCACACCACATGAATGCATTCCACTACAATCAGGACATTCCAACATTCATGTGGGCCACACCACATGAATTTACAGTTTTATGCCTTTCCTAATGGTGTGGCTCCACTACGTCTTGATTGAACCTTTAGAATTGCGGGCCCCACCTTGATAAGTCAATTAATCGAAGAGTACTTACATTGAACCAATGTTTTAAATCACCTATATATCGGCCATGTACATTGGATGACTAACATCATAAACAGCCAACCGTCTCTGCATAAAATAATAAAACTCATTTATTATGATGACTTCTTGACGTCCACTCAATCTTTATATATGCTCTTTAACCCTTAGAACTACATAACTCAAATAGGCAACTCAAATGGAGCGGGACTTGGCTACAACCCTAGAACCAGCAATGTGGGTGAGATCTTAACCATATGGGTCTACGTTAGTGTATGCATTGCATATCTATGCCATTCATTTATTTTCCAGCTTATTTTAGACCATAGTCTGAAAACTGAAGCAGATGCAAATTTCAGGTGGACCACACCAAAGTAAATAATGGTTATTGACCATTAAAAACCTTTTGTGGGCCACCAAAGTTTTAAATCAAGCTGATACTTGCTTTTGTCCCCTTTGTCATCCAGGTCTTTCTGACCTAATCAACAGGTTGATAGTCAAAATACATAAAGGTGGACGCTAGTAAGTTTTTAACAATGGGTGTTCAATGACCAGTGTTTCCTGTAGTGTGGTCCACCTAAGATTTGTATTTTATTCATTTTTGGTACCATTTCCTAAAATAAGTTATAAAAACGAATGGATGGCTTGGATATACAATGAATAAATCAAGGTGAGCCCTACTGTTAGGGTCTCGCCCACATCGTTGGTTTTGAGTCCGGCAAAGTTGCGCTCACTCAAATGAGCTATACTAACAAGAAAAATATGAATGAGAGCATCAACCTTTATATTCGTGAGTGGGGCCATAATGGCCTATCACACCTTGAAATTCGGTACCGGAGTACCGAGATTCCGGTCCCGAGTTTTCAAATGTGAACTTAGTAAAATGCACGTGGGCAAGTTTCCACGTGCCCGTGCAATCCGGTTAACATTCACCCATAATCAATAATCAAAGTAGTTTTTAAATCATTGACATCAAAAGTTAAGCAGCGATAACTAAATCCGGAAATATATTACTAATATTTAAAATGTATAACTCCAAAAGTGGTATCCGCCCAATGGGGACTACACAAGCCACAATATTCATTCAATAAAACCAAACCATGGAGTCCACCTTAGGATTGGGGACTCCAATATATACATGTCCAAAATTAATAAAGTATAAAGTTTTCTGTTTTAGTTCAACTTTCCAAAAACATTCTGACAATGGTGCATGCTGATATAAGCATGTCCGTTTGATATCTCGATGGTGTCTGTATCAATAATATCGTCTGGTTGGTGTTTTAAAACATCATCATAGGTGGGAGTGAGTAGCTAACTCAGTGGTACAATTTTTTAAATTACACATGTTATCAATGCAATCAAGCATAAATAATGATAGCATAACAAAACAAGCAATTTCTTAAGTTCATTATTAAGGTGCATGTATGTCATTATATTTGAATGCATGTTGTGAGAGTAACCAAATGGTAGTTCGAACAGTGGATTGGTCTTTAATAGTTAGATAAACATGATGCTCTGGCCTTTAACAGTAAGCCAAGCATTCGATTACGCCCATGTAATAGTGGGGTTCGAACAGTGCACTGGGCTTTAACAATCAATCAGGCACAATGCCTTGTCCTTTAACAGTCAGTCAGGTAACCAATTACGCCCTAACAATTTTAGCACTTTCTCATCAACACAATAATTAATCAATTGAACAATGGTCCACCACTAGCACAACCCACAAATGCCATGATATGTATTATTAGCCAAACATTTATTATTTCAAGTTCAAACAACAAATTTGACGAAGCCAAGATACCACCATCATATCACAAGTCACTAACCGAATCACGTGGCTCGTTGTGGCACATAGAGATTCCTCACCAGTGTCCTTGATCAAATTTAGAATTCATCACCCAATGGTTTGACATTACACAATCAAACAATGGTAAGGGATCATCACATAAGGGCAATCACAATTAAGGTAAGGACTCGTTAGCCAACACTCATCAAGGCAAAAATGGCTCGTTACCCAATTCTTACAATAGCATAGTAGGCCATCATTAATATCGCCACGACTAAACATCCTAATGTGATATAACATGTCACCTCCAATGGTGCACAATGGTGATCAGTATGGAGAGGCACCACCCCAGCGTAGGTTGACACTCGGACACGGTGTCCTATACCACTATGCCCGGCTCATGAGTCTTTGTAAGATCTTCGCGCACTAACGGTTATGGATGGACTTAGAACAACGGTAACAGTGATATCCCAGATTTTGTCGGATGTTATTCAATCACCAAACATAAGAATGATCGTCTTTGCATTGATTGATTCGATTGACTATGGAGAACTTCAGGCAAAGTGGCATTTGGTGCAAAGCATCCCAGTGTAGTTCTAACTACTGTCAGTCGTCCGTGTTCCACCCCAGTTAGCTATATAAGTCTAGGATAGCCAACCAAAGCAGGTCATCCACTTAGACAATTTGCATAGCTCGATCTACCATAACAACAATATGGATTATCAAATACGTAATTATAAGCACAAAACAATTTAATACCACAACATGGTATATCAATTGAACACATGTACGAATCATCACAATCCCATGTATATAATATAAAACTAATGTGAATTAATAACCCAAATTAATAACACACTAGGATATATGAATAGGACACATGTACAAATCATTGCAATGCAATGTATCTCAATACAACCCAATGTATATCAACAACACTTATTAATTAGTATAAACGAGATGTAATAGTAGGAATTTCACATTAATCAAGCATTTCATCAAACATGTTAGTTACCGACATCAACTAACACTAGGGATGCAAAAATAAAGCACTTCAAGCACAAATAACATATGAAATTCTAACAACAACAAACAATCATTATCTAACATTGTGAAGGGTTGATAAAATGAAACCTAAAAGAATGATCCGCACCTCAGAATAAAGATTTCTCAATCTCCAGGTACCTAAGGTTAGGGTTTCTGGAAAAATTGATACCTACATTAATTTGAAAGGGTTTACGTAAGGTTCATAGGATTCATAACAAAAAAAAAAAAAAAAAAAATGGTTTAAAATCGGAAGGTAGGATACATTTCTTACCTCCAATCCATGATAAGTTTTGATTAAATAATGATATGGATAGACACTAGTGTTTGTTATAGAGATTGTATTACTTGATAACAAATACACGCAAATCCAGGCTCTCAATCTTACTCTCTCAATTTCCCTATTTCTCTTCTTTCTCTTTTTCTCTCTAAATTTTTAGGACAAATTCATATGAAATAAAGGGGCTACACATAGTTGAATTTTTATAGGACCAGAAGTTGTGTAAATGGCCTCAAAGACTAGGTATTGGTATTATAACCCTATGGAAGGTTATTTCTAATTGTCGGGGTCCACTGGAAGGTTTACGAGTCGATTTACACTTTATGATAGTTGTCCCTAGTGATGATCTACGTATGGTTCGATCATCTCTCCATTTAGATGTGTCGATCAACGATTATGATCAAAAGTTAGTTCGACGGTCACGATCATCGATCGAGGCCTCGACTATAGTAATAGGTGTAGGGTATTAACTTAGATTGGTGTCCTAAACTTGGTCGTAATCTAACCGTCTGAAAGCCACAACTTTAGCAAGGATCGGGTATAGATAATTTCACGTACAGTAGTCCACTAACGAGTGATTTAGAGCTTGTTTGGTAATTCGAACATTTCTAGAATAAAATAATTAACGAAACTTATCGTATGCGATTAGCTAAGCCTGGATTACCTAAGTTTATGACGTGAATTATTTGCAGTTTGCGAAAATGATAATTTTGTATTAATTTCCCTAAATCATTGATTCTTTGGCTGAAAAGGTAATATAGTAAATTTGGTTCATGTATATGGGATAATCAAGTTTTGATCCATAGTTATCTTGATTTTAGGTAGATTTTCATTGAGTTACAGTTACTTCTGATTTATAAATGGCGGCCCTAGATGAATAGGTTGTAAGGTTAGGCCCAATATTTTAATAAACAGATATATTTGTTAGCTTTCTACAATTAAGTAATTGAATTTATGTGGTTCTTTACTAGTAACACGTATGTATATGAGATGATCGATTATTAAAGATCAATTAATCTTAAAATTTTCGAAAAAATTTAAATACAAATTAGCAAAAATCTTAAACATTACACCTACATACTTTATCAAAACCGTTCATCATTTGTGTCTTGCAAGGATAAGTGCAAGATATAAAATTCAGCCTGATTGATAACTCATGTGGCCACACTCTCTGAACATATAGGTTTTAAGCACAATCTTAGATTGTTACCGTCGGTGTAGCCCATCGTCTGAGCATTTTCCCACGCTAGTCTTTTTTCCCGTGGGGTGAAAACAATGGCATTCACCCAAATGTAAATTTCAAAAAAAAAAAAAACGACGTGGGGTTTCATGGAGCTTGATTGTTTTACTTGATATGTAAAAAATATGTTATACCATCAAATAAAACATATGCTATAGAAAATGCCCCTCCATTAGTCAACCTCCACAATCCAGGAGGATATTTTAAACCATTATAAATTTATTTAAACTATAGTATAATATACACAAGAAATGCCTATACCTACAAGACAAAAAGGTCCACATTTATCATATCCACCAAAACAAATAAACAGTATCAGGCCATTCATGATATTGATGGGATGTAGATGAAGCCAAAAGATCTTTCCCAACATTAGCTTCTTGATACATGTGATCAGCTGACCAGATAAGCTAACGTTACAAGGATGCGGATCGTTTCCAGCCCCACCTATGAAAAACGTCACGTGCCCATGTACACGTGTGGAAACTGGCTTTGGCAGGAGATTGCCGAAGCTAGGTAGGGCCCACCGTGATGTTTGTGAGAAATCTATTCCGTTCTTATGTTTTTTCAGATCATTTTGGGACATGGGACAAAAATGAGGCAGATTTAAAATTCAAGTGGACGGCACGACAGGGAACGGTGAGGATTGAATGTTCACCATTGAAACATTTGTAAGGCGATAGAATTTTTAGATCAGGCTAATAATTTTTATGTTTTCAGTTCATCCCAGTAGGAATGACCTTATGAACAGTACGGATGGCATATAAACATCACGATGATCCCTAGAGAGGCTTCAACGGTAGGCATTTCCCTACTCATTGTTTCCAGTCGTATGGCCACTTGAGTTTTAGATATGCCTTATTTCAAAACCCAAGTCATAAAATATTTATAAAAAACGGATGGATGGTGTGGATTTCTCACAAACATCATGGTGGGCCCCACTTGGCTTCCCATGGAAAGAACTTCCAGGAAAGGGATTTCTTTTTTACTGTGGTTCCATGCATGATGATACGCCGGCCTGGCGCTTTTCCATTCTTGCTTGGCATACATTAATTAACCTGGCAACCTTCCAATTCCAGGGACCTGTTGCACTTGAATGGTTAGTAATGAATCTTCTCTGATTTGTACTTGAGTGTAATCTTCTCTGATGGCAGGATCTACGGCCAGGAAGACACCAGAGGTTCGGCCAAAAGAGACTGAGCAATGTCATAGTCGTTTTGAACAGATATGGTCCCGAAGAATACCAGCCACACGTTGAAAAGGTGAGAAGCTTTTGTTCATTGCTCACATGCATTAATGAAGGGGAGCTGAAAGATCCGAGTATGATAGATCCATCACTCTGCTGTACACGTGGCAGAGTGATGTGCAAGTAAGGTCCACCTATATGCACGGTCATAGCAAGGATGGTTAACGTCTCATATTAAAGAATTCTACCCATCTGATCATCAAAGCCATCGTGAGGGAAGCGGATTGGGTGGTGTGCCACACATACCACTGACTTTGGTAGTGTGTTGACGTCACTAAGTTCTGTGGGGCCCACAATGGTTTATTTGTTATATCCAAACCATCTGTCCATTTGGTAAGATCGTTTTACAGTATGATCATAAAAATTAGACAGATCCACAGCTCAAGTGGACCACACAACAGAAAGCTCAAGTGGATTAAAAATCTACCATTGAAAATTTCTCAGGGATCACCGAAGTTTTGAATCAATCTGATTTTCCCCTTTCATCTAGGTCTCTGTGATCTTATGAACCGGTTGGATGGCAGTTAAACATCATTGTAGGCCCTAGGAAGGTTTCAACGGTGAGAATCATTGTCCCCACTGTTTTACGTGGTGTGGTTCAGTTGAGCTCTGGATCTATCTCATTTTTTGGTTCCTGTCTTAAAATGATTTAACGAAATAGACAGACCATGTGGATATAAGTGGAGTCCACAGTATTTAGTGGTCTCAACTAGAGCAGTATACAATCGAACTAAGTTTTGGTTCGGCCTGTTTACCTATCCCTACTATTTAAGCTTGATTTGATATTGGATCATGTGAGTTTGAGCTTGGTTTAGCTTGGTCCAAATATTCAAACTAAGTCAAGTTGAGCTGAGCCAAGTTCCAGTAAGAGTTAGCACGATTTATTTTATAAAATAAACAATATACATAAGATGAATTTTTTTTTAATACGAAATAACATTACAAAATGAGCTGGAAAATAAATTTACGGTATGGATATGCATCACATAAATTAAGGTGGGCTCCACGACAAGAAAACAGTATTGATCTGAAACCTCCATTCACCAACAATTTTAGATCACGTGTTGTGATCTACCAAAGGTTTGATTCTTCCTTATTTTTTTGTTCTGTGCTGTAAAAATAAGTTGGAAAATTTGATGGACAGCTGGATAAAATACATATATCATGGTGGGGCCCATAGAGCTTTGACACTGGCTAATTAGCGAGTTTTGAGGTCACTAGTTAATTCGAATCCCGCTAAAGCGTAGTAAGTAAACTTTATAGGCCCACCGTCATGTATGCATGCTGTCAATCCATTTTTAGGTATCATTTTGGGACATGATTCGAAATTGAATCATATCAAAACTTAAGTGGACCAAACCATGGGAAATAGTGCTTTCATGTATGTGTATTATGTATTATTCACATAGTCCATCAATTATTACATATCATTTTAGAACATTATTCAAAAATTGAATAATATCCGAAGCTTAAGTGGATTACACCACAATAAACAATGTACATATAATTTATGAGTCGAATCAGCCAAATTGATTCAAGCCAGGCTTTGATTCCAGCTGAGCCAGTACTGCCCTGATTTGATCTTGGTTTTTTTAAAATGAATTTGACTTTGAGACTTGGTTTGAGTTGAACTGTAGAGCTGTGCATGGGTCTAAAAATAAAGTAGATCCAAATCTCAGGCGGTCCACACCACAAGAAAGAGTGGTTATTGACTATTAAAAACTTTTTATGGGCCACAAAGTCTTGGGTCAAGCCAATAGTTGTGTTTTCCCTTCACCTATGTCTGTTGACCTTATCAACAAGTTGGATGGCAAATAAATATTACTATGGACCTTAGGAAATTTTTAACGGTGGATCTTCTATGACCACTGTTTTTGTGGTGAGATTTTTTTTTTTTTTTTAACACACGCACACACACCCCCACACACACTCACGCCGTAGTGGGTTTTAACCACCTACCGATACTCTCGACGGGTGTTGAAACTCCTTTTGAGTCTACCACCGGAGCAAGAGTAAGGATCCAAGGTGAGGTTCACTTATGCTTTGTATTTGGCTCATTTTTAGACCGATGCCCTAAAATGATCTTAAAAAATGAATGGATGCATGGATAATACACATACATCATCATGGGGCATTGGGGCCACAGAGTTTTGCCAAATATGCATGATAGGGATATGGGTGCTGTGTTCTACACCACACAATCCGAGTCCGGAACGGACGTTCTCTCTTCATGAGGAGATTATGAGGTCCATTGTGAAACAATTTTTTTAAAAAAAAGTGGATAGTTACAAATGTGGGGCCCACCTTGATGTGTGTATTGTATATCCACACTCTCCATCTATTTTGACAGATCTTTTTAAGGCATGAGCCCAATAATGAACAGATCCAAATCTCAGGTCGACCATATTGCAGGAAACAATGGTGATTGGCTTTTAAAAACTTTTTATGGGCTACATAAGTTTTGGATCAAGCTGATATTTGTCTTTTCCCTTCATCCAAGTTTGTGACCTTATCAACCGGTTGATTGGCAAATAAACATTACCTAAATAATAGTGCGCCCGAGTGGGTAGGATGCAATCACGTCCCACAAATGAGGGCTATGGCTTAATGATCCAAACCGTTGATCTTTTGGGGCATGCTTTAATGGGGATTCAGACCCAAAAGTTCACTTGTTAAGGCTTCCTACCTCTCCAATCAGTGTCCTCCAAACACATGAGATGAGGATTGACTGCAAAAGCCTTTGGCAAGAACTTCCAGTGATAAGAAGTAAGGTAAAGCCAAATCATTTTAGGATATATTCAAAAAATGAGGCAGATCCAAAATTCAAGTAACCTACTCTACATAACCAGAATATAGTGAAGATTGAATATCAATAGTCGATATCATGGGGCCACAAAAGTTTTAAATTAAGCTAATATTTTTGTTTTGAGGGGTATGGATGCAATATAAACATTACAACCCATTTTAAAGATGACCAAAGTAGATTTCTCACAAATATTATCATGGCCCCACATATAAATTACTTTTAAGACATATTTTCATATGTAATTTAAAAAATGATGAATCTAGTATAAAGACAGACTTTCTCACCTCACCTATTTTAATGTTAAGTATATAAATATTCTAAAAAGATAAGTTAAGAAAGATAGCCTTACAAGACAACAGAAAAACTATTTTTTAATTTTTATTTTTAAATTTACACAAAGGTACATTGTGTCCAATCATAAGTGGAGCATAATACCAAACATCTCCCATGATCTGTGTGGAATCCACTATCAAGGGTCACCATCGCATCTGTCCAATTGATAAGCATTTCGAGGCACATACTCCATCCACGGTCTGGTGGGACTCGACCAAACAACGGTCTGACTCATCAGGACATGGCCCTCACCTGTCACATTGCAATGTTTGTGCGTCCGGACATGCATGCAGACCACCTCTCATATTCTCTTTTTCAGCGTCCTTTGTACTCTGCCTGCTGCATGGGTCCATGTTTGGAGACCGGTATCCTATGCAAAACCTCTTTTAGGCAACCTGGTAAACAGCCGGGCCCACCATTGTGTACGTGTAAACATCCACTCCGTCCATCAGATTCTATCCTTGATTTCAGATTAATGTAGAAAAAATGAGAGAGATCAACCGCTCAGATGGACCACATAATAGGTAACAGGATGCTAACCGTGGGTTTATGTTTGGGCTGTATCTTTCAGCCTCATCCAAGGATAAGACGGTCCACATGGCCCATCAGAGGTTTCTATCTGGCTGATCACTTGTATGTACGGTTCAAATAATAGCTTCACTAGATGAACGGGGCTCTGTGGGGCCCACCGTGATGTATTTTTAATCCAAACCATCCATCCATTTTGAATGTCATTTTAGGTGAAGAACCCCAAAAAATGAGGTAGATTGAAGACTTAAGTGGACCACACCACAGGATGTAGTGGGGATTGGACACCTACCATCGAAAACCTATTGAGAGGCTACAGAAGTTTCAGATCAAGCTGATATTCATGTTTTCCCTTCATCCAGATCGATGTGACGTTATGAACTGATTGGATGGGAAATAAACATCACGGTGGGCCTAGTGAGGTTTCAACGGTGGGCATCATTATCACCACTACTTCCTGTGGTGTGGTCCACTTGAGCCTTTGATCTGCCTCATTTTTCAGTTTATCACCAAAAATAATCTGTCAAAATGGATAGATGGCATAGATTAAAACATAAATCACGGTGGGCCCCACAGAGACCCTTCCAGGACCGTCCATCTCTAGCTAGGTCCTGTGACATGTCTGATGGCTTGAAATCTCAGAAGCATGTGTAGCGCGTGTGGAGAAGGTGTAGTGGGACCAGCAAACATATGCACGTACGAATCTCACGAGGACGACTGAAAGAAACAGAAGGTTGGAATCATGCGTCCTCTAACCTGCATCGCATATCATGAGATTGTGGTCCCAAACTCCAATTAGTGGTGAGATTCGCTAGAATGCATCGCGACACACAGTATAACGTACGGGCAACAGGGACGCGGGTTGCGTCCTGCCCCCGCCCTCTCTGGCCCCGAACGGGCAGTTCTGTGAGTGGGCCCACCTTGATGTATCTTTTTATCCATGCCGTCCATCCCTTTTATCAGATTATTTTAAGACATAAACATAAAAATGAAGTAGATCCAACGCTTAAATGGACCACACCACAGATGACTCCTGCATTTAATGCAACCAAGCTTATTATTTGGTGTGGTCCACTTGAGCGTTGAATCTGCCTCATTTTTGTGTTCAAAAATTAAAATGATCTGAGAAAAATGATAGACGGCATGGATAAATAGATACATCAAGGTGGGCCCACCCACAGATCTGCCCGTTCGGGTCTAGAAACCGCGGGGCAGGACGCAATCCGCGTCAGGGCAACAGATGGCAATGGACCATGTTAGCACCAGGCGGAGGTTGGCCCAGGCACCGGCCTAGAGCACTAAACCCTGACCTAGCCGGGCCCAAGCTCTAATGGGCAAAAAAGGTCTCGGCTCTAGCCCTCCGCACTGAAGGCCTGGGCCAGGCAAATTGTTATATCCTCTCAAAATAAAGGGTGGTTGTCCATCTCTGATCTGATCAAGAAAAAAAAAATGATATTTTTTTTTTTCAAAAAAATTAGGAGTACTTAGCTCAATCGGTTTCACCACAAGGTAGTACGCCATTAGGATAACTTTTGAAGAATTAAGTACTTCTAACATTCAGACTTTCCAATCCACCACTATGATTTCTTAGTACAATGGTCAATTTTATTTACAAATTAAGTGGGCCACACCATGTAAAACATCATCTAGATATTGGTAAATAGCAAAAACATAACTATGGTCCATTCGATGAGTGGATGTTGTGAAGTTCTTGAAAATGTTATTAGCATAATAGGGCAAACCTATTAGATGGGTTGGATGTCTATGTATACATGAAAAATTGGAAGTTATCTATTGGTTGGACCTTAACTGAGAGCCCAATTGTTACTGATAGATGTCTTAAATCTGTAATCCAACTGATAGATGTCTTAAATCTGTAATCCAACAGTCTGTTGATGACATGTTCGATGCTATCGAGTAGGCTTCGATGCCATAGAAGTCGGCTCGATGCCATCGAAATTTTTCAGAATAAATCGAATTGGTTGTTAAACACTTTAGGTGTCATTTCTAATGTCATCGAAGGTTGTTCAATACCATCGAAGTAAGTTTTGATGTCATTGAAGACTGTTCGATGTCATCAGTAAAATCTGGATTTTCATGTTTGGTTGTTAGAACATTTTGTTGTTATTCCGATGACATCGAAGTAGGTTTGATGACATCGAAGGTTTAGTTCGATGACATCAAAGTCACATCGAAAGTGTCGTCAAGCGTATTGTAGAGTGACGCAGATTTATGAATTTACGGGATTTGTTTTCAAATTCGATTGGGATTCTTCTAAAGGCTATATATTTGGGTGAAATTGGGATTGAGAGGTATTTAAGGCTTTCTGATTCGTTCCTAGGGTTTAAAAGGCTTGTAAGGGAGATTCGAGGCTTGTTTGAATAGTGCATTCTCTCCATCTCTTGTAATTTTTTGCTTTCATAGTGTTTATTGTCGCTTTGTGTCATGATTTTTTTTTTCGCAAGAATTTTTCTACGTTAAATTCGGAGTGTTTGCGTTATGCTTGCTTGGTACTATTGGATTACTCTACTTGATTCATCTCTGTGTGCTTTCGCGGTCCCCCAACACCAACATATTCTTTATTAAAAACAACTAATTTTACACATTGTGTCCCTTAACTTTTAATAAGGCCCACCATGATATATATATATATATATATATATATATATAATGTGAAATCCACTTCGGCCATTAGATGTGTAATCCCATGTCATGGCTAGAGAAAAAAAAAAAAAAAAAACTAGGTTGATCTATGATCCAGGTGGGCCACAGTAAGAGAAACAGTTGGGAGATAGACATCCACCCTTATAGGCTTCACCATAATGATTATATTAAATCAACTCCATCCACTAGATGCCACATCAAAACTTAGATCTGTTGCCTGTAAATTATGCTCATCTACAATTCAAATGGGTCAAATAGAGGGAAAATATTTGGAGGGTGAGTGTTGCCCTGTATGCTAATTATAATTGTTTGATCTTCCTGAATCACAGATGGGACTAATTTCTAGTCTTGTGGCCTAACATAGGGTGACGCACCCAGTGGTCGGGGTGGATTTCTCATAAACACTATGGTAGGGCCCACCTAAGCTACTGATCTTGTTTCGAATGGGTGATGTTGAGTGGTTAGAGTCTTGAGATTTTCAACAAGAGGTCATGGGTTCGAACATCCCTTGTGGTGCGAGCACACGAGACTATATGGGGGTGGGTGTGGAGAGGATGGGAGTTAGGGCTCTCAATGGAGCGGGTCAGATTCGAGATTCGATTCGCTCTGAATCCATATAATGCAAAGTTGGATCTTAAAATAGGTACTATTAATTAAATGGACTGGATTCGGGTTCATAAAAATAGATCCGAATCATATTCGGGTCGGAATCGGATCTAGTGGTGAGATTCAATCGGATTCTCACTATTGCATGTTTCAAGCTATCAACTATTTCAACTTCCATAGTAGTAAATTATGTGTGACCGTTTTGACTTCTACTTTTCAGACTTCAATACTCTTGCATAATTTTAATTGAAAATATTTAAATTGCACCATTTTATTGCTAAATTAAATATATTATCTTATATATTTTTTTATTTGTGATGTGGTGGATTCAGACCAGATCTGACTCAAATTCGATGGTTATATAGATTTTTTTATCGGAAAGGAACTTAGTTATTTATAACTGGATCGGATAAGGATATCACTTTTTCGATCCGAGTCAAATCCAAATTTGGATCTGAATGCAGCTACAAAGTTTGGACTTGGAGCCAGATCCAACTGGATCCAATTGTAACGTCCTGGATTTTCACTGTTTTGGATTTCCAAAAACCCTTGTAATTTTTTTGCTATAATTAGCTTGCGTTGTCACTGACCGACCCTTAATACTCGTGGTGAGCCTATACGCGAACAGTACCAATAAAGAACCTCACAAATTTGATTAATCAACCATATAAAGCCAATGAATCCACCCGATCATATTAGCATCGAGTATAACCTCATGATTTATTCACATAGGGCACAAATCTAGCCGACTTATCACTAACTAATCATGACAACCACAACTAAATTAAAGATATACCCAAAGTTGAGACAACTAAGGGTCGGATCTTAATTAATAAACCAAACTGACCTAGTATCCTTTTATCATAAGAATCGACGGTTTAGAGTGATTATAATCGAATCGCCATTTTCACTAATTGCGAATAGGCCACACTATGAACATAGTTAATCCGAACCCTAATCATTGCCCACAAGAAATCTTGATACCTAATTCATTACAGAAATGTCCCGATTTTTCGAATAAGCTTTAGACCGCTCGTTAGTGGGCCACTAGTTCCGAAATTATACAATAATGCCCGTCTCACTGGGCTTAACGTCCATCGCGGGTGGAGAATCAAGATAGTACCCAGAACTGCATAACTTAGGCCTGATACCGAGTGCTTAAAATGCGCAAATACCCTAGGTTGAAGGCTGAAACTTAAGTGAAATAGACTTTTCGTTCTTTCGCGAAGTTGTGGATTTTCGACCGTTAGATCGCAATCAAACTCAAGATATGAGTTAAGGGTATTTCCCTGCTCATATCCGTATAGTTGCAGCCCCGATCAATCATCGACGACCGTCCATTGTAAATGGGGCCCCACGGTTGATCAAAGAGTCCGATTGCCGCCCGATTCTGACAAACTATAGATTCTATAGTGGGGCACCTTTTACTAACGTGGATGAGCTAGTGGGCTCCGGGAAAGACCCTATAAGTGGGAACAACCTCCCTTAGGGTTAATATAATAGATAAAGGGCCATTAGGGCCATTTACACCACTTCTGACACTATATAAGGGCCTCATTTGGGCACTCCCTTCTCTCATACGAATTTAATACCCTAGCTTGGGTGAGGGAGAAGAAAAAAGGAAAGAAAGAGATGAAGAGAAAAGAAAGAGAATGAGAATGAAGAGTGTGTGTGTTTGAGTGATGAAAATCTTGGTGCTTGTAAGGTTAGTACTTCTTCAACCAAACCTTTTGCTAATACCAAACCTCCATCAAATCAACCCATGCCAAGAATCGGAGGTAAAATTTATATATTACCCTTCGATTAAGCAACCTAGTGTAGATTTTTAGTCATTAATTGTGTTTTCTTGATTTTAATTTAGGAATTGATGATTTTTCCCTAAATCCCTAACTCTAGGAGCTCAAAATCGAAGATTTCTTCTTAAAGGTGTGGACCATTATCTTTAGGTTATCGTTTATCGACCCTTGAGGGTCTCGGTTAATGATTAAATGCTTGTAGATGAATGTATGCATGCTTATATGTTGACATTTTGATTTTTTTTTCTATAATATATGTTATTGGTTGCATATGGATGCTTACGTGTTTGATAAAAGGTCTAGGTGATTGAATGTGTTGTTTTATGGATGCTCATATGCTTGATTGAATGCCTAACTGAATGTGTTATTTTGTTGATGCCCACATGTTTGATGAAATACTTAAGTAGATGTGTTGTTCCATTGATGCTTACATGTTCAATAAAATGCTTAAGTAGATGTGTTGCTTCTATTGATGCTCACATGTTTAATAAA
This sequence comes from Magnolia officinalis, assembly GCA_021015155.1. Lineage (NCBI taxonomy): Eukaryota > Viridiplantae > Streptophyta > Magnoliopsida > Magnoliales > Magnoliaceae > Magnolia > Magnolia officinalis. Next base: position 20,090,414 of record JAJHSJ010000005.1, on the reverse strand, counting down.
ATGCTTGAGTGATTGTGTAGTAGAACTCATGCTATAATTGTGTGATGTAATGTTTAGTCCGTAGCGATACTTAGGATTTCTATGATGTTGGGTCAGTTGGCTAACTGCCCAAACTAAAGGAGTGGCCCAAGTTAAGGCGGTCATCCTAAGCTTATTCAATCAACCCAGTTGAACACGGACGACCAACAATAGCTGGACTACACGGGCTGCTTGCACCCAATGCCGGCTGCGCCGGGGTTCTCCTAAGTCAATCAAATTAGTCCACTAGCCGACTGATCATGTATGTTCACAATGTATGACATGTCTAAATCGAATCTAGGATACCACGTTCCCAATAGATGGTTCATTCATAATCGTTAGTGCGATACGATCTCCCTAATACTCATGAGTCGGGCATGATGGTATGGGACACCATGTCCGAGCTGTCAGCCTACGCTGGGGTGACGAGTCTCCCCGTAGTGACCAGTGAGCAACTCAGACTCATGAGCCGGACATGGTGGTATGAGACACTGTGTCCGAGCTGTCAGCCTATACTAGGGTGACGAGACTCCCCATAATGACCAGTGAGCGCTAATGGAGGTGATAAATCATTGTTCTAATGGCCCCGTCAAATTCCCGGCTGATGATTCCGTGCCTGAGTACCGTTTGAATGACTCGGGCGTGAATGGAATTGGGTGACGAGCCCTTTTCTTTATGTGTTTTTGGTTTTATGTGACAAGCCCGCACCTCGAAACTGAGTGATCATACTCGGTTTGGGTGACGACCCATACCGGGTTGATCTTCATACATTTAGGTATTATACCGTACCTTTGGAATTGTTGATTTATGAGATGAACGAGTGACATCTAAATTTGGATCAAGGGACACTAGTAAGGAATCGTTACGTGTGGCAACGAGCCATGTGATCCAGATAAGGACTCATAATCTAACGTCGGTATCCTAGTTTCGCTAATATGCTGGATGAATTAAACTTAATAATTACTTGACTAACGTGATCATTCATCCCATCGCATTAGATTAGAATGTGGCAAAACATGCGTTGAAGTCGCATGTTGAGGAAGTGTTGTCATTTGTGAAACAGGTGGTCGGAGTCGCGTGTGAAGGAGTGTTGTTTGGAAAGGGCATGCATCATGTCATATCTTTATATGCACATTTAACAAGAGTATTTAGGAATTGTTTGTTGTTTGTTTATCATTAACTGCGCTGATTGTGTCGATAACATGTGTAACTTAGAACTAATGGAACCACTGAGTTAGCTACTCACTCCCACCTGGGACGGTGTTTTAAAACACTAACCAGGCATATTATTAATGCAGGTTCTATTGAGGCATCCGGCATGTAGGATTAGATCGGCTTGTACAACCACCATTATGTTCTGAAAGATTTTGAATAAACTAAAAACTTTACACTTTAAGCATTTTGGGTATATATATTGTGACTTGTATAATCCTCATTAGGACGGACACTACTTTTCAATTGTACTTTGACTGTTTACCATATATTTATTAATTTTCGTTATCTCTGCCTCACTTTGGTTCCGCAAAGTTGAATTGCGCAACTCTGATTATTTGTGTGCGGACTTAATGTGAATTAGAATGAAAATGTATGTGCATTTTATTAAGTTAACATCTGAGAACTCGGAATCAAAGTCTATGTACTCGGGTGCCAATTTTCGGGGCGTTACACCAATATAGATTCAACCCATTAAGAGCCCCAATGAGAGTGTAAAAAAGAAAAAAAAAATTGAAAAAAGTCTGGCAAAGATTTTCATGTGCGTTGGTGGATGGTAATATAATGTTGACTTCATGGGAGCTTCCCATGAGGTTGAGCTTTGTTGACCCGAAAGTAATGGGTGATTGACATCCATCTCATAAATTAGATGCACCCTTAAAATGTTGAGCCTTAAAAAATTGGTAAATCCATGACTTAGGTAGGCCACACCACAAACAATAATTGAAAGTAGATGCCAGCAAATTGAAACCTTCTTAACTGCATATAGAGCCTAATGAGATGTGGTTTAAACATCCAACCCATGCAACGTGTGTCCCAATTGGACGAAAGGTCACGCCAAATTTGGGGCCATTTCAAAACTTAAGTGAGCCCCCCAAATATTATGAGATATTTTAAGCATGATTTTTCATAATTCTAGGCGGTGTGACTTACCTGAGTTCTGTATATAGCCGATTTTTTTAACATCTAATAGCCTACCGGACCTAGCTAATGCATGACAGGGGTGTCCATCACACGTCACAATGGGGCCCATAGAGCTCCTCCTCGTGAGAAGCTCTCATCAAGTCAAACCTCATAGTACCATTTCCACACACACACACACACACACACCCACACACACACACACACACACATATATATAGATATATATATATAATATATATATATATATATATATATATATATATTATATATATATATGATGTTTGTGTATGTGTGTGGGAAAAAGGTTCTATGCCAACGAGCTCATGGGAACTTCCTATGAGTTCGAGCTGTGTGGGCCCACCGTGATGCGTGTCAAACATCTATCCCATCAGTCAAATGCACTATTCCATGGTGGGGCCTAGGGCTTAAAAATAAAGGCAATCCGTGACTTGTGTGGGCCATACTAGATACAGAAGTTGAGAGGGGTTACCCTCCATTAAAACATTCATAATCATTTGTTGGGCCCAATGAGAACTGGTTCACAAATCCAGCCTATTCATTATGTGTGTCCCACTTGGATGAGGGATCAGACCAAGTTTCAGATGCATCCAAATTTCATGTGGGCCCCACCAAATGCTTTTATATATTTTAGCCGTATTTTCCCATGATTTTAAATGGAATGACCCACCTGAGTTCCATATAAAGCTGATTTTTGGGATATCTCATAATTTAAAGGGTACCCATCAAATGCACGGTGTTGATGTTCAACATATATCATAATGGGCCCACACAGCTCGACCTCATGGAAAGTTCCGACGTCATAGAACCTTTTCGAGAGAGAGAGAGAGAGAGAGAGAATCAAAGTTCTCAGTATTATATATTTATTGAATCAAAGTACTCAGTATTATATGTTTACTAGTGTACGAATTTTATGATTTATGTTCCTAATACCCATATACTACGTTGTCAATATTTAATGGTCAATATTTGATGAGCAAAACCGTTCATATCATGGGCCTCTGCCCGGGAAGCGGCATAACGAGTAGACTATAAGGGGCCATCATGATGTATGTGTCATATCATGAGCCTCTGCCCTGGAAGCAGCCTAATGAGTAGATTATATAGGGCCCACCATGATTTACCATCTGTTTTAACAGCTCATTTTAGTATAGGAGCCCAGAATTGAAGCTTATCAATCGCTCAGGTGGACCACACTATAGGAAACTGTGTGAATTGAATGCCTACCATTGAAAACTTTTTGGGCCATGGAAGTTTTGGATCAATCTGATATTTATGTTTTCCCCCACACTAAGAAGGTTTCAACGGTGGATGTCACTATCCCCACTATTTCCTATGGTGTGGTTCATTTGAGCTTTGTATATGCTTCAATTTTGGGATATACCCTTAAATGAGCAGAAAAAACGGATGAACGGCGTGGATAAGACACATACATCTACCGTGGGCCCCACAGATTTTACTAAGTACACCGTCCGCTTCCTTGTGCACACGCAGGAGTTAAAAATATTTTGTCCTTTTCATCTTTTGACTCTTTTCATTTGATTAACAAATGACACTCATTTCTGGGAGTTTTTTTAATAACCCAGGCACGGTGTGAGGGCCACCACATGACTGGTTTGGGACACCGACTGGCATTCCAATAACTAAAGTCGCGACGCATCAGGTTTCAGTACGGCAGCGGGGTGTACTTTAACAAACCTCTCCGAAAATTCATCACGTGCACCTCACTTTCATGGATAAGAACACTAATGACGCCGCACGCACTGCTTTTCCTGCCCACAACGTACAAACCTGACATACGCTTCGGCGAGTGTGCTGCGCGACTCTCTGCGACCTGGAAGCAGATGTGGAGGAAGCGGTTTGGCTAGTGATGCTGCCACCTCGGTGCTATGTGGACCCCACCACTGTCCATCCATTTTGAAAGATAATTTAGGGTTTGATCTCTAAAATGAGGTAGATCTAAATCTAAGGTGGACCACACTACGAGAAAATAGTGGTGATTAAATGTACACAGTTGAAAACCTCCTAAGGCTTACTGTAATGGTTATATCATATATGACATGTAACCTGCTGATTAAGTCAGACAGGTGTGGATGAAGGGAAAAATATATATATATCAGCTTGATCCAAAAATTTTATGGCCTTTGGAAGTTTCTAATGTTGAGTGTTCAATCAACATTTTACAGTCAACCTGAGATTTAGATCTACCTTATTTTTTTATCATATGATAAAATGATAGGGAAGAATAGGTGGACCACAATGATGAAACACATAAATCATGATGGAGCCCGCTGAGCACCGATCACTAGCCATTAGGTCAGTAGCCAATTCGTTTTCAGACGTGGGTAGGACCCTGACTGTAGGGCTCACCTCGATGCGCCGTTCATTTGTTTTTCTGGATTATTTTAAGATATGGTTCAAAAAATGAAACGCATAGAAATTTTAGATGAACTAGACAATACGGAAGAGTGACTGTTTACCATTAAAAGGCTTTTATGATCCATAAAATTTTTGTAACAAGATTATATTTATTTTTTTCCTTTCATTCAAGTCTGTATGACCTTATAAATAGGTTGGATGGTCAGTGAACATTATGTAGGCCTTAAGAAGTTTTTAATGGTGGACGTTCAGTGACCACTGTTTTATGTTACGTCGTCTAACTGAAATTATATCAGCTTCGTTTCTGGGACATAAAATAAGCTGGAAAAACAGATGGACGGTATAGATATACAATTCATACATTGATCTGAGCCCTACGGTTAAGTCCCACCTACATCGTTGGTTCGGGATCGCGGCCAGATCGCGATTGGGAGGGGTACGCGGAATGCGTGCTATCACTGCCAGGACGGATTCATAGGGACTTTGTAGGCCCAACATGATATATGTGTCTTATCCATGCCGTCCAACTATTTTGATATATTATCTTAGAATATAATCCCAAAAAAGAAAAATGCAGATGTAAGACTTAAGTGGACCACACAATGGGATTGAACGTCCACCAGTAAAAATTACATGGGAGCCGTGGAAGTTTTGATCGAACGGATAATTTTCTTTTCCCTTCGTCCACATTACACGTGACTTTTATAAACAGATTGGATGGCATATAAACATCCGGGTTGGCTCTGACTAGGTTTCAAACGTGGGCGTATTGTCACCACTGCTTCTTGTGTGGTCCAATTGAAACTGAAATCTGTCTCGATTTTAGGCTCATGTTCTAAAATGATATTAAAAAATGAATGAATGGTGTGGATAAAATATGTACTGGCCCCACGTAGCCCCTACCTCAGGCCACTGAGTGCCTCGCCAGGAGGCAATCCTCATCCCGAAAGTAGTCCCGGGACGAGGATTCCATGCAGACCCTGCAGAGTATCTACGTTGTTACTGGTGGGTGCTACGTGGCCCATTGTATGAACCGTTAAAAACCTTTTGTGGGAAACGAAAGTTTTGATTTAAGCTGATATTTATTTTTTCTTTTCACGTAAGTTTGTTGTGACTTTATTAATATGTTGGATGGTCCATATATATATCACGAAGTTTTTAATGGTGGGTATTCCATGAACACTGTTTTCTTTTCTGTTGTGTGGTTCACCTGAATTTTTTATCAGATTCATTTATAGGACCGTGTCCTAAAATAAGCAGAAAAAAACAGATCTACTGTGGATATACAATGCATACATGGAGGTGTGCCCTACTGTCAGGGTTCCACCCACATGGCTGATTTGGGGTAGCAGTAAAGTCGGGAGGGGTGTGGTGAATGCATTAATTGTACAGTCGTTCTCAGTAAGTATTTTCTTTTGTATGTGTTTTATCTGTGTAGACCATCTATATGAGCCTAAAAATGAGGCAGATGAGGCGGATCTAATGATCAGGTGGACCATGGACCGTACAGTGGGATTGAACACCCACCATTGAAAACTTCTTGGGAGCAGCCCGCTTGAACCTTGGTACTGCATTAGCCTTAAAATGATGTGAAAATATGAATGAAGGCCGTGGATAAAATAAGTACATCATAGTGAGCCCCACATGCCGTGTATCGGGATCGTCCTACTAAATGGTACACTTAGGTGGGGCTGAAAGTTGGGCGGGTTGGTGCTCAACCCTAGCCCATCTCAAGGTTTCTGTACCTCAACCCTAGCCCATTCTCAACCCAAGCCCAAGCCATTTGGGGCTCGATCGGGTTGATTGGGTTGGTCAGGTGAATACATGCTAATATTTTCATTATTACAATATTAGTCTATTATATTTTTAATGCACATTTTATTTCTATCCTATTTCTAGACAAACAAGTTAAAATATAGGATAATTACTCCTTTAAAAGTCATGTTGTGTAGCACATAATTTATTTGGAAGAGAGAAATCTCCCATATCTTGTTAGCTTGAGCCATTAGAAATGACGTGGACCAATGAGACCCGATGGCAGTGGAATTACCTATGCCTTCAACATAGATGATTCGCAGTCAATTATAATTTATAAATAACTTATATATCGATTGGGTTTAGGTTTAACCTAACCCGAGACCTTAACCCGAGCCCAACCCAAGTTTTATCAAGTCGGTGTTTATAGAACCTAAGCCAAAGACTACAACTGATACATCCTGCGGAGCCCAACCCAATGTTGGGTCGGTTGGGTTGAACCCACCCAACTTTCAGCCCTAAGCTTGGGTTGCATTGAATGCACAAAACATTAAATGCAAGAGCATTGAATTGATTCATTTTTAGGCTCATAACTTAAATTGATATAAGATAATGGATGGACAGAGTAGATAAGCAGATACATCATGTTGGGCCCACCCAAATCTGCCCATTGGGGGCTAGAGACGGAGGGGGTAGGAAAAGCATTTCGGTTGGATCTATCATGATGTTGTGAGAATCCACACCATCCATCTATTTTGAGAGTTCATTTTAGGACATGTGACCAAAAATGAGATAGATCCACAACTCAAGTGAGCCGCACTAGAGGGAAAATTAGGGAAAGAATTTTCTACTGTTGAGACCTTCATCGGATCTACCTTAATGTTTATATGCAATCCAAACCGTTTATAGGGTCATTTCCGACTAGGATGCAGTGAAAATACCAAAAACTTGGCCTGATATGAAATTTTATGGCCATACGAATATTTCAAATGGTAATGGTGGTCACTGAATTCCTACTATTCCTCTCGTGTGGCCTACTTAATATGTCCTAAAATGAGATTTGAAAGCAGATGGCCGGTGTGGATTTCTCACAAACATCCATGTAAGCTCACCTAGCATCAT
>JAJHSJ010000005.1:20009052-20082886 GCA_021015155.1 Magnolia officinalis | reverse complement strand
TGGGTTGTTGGATATTTGGTTGAATTAAATAGACTTTAAAATCGAGAACCAAAAAAAAATTAAAAGTTTTGAGAAAGAAGAACTTATTGTATTGAGTCGAGGCGTGACTGAGTCACTCGGCTTGAAATCGAATTTGCTCCCCTTGGACAGCGTCCCAAGTGCAACAGGTTTCCAGAGCAATCGACCTCCAGGATACAACGACTATGACCCGGTCCCAGCGGTGCACTCACTGTACACGGGCTCGAACCACTTGCAGTTTAATCCGAAAGTGCTGAGTTGACTCAGCGATGAACTCAGTAATAAAATGCTTAAAATTCGTATCAGAGAGAGTTTTATAAGATAGAGTATTTTCGTATTTTAGAAACTGGAATCGGAAGTCATTATATAGACTCCGAAGTGGTGTATAAACACCCTTTACAAAAGGTTAGGTCCGTTGGGTTTAAACCCAACAGATGCGACCAACCGGAAGGGATGCATCTCTCTGGTTTAAAATGAAAAGGCGCAAGTGCGAGTACACACTCGCAAATAAAGTCCCGCGAGTACACACACACACCCACGCGAGTACACACACAACCCCCGCACCCGCACCCGCACCTGCGCCTGCGCCCACGCCCACGCCCAGCCAGCCCGTCCCGTCCCGTCGCGTCGCGCAAGCGCACGCGCACACGGACTCGACTCGGCTCGGCTCGGCTCGGCTCGGCACGGCACGGCACGGCACGGCTCGGCTCGGCTCGGCGCGGCGCGCGCGCGTGTGTGGTCAATGGCATAGATTAGAGCTATTGGCATAGCCCCCCCACAGGACCAAATTCACATGCCCCCTGAAAGGGGCACAAGCCCTAGGCAAAAAAAGACTATATATACAAGATAGTTTACTTTGTCAAATCCGATGTGGGACAAAAACCCAACACAAAAGTACCACAACTTTCAAATGTGGAGGGAAATCACCGAAAATTTGAAAATTCAAATTTTAATAATATTTTAAAACAAAATATAACAATCCCCACATGTTTTAAAATTAAAACTCTTTCGGATTAAAGCGTAATAGTTGTGCAATGGTGCGGTGTCACCATAGACTTGAACCGACATTAGAGTAAGCAAGACAGGTCTACAGGAATCAGGTGACACCATAGTCTTGAACCTGAATCCTTTTAATGTAGATCGCAAGTACATGCCACTCACACAACTCTTCCTCTGCAAGTGATTCTGCGGTTCGGTGCGTTTCGGCCATACACCATTACCTGGATTTCATGAGTGCTCTAGAGAATTCGCCTAGATTCTCATAGGAAGCGGCCTCCACCTCCACACCCATATAGGTGAATTCCATCAAGTGTATGCAGCAACTGTATACACCACCAAATATATGGCTATGGATTCATTAAGAGTTCTAACAACTCATCCTTCTGCGTTGCTGCTCGCACTGTACACCATAGAAGGGGCTCATACAACTCAGTGCAATCGTCTACCTCGTGTCTTGTTGTTTACCCATTGAACCTATCTCATGGGATCTCCACTTGTATAGGTTGGGTTGCCGACACTGGCAGCTCATATATTAGGCTCAGCCCCATTCCCTTCGATGTATCATTGACTAACCTTTTAGATAGTCCTTTAGTCAGAGGATCTGCTAGATTCTTTTCTGACCTCACAAAGTCAATAGATATGACTCCATCATGCAACATGTGTTTCACTATGTTGTGTCTGAGTCTAATATGCCTGCTCTTTCCATTATATATTTTACTCTTTGCTTTCGCTATAGCTGCTTGACAGTCACAATGAATAGACACGGCCGATACAGGCTTTGGCCACAATGGTATATCAGCTAAGAGATTTCTAAGCCACTCGGCTTCTGATCCAGCCTTTTCTAAGGCAATAAACTCGGATTCCATAGTAGACCGAGCGATACATGTTTGCTTGGTAGACTTCCAAGAGATTGCTCCCCACCCAAAGTGAAGACATATCCACTCGTAGATTTTGTCTCATCTGAATCACTAATCCAGTTAGCATCACTATATCCTTCTAATACAGCAGGAAACCATTATAATGTAAACCATAGGCTATACTGCCTTTTAGGTATTTCAAAATCCTAGACAAGGCATTCCAATGCTCTTTCCAGGGTTATGTGTATATCTACTTAGCCTTCCTACTGCAAAAGCTATGTCTGGTCTAGTGCAGTTTGTTAGATACATGAGGCTACCAATTATTCTGGAATACTCCAATTGAGACACACTATTTCTTTATTCTTCATGAGAGTCACATATAATCATAAGGAGTACTAACAGGTAAAATTCAAAATGGTTAAATTTTTCTAATATTTCTCAATGTAATGAGATTGTGATAATATAATCACACCATTTTCCTGGTTACTTCAATACCCAAGATTACACTGGCTTCTCTCTAAGTCTTTCATGTCAAACTTAGATGACAAGAATTTCTTAGTTGCATTAACTAATTTAATATTAGTTCCAAAAATAAGCATGTCATCAACATAAAGACATATAATAACATAATCATTTCCAGAAATTTTACTATATACGCATCTATCTACATCATTTATATGATAATCATTTGATTTTAAAACACCATCAAATTTTTCATGCCATTGTTTAGGAGCCTGTTTTAAACCGTATAGTGACTTAATTAATCTACATACTTTATTTTCTTTACCTGATATCTTATAACCCTCAGGTTGCTCCATATATATTTCTTCTTCTAAGTCTCCATTTAGGAAAGCTGTCTTAACGTCCATCTGGTGTACCACCAGTTTGTATATGGAGGCTATTGCTATTAAGACTCTGATAGTTGTAATTCTAGTTACAGGGGAGTATGTATCAAAGTAATCTATTCCTTCCTTTTGTTTAAATCCTTTCGCTACCAACCTAGCCTTAAACTTATCAATAGTTCCATCTGGTTTTAGTTTCTTTCTAAACACCCATTTACAGCCTATTGGTTTGTTTCCAGGTGGTAGTTCTACAAGTTCCCAAGTGTTATTAGATATTATAGATTCCAATTCATCATTTATTGCTTCCTTCCAAAAGGTTGCATCTGGAGAGTTAATAGCTTCTGTATAGGTTGTAGGATCATCTTCTACTAAGAGGTGAAGAAACCATCTCCTAGGTTAGTTTCTCTTCTAACCCTAGTACTTTTTCTTGGTTGTATATCTTCTACTACTTGCTCGCAAGCACTTTTACTAGTAGACGCGATATGTGATTCATTAACTTTCTCTATTCCTATAGATTTAGATTTCATAGGGAATACGTTCTCAAAGAACTCTGCATCCCTAGCTTCTATAATTGTATTAGGATCTAGAATATTATCCTTAGTTTTTAAAACTAGAAACCTGTAGGCCGCACTGTTTTGTGCGTATCCTATAAATACACAGTCGGTCGTTTTAGGTCCTAACTTTCTTTTCTTAGTTTCAGGTAATCCTACTTTAGCAAGACACCCCCACATTAATATATTTAAAACTAGGAACATGATTCTTCCAAAGTTCATAAGGTGTTTGTTCAGAAGATTTAGATGGAATCCTATTTAGGATATAACAAGCAGACAAATTGCTTCTCCCCACATATTTGAGGGTAAGCCTGAACTGTTTAACATAGCATTCATCATCTCTTTTAGAGTTCTATTCTTACGTTCTGCTATTCCATTCTGTTCTGGTGTATAAGGAGCCGTAGTTTCGTGAACTATTCCACTCTTTTCACATAATTCTCTAAATTGAAAAGATTCATATTCTCCTCCTCTATCTGTTCTAAGTCTTTTAATTTTTATATTTAATTGATTTTCAACTTCAATTTTGTATTTAGAAAAAGCATCTAAAGCTTCATCTTTGTTCCTTAACAGATAGACTCTAGTGAACCTAGAGTAGTCATCTACAAACGTTATGTAATATCTTTTTTCCACCTAGACATGTGATTTCTAAAATCACCTAAGTCACTGTGTATTAATTCTAATAGAACAGATGATCTTTCTATTCGTTTAAAGGGTTTTCTAATGAATTTTGATTCTACACATGTTTCACATTTTTCGAATTCTTCATTAGATATATTAGGTAATAAACCTAATCTTTTCATTTTCTTCAAAGATACTTTATTCACATGACCTAATCTACTATGCCATAGATAAAAAGGTTCAACGATATAAACAGAACTAGATGCCTTCTTATTATTATCATTTGATACATTTACAATGAATAAACCATCACTACAGTATCCTTTACCAATAAAAGTTCCATTCTTGGTCATTACAAGTTTATCTGAATCAAATACTAACTTAACACCAGCCTTATTGAGGAGCGAACCAGAGACAAGTTCCGTCTAATGTCGGGCACATGTAGGACATCATTCAACATCAGAGTCTTTCCAGAAGTGAGTTTCAGAAGTACTTTCCCTTTCCCTACAACTGGAGACGTTCTAGCATTACCCATGAACACCTGTTCATCATTCCTGATATTTGGTAGGAGGTAAACATGCTACGATCCTTGCACACGTGCCTAGTTGCACCAGTGTCTAGCACCCACTCCAAGTTGTTTATAAGGAAGACTTCTGACACCACAGCTACTACCATGTCAGACTCATTGCCTGTTTCTGTAAGATTAGCCTGCGGCTTATCTTTGTTTTTCTTAAGCCTGCAGGTTTTAATATGATGCCCAGGCTTTCCACAGTTGTAGCAGTTTCCCTTTTTCTTGAATTGATTGTTTGCATTCTTCTTTTTGAGCCTGCATTCATTTGCGTAATGTCCAGGTTTGCCACAGTTATGACAGTTGCCCTTTTTCTTATTATTTGCCCGACTTGACTCCACAAGATTCGCCTTTGAATCTATCTCATTTCCATTTTCTTTTTGGTCCCTGATTCTATTGGCCTCCTCTATTCGTATATGTACGATAGTGGTTTCCAAAGAAACGCCGTTCTTTTTATGTTTCATTCTATTCTTATATTCTTTCCAGGAGGGCGGTAATTTTTCTATTAGCGCTCCTGACAGAAACACTTCATCCAACTTAATTCCTTCTGTCGATAGTTCATGAACTAGACTTTGAAAATCATGAATTTGATTTGTGACAGGTTTATCGTCTGTCATTTCATAATGAAGAAAATTAGCGATTGCATGTTTCTTAGCGCCTGCATCTTCCAATATGTATTTCTTTTCTAAAGCAGTCCATATGTCTTTAGCAGACACGTAAGAAGCATACACATCATATAGATCGTTGGATAAAGAGTTTAGAATATAATTTTTACAATTATTTTCATCTGTTACTTCAGTTTGATTTGCTGGATCTATAGTAAATGATTCAGATAATATGTATGAAACTTTCAGGGTGGTCAGAGCGAACATCAGTTTTTGTTTCCACCGTTTAAAGCATTGTCCAGCGAACGGTTCGATTTTGGCTAACTCAGCAGAAGCATTTACAGTTACAGTAGCCATAGTCTATATAATTCAACAAATTCAATTTCAAGGTTGTTGGATATTTGGTTGAATTAAATAGACTTTAAAATCGAGAACCAAAAAAAAAAATTAAAAGTTTTGAGAAAGAAGAACTTATTGTATTGAGTCGAGGCGTGACTGAGTCACTCGGCTTGAAATCGAATTTGCTCCCCTTGGACAGCGTCCCAAGTGCAACAGGTTTCCAGAGCAATCGACCTCCAGGATACAACGACTATGACCCGGTCCCAGCGGTGCACTCACTGTACACGGGCTCGAACCACTTGCAGTTTAATCCGAAAGTGCTGAGTTGACTCAGCGATGAACTCAGTAATAAAATGCTTAAAATTCGTATCAGAGAGAGTTTTATAAGATAGAGTATTTTCGTATATTTTAGAAACTGGAATCGGAAGTCATTATATAGACTCCGAAGTGGTGTATAAACACCCTTTACAAAAGGTTAGGTCCGTTGGGTTTAAACCCAACAGATGCGACCAACCGGAAGGGATGCATCTCTCTGGTTTAAAACGAAAAGGCGCAAGTGCGAGTACACACTCGCAAATAAAGTCCCGCGAGTACCCATACACACACACCCACGCGAGTACACACACCGCACCCGCTCCCGCACCTGCGCCTGCGCCTGCGCCCACGCCCCAGCCCAGCCCGTCCCCGTCGCGCACGCGCACGCGGCTCGGTTCGGCTCGGCTCGGCGCGCGCGCGCGCGCGTGTGTGGTCAATGGCATAGATTAGAGCTATTGGCATAGCCCCCCACAGGACCAAATTCACATGCCCCCTGAAAGGGGCACAAGCCCTAGGCAAAAAGACTATCTTATATACAAGATAGTTTACTTTGTCAAATCCGATGTGGGACAAAACCCACAACACAAAGTACCACAACTTTCAAATGTGGAGGGAAATCACCGAAAATTTGAAAATTCAAATTTAATAATATTTTAAAACAAAATATAACATGGGTTGCATGAAATGAAAAAGCATTAAATGCCAATTGCATTACATGCAAGAGTTATCTGTGGCATGGTCCACTTCAGCGTTGTATTTGTCTCATTTATGTGTTTATATCTTAAAATGATCTGTGAGTAGGAATGAACGGCGTGGATAAACCTATACATCACAGTGGGCCCGCCCAGAGAATTGTCCGTTCGTGGCTACAGACGGGCACGGGCAGGGGGGGACGCAATCGGAAACGGATTGGCAACTCCCCTGCCACCCACCAATGGCTGGTTGTCGGTGCTTTATGAGTCCCACCACCATGATGTATGTGTTTCATCCATGTTGTCCATCTATTTTTCTAGGTCATTTTATGGTATGAGGCTAAAAATGAGGTATATACCAATCTCAAGTGGACCACATTGCAGGAAACAGTGTTGAATGAACGTCGATCATTAAAACTTTTTGGAGGCCATAAAAAGTTTTGGATCAAGCTCGTCTTTGTTTTTCCCCTTCATCTGGATCTGTATGACCTAATCAACAGATTGGATTTCAGATAAACAGTACAGTGGGCCTTAGGAAGATTTTAATGGTGGATATCCAATCACTATTGTTTTCCTGTGGTGTGGTCCGCCTAAGATTTAGGTCCATATAATTGTTGGGACAAGCTCTAAAATTATCGGTAAAATTAGATGAACGGAATGGATGAAACACATACATTCTGGTGGGGCCCACAAAGCTCCGACCACCAGCCACACGCCCGTGGAGACGCAATCCGCGTTCCCAAGTTTTGACTCTCCAACGTTTATTTAAAGCGCACGCTCCGGAAAATTACTTTGGCGTGAGGCAATATAAGATACGCCTGATAATTGCAGACGTAGCACTTACGTGAATTGATCAGAATCATCCAAATTTTGACCTTAATGAATCATAAACTAATGTTTACTCTGATTTGGTTATCTAACTCTACTATCAGTGCATATTTAGATGGAAGAAATAAAAAATAGCCAATAGTCGAAATTTAGCGTCCGTCAATCGAAAGTCTGGATAGTTTAGTCAGTCTGGTATCGATCTTATGACATATCTGCATTGGGTCCCAGCTGCTATATGTCTGTCACTCATATAATTTCTGAGTGTCCCTTATCAATCATCATGCTCTGCTTGACTATGGACCCTAATCCACACTTAAGACCTTTCGCTGGAAGTTACTGCACAAGGAATCTAGGTGGGGGCATACTGCGATGTTTTTGAGAAAGCGAGTCCATCCATCCAATTTTAGAGCTCATTTTAGGACATTCAGCTAAAAATAAGGTGTATCCAAAACTGTATCCTTACTCTTGCCTGGGTGGTAGACTCTCTGGAGTTTCAACACCCCAGTCAAGGTTTGAGTATCCATAGGTGGTGAAATTCCACTAGCAGGAGTGTGTGTGTGTGCGTGTTAAAAAAAAAAAAAAAAAAAAAAAAAAAAAAAAAAAAAAAAAAAAAAAAAAAAAAAAAAAAGGAGACGAAAAAAAAAAAGAAGCAAGGTGTATCCAAAACTTAAATGGGCCACATGAGAGGAAACCGTGAGAATTTGGTGGACCTCTAACAAAGAACTGACAGATCTGTGTGGGCCCACCGATGTATCTGTTTCACCGTCCATCCATTTTCTCGTATCATTTCAAGAAATAGATAGATCCAGCGCTTAAGTGGACCACACCAAGATGACTTTTGCGTTTAATGCACTTGCATTCATGCTGTATGCATTAGTAGGCCTTTGGTTGATGGCATTAAGCAGGATGAATTGATTTTAGTCTTATGCAAAATCGGGCATTGGAGAGGATGGAAAGGGCCGGGATTAAGTGGGGTGAATTGCATTTAGTCTAGTACCTGGTTGTCCATCTATATATGCTATTTACAAGTGACATTCTAGTTATATACATGTACAAGTTACGGACATATGTTGCCAATTTGGTTGTTGATTACAATTCTATAGTCCACCAAATGAGGTTTTGCTTAATCTACAGTTTTTTCAGTAGCGTGAATTTTAGACATGAGGATTGGATGGCCAAAATACTATGGTATCTCCATACATGCAATCATTGTACAATAACGGTGCCAATCTCATCTAATATGATGAGATTCCATACCAATTCCAAGTTTACTATTTGTTGTAGTCCACTTAGCATTGGATCTGCCTCATTTTTAGGCTCATACCTTAAAATGATTTGAGAAAATGGATGGATTGCGTGGATAAAGAGATACATCACGGTGGGTCTCTACACAAATTTGTCCATTCCTTACTAGAGATGGGTAGTAAGTGTGAAATATTATATATTTATTCTTTATTATGCATTGTTTTTATAAGCATTGATGTGCTTAATTAATCTAATTATATATAATTTTCTATGCGAGATGATTTAAAGAGTTAAGATGAACAGAACAACAAAAAAGAAGATTTAATACTCAAAGAATGATTAAGTAAAGATTTAGAAGTGATTAAGGAATATTTCAAGTTCTAAAAATTCAAGAAAATCAAGTGCAAAAGAGAGAAAAGATTGGAAAAATTACAAAGTACATCAACATAAATAACAGACTGTTTGGTCCCACCTGAGGTTAGTTCAGTCCGACCAAATGTACATAGAACAATTCAACAAGAAATTGTAATTTTTAGAGATAACTTAGTTCGACACTTAGGTGCGACTAAAGCCATGTTCGATGCCACCGAATGGAGGTTCGGTGCGACCTGAAGGAGATAGAGACTTCAAATGAATATTGAAGAAATTTGACCGTGACCGAAAGACTAATTCGGGGAGACGGAAGTAATATTCGGTGCGACTGAAGCGTAATAAAAATGTGTAAATTTGAAGTCAGTTCTAAGTCAGTATGAATTTTTCCTATTTAAAGGGGTGAATCTAATCTTTCTAAACACGAATTAGGGTAGAAGAGATAGAGTAATGAGTTGTGGAGCTTCTACGGAATCCTCATTTTTTCTCCAATCACTCAGTTCTTCTTTAGTTTTTGTGATTTTTTTTTATTTTTTATTTTTATTTTTATTTTATTTTTTTTGAGTTTTTAGTTTAACCATGTCTTTAATTGACTAATATCTTAAATAGGGCTAAGAGGTGAAGCTTGTAGTTATTCTTAATGATTTAGTTTACTTTAATTCAAGTAATTGGTTTGATTGTTTAACAATTCATTGATATTTTGTTTGAATAAAGCTCTATTTCTAGTTTACTTTAATCTATTGTTGACTCTGGGCACATTTGATGCTTAGGAAAGCTAAGGTTAATTGCTTATCTATTTTGTAAGGGATTGATCTGTAAATTCATTAATTTATCGCATACTAAGGGCATGATAGATGCTTTGAATTCCCTGCAATCAATTGATGCTTTATGTGAGAACCAATTTAATTAAAGTTCAAATCTGTTTTGAGTTTATAAATGATAATTTAACCACTTTATTATCCAGTTGGATAAGATAGGATTTTGATTCCGGTTAAGCTATATGATTGAATTAAGTGAAGTAAACATTAAGGATAGCTATAAGTGGATCTTTGGCACTCTAGTGGTTTATCTTTATTGATTTCCTTCTCAATTACACCATTATTTCTTAAATAAGATTCCATAAGTAGTTTTAGATCTACTTCTAGTTCTAAAGTGTTCTAGAAATCGCACAATTATAAATCATTGTGGGTTCGATGTCAGTCTCACTGAGTTATTACTACATCGCAGTCTTATACTTAGGGTTTGTTTCGATCAATGGGCAATGGTAGGACACAATCCACTTCCTTCAAATCAAGCAGTTCATCTAACGATCATCACCTTCGTAAATGAATATTTTGGTGGGTTCTTTGGGTTTGTACACCAATAATATTATCATGGCCCAAAATATAAATATCGAGGTTAGGCCTTAAATTTATACTAGTGGGGTCCACTTTTTGTTGTCCACATTATTATGTAAAAACTAATGCTTAAGAAAGAAAATACAACGTCTACATTCAACAGATGAAACACCAAATGTGGAATGGCTAAGATCATGGCTAGACTCACAAGAGTTTTAATGCGAGGTCATCGGTTCTGAGTACCCATTGTGGTGAAATTCCACTATGGTGTGAGTGTGTGAAAAAAAAAAAGAAAAGAAAAAGAAAAGAGGCTAAGATCTTCCAATCTAAGCAATTTCAAGGCATGGTCCATCCACCATGTATGAGAAAAAATGGACGATCAGTAAATTGACAAGCGGCCCATAGTCAACGTACATGTGTGCATATCTAATGAGCATATTGGCCTGATCTTTGGCCGGGGCTTTCTCATAGTGTAACCTACCTTATGAACTACCCACATCTCGCACACACCACTCACAATGGTATGTGCACTGTCTATATTTAGCATTAATATTTGAACTCATCATAACGGCCCACCTTGATTGAGTTGATAGTACGTCCAATCAATGATACCCATCTTGTCTTTAAAACGACAGATGATAGGGGAGAGCCACAAGAACTATAATATGATAGATTCATCTCTCTACATCACAAGTAGAGCTGGGCATAGGACGACTCGACTCGTCATTTGCTTGATTCGACTCATCCAACTCGTTCAGACTCAACTCGATTCGAACCGAATGGGCGAATCAGTCCGAACTGAGTAGGCTTCGCCCAATCCAAACTCAAACCGAGTCGAGTCCGAGTTACTTAGTAACTCGACCCGAAACTCGATCTGGTTAGACTAGACTCGATCTGAAACCAAACTCGACTCCGATTCGAGTATATATATAATAAAAAAATCCTAATTTCTAAGTATATCTAACCCTACACGCCGCACCTGACCCCGACCCCGACCCAAACCCAATCCCAAACTCTCTCTCTCCCTCCCTCATCCTCCTCTTTCAAGCCCAGCAGCCACCCACTACCATCACCACCCTCCTCCTCCTCCTCCTCCTCCTCTCTCTCTCCTCTCTACTCCCTCCCTCCCCCCTCTTCCAAACCCAACAACCACCCATCACCATCACCATCCTCTCTCTCTCTCTCTCTCTCTCTCTCTCTCTCTCTCTCTCTCTCAATCCGATTCAGTGGCAACCCGACTCGGTACTTTTGACCGGGCCGGACTCGGTCCTGATTAGTACAGGCCAGACCCGGACTCAGATTGGGTCAGGCATGCTGGACTTGGTACCAAGTCAAGTTGAGTTCAGGTTAGGCCTATTTCAAAATCGGATCGAGTCGGGTTAGCCCTAACTCGGTCCGACTCGACTCAATGCCTAGCTCTAATCACAAGTGGTTGAATTATCCATCAATCTGAACTGCCCAATTAAGGCGCCTCACTATGGATGGACAATGTTTAGAAAATCATACTTATAAGAAGATCATGACCATCATTTATCTTTAATTTCTAGCCCTTAATGTCGACAATAGATGGACAATCCTCGGTGAAAGACAACCCTGCTACATGGTTTCTATTCCATTCCGTGTATTAACACTGTTGAGCTGTAAGGTAAAGCTAATAAATGTACATGTGTGTAAGGTGAATATCCTTGTAGTTGGGGTATTTTTATTATTTTCTTATAATAAAACAAGTAGATATGTGAGAGAGTATTTATAATTTTAATTTCCCTATTATTTTTACTTTTTCTTATATTTTCATTCATTCTTTCAGAGGTTTTAATCTTTCACCTTAATATCAGAGCATTAAGATTGTCATAAAAGTTTAATAGAGGAGGATCAACTAGGCCTTAAGCCATTGTTGCTGGTCTCTAACTTGTTGTCTATTAATAGCATCATGGATTTCCTAAATTGTAGTTAAACTTTTTTCTTCTTCTTTTTCTTTTTCCATCTATTAATAGCATCACAAATTTCTTAAATTGTAGTTAATTTTTCCCCATACTCATTGTGTGTTTTAGAATCTATATTCGAATAGAACAATTGGGAGCGGCTAGAAATCTAATGGTATATACCTTCTCAAGACCCCATCCACTCAAAGCATGGCACATCAATCATGCATTGCTAGTAGTAGTTCTAGTAATACCAATAAAGACTAGATGTTTTGTTGGCACTTTTGTTTGGAATATTTATCCTTTTTTCCATTTGAAAAATTGTTTCCTGAATCATTTAGTTCTAGTTCTCATTTATTGTTGTAATTCTGATCCATTAAATTCTAATAAAAGCATGACACCTTTTTCTATTATTCATTCTGATGTTTGGATACTCTCTTTTGAACCAACTTAAGGGGGGAGTGATGAGCTATAACAAGGTATTTTGGGTATATTTGGTTAAGTTAATATGCATACATTTGTGTGAGGAGAAAATCCTTAAAACCGGTAGTATTTCTATCATTTTCTTATGATAAAACATTCTAATAAAATAAGAGAGAAATGTGAGAAAGTTTCACATCTTTCCACATCATCAGCAAAGTAGTTAACTCTCTCTTCAACAAAATAAAATTTATTGAAGTGGCCTTGAAAGCCTGTCATGTCAGGTAATTTAAGTGCTTGATGACTCGGCATATCCAAGTCACATAGCACCTACTCTCCCTATAGATGAGTAATGGGAAGCTCTCAAGATGAACAATGAAGCTTTGTATTCTGATCGAACAAAAAAAGAGTCTACCAACCAGGGGAAGAATTGAATGTCCAAGTTACTGATGATTTCGTAGAACTTGTGACAAAGGAAGAAATGGGGAAATTGCCTGAAGAAGTTGACAATAAAGAGGTGATGACAAAGGAAGAAATGGGGAAATTGCCTGAAGAAGTTGACAATAAAGAGGTGATGACAATAAGAAGTCGACAATAAAATTTATTAAGTAGCCTACCTCCTTATTAGGCAATGGTGACCCCAACACACTTAGCCACGTGGTGTCAAGACTCCATGGCGCCTACCATGATGATGTATGTGTTTTATACACTGTTCATCTGATTTGCCTACTCATTTTATGGCATGAGCAAAGCTCAAGTGGATCACACCATAGGAAACAGTGGGGATTGAACACCTATACCATTGAAAACTTCTCGGGGGCACATAAGTTTTGTATCAAGCTGATATTTGCGTTTTCCCCTCTTGTGTGACCTTGTGAACAGGTTAGATGACAAATAACATCACCATGGGCCCTACAAAGGTTTCAATAGTGGACGTCATTATCATCATTGTTTCTTGCTGTGTGGTCCACTTACCTTTGAATGCTTCAATTTTGGGTTCATGCATTAAGATGAGCTGGAAAAATGGATGGATGACATGGATAAAACATATACATCACAGTGGGAAATTGACCCCGGTAGGCTTGTGTGGTCCCTTTCTTTGAGTCAAAGATAGGTTGGTTTTAGAATGTGGCCTACTTTCCTGACATGTCTCCAACACATGAACCGTCTTTTTATTCGTGGTGCGTAGGCATGTTGTAGTGAAATTAGGCCTCTTTCAATCTATATATATATATAAACGTCTCTTGGGTCATACACATTGTTAGAAATCTCTTTTTGAAATTAGCTGCGAAGAAATTCTATCGAGGGGCATAAACTATCTCAAATTGGGCGACCGAGATCACGCCTTGTCCAACAAGAAGCCAACTTGGTCGTCCACTAGTCTGATTTTATAATCGTCTAAACAAGCATGCCATTTTTATATTTGACTAATCTATTCTAATTTGAATGTTTCTCATGCTGTTGTTTAGCAATCGTCCAAACAAGTATGCCATTTTGATATTTCACTGATTTAATCTTGTTGGAATATTTCCCATACCATTGTTTTCAACACATTAATTGCAGTATCAACAATCATAGATCCGAACATAAAAACTCATTTTCCAATTCTTTAGTGCCATTTACTCACTGGGAAAAAAAAAAGTTTTATTGTCTTATGAAGATGTATTGCAGTTGGATACAATCCGAATTTGGCATGCATTTTGTAGTGATATGATACCAAACACATGTCCAAACCCCATGCATTGGGAATGTGCCCTTTGTCACATATATTTATACCAGATTAGGTATTGTTGTACTCATTTGCATTAAAGGTGTTATTCATTTACCTTTAATGGTCCATGAATAACTGAAGCCATACCATTACCTGCATGTAATTTAATCCGAATAGGCTTAGGCTTGCGTCCCCCTGGATATTTGGGTGTACGGTCATATCGGATATTTGGATGTATGGTCACGACACAACGAGGACCAGACCACTCTACCGGCTCTTACAAAAACTCGAGGGCTGATCCCCTACAATAGGTTGCAGTTTAACCTACAAACTGTTTATAAAATGATACTGCTCTTGAAAATACTCTTTTGAGAGAAAAATTAGAAATAAAACTTCTGGAGGCACCAATCATTGTTTTTATGGGCCCCACCTGAAATGAATGCTGAATGATACCACTAAACACCAATATACATAGAAACCTGATTCTCTTCCCCATATTCCATCTTTTCATTTCATTCATGAAGGTCTAGATGCATTAGAACTGAACGGTGTCCTGACGAGCCACATCGTGCGAGCAAGGCCCATGGTCGCAGATCCCATCAGTTGATTCTGAAACAACCCACAATGGAAGAGAGATGCCTAAAAACTCCCTGCGGATAGAATCATCCAATCTAATAGATTTTTATTTTTTATTTTTTTTACATCAACAAAGCCGAACTGTATATAAACGGTCTGGATCGACAAACCATGATCCCCATTTGTAAGAAAATGGATTCATCAGGGCCCTATTCTTTGTTCCAATATATCAAGACTCTTTAATTTCTCTGTATTTGCAGGGGCTTGTGGTACTACACCTGTGATACATTTGTAAGATATGAGAAATATTACTAGATTCCAGGAATGTTGAGCACGTGAGAGGGAACATCTGCAGCAAGGGCGACTTCTTCAACCGTTGCGGGGGAATTCAATCCAAACCACTTACTATCTCCCCATTCTGATTTGCCTGCAGCTATTGCTTGCCGCACCGCAAACAAAGCACTGGAAAAAAAAAGGGGTGAATTCAGGAAAAGAATTAAAAATAAAAGGAAAATTACAGGCCGTACTTGGGTGTGCAGTTTAAACTAACGATGGATACCATTCAGGGATGGTGGGCAAGAATCTTAACACATTTCAGAATCGAATTTCGAAAACCCAACTTAGAAATGTGTGTTGGATTCCCATCCAGTCCCATTTTGTTCCTCTTCTTTTAACTGAAAGGCTGGCCATGGTATCTTGAACTGGCATGTCGACTGAGTTTTTCCATGCAAACAAGCAGACCGGTGATCCCGAGTTTTTAACATATGTTCAGGCATTTGAAGTGAAGTGTGTGTGGGACAAAAAAAAAGAAGAAGAAGAAGAAGATGCGAAGTGCATTCTGAAACCTCTGTTTTGATTTATGCAGTGAGGAAGGATCCGATGCCAAATGCTGATATCTAGAAATTAGTTATCATACACCAATCATGGTACATGCTGACATATGTATGAGATTAGGACCATTCATCTATTGTGCCCTACCACAGATACACTATATGCCAAAAATCACAGTCGTCAGATGATCCCAGCTGCTGGGTGGAAGGACTCTTGCCCTTTGGGATGTTCAGAACTGGTCGGAGTCTATTCCAGCCACTCAATTATGATCATAACCAATTTTCTGTTAGTGTTGGTGTAAGATGAACGGCCGTGATCTCAATCATGTGCCTGGTGTATGGCGATTGACTGCTTGATGTCTTACTAAAGTACTTGTGATTAGTACAGGACACATCTGCTGTCCATGAAAGGAAAAGAAAACATGCTTGTCCTAAAATCTTCATTATAAGGAGTTGTAGTTTAAATGAGAAAGAGATATAAAATCTAACTCACCTGCAAGCCGTGGCATATGGCGGCTCTCCAGAGAACTACAGTCCAGAAATAAGATGTAAGAAAAACAAAGGGAAAATATGCCTCTTTTAAGAATTTGGACATAAACTAAATAAAAATATAATAGAAAAGGATGTTATCAAATGCAACCTAATTTATGAGAAGAGACTGAGACACTTATTTGCTTATTTGAACAAGCACACGCACAGATACCTCGGCTCATTAAGGGTGAGTTTGGGTGCACCATCGAGTTATATTGCAAATACTTGTCTGACAAGTGGAAATAGCCTATTTGTAATTCATTTAGCATCCACATTGCGGGCCAAGCTCTAAATTCCAATTACTTTCAAGTTGGACTTGAAACAAACACAAAAGCATTTGAAGGTACGTCATCACTATGAATAGGAGACATCTTTACTTCTTCTTTTTCCTATAACCTCCTGACTAAACTGAATGCTTGCAATTAAATTTACTTGTACATCCAAAAGCAGCCTAAGAGAAGAACGAGATTTTGCTGATTCTCTCTGCATGAGAAGCAGACACAAGAAAAATAACCACAACCAAAAAGCTTACCTTGGATCTCAGCACTCCATATGGGTTTGAGCTGTTGGGTAGAAGGGAGGCATTGAGAACAATAGGAATGTCCTTTGAGGAAGGAGGTTTGTAAGTCCAAGTTCCATCAGTCATCAACTTCAATACAAGGAATCAAATCAGTTTCGGCACAAAATGGAGCAATAATGAAAATGGCCAGAGAAAAATAACAAGCATGCAACCATTACCCTTCCTGTCTTCTCGTCATAAACGTACTTTTCAGTCAGGTGGTAACCCAAGCCTTGAACAAATGCCCCTTGGAGCTGTCATAAACAATGTAGTTCTCTAAGCGGATAACGTAACATATTACAATCAATCTATTGAAGAAAGTTAATATCAACTCCCTCTTCCACTTCACATGACTTCATCTACACTCATTTCAGTATCTTTCCATTTGTCGATTGAGTAAATGTACAGCATCGGACAAAATACATTTTAGGATTTTAATTTTGTCAGCTTACCAAAATCTCAATATTTTGGACAATCCCAATTCCCCATTTATGGATTTATCTAGCATTTCCAAAATCCTATCAAACTTGAAAAATAATTTAATACCATTGTCAGCGAATGCTTATAACCATTCTAACAATTATTACGTCACTTCAACTTGTACGTGTTTCATTATTTTGTGTTTCCTTACATGCACGCATACTCGAACCCAAACATGTATGGGGGAAAAGTAAAATAATGAAAATATTATGTATGCCATTCAGATTCTTTCCCTTTTTGTTTAGGTAAAGTAACATGACGAAAATATTATGTATGCCTCAAAGTGAACTGATCACCTATAGGCTATGACCCCTTCTTCAATTTTTTTTATGCCTTCTGATTTTTTATTTCCACCTTTTTTTTTTTCATTTGGAAATATCAAATATTTTTCAAGGAAAAATGCTTGAAAATTTGGGTTGTAGGTTAAGTTCACTAATGTCTGGTAGTAGGTGATCAGTTCTCTTTTTTGACATGCAATCTGAAGCATACCAGCAAATCATGCTAACTGAAATGAAAGGCTTTCTAATGAGACGTGCAAACCAAATTACAGTCTTGTAGCACAATGAAAAAAAGCTGGCAAGTCAGCAAGAAACAGAATGTGAGATGGGTCACACAAGATTCCATTGCTATCAATTGCTATGGAGAATTTTCAGTAATGCAACTAAGGATGCTACAGGCTGAACTGGGAAAACCATGGTCTGCTTCCTCAAAACAAGATAGAGCACCATATCTTACTTGCCCAATATCAACAGCTGGATTTAAACTCTTCCCGCAATCCAGTAAAATATCCGCCCTCAAAATAGTTGTTTCACCTGAATATAGCATGGTAGCATCAAACTGCAGTGAATCATACAATGCAAAACAATGTAAACTCAACATTCATTTCTTAATAGAAAGCATAATACTTGGTTAACATGCATCCTATCTAGTGGAGGGGGATAAAAGGGTCCTAAATGCTACTTAAATTGTTCTTAGAAAAGGAGATTTCCTTAAAAATGTAAACAGACTAATCAGAGTCGATTTGGCCAAAGGATTTGGTAATACAGCTTTTTCAACATAAATTTCTTCAAAGTATGGGGTTGGAGATATCAGACCCAATGAATCTATCTTAGCTCCATAATTTCTTCACCTAAGAGTCATAGCCCATTACATAAGAAACTGATGCAGGACAATTAACCACTTGCTCTAAAAGCTCGAACTGTTAAAGTATGGCGAATTAATCCATTTATCTCCATAGCCCATGCCCCACATCTCATGGGTTAGGACCTTGGCCGAACCACCTTCGTGGGCCCCAAATCACATGGGCCGCCCACCTCAAGTGTGTCCCCGCATCCCACGGGCTACCCCACTCGAGCCGGTGTGAAATGCGCATTAATCACCCGTGGTAAGGAGTCTCGACACAAGACCTCCCCCGTGGGCTCCAAATCACATGGGTCACCCACCCCGAGTGTGCCCCTGCATCCAACAGGCGACCCCACTCGAGCCCAGTGTGAAAGTGCCCCTGCATTAATCACCCCCAGTGAGGAGTCTCGAACACGAAACCTCCCCCTCTGATACCAATTTGATTAATAAAATTCAAGTATGATGTGCAAGAATTCAGGCTTAGATCATACCAATTCAGAAACAGTTACACAAATTCCACATCCCACATGATAGTCCAAACATTCAATGAAAGGGGAATCTATGCGGGTCCAGGCCGACACAAGCTAGGGCTGGACCAATAAAAATTATAAGCCAAACGTTGTCAAAGGAAAATAGAAATCAACACACATGCATAAAAATCAGTCTCTATTCTAAGGGATTCCCCGATTTCAATTCAAGGAATCCTAGGGTGAAAAAAAATGGACAAATAAATTAGGGCTAATACAAACTAAGGCTAGGGTTTAGGAAATAGGAATGAAAAGAGGAAAACCAGAGAAAAACTTGACCCGGAGAAAGCTCCTGCGTGTAGATGGTGACCCGGAGCTGACGCACGTGCGCGGGTGGGCTGGCCCCACGTGTGATGGAAGCCCACCTCCCCAAAGTGACACCTAGGCCTTAGTCGGTCGGGGGAGACCTCCAATCCTTCCATGTTTGACGACGATCCAACGTAAGGTCGAGGCGTAGTGATCCGCCAAAGTTTCAGCCCTCCTACAGGTCCAGATTTTGGAAACTGGCTGTAGGATGATGAATAGCTGCAAAAGCTGAAAATTCAAAGCAATAATGATGATAGAAGATAAGAGATATGGATGGAAGAGGGTAGGGACGGATAGGGATAGATGTGTCTTCACACCACGGTAGTTAGCCCTTCGAAGAAGGGAAGGCTTCGCACCCACTTTTGAATTCTTCCACAACTCACGAAAAGAACAGAAAAATAAAGCATGAATTTTTATTAAACTTGAATGAATGAAAAGAACTACAAGGGGTGCCTTTTTATAGGGAAAACCCTATACCCCAAAAACTCGCACCATGTGTGTAACCTATTACTTGGCGATGAAGTAAACTAAAATAAAAACTAAACAAAAAAATCTAAAGCGTTCACGATGTTCTAAATAATAACAATAAGCAAAACCTAAAATATAAAATCAATCCGACGAGTGGGCCACGATCATGAGATCCCATGATGGGCTTTTCTTGACTATCGGGCCCACTTTTTTTGAACCAAAACTTGTCTTTTAGCTAGGAGGCCCTCCCTGGACGTCGTCATTGAGCCAGATCGATGGTGGGGTCCTCCTTCTGCATACGTACGTGCGTAAGGGTGGTGGAGTGCGTGCGCGTGTGAGCATGAAGTCCCCATCAATTCTTCCCAGCTGCGAAGATTTCGCCACTGGCGAAATAGAACTCCTGAACCGATCCAGGATGTCAGGATCAAGTCTCTGAAGCTCTTCCTCAGTGAGCCACGTGCTGTCTGAAGCTGGGCGTGACTTCCATTTAACTAGGTACTTTTAAAACCTGCCGTCTGACTTGGATATTATCTGATGGTCTAGAATATCCTTTATTTCCTCTCTAGGTGTGGGAAGGGTAGGTATGTGAGGTAGAGGGTGAGAAAATGGGTTGAGAAGGGTAGGTATGAGACGTAGTAGTTGGGAAGATGGGTCAGGACAGGTAGGTATGGGAGGTAGAGGCTGAGAAAATGGGTCGGGACAGGTAAGTATGGGAGGTAGAGGTTGGAAAAATGGGTCGGGAGGGGTAGGTATGGGACGTAGTAGCTGGGAAGATGGGTCGGGACGAATAGGTATGGGAGGTAGAGGCTGAGAAAATGGGTCGGGAGGGGGTCATGGATCAAGGGAAAGGTCTGATGAATCAGGATGGTTAGGCGAAAGGATGGACAATGCATCAATGACCCCTTGAAATGCAACTAGATCCTCCACATTAAATGTGGAACTAATTCCCGTGGAGGGTGGAAGATTTGCCACATACGCATTGAGACCGTTTTGTTTTATAATTTTGACGGGTCCAACGCTACGCGCATGTAACTTACAAATGGACCCCGGAGGATACCGTCGGGGCCTGATGCGGACCATCACAGAGTCCCTTACATTGAAGTCCTTGAAACATTTATACTGGTCTGTAGAAAATTTGTAATGTTCATTACTAGTAGTGATCTTTTGCCTGATTTCTTGATGTCATGAATGAATGTGAGGCATAAAAGACTGCAGGCTCTAACGGCCTATGGAATAGTGACATAGGGACAAGATTAATAGGTTTCTCAGGTTTATAACCAGTAATGACTTCATAAGAACTGAGACCTGTGGACCTATCGACAGAACTATTAAACGCAAACTCGGCTGTAGGTATTACGGTGTCTCATGTTCTTTTGTGCTCTATATCCCTCTTAGGGGGAAACTCATCCGGTAGATCATCAGGAAAGACATCATGAAACTCACCCACTACCGGAATGGCCTCAGTAGGTAACTCTACACTAGCTTCTGGTGCACTCTCTCTATCCACGAGGCCGCACATGTTGTACCCCTCAAAATTATGGTCTTGATGTCCCTCATGGGGTGAGGGTACGGGTGCATGCCCATGACTGATTCCTTGGCTACCTCCATTCATTGGTCTATCCTCCTAGCCACCTGCCTGAGATTGGGCATCTTTCTTAATGGTGGGGTTTGTCCTGAGGGAGGCCTCTATTTGGTCAATGCGTTGATCTATATCTTGCTCCAAACGCTTACCCCAAGACTCGATCTGCTGGGACAGCTTGTTTAGTGACTCTAACAGTTGTTCCATATTTAGCGTAGGGTGCTAGCCAAAACCATGACCCGTACGTGTTGGACGTACAACTTGCAACTCCACCTAAGGACTTTCTACAACGACTATATGGGACTAAATGATCCTATGAGAAACTACGTAGTGCTACTAAAATTCAATAATATAGTTGTCAAAATAAAGGAATAACAGAAAGTTACAGCAATGTAAATTGGTAACTTCCTGCTAACAGAAATTTCAGCAACTAATATCAGGGACTATGGACTCCTAAAAGCTACATATGATGAACTGAATGCATGATGGACTCAAACAAACTAATCCTAAACATGTAATGTATTCCCCTATAAGAACCCTAAGCTCTGATACCAAATTTGATGCAGGACAATTAACCACTTGCTCTAAAAGCTCGAACTGTTAGAGTATGGCGAATTAATCCATTTATCTCATAGCCCAAGCCCCACATCTCATGGGTTAGGACCTCGGCCGAACCCCCTTCGTGGGCCCCAAATCACATGGGCCACCCACCTCGAGTGTGTCCCCGCATCCCATGGGCTACCCCACTCGAGCCCGGTGTAAATGCGCATTAATCACCCCTGGTAAGGAGTCTCAAACACGAGACCTCCCCCGTGGGCCCCAAATCGCATGGGTCACCCACCCCGAGTGTGCCCCTGCATCCAACAGGCGACCCCACTCGAGCCTAGTGCCCCTGCATTAGAAACGGAATAGTCATAAACCAAAACTGCAAGCAATAAAATCCTATACCAAAATATAGGTAGGAATAGATGTTTTCTGTTTCCTCCAATGGAAAGTCTCTCCTTGAGTCACAGGGTTGAAATATAGCATATTTAAAACACAGGACTGAAATATAACAGATGAGGGAAAAAAAGGAGAACCATCCACTTCAGCAAAAGAAGGAACCATTTGTTAAAACTGAAGAATAATACATCCTGGTGGACTCAGAAAGGGTGCAGTCAGAACTTTTATTACCACTCAAAATGTTGACCTCTGCTTCAGAAACAGCAGCTGCAAATGAGATGTACCTGAAACACCCGGAAAAAAATAAAATCCAACTTGATAGCTGTTCATTGATGTTCAACTTAATTAGATTTGCTTCATATTAGGAGCAAGTATAGGGTGCTGAGCCTCAGAAAAGACATAGCTTGGTGAGGCACGAGTTTCTCTATGTGAGTCTCATGGCTCGGTTCCCCAAACATCATGTGATGGGCGGCCCACCATGGATGAACCATGCACCAACAATTCCCCAGACTGGAAGATCCATAGCAATATGTCCACATGTGACGGAAAATAAGCTACAGATCGAAGGGTTGCCATCTTCAAATCTGAGATACTTTCGAGGCAACCCCATCCACGGTGGGTCCATCAGATCAACAATCTGGATCAGCAAACTATGGGCCAAACATGTACAAGATCCTGTACCACAGCAAACTACATGTTTTTTGAGGGCCTTGAGACTTGGCACCCTATAGTTCCTCCACAACTAAATGGCTATACTTGTATCATGTTCATTTTCAAGAAGATTATTGTAACTCCCATTGCAAAGCCGGGTGATATTCCATGAGTTTATTGAGAATGTTCAAATGCAACAAAATAATGTAAGCTCACCAAGATCATCAACATAATGCCTAATTTTTAACTCCAGTTTTTCATTTTTCAGATTGTCAGGATTCATGAGAAAAAGTTGTGGCTGAAGTTTGACACTAGCTGCCAACCTGATGCAACCCTCCTTTATCCGGGCATGGGACTGGCAATGAAAGCGCAAAACTCCCATGGTTTGGACATGTGCAATAGATACCAAGAACCGCATCGGTTAGGAGTGAGTTTGTTCAAGTCGAAGGCTCTAAAAGGGCAAGAGGTATGCCCAAAAGGACATGGGTGGGGGTAGCAAGAAAAGATTTGATGATTGATAGTTCAATTGAGGATGTGGTCCTTGGCAGGGTGGCGTGGCGGAACAAGATTCATGGATTTTTGCAGTTTTCAGCTAAAATGTATGATGGAAATTCAGAATTTATTACCATCAAAGCCTTGTCCCAGCTATTTGGGGTCAGCTTTTCATGATTGCTTGGCAAAAGTTCAGCTACCAGTTGCCAAACCAGAACTATTCAGTCTAATAAGTTACATAAAAGGAAACTATATAAAATTATCCTCTACAACAGCAAAAAAAGAAAGTAAAACATACTGGAAAGGACCAAGAGGGCTGGCTCTTGGATACACACGCCCTCTTGCTTGAAGGTCTACTCCGGCATCAAGAGCTTTAGCAATGAGCTCATGCCACATTGGTTTCCCTTCCGATGTTGCAATGAGATTTGCAATGTCTTCAAGGCGGCTCACTAACGTTTCACAAGCATTCTGCAGGTTCATAGGCCAATGAACATGGAATTTATAAATTGTATAGGAATAGGATATTCAGAAATTTAACAAAAATAGAGAATAAAGAAATTTTCCAGCAAAAAGATCTTGGGCACAAAACAAAATCTTAGGATGTAATAAAAGATCTCTCTCTCTCTCTCTCTCTCTCTCTCTCTCTCTCTCTCTCTCTCTCTCTCTCTCACACACACACACACACACACACACACACACACACACACACACACACACACACACACACAAGTACAAAAGAAGGGCTCCCATGTGCACAAGGTAGATGACTTAAGCCCCTATATATATGGGAGTCATAATCCACATTCCTAAAACTATCCTATGGGGAACAAAATAAGGAGAATTACCATAAAACACAACACAACAATGGTTGAGTCTGTATTCTCAACAGATGGTTTTGATGTCATTCACACATGACATGCTGGCGTGTGAATACATGCAATTGACTCTAGGCTAACAGTCAATACATAATCTGTTTTCTTCCTTTATACCACATTATTGTTGAAGTATTACTTGCTAAGATAAGAATCTCTATGTTCTTGAGAAAGATTACAGGCAAATGAAATGGTGATTGTGATGAGTATCAAGGATGTGTTTGGTGATTATGATGAGTATCAAGGATGTGTTCTTTTTGCTAAAAAAATTAAAGTGGATTGTTTCAAGTACGAGGTCACTGGCGTTTGACTATTAAATCGGCTTACTGATGTCAAGGAAAAGAAGCTATTTTGTTAAGAAAGTGGGAATGGAACAAATGATTTATTCAAAGAAAATACGCAGGCAATTTAGAGATGGAAGTATTAACAGCTCACCTGAACAGATCTCGCACAAAGCTCCGAAGTGACAGAGCTGCCACTTTCTGCTACATTATTTGCCACAATAGTTGTGGTTGTGTGGACATAAATTTCATCCAAGAGAATCTGATCCCTAATTATTGTCCCTAATACCATTGCAGCAACCTGTTGCAACACGGAAATCAAATATAATTTGATCTTGCAAAATAGTAGTTTAGTGTTGCTTGAAAACAAAGACAGATGTTAATTTCAGTAAGAAAAAATCCATCAATAAATTTGTTGGGGGCCCTCCTGTAATACTCCCTCCTTTCTCAATAATTTGTTTTTCTTATCCAAAATAAGAAAACATCCATCCAATGGGTTAGGGTTAGGGTTAGTTTAGTTAGGATCTTCTTATGATAAGTTTGATGATGATAACTGAAGTTTTCATGTGGGGACAAAGCGGCATCTCTTTGTAACTTATTTAGATAGACATGGTGGACAGTCTAGTCACAATGATATCACACAGTCGGCAATGAGGTCTATAACATACCATTATTGAACTACGAAGTCCTAAATTTCCCCAAGTTGAATAATGCGAGATTTCTAGGAAAAGAATGGGTGTTATAATAAAGATATCATTGAAAACTTGTTAAATCAATATGTAGCTCCCCGCAGAAGCTTGGGTAGATACTATAACGACCACTCAAAAGGAAAAACAAAAAAAAAACCCGTAGCAATTCTTTCTAAGGGGCTTCAAAAGTGAAGTTGAAAGCTTTTACATGAAAGACGGGTGAGGAAGGCCAAGACCATTCAAAGAAAGGATCTGGAAAAAAAAAAAGGGAAATCTAAAAGTCAAGAACCCCAGAAACTTGCATGCTTAAGTTGGGTGATTGCAGGGACAAGGAATTGTGATTAAGGTTCTCAAGCAAGAAAGTGCGGTCGGAGATTTTTTTTTTCTGTTTTGGAATCTTGGACATGTGGGCATGGGTTGCACAAATGGGGGGAATTTGGGTCTGTTGGTTTTCTCTGAGTGAGGATTTCGGAAAATTGGGGAACTTTATGCTGTTTCATAGGTAATGATACTGGATACTTTTAAGTAGATATAGTGCTGCACAAAATCCAGACCTTAGTATTTTAAGACCACCAGTCAGAAATGAAAAAAACATGAAAGATATTGCAATTTTTAGAAAACTGGAACATAATAAGTCTAGAATGCAATTCATTCCCATGAACTAAGAAACTTACTGATAATACAAGAGATTTTGGAGAATTCTCCTTGAGTTTTCTATATATCAATGCTTTACCCAAATGGGGTTTATATAGAGTACAATGTGTATACAAGGAAAGATAATAATGAAAATCTACTGATATACATGGAAGGGAAACCTATAGATATACATGTTTATCACTTATGTCAGATCAACTTGGACAGTTGTAAACAACATGAAATGTAGAAGTATTCAAGAACTGAAGTCTAGAAATCAACAAGATTATAATTTCATTCCCTTCTTAAAATAACTAAAGATATTCATAATTGGAATGGAGATGTCTTACTTGAGCAACTTTTATGTCCAATCCTTGCCCGATTTCACAACCAGATTGATAAATGCTAATACTAGCATCTGTGTGT
This sequence comes from Magnolia officinalis, assembly GCA_021015155.1. NCBI lineage: Eukaryota > Viridiplantae > Streptophyta > Magnoliopsida > Magnoliales > Magnoliaceae > Magnolia > Magnolia officinalis. The sequence continues at coordinate 20,056,686 of JAJHSJ010000005.1, read as the reverse complement.
ATGTTGACAAGGGATATCATCTGCAGCCCTTCCCAGGCTGCCGAGAATTTCACAGGTATCAAACTTATTCCACGCTTTACCCACTTGTTTTGTTTGTTGAATGCTTTGACTTCTGCACACCGCTTGACGTAGTCACTGGATTCCTGCAACAAGGAAAAAAGTAAACAACAACAAACAGTGTGTCAACCCACGTGGCTTAGATGGAACTCATCCAATATCTAAAGAAAATTACATAGATTGATCAATAGAAAAAGAGGCCAAAACACCCAAGAGAGCTCTTTTTCATCCTTTTTTTTTTTTGGTTAACCACAACATCCAAGAAAGTTTCATGAGATATTACTCACCCTAAGTGGTTTATCATCATCTACTTCATCATAGACTTCTCCCAAAAGTTGAGGTTGGCTTTTAAATGGTAGCTTGCTGCAAGTTTTTATGATTGGCTGACCACCAAAATCAACCTTCCTCTTTTACCTGGGCTCCAGAACAGGCATGGCAGAGGCTCATATTGACGATGCTCGCATGCCAACATGATCTCACCTAGTAATAGTATCAACCCCCAGCCCAACTGATACATGCACATCCCAAAGGGAAAACAAGCAAAGGAGGATCATGGAGGGGTAGTTGCCAAACATACCATTGAGTGCAAGCCACACAGACATGGAGTTCCCTCATATCAGGTGACAAACACAGACACCCAAGACTCACAGGCGTTTGGAGTTCCTCTCAAGTAATAAACTCAGGAACCCAAACAATTGTACATTACCTGAAAAGGGGAATTTTCCAGTAATTAAGGTCCACAGCATGTGAAACAGCTCACTGATCACAAAATCATAGTTAACCAATACAGGTGTTGATGAAGTACACATCGAAATATCAGTTGTGACGTATCCTGTCTCTAACTATTGGTACTGCCTGCAATCATTTCACAAAATGACTGATACGCTAAGGCACTCCTTTAGAACATTTTTTATGATTTTTAGCCTTCCTGATGAGGGGAGCCAATCCTTTGCCACTTGATTGATTTATAGAGTAAGTAAAAAAGATGCCCGAGTTAGCTAATTCTGTAGCCAACTAGCCAAGTCTTCCAAGAATTAGACAGGCATAAACACACAAATTCGAGTTTTCTGACAATAAACAGACATATATACATGCAGGCATAAAAACACAAATTGTCAGTATATTCTGTATGAGAAAAAAGAGAGTAAAAATACAGATTATTCAATGAAGTCCAGGAAATAAGAAGAGGTAAGGACACATTTCTCTCAAATTGCATGAGCTACAATTATAATTCTGCTGTTTTCTTGCGATGATGAACAATACTTAAAACAGTTCTCAGCAAAAGAAGATAACACTTGAAGAAAGGAAAGGAACCATGTAAAACATAGATGAGAAATAAACTAACAGTATTACTGTTAAGATATGTACGGGCAAAACATGAAATAAAAATAGCATAAACTGAATAAGTACCTGAAGATGACGAAGGACAAGTTTAGCATTACAATCAACAAGATGTTGGCTATAAAGTGTTACATCCCCCTTATCATACATGTTGAGATCTCGGACAATGCTAGGTTCTACATGAACTTCATGGGATATGTGCTCCAAAACTGTTTCAATCATAACCGCAGTCTCCACGAATACTGTTTCACATTCATGTGCAAGCAATCACTAATAATGTCAAATACACAACTAGGAAATTATGTTTTTATAACAAATAGGGTTATCAATGGATTGGGTTCAAGTTGGATATTGTTGTGCCTGTAACAGGACGTGACTAAGGGAAGACCTGGGTCTTGTCGGGTTCAGATACATGCCCCAAATATGAGGTACTGGATCTGAATCCACTTGGATTCTGTTAGCCCATCTGGTCCCGTAGGGTCTAATACCAAGTCTAGAATCAGGTCATACTCAAGCTTGGGTCCAGATTCAGATTCAGATTCAGATATATACAAAAAACATGTCGTGTGCGTGGTTTTTTAAACACTAGATATAACTAACTGAAAGCTCTAAAAGGGCCCGACTTGGATGGAGGTTGTAGGAAAAGACTTGATTACCTATGGCGTAACTGAAAGTTATGGCTCTTGATAGAGTGGAATGGCAGAACAGGACTCATGTAGCCGCCCTAATTAGTTGGGATAAGGCTTAGATGATGATGATGATGATATAACCTATGGATAAAGCACCTATATCCAAGCTCCTAATGGGTATTCGAATTGGGCCCCAACACAACCAAATTTCTAATTGATCCGAGTCCATGGACATGAAGGCCGAATCCTGCCTGATTATTAATCAGTGTGAAATATGGATTCAATAGAATCCAGATTGGATAAATCCAGTAAGATACTTCGGGTATCAATGGATCTGGGTACCCATTGAGAGCCCTTCGAAGATTACACCCACAGTATATGTCATACACGGGGAGATCTATGGGCAGTGAGTACTAATAGAGAATGCATACCTGGGCCCCTCATATAAGTACATGCTGGTAGGTTGGTCCTAGCTATCCGTCCTTTAATGTTCCAGTTTTCGACATTATACACCCCATCGATAAAAGCAGGAAGGTTACTCAGATTTGGATATTCAAAATCAAAGTGTGCACCCTGCGTGAAATAGGAAATCAATTCGTTCTTTAGGCACATGAAATTTGAAATTCAATGTTATTATGAGTTCCAAATATACAGGCATATTTTCTAATAGGTTGTAAACATACTCAAAACCAACTTGGCTTTCTCCTTCTAGCACTTTTAAGCCATGATAGAAGCTAAAAATAGAAGGGAAGCAACCTGGTTATTCAAAATATTCATTTGAACTGCTGTTATTCGACCATTCTTGTTTGCCCCAGCCTTGTACTGGCATAGGTAAGGACTACGTCCACCAACAAGCTGTAAACAGACGGTAAAGAATAAGAAAGACAATTGAAACGGGTTATTAAGTTTTACAAGACACTGATACATATGGTAAACCCATCTCATCACATTATGTATCCTATACCTCTCCAATCTTCAAAGTCACACGAATGATCGTTGATATTTAGAAATTAGCAATAGCTGATATAAAATGATAATTACTAACAAAAAAGTTGATGTAAAATGAGAAAAACAAGTTCCCACAAGAAATGGTAAGTTCTTTCAATAGGCACATACTCCAAAGAATCATCATGGCTTTTCATGAGTATAACACGTTTTTGAATTTTGACTACTTTGGGACCATGAAAACTGCAGTTAAACATGCATGAACAGACTAACCAGAAACAACAGCTACATCATAATGAATGGGATTTGCCTAACCATTGAGGGCCTAAACCCAAATGTCTAATGAAATAATATAATATAATATAATAGCAAAACAACAAATAATTATCCAACATTCTTGGGTGGAAAGAGAGGAAAGGGGGGATCATAATGAATGGGATTTGCCTAACCATTGAGGGCCTAAACCCAAATGTCTAATGAAATAATATAATATAATATAATAGCAAAACAACAAATAATTATCCAACATTCTTGGGTGGAAAGAAAGGAAAGGGGGGATTTCGGGATTAAATCTTTGTCTATTGAGATAAACAGAAGAAGAATTGCTTCCTCAGCAGTGGATTATGCTTCAGTGAGGCTAGAATTTCATTGCATCTTGAGAGCAAAGATTTTCCACAAACGGAGAAGCACAGTTGCTAAAGGGGTTTAGAGTGTCTAGATTTGATCTCTGCCCTTGTGTTTTTCCTTTATTGTACCGTTGTTGTTTTTGGTTTCTAGGGGGAAGTTCTCAAGGAAGCTCTGACTGACAAGAGGGTCACTCACTTTGTATGGCTTCTCTTGTGTTTTCTCCCCTCCGTATTCTCTTCTTATCAGCTTTCTGTTTTAATAAATTGGCAGTTTATCTTTAAAAACAACTACCAGTAAAAAGAACTCACAAAATATTCTTAGCAAGGAATAGACGGAAAAGGAAAGGGTCAGGGTAACAGTCACTCACTTGATTTTCCTTTATATGATGAACTTTCTTAAATAAAATATAAATTGCCAATAACATCAAAAAAAGAAACCAGTTGCGTCCAATGAAAAGGTTTATGTAAAGATCATTGCCACGAGATGTGCTAGCATGCACAATTAGGACTGTAAAACAGTGACTAAATGAAATGTTCAACATAAGGACATCAATCAGTAACCCTCAGAGACCAAGACAATTTACATTTTAAGGAATACTTACTGGGTGCTGTTCTATAAAAGCATCCTACCTTCAGTTATTGGGGAACTATACCTTCATGTTTGTACGGAGGTCCAGCACAAGACGAACAGGTTTTTGTAATATATCAGCGGCCATAGCACAAGCCATGGCCATTGGTGGTGTTCTGTTCAATTTTGCACCATATGCACCTCCAACGCGCTTGACATTTACCTTTAGTGGAACATGAAAAGAGTTCATCAGAAACCTCTCGCATTCAAATTTTACAGAAAAAAAAAGAAGAAATATTTTAGGGGTTAACTGAGACTTACAGTGATCTTGTGTTGTGGACAGTTCAATGCCACAGATACGCATTGTTGAACCTGAAACCACAGAACCATGTTTTAAAAAGGCAATGGCTTTAAGCATTATCAATCTAGAAGAAATTCAACAAAAGTTTTACCAAGGAACTTACCTGTGAAGGATTTTGTGTCGAGGAATAGACAACCATGCATCCTTCTTCACCAGGAATGCACAAAGCCCTTTGTGATTCCAAGTGAAAATGGTACTGATGCCCAACATAAACCTGGAAGTAGAAGATTTGAATGCAAGAAATTTCCAGTAACAAGTTGCATGGTCTTCACATTAAAAGAGGGGGGAAATTTTTTCATGTAGAAATGGAATAGTTGAGAAATATGCCATTTTACAGTAGAAGAATCTCCAGATACATCATGTTAGACAAAGTTCTCAAGTTTGCAATGGCTTGATAATTTAAGAGCTACTGCTACAAGCCTACAACCAATAATAGTTTGTTTATTACCTCTCCTTCAACGATAACATCAGCAACTCCAAAAGAACTTTCAACATTTCCTGCATACGAAGTCCAGTTTTATATGGTTAGACTAATTATTCATGATATTTGGTGCAACCAAACACACCTTAGCATTGTACCCTAAACTAGGGTTTGATAGTTAATAGCATGCCATTCTAACTAATGAACTGAATCAAGAGAGTGCATGGAGACCATTTATGTCTGATACTCTGCATGAAACAAAGATCTGACCAGGGAAATCAAAAGCTTGTTGATGAGTTACTTGAAGGAATGATAAGAGTCATCCCTTGAATTAAGATGTAACCTGTATTTGAGACAACCCAAAGGGGTTAAATATATAGAGATTACAGTCATCTATACAAGGAAAATAATAAAATCAAAATCCTCTACATATGGAAACTAACTATACAAGGTATGCTAGCTATATAAGGTATGTGAGCCTGTCTAACATCCCCCCTCAAACTAATGCTGGTCATCGACAAATAATAGTTTGTCAACTAAAAATGAGTGACGTGCAGAAGTGAGGGACTTGGTGAGAATGTCAGCAATCTGATCATGGGATGCAACATGTGGAAGAGAAATGAGCCCAGCCTGAAATTTCTCGCGGATAAAGTGACAATCAACTTCAATATGCTTTGTCCGTTCATGAAAAACCGAGTTAGAGGCAATCTGAATGGCACTTAGATTATCAACATGGAGTGGAGTAGGATTCTGCAAAGGAATGCCCAAGTTAGAAAGAAGTCCACGTAACCAGACAAGCTCAACAGACATCGCCCGATACTCGGCTCCTGTGCTTGATTTGGAAACAGTGGTCTGTTTCTTACACTTCCAAAGGATGAGAGAAGTGCCGAGAAAAACACAGTAGCCAATGGTAGATCTTCTTGTAAGAGCGCAATGGGCCCAATCAGCATCCGAATAAGCACGAAGGTCCAGAGTCGCCGTGGAGGAGAAGAACAGTGATCGATCTATAGTTCCACGTAGGTACCGTAGGATGCGCAACACTGCAGTCATATGAAGAGTCCGAGGAGCAGAAACAAACTGATTGACGACTCGGACAGCGTAGGCAATATCAGGGCGAGTCATAGTTAAGTAAACTAGACTCCCAACTAAACGGCGGTATAAGTCGGGTTGTGCAAGTAGATCACCATCGTCACGGCCATATTGAACGTTAAGCTCTAAGGGAGTCTGAACTGTCTTCTGATTCGTCAATGATGCCAAGGCGAGAAGATCCTTAGTATATTTACGCTGACTGACCAGGATTCCACGTTTAGAACGTAAAATTTCAAGCCCAAGAAAGTATGTGAGATGGCCGAGGTCTTTCATCTTGAAGGAGGATTGCAGAACTTTCTTTAAAGCCGAGATGCCAGTTGCATCGCTACCAGTCAGAATTAGGTCAACAACATAGATGAGAACAATGACAATGCCGTGAGCAGTGGTGCACAAAAATAAGGATGGGTTATGACTACTTTGAGTAAAGCCAACACCTGTAACAACATCATGAAAGCGCTGGAACCATGCCCAAGGTGCCTGTTTGAGGCCATACAGGGCTTTCTTTAGGCGACATACCTTATTGTCAGGGATTAAAGAGCCAGGAGGAGGTTGCAAATATACTATTTCTTGGAGGTCTCCGTAAAGAAAAGCATTTTTCACATCCATCTGAGCAAGTGGCCAAGAGCGAACAGAAGAGATTGCCAAAAGAGTACGAACAATTTTCATCTTGGCCACGGGAGCAAAAGTATCATCATAATCAATTCCGTATTCCTGTTTATATCCCTGAGCGATAAGTCGAGCCTTGTATCGATCAAATATTCCATCAGACTTGAGCTTGACAGAATAAATCCATTTGCTACCAATTAGCTGTTGGTCAGTAGGTCGAGTGACAATGTCCCACGTATGATTATCATCCAATGCCGCAAGTTCTTCTACCATAGCCTTCTTCCAACAATCATGAGTGGCTACCTGAGAGTATGAAGTAGGAATAGAAACAGTATCCAGAGTAGCATTCATGGCAGACAGAGCATATCAAGCGATCAGGCGCTCGATGTACACGATCGGAAAGACGTAGCGAGGTAGGTTCAGTATCTGCAACAGGTACAGTAGGTTCGGGTTGAGGAATAGGTGGTGGAGCTATACGTGGTCGACGGGAGTAAACCTGCAACGGACGAGGGAGAGTACTTGAGGCAAAAGGAATATCAGGAAAGGTGGTTAGACCAGGAGATTTTGGGGTGTGCAGAGGAGGAAGAGATAAATGAAAGACAATATGTTCAAGAAAAACAACATGTCGTGAAACTCGAACACGACGAGAAACCGGATCATAACATCGAAAACCCTCCTGAGTTTCTCCAAATTCCAAGTACATACATTTGATCGATTTTAGAGATAGTTTGTTACGCTCACGTGAAGCTAGGTGAACATAACAGACAACCAAAAACACGAAATGTGGAATATGCAGGAGATGAGCCGTTGAGAACAAAGTATGGAGATTTACTGTTCAGAACGTTGGTTGGCATCTGGTTAATCAAGTAGATTGAATGTAACATAGCTTTCGCCCAGAAAGAATGAGGAACACTCATAGCAGTCATTAGAGTGTTGGCAGTTTCAACAATATGACGATTTTTTCATTCAGCCACCCCGTTCTGTTGTAGAGTATCAGAACAGGTGGTCTGATGAATAATCCCATGACCCTAAAGAAATGTACGAAAATCGTTTGAGAGATATTCCCCCCCTGAGTCAGAGCGGAGAGTTTTTGAACTGGAACCCGAAATTGAGTCTCCACCATAGAGTGAAATATCTTGAATTTTTCAAAAACCTGTGACTTTGAGTGCAGGAAGTAAATCCAGGTGTAACGTGTGAAATCATCAATGAATATAACATAGTATCGTAACCCAGAGAGAGACATAATTGGTGAAGGACCCCAGACATTTGTATGCACTAGTTCAAACATAGAAGATGATTTTGTAATAGTTAAAGGAAAAAAAATACACTTACTTTTTGAAAGACAACAAGATGAACAAGAATAATCCAAATCTTTTTTATTAAGAGAAACGTTCCCTAACATGCCAGAAGAAAATAACTGAATTAACCGATCGGAATGTGGATGACCAAGACGAAAGTACCACAGTTTCCACAATTTATTTGCCGAACAAATATCTGATGAAGATGGAGAAAAGAAACAACGAGCCGGAGTGACAGATGGACACGTACAAACGACCATGCCGCCTACCCATCCCAAGTACCTTCCCGTTGTCAAATCCTGCACAAAACAACAATTGGAAAGAAATATGATTAAGCAGTTATTGGATGTGAGTTGACCAACTGAAATTAAATTGGAGGAAAGGTTAGGTACATGAAACACATCACGAAGGGTGAACTGGCGATAAGTAGAAGGAAAGAAAGTCAATGATCCAACGGACTGAATAGGTAGTCTAGTGTCATCCGCAGTAGAAATAGCCTAGTTTCCGGTGTAGGGACGAATATCACGAAGATGGGATACAGCACCAGTCATAAGCTTGGAAGCACCCAAATCGAAGAACCATGTAGAAGATGGGGAAATACCTGACATACCGGCCGCCAAAAGGGCCTGAACGATTTGCTAGAGCATCTCAGGAGTCAAAGGTGATGAAATACTTTCAGCAGAAATAGTAGAGGCAGAATTACTAACAGATGGCTCGGAAGAAATAGTGGCAGCAGTAGCAGAAAGAGCACAACCATGGCCACGACCACGACCACCACGTCCACGGCCGAAAGAAGATGCATAGGCACGTGTACGGTAGTCTTGAATATCATGACTAGTCCGTCGACAATAAGCACATCATTCTTTGCATTGAGTGACAACATGACCCACCTTGTTGCAGCCGCGACAAGTCAAAGGAGTGGAACCACATGTTGGTGTAGTGGTGGACACATCAAGTACCATATCAGATGATCCCGGAGTTAAGGAAGAGAGAGAACTTTCAGTCGTTGTTCCTCAGTCAATAAATCATTAATAACCGAATTCAATGAAGGAGTAGGGCTATGGTTCAAGAGAGCAGCCCGACAATGCTCAAATTCCAGACGCAGCTTCATAAGAAATTGTCGAACTTGCGCACTCTCACGCATAGTTTGGAATATCTTATAGTCATGAGAAAATGTTGGATCCATCATAGTCATCTCTGTCTAAATTGTAACAATTTTGGAGTAAAATGATTAAATACTGTCGTCACCCTGAGTAAGGTTAACGAGATCTTGTTCCAGGCGATATAACCGGGCCGCATTACTCTGTTAATAAATTGTCTGGAGATGGTCTCACATTGCCTTAGCAGTGTGATGAGGTATGAGGCCAACATCAATGGAACGATCGACTGGATCAAGAATCCAGGTAATAATCCGTCCATTGTTCATTTCCCAATCAGCTAATTTGTCGGCATCGGTGGAAGTGGGGATAGGAACAGATTCCATCAATTAGTCCCCACAAACCATGACCCTTAAGGAAGTTCTGAAAATGGATGGCCCATAGAGAATAGTTGGTACCATTAAAACTACAACGTGGGGCCTCTTGACGTGATGAGTTCTTGTCCATTGAGCTGAAGTATTATAAAGCACCCAAGGAGTTGCAACAGAAGAAAGTTTTAGATATACCGTATAGCAACAGCAACAACAACAGGTTCTAGATCTGGATCTGAATTGGGATCTGGATCTGGATCTGAATCGGGATCGTGATCTAGATCCGGTTCTGGATCTGGAGCGGGATGAACAGAGGGGGGCTGGAGCGGATCGGATCTGGATCTAGATCGGGACCAATAGCAACAGGTTCGGATCTGGATCTGGATCGGGATGACGCAGACGCAGAGGGACCGAACGATGCAGATGCAGACACAGACGCAAAGGGGCGCTGGATCGAACGAGCAGAGGGGTCGGACGAGGGACCAGACGACGCAGAGGGGTCGAGCAGCGGCGCAGAGGGATCGAGCAGGGGCACAGAGGGACCAGACGACGCAGAGGGGACGTAGAGGGGCATAGAGGGACCGGACGAGCAGGGTCGGACGACGCAGGGGTGGTCGGATCTGGCAGGTGGTGCTGGTTTTGGATCAGTGATGCTCTGATACCATGAAAACCAAGAGGAGCTGAAAGCTTTTCTGTATTTGAGACAACCCAAAGGGGTTGAATATATAGAGATTACAGTCATCTATAAAAGGAAAATAATAAAATCAAAATCCTCTATATATGGAAACTAACTATACAAGGTATGCTAGCTATACAAGGTATGTGAGCCTGTCTAACAGTGTGAAGGTGTTGAGTCGTTATGTTTCTTCATTGAGTCTTTTGGCCATAATATCTGCACTCTAATATTCTATTTCAACACGTAGTCGGATGATTTCTTCAACTTCTTTTTTAAAATGAATGAGAACTTTAATAGATGAAAGAAAAAGACATGAATAAAGGACAGGATTACATCCTCAAACAGCGAGCAGCTGCACCAAACAGAAAAACAAGAAAATCAACAATTACCTTTTTCTGTATACAACATCTTAGAGCACATTCATTATCACGAAAAAAAATCTGGTAGACTGATGTCAAAACAAGATATTTTTACTTTGAGATAGTGCAATGCTGAGAGAAGCAAAATCACTCTCATTGGTCTTGGTTTATAATAAAAGTTGAAAACCCTTTAATATAAAATTATTGCAGTAATTAAGGGTCAAATGACATGTGTATGTATGTAAGCAACTATTGTTATCATCATCGTCTAAGCCATATACCAACTAACTGGGCAAATAAAATCTTTTCTTACTACCAACTCACCCCTAACTAGTGCAATTCTTGGTCTTTGTTGCACATGGCCAAACCATCCAAGTCTACTGTTCCCCATCTTATTAACTATTGGTGCTACTCCTAAGTCCCCTCGAATGCATTCATATTTCTAATTTTATCTTCCTTGTCTTGCTAATCATCCATCTGAACATCCTCATTTCATCTAATGGACATCCTATGATCATGTCCTTGACTGCCGAACATTTTGTCCCATGAAGCATGCTCTTTTCCCCTTTAGTTTGATTGGTATGTGGCGATCACATAAAATTCCATATGCACATCTCCACTTTATCCACGCAGCTCTAACTTTATGAGCAACATGCTTCTCAATGTCTCCACGCTCATCAATTATTGACTCAAGATATAAAAAAATGGTCATTTTGGGGTACTTCTCGGTCAGCAATCATCATCACCATCATCATCTAAGCCTAATCCCAATTAATTGGGGTCAGCTACATGAATCCTATTCTGCCATTCCACTCTATCAACGGCCAGACCTTTGGTTAGACCATAGGTCATGAGGTCTTTTCTTACTACCTACAACCACAACCACCAACAGAATTTAAATATTGAGGATTTGCTGACAGGAAACAGATGATGAAGCTGTAGCCTTGAACCTATAGATCTGTGGAGATGAGAGGAAGCATGACGTAGTGCTACTTAGTTTCACATGAATTAAACATCTTCAGCCTCCATATGATTAATCCTGTAAGGAGATTTGAAATCCAATCATAAATAATATCACTGAGATTATCCTAATACAACACAATTTTCACCCCACAAAAATAAAAGTGCTGAATACTTTCAGTTGTGAAATTAGAAACTACTAACACATTCTTGGTCTTCCAAGAAATGAGTGAAAATCCAAGAAAAAGATGATACCCCAAAGTGGATTACCATGCATTTCCACAACGGCTGAAATTTGAGTTTGAAAAGGCCTCAAACTTCAGATGCCACGAGCAGGCTCAATCTTGGAACGAGATGAGAATGCTTAATAATAATGCAGACTGTTGTCATGACTCATGAGAGATTGCTAAGAGCCGATCATAAGATGTCTAAAGTGTAGACTGCATGAAATCATCTAGCCACATCTGTAAAGAGTTGGAACCGGAACAAAATCGTCCACCTTGGGTTCCATGATTCCGATGTTTCAACTAATAAATTACAGAATTTTTAATTTTTTTGGATCATATACTTCTGCATGAAATCAAATTCTGAAATCTGAAGGATGTACCATTACGATTCAAAGCATAATCATTTCCAAGGGAAGGAAAAACACATTCACCGATGGTGCTTAAAAACAACCTTTAGCGAAATCAATGTCCCTCGAATCAAAGAATGAGTTGGCCCTGATAGCATCTTCAATGGTAATGATAGGCTCCTTCACATCGCTATATTTAATTACAACCATCTCAGCAGCAGCAATTGCAATATCCTAGAACGAAACATCATCATATTAATTATGCAAATGTTACAATTTATCCCATCTAGCTGCACATAATGACATAAGAGTACACAGACATAAACAAAAAAACGATAATGAAATTCCCCACATTCAGAATGGTAGCCCAAAAAAAAAAAAAAAGGAAAAATTCAAGAAGGCAGAACGTGATTACGCAGCTCATGTCTAGAAGCTTTTTGCCGCTCCCTCATGGTACATATAGAATTTGGAAAACATGTGCTATGGTTAGGATTTCTGATCAGGTGGACTGTTGTCCAAAATTTGATTGATTGGCAACTCTGAATCCAGTTGTGAGTGTTGCTAGTTAAATGTGGACCTTTGCTATGTTTTGAGCTTACTGATCCTTTTGCAGGTGACTGATCAGATGGCCACCACAGTCCAAACCCCTTCGCTTTGGGATACAGCATACCATGTGGGGCCCACCAGCTGCACATTTTAGCAATGTGTAGCATGGGAAAATGGGATGGAATGTCAATGACACGAGCTGCACAACATCATTCCTCATTGCAGAATACATCTGATTCTTAACATCTAAGAAGAGAAACTTTGATATTCTCACAGAGTGTGATGGCTAATGCACAGGCACTCAGAAATTGCACGTGGCATTTGTGCACCTCAAACTAAACAGATAGTGGGCCCCACTTTAGATGGTTCATAAAACTTTTTTTAATTGATGAAACAATAATTACACTGAAACGATATCTTATCTGATTGATTAGTTGATATATAATGGATGGTTAACACGAAAATAATCAACAGTTCAAATTTAAAAAACAAACTTTCAAAAATCAGAGCTTATACCAATTCAAATAATGTTGATTTACATTAACAACCTTTCTATGGTGGATTCCACTATTTGGAGGGGTTAATTTGAGTTGCATAAATGCCAAGTGCACAGATGCAAGTTCTTCCATGATCCACCATACTCTGCCATAGTATCAAATAACTCATCTAGGAATTATGGAGAATGTAACCCATCAGAGTAAATGGGAAAAGGAAAAAAATTTAGAAAATAATTCTCAAATCCCTTCGTTGAAAACCATGAAACTCTGATGGGGTAATAGAAAGAAAATTCAATGCAATACCTTGGTCGCGGCCACAACTAAGCCTACAGCTTGGCCATGATACTGCACCTTGTTAGAAGCAAAAACAGTTTCATATTCACTGCATCATGCATAAATAACCGGTAAACATTAATAGCATTTACATTAAACAAAATTAAGCACTCCTGTAGTTAAAGTCTATCTAGTTGCATAAAGTTTAAATTTCATACAGAGTTGCTGATGATAAACAACCATCCCTCTTGAGCTGATCCAAAATATACAAATCATCTACTAGCAAGTCAAAGTCTAAATCATTTTCATTCCTCAAATTAAGGATGCCAGTATCATTAAATAAGCATCCTTTCAGACAGATGAAAAGGGAAAAGTAGCCAATATCACTGGTCTGTGAGCTGATCTTCTTCTTCTTCTTCTTCGATACATTAGAAGTTAAACCAAGGGGATGCAGCACCTGCAACACAGAGAGCAGGGGATGGAGATGGAGGGAAAGGGTGTGGCCACTCGAGGTTTAGATTTGCCTCGTTTTTGGTCTTATGTTCTATCATGAGCGGAGACAATAGAATTATGGAGTGGATGTCACAAAGGCATCGCAGTGGGCCCCACAGAGCCTTTGTTGCACTGGCCCTCTAATAAGATGGTGTTTGTGTGAGCTAGATGCAAAGAGGAATGTGAGAGCAGGTGAATAGATTGAAATGACAAAGATGCCCTCGGTTGAAGGGCCAGACACGTGCCCTCTTCCTTTAAAATCAAAGGTTACACACTTCTTCCTCTAATCTGACTAATTGCAGGGTAAAATTGGTGAAACCCCACTCGCATTATACATAGTAGAGACATAACAAATAAGCTTCTAGAAAGAAGTAATGCTTCTACAATTACAAAATAATTGGCCATTATAAAAGAAACTAGAAGACATTGTGCTGACTACACTCATTCACATGCAAACCAAACAATATATTCGTTGGGTTTGAGTCCATAGCTCAATCATAGGCACTCTTTGCTTCAACATTAAGGTCTCAAGTTTGTTTACCAAAAAGAATGACATCATTCTTGCAGAAAGAAGTTGGGATTTGCTGAAGAAATGCATGAAAGCTCAAAATTCAAAGAAAGAACGCCAGGTTGTAGTAATTGTGGTATCCTATGATTCAAGCAACAAGGCATGTAGAGGGCATTCATGTAAACTTTTCACAAAAAGTGATGACCCCTCGAGTAAACAGAAAACCATAACATAAATTGCATATGGACGTCGTTGTCATCATTATCAAAATTATTTAAGGTCAGTTTTCATGATTGCCTGGCGGAAGTTCGGCCACCGACTGCCGACCTGACATCCACCCTCCTTTACCTGGGCTCAGGACCAGCTGGCACATTGTCACCAGGCAGAGTTATAAATTACCTTGCTTATAGTATTCGGAACTGAAAATTTTGCCAAAGAAATCTCAAATTTCCATCACATAGGAATGTAGATAATCTTTTTTAACTCTACTTCCTTTGAGTGAAACATGCCTTATACGCAGATAATCAGTTGTAACTCTACTTTGTTAGGGTGGAACATGCCCTATACAGAGCACTCTAGTCACTTGGCATTTGCCTCGTAACTTTACAAAGGAATATTGCCAACCAAGATCCTGATTCCCTGCTTGATCACCTTCTCCCTCAACAAAATTACCAACAAACAGGTGTTTTGAAAGTAAAACCTCTACTCACCTACCAAAATAGACCTCATCCCCAAAATGGCTGGAAACCATCACTTTCAGCAGTTCCTAAACCAGGCGTCCAATAAAGTCACATGTTTTCTTCATCTCTATAAACCTTGCATGGATGTGTGGCAATTAGCCATACATAGTTCAACTTATTCAACACAGACAACTTCAAAAATTCAAAAATGGATGTCATGCCAGTGTCCAACAGCATCAATTATTAAGCAAAGCTGGCATGCCTGAAAACTCAACCTTTCACACTCAAGGGCGTGTTTGGATGAGGGTAAACTAAGGAAAGCAGACAGTTTTCCTTTTACGTGACATTTTCTCTGTTTGAGAAACATAAAAAGAGAAGGAAATTCCTTCCCTCAGAAAGGGAGTAAAAGCTTTTTCTCAAAAAGTCGATTAGTAACAAAGAGGTTTCCCTCTTGATGTGACATTTTAAACGGCCAAATTGGAGGAAAAAGAGGTTTCCTTTTGAAAATTGTAATCCAAACACTGAAAAATGTAAGGGGTTTCCATCCCTAATGTTGATGTTAGTTTACCATCCGCTTATGTCACAAATTTTCTTTCCCTTACCTTCCGTTAGTTTACCACCAATTGACCAAAAATATGTCCAATGAATAACATTTCATATGCCACTTGCTTCCTAGATAGCATATAGAAATGAGATGCCTTATGCCTCAGGAAGCCATCATCAGATGCAATACACCTATCATGCAAGAAAAAACATACAAGGATCATCTCATTACAAGTATCAGCAGGGTGTGTCCCCTATAGAAGTTCTCTTCACTCAAAGAATCTAAATATAGGATTCTCGATGAAGCTCTTTTTTCCTAATTAAATGAAGAATTTGATGAAAATCAATGGATTGCTAATATTACAGAGATTGTTTAGCGATGAACCATCAAACAAATCTATAATTATTCCATGTTAAATGGCATACCTCACTTGGTTGGAGTATCCATCTGCAGCGATGGTCTCTGCCGAAAGAAAAGCCATGACGCCTCTAACTGCAAGAGCCTTTGATGGATCAATTGCCTCGATGACAGCATTGGATACAGATGAGAGCACATATGCTGCATGCAGACTACTGAATTTCAAGTCATCTAAGTATTCGACTTCCCCTGTTGCCTGTGGAACAGTAAGAAAGTTCAGAGTCACGCCCTAACCTTTTGAATAAATTTAATATGTGCGATGGGACTCTCGTGCATTGGACAAATTTCTTAACATTAAGCTTCCGGTTACGAAAATGCAATGAGGATGAAGGTAAGTTGTTTTAAAGTAGTGGTATGGTTGGGTAAATCTGACAGACAAAACGAAACAGATGTTCCTTAACGAGTGTTGTACAGTGGGGCCCACCCACATGAAGTCCGCTATTTTGGTTTATTGCAAGGTGGACCCTGCTTTACGGCACCATTTGGTAGGCATCTGGTTCCTTTTTTGGTCAGCATCCTTTTGATTTTGTTAGAATTGTTACAAAAACTTGTACGTTCCATTTTCTTTCTACTCCTCCCCTCTCAGATGATTCCAGGCAAAGAGATGGCTTTGACAGCGCTGGTATGGTGTGGTATTGGTCTGCCAATGGTGATTGCTTTTGGCTGTCTGGTTGGGAAGGATAGGGTGCTCACAGTTGATGACTAAAGGAGCTGACAGATGATTGTTCCTGATGTCTCTAGCTCATGTCCTCAGAATGCTTGAGCCAATGGCCATTTAATTGTGCACTGTAACTCCATGTGGGCCATCTGGTGGAGGTTTCTTGATCTCTTCAAGATATGTTCAAAGATGCCTCATCAGTCAATAGGATCTTTCTTACCAATATGACATGAGGGTTGCTGAAGCCAAAAAACAAAAGGAATTGTGGATACTTTCCCTCGTGGGCCTCTATAGTCTATTTGGTATGGGCTGAACACAGTAACAGAACATTTATTAGGTTTGCATAGGAGGCAACATTCCTTAAATCTACAAAGAGGTGGTTGAATGTGATAAGTCTCTAAGTGTCTTTGCCAGATGTCCTTCACATTTTGATAGCATTTGGAGAGCTGAATCAATGTCATATTGTGATCAACGACCCCTTATTATCAGTACCTCTAAAGTTTCTTTTGTTCCTCCCTTTGTAGATCTTTCCACCTTCACTAAAATTTCAAGTTATGTTTCCAAAAGAAGAAAAAGGACTCGTACATTCCATTGAAACACATATTTCAAATCATCTCTTAAACATGATGATGTGTCTGAATGTTTGACACAGTTACATCAGCATCTCACTGATTAGAATCAGAGACATTCATGATTCAAGTTTCTAACCCATCCACCTGTTTCCAATATTGGGCCACATGCTTAGTGGACCTGATTTATTTCTGGGAAAACATGTGGAAGCTCAGACCAACCCGATGGATGGACTGGATATGCCACCTATGTTTCATGCTGGGACATGTACATGAGCTTTACTGCACACGCGTGTGCGTTTAACAAAGCTCAACCATCCATATATGGAGTAGGCTAACAAGAACATGGATGTATTCATCAGATGTGACGAAACTTACCTGGGCCGCTGAGGACAGTTTGGGAAACGGCAATGAAACCGGGTACTCTGAAGGGTCTCCCTGTTTTCATTACCCAGCAGTTAAGTAATAAGTAATGAAGATAGTCATGGAGAATCAGGAAGATATAGAAGTGACAATGAGTCATAGTCAGCATGTTCCTACCACGCCATAACTTATAGTCCCAGATGAGATGGGCCGCTCAATCTGTAATCACTTTACTTAGTCACTAAAAAAATTTACACACAAAGATAGGAAGAAAAGAATTCAAATAAGACATACTTGAGTAACTGCTGACAAAAGGTTATGAGGGATTGTGTCCTTGGGATAGGTGGAAAGTAAGAAATAGTAGAAGAAGTAATTCAATAAAAAAGCACGATACTTGGATTGCCCAAATGAACTATCAACAACAAGCTCCTTCTGCAATTCTGAGAGACATTTCTTAAATACCTGCAAGCAAAATATATATCAGTTTTATGAATATGTTTCTTTAAACTATGAATTGATAGCAGGCAGCTATTCAATTAAACCCAAAAAAAAAACCCGGTATTTCCAATATCGCCTGAAGCTAGACGAGAAAATAAAATAAAATAAGGTCTAGTCTGGTCATTCTTGTCAATCCTAATCGAAATTTCTCTTCTATGATCCCAGAATTTTTCATGGGTCTTTTTTGGAATTTGTTGGGTCTCCTTGGAATGTTCTAGGGGTTATGTCAGTGCCATTATAGTTCTCTTTCAGATGCAAGGCAGAATATTTGGACCCCCCCCCCCCCCCCCCCCCCCCCCCCTTGTTTTTTTTTTTTTTTTTTTTGGAAAGATAAGACTATTTGGAGGACCGGGGTTATGAGGCACCACATTAATCAAACTACACAAAGATCACACAGAAAATCTATCCAAACTATGAACAGTCTAGATCATCAGTCTAGATCATCAAGTCCTCATGCTGAGGTGGAGGAACTATACACTTTAAGCAATCCAGTAAACCAACAAACTTTGCAATCTCTTCATCAGCCATATTCTAATGGCAAGGAGGATTCCTAAGACAGAACCGATGTAGATAGAGTAACATCAGGCTACTGAAATGAACCGACCCGGAGCGAGTGAAGCCAATCTTGGAAAAAGGAGATCCTTAGTCCACATCATCCATTTCATCATTGGTTTTACAGAGCCCCCTGGAGTTGTGGTCTTCGTCTAGCTAGTTGGCATAAAGAGAGTTCTTACATTGGATAATCTTCAAAGGAGATCCTTAGTCCTCCCAAATATTTGTCTGACATCTATGAAGAATGTGGAGACGATTGATCATCTTTTCATTCGCTGCCGTTTTGCTTGCAAAGTTTGGGAGTTTTTTCTCATTGTTCGTCATACTGACTGGGTGATGCTGGAGACAGTTGAAGACCTGTTGTGGGCTTGGCTGTGTGGAGTTGGGAAGCTCGGGAAAGCTGTGTGGAGGCTCATCATTATGGCTTTGCTTTGGTCCATATGGAGGGTGCGGAATGGCTGGTGCTTTCAGAATGAGCGCTCCTCAGTGAAAGAGATAATTAGTAAAGTCAAGGGTCTTGTTTTGGATTGGGCTCCATATGTTAATGCAGCAAAGGCTGCTAATCTTTCATCTTTCTTTCTTTTTTTTTTTCTTTTTTAAAGTTTAGTTTTGGGCTGTATAATTTTCCTGTTGCTTGGCAGGTGTCAATGAAATTTCAGCTCTCTCTCTCTCTCTCTCTCTCTCTCTCTCTCTCTCTCAAAGTTTTTTTTTTTTAAATAAAAATGAAAATAAAAATAAAAAAGAAGAAGAAGAAAGAAGAAGAAGATGAGACTATTTGGAGCCTTTGGCTAATTTTTGGAAGTCATAGTTGGAATGAATGAATAACATGATCTTCAAAGGATTGAAGGCCCCGATTGAAGTGGCGCAAGATCCAAATTCATAGTAATTTTGTGGAGAAGGTGTGCAGGAGTAAATTTGCAAATTAAAGCTAGGTGACATGGTCTGAGATCAGATGACTTGTTATTTCTATTCACGACAAGACCTACTCAACTAGTTAAGAGTTGAAAATAGACTGCAGATTCATCAGTAATCTGGGTCCTAGAGTTGGAGCAGTTGATTAGAGAAGGCAGTGGAGAGGTGAGGGTAACTTTCATGAGGTCCCTTGGCACTAAAGACCATAACAAACAGAGGTCATTGCTAATGCAGGGGCATTTTCACACCGAGCTCAAGTGGGGTGGCCCGTGTGAGGCAGGTGGCTCATGTGAGGCAAGACTCATGTGAAGTGGGGCCCACGAGAGTGGTTCGGCCGAGGGCCTGACCTGAGATATGAGATAAATGGATTGATTCACCAAGCTCTATCAGTTCAAGCTTTTAGAGCAAGTGGTTAGTTGTCTTGTGTCACCTGCTCAATTAAAGTTAGTTTTCCTCTAGCCCTGCAATCATGGAAAGAGGAGCATTCACTGTCATCAGATTGGTGACCATTGAGGTTAGCTGACTTATGGATCGGATTTTTTTTTACTGATGTCAGTTACGCATTCTTCCAATTACATCTTACGAGAAGCAAATAACATGACAGAAGACTCCCAGGTTAAAGAGTTTTTAAGACAAACTTTAAGTGTTGAAAAATCGATCCCAATCTTACAGTAAGATTGCATTTTATGTTCATCTTCTTCCTCTTTTTTTTTCTAATTTTTATCTTACAAACAAATTTGTATTAACAAAGAAGAAATAAAAAAACCAAACACAGAGAAAGTCAAATATATCTAACAATGAAGCTATGAATGATTGAATGCCCCATCATGCTTTGTACAAGTAACCAAGGAGATAGGGTTCACCTCTGGATCCTTAAAAGACTTCCCAACGAGTTCCTTTTCAGTCTTCCGAGCACGTTGGGGGTATGGCTGGATACCCCATAAACGATTATTGGTCCAGTCAATACTAGACCTGAAAATCAAAACCAACCTCATTACATATTGAAAACATTGGTATCCACAAATAATATAATGTAAATACCAAGCACATTAAAAGCAAGAGCACTGAGTTAACGTTACTAACTTTCTACATGAAAGAAGAGCTTAGAGATATTAACTGGTGCCAATTTTTATACGAGTGTGAACTTGATGCAAGTAGCACACATTAGTATCCTTTTCTTCTCTCTTCTTTTCTTTTCTTTCCTTTTTTTTTTTTTGGTTGAAAGATAATCCATCTTAGTATCTTAAATACCCACTTTAATCATTCCCTAGGGATGCATTCAAGAAAATGCAAGTTTGGACCAATCAGAAAAGAAAACAAGCATGAGAATTATTAGTCTCCCAAGACAAGTGAAGTAGGATAATAATAATTTCATGTACCTCTGTGTATATATTATAATATAAAAATGAAGTAACTATACAAAATATATTCTGATTTGTGAGAACAACATTTCAGGTTGGAAATTCAAAGCGCTGTAATATTTCATTGAAATAAGAAAGAAGTTTACAATGAATGCAACCCTTTTAATGGTGGGTTTTTGAACGCTTGAATACAAACAAAACTCACCTCAAATGATCACTGGTTTTTTTTTTTTTTTTTTTTTTTTTTAACACATGCACACACACCCCCACACACTCATGCCGTAGTGGGATTTCACCACCTATGGATGCTCGAACCCTTGACCGGGTGTCGAAACTCCTAAGAGTTTACCACTGGGTTGATGATGGGTCGATATCTTGGACTCTCCTACCCTATAAATTGAATTACAATGATAAGAAACAAGAGGACTTGAACTTTTCAGCACTGCCGCAGACTAAAGCAGGCTTGTATCACAGATGACGTGGATACGAGTGTTGTTGGGGTTTACACAGCAAAGTGGCAACTCCCGATGGTTGTTGCCTCTCTATGATTATTTTCTCATTTTTTTCTTTATAAGCTTGAGAAGGCCATTGGAGGTGATAAGGATCACGTTTGCATGTCCCCATTTTAGGCAACAGTTGTAACTGCCTGTTGTGGAATGCTTGTCGTGGATGTGTCGTGGGCTGGTGATCACTGATGACACACCATGTCACAACAAGTCCCATGTTGCAAGCCCTGGCTATGTCCCCACAAGTGGTGAGATGCTGGGATTTTTTAAATTCTTTTTCTTTCTTTCACTTTGTGCACTTAATGTGTGGACATCTTTACTGTACTTTTAAACCACTAGATTGACTTTGGGCACTGTGGAAGATGGACCTGGGGGTTGATTTTGCACCTTGGAGGCAATTTTGTTAGCCTACTGGAGATATGGTTATCAGGGACACTTCCGATGCTCAAAACTGTGTCTGGCTTTTGTCAAAGGTGGTGTCGTCCTTGGTGTACTATTAACCATTGGATTGACCATCTGAGCGGCGCCGCCTATGGAGCCATCAATCTACAGCCGCAAAGTACAACTGCAAGTAATTTAAGATATTAATGAACAGTATGAATTCGTAATCAGGTGATTTGGTCGTCCCCATACGAGGTTGCTATGTAAGATCATCAGAAAAGGCCTGGTGTTGTGTATTTAAATTTGTCCAGCAACGCACTTAGTGTTAGTGCGTGTGCCCTCAAAAGCTAATGTGACTGTTGAATTGATGATCTTGTTCAAACAACATGATGACCATGGGTCCTGTGTGGACATGTTATTAATGCCAAAATTTATATGTAAGTCAAAGGAGAGGATTTCCTTTGTTGCCCTTGGGGACTTGAGCTTGGGCACAATGGTTGTTGACCAAGGAAGAATTATCTTCTCTGATTACCCCGTTGGTCCATGACCACTTAGCAAGTCTTAGGATGAACATGTGGTTATTCTGATGTGGTCATCCTATATGAGGGAACCATGGCGAGTCGGGATGGAAGGTCTCCACCATCGGGCTCGACAACAAGTTAGTAACTTTGCCCTAACTTACATAAGGAGTGTAAGCATTCGTGGATATTGGATCTTGTTATTGGACCTGTTGAATACTTACATTGGAGGATTAATTCAAGTCTTTGGTAAAAAGAGGCCATCATGCTTGGTCCAAATTGACTTGTGTATGTACTAACTTTAACTAATCCTTAGAATTGAGGACAAATGGGGAGTTCAAGTTCCTGATGTAATATGCTTTGGCTTGCATCATGGGGTATATGATCCAACGAAGGATCCATTGGTTGCCTAGGAACATTCTCATGGCTTGGATTTGGTAAGACCATCCATCAATTGGATTTTCACTAGGCCACAACCTTTAAAAAGATTTTATATGATTTTATAAATGTTTTTAACCATTGATCTTTTATTTTTATTTTAAAAAGGTTTTAATTGTACTTGATGGTAATTTCCACAGTTAAGATCTCGTGGTATTGAATACAAGGTGGATGACCATGGTCAATGGAGGGATTGGGTCAATTTAGATATGTGAATAGGTAGGATTGCTGACTTTAGATGTAGTAGGGCAAACCAATGATTGTAAGGTGGTGGAGCACCACAATCATCTATTTTCCTGAAACCTAACTCCTTATAAATAGATCCTATGTGAGAGTAAAAAAGGAGAGACGGCCTTGGACATCCATAGCTCCCTTGGTTGTCACCCCTAGAGAGGAAAAAGAGGAGAATCCACTCTATCTCATCCTATACACCCACATCCACACCTATGGGGGTCCACCATTAGACAATTCTCGTGTACTGTCCTAGCCCTGCTCTAGGGATTTGCATGCTCGCTCTCATCCTTCTCCTCCATCTAGGATAGTACGGGGAGAGACCTACTTTGAAGGATCGACATTGATTCTTCATTTTGTTTAGTGACATTAATCAAATGAGGTAATTCTAGTCGTAGAATTTTTTGTTTTTCATCGTAGAGGCTTGATCATATCTAGACAGGATCCTTAGGATAAATATGTTTTCTTTCGAAGATAATTTATTAAAAAGGCACCACAAGTGACACCGATACAACGGGATCCCCAAAACACCTAAAAGAATCAATTTGCGGGAAAATTCATATTAGAAGCCCACTTTTTACATAGGAATAGCCCTCCCTAATAAAAAGGAAAACGATCCACTCTTGTCCTGAAAAACATCAATTAGTTCTTTCTCACCAAACGGACCACAGAATGGCCAATGAGGAAAGCCTCCAAGGCTTCTTCCCTTCTCTTCCAAACCCGCCACTGTGACAAGAAAGAAATAAATCATCGATGGTCCTCAGCATCACCCAAAAGAAAAACCCAAGAAGTCCTCACTAATGGACCTCGCAAGCGGGCAATGAATAAACAGGTGGTTTACCGATTCCACATTACTAAGGCACAAAGAGCACATGTTGGGGATGTATTTTACCCTCCTTTGGAGATTGTCAATGGTGAACACCCAGTTCCTACTCACCAACAATGCAAAAGCCACTACCTTTTGAGGAGCGTTGTAGCTTCATACAAATGCGGACGGACAAGGGCCTAAGGCCCTTCATGAAAATGGTCGGGAATTCCACCAGTGCTTGTCGCTGTGTGAGGTTAGAGATTCTCTTCCTTCTTGACACCTCGGTCCAATCGCCCTCCCCACTTCCCTTAAGACTTCTTCCCCTTCTACAGACCCTCACGAAACCTCCCCTTCACCAGTCTATCACCCTCTACTGACGCAATGAAAACCTTCTCCTGAACCTGGATATTTCTCCGAGCACTCTGATTCTGTAGCCTCGATCTTCCCCATGAGTGACTCTATCCCCTCGAACAATACCATCCTCTTCCTTGCTTTTCCATTCTCTTGAGCTTTTATGATTTTCCTTTTTTAGGAGGAAATGTTAAAATCTGGTTTTGAACCATGCATTCAATGACGTCATTTTCCCCCTTCAAGGAATGAGAGTCCAGATCACTATTTGCAACTTTTTTCACCGACAGCAATTTTTGTATTGTTACTGATAAGTGATAAAGTATAACATTAATAACAACTATGATTTGATGTCCACATATTGGGTTCAATAGTAACATGAACCAGCAAGATGGGCATCATTTACCAAGAATATGAAGTTATAATGCATCTGCTGATTATATGTATAGTGTTACAGTAAATAAGAGCTCCATAACAACCAACCAAGAGTAGATATAAATTGGCACAGTTGCGAGAGTCATAAAGAGCAGCCAGAATCCCAGCCATTGCCAGCTGATGGTAACAAAACAGGGATAGCGGTAATATCCACAATGACCAGAGATAAGAGAGCCATCATAAGATGCTAGAGAATGATTGGCGGGCCTCACTGAGTTTTGGACAGATGATGCAGCTCATAGCAAGGAGGCCAGCCAAAGATAAGACTACAAGAGTTGAACTTCTGTTGAAGATAAATAGTCTAGCAAAAATAAGGTGAATATATATACAGAAATGGTACTATGAGGTCAACCTCATGGGAGCTTCCCATGAGGTCAAGCTGTGTGGGCTCCATTGTGATGTGTGTCGAACATCAACACCGTGGGAACTTCCCATGAGGTCGAGCTGTGTGGGTTCCATTGTGATGTGTGTCGAACATCAACACCGTGCATTTGATGGGTCCCCTTTAGGTTATGGGATATCCCAAAAATCAGCCGTATACGGAACTCAGGTGGGCCATACCATCTAAAACCATGTGAAGACATGCCTAAAACATATAAAAACACTTGGTGGGGCTCAGCTAAGTTTTGGATGCGGCTGAAACTTGGTCTAACCCCTCATCCAAGTAGGACACACACAATGGATGGGCTGGATTTGTGAACCACATCTTGGTGGGCGCAATAAATGATTATGAATGTTTTAATGGGAGGGTAACCCCTCTCAACTGTTGTATGTGGTGTGGCCCATCCAAGCCATGGATTGACTTGATTTTTAAGCCTGTGGCCCACCATGGAATGGTGCATTTGACTGGTGGGGTAAATGTTTGACACGCATCACGGCGGGGCCCACACAGCTCGACCTCATAGTACCATTTCCATATATATATATATATATATATATATATATATATATATATATATATATATATATATATATATTCCTTTGTAATATTTTGAAAGCTATAGAAAACCTTACCTGTCTCAACATCCACTTGAATTTTAAATGCTGCATTGACGATAGGATGAGAATTTACTTTTCGTAATGCTACTTTCCTAGTTGCAAAATGAGAATTCGCAGGCAAAGCAGGGATGAATATCTGTGCAATTACTTTGTCTTCCATTTCCATTTGAAAAAACTGTTCCAAGTCAACAGTTTCCGATTCATTTGAGCATGCCGAACAAATGGTGAGTCTCGACTCTGCAGCCATCAGAATAGTCGCAACATCCGAAACGAAATCTGCATGTTGGTGTGCCATCATCAAGTTACCAGCAACAGAACCAACAGCACGTACTTGGGGCGTTGCCACCTACAATTGTAGAAAAGAATCAGCACTTGGAGGTAAATGCTTTGAAGTAAACTGGAAGCATTGGATGACTAATCAAGACTACCTACCACAGTCATACATAGACTACAAAATTAAGCATTTGTAACACATCAAATCCTGGCACATGGAAACCCATGAATTTAAGAAGTAGAAATACAAATGTTCAAGGAGATCAAAGACTGATTCATGAACGCTAAACACCAAAAGTAAAAAAGAAAAAAAAAAAAAAAAGAAAAAAGAAAAAAAAAAAAAGAAAAAAAAGAAATAGGAACGAGATGATAAGGTCAGATTTGTTGATAATATTACATAAAATTGCTAACAACAAAGAGATCTCATTCTCACACAATAAAACCACATCGGTGGCAATGTTTGTGGTTATAGAAAAGAAAAGGTCACAAGTCCAACCAATTGGACCACGAGGTCCACGCAGCAGATAACTTGCAACCTATCAAGTTCATGTGACATCCAACCCTTCCAATAGGTTGGCCCCACCATGAGGATCGCCTGGTAGAAAAATCGGCCGCATCTAATCATCAGGTGGGCTACACCTTACAAAACAATATCTAGCCATTGATAAATAGAAAAATGCAAGTGGGTGCCACTCGATGAGCGTCTATAGATGACTTTTGCACGAGGAAATACTCATAGCGGGGCTAACCAGTGTTTCAAGTATCAACGATATTGGCCGATATATCCCACGATATATCTTGTATCCCACCTGTGTGATATGAAAAGCACAAGTAGTGGGATATATCCCCACATGTTCGTTTCGGTGAGCATTTTCGATTTTCGATCCTTTTTTTTTTCTTCTGTAAATCATGTTAAATCAATGTCAAATTGTTACAAATCCATGATTTTTCATGTTTTGAAATCATGGATTGGGAGCTTCGATTTCGAGATTTGGAGGAGATGGGCCAAGTTGCGGAAAATTAAAAATAATAATAATAATAATAATAATTTCTCGCAAATCGGTTGCAATCTGTGTCTAAACATAAAATCAAACATGTATGTAACCTCATTTAGTGATTCTTCTTTTGCTTTTGAATGTATTGCTTGTGTTTCCACATGTCTTCTTACATTTAGAAATTATATGAATAGACTTTGAATATACTTGCATCAATTCAGTTAGACAGTACATAGATTAGGACCCAATACAAAGAAAACCTATTATGTGCACTTGTGTTTTGTAATGTTTTGATTTATAAGCATGTATTGATGTCTTTTTTAACAATCACTGAAGTTTCATTGAAAAATTCGACCAATTACCCAATGTTTCCCCATCATTTCCAACAACAGCGATACATTGTGCGATACAACCTATATGTCCCATGCGATAATCGATACGTATCCGTATCCCAAGAGTGTGATACGTAACCCGATACCGATACCGATATTTCAAACACTGGGGCTAACCTATTATGCGAGTTGGATATCAAATGCACATAACAGGTTGCAAGTTACTTTGCTAGGTGGACCTTCACTTGTGATCCAACCGGTTGGACTTGAGACCTTCTCTATAGAAAATCACTCAAGGATTGGTAAAAATAATAGAAGGAAACTCTCTCTCTCCTCTAAATGTAGAAACAATGAAAGCAAACGGATAAGTCCATGATTCCTGACTATCTCTCTCGCTAAAAAGTAGGTCTAATTCCAAGAAATTGATTTTTTAATTGGTACTCTTTAACTTTCAGGGTCTCTGCCCAACTTGGCTAATTTGTCTGAGGGCCAAATTTTTAATCCACGGTTAAAATTCAACAAAAGTGCCTCCAACTCTAGTGTGTCCACCTATGTTATATAGCATTAAGGGAAGAAGAACTCCCTCCTTAGTCAACATCTTGAAGAAGCGAGGGGATATGCCACCCAAATACTCCTCTTCCATAGCCTGATATCCATCATTCCAATATGTGTCTATCTCGTCGAGGCAGCCCATTCAAAATGATAGTTGGACAATTTCATTCTATTCAAGTCACGTCACCTGACCATTTTTCTGCTCACTTCATAACAGTCCTTATGTAAACAAACCAAAAACAATGAAGACTTTGGGAAGAATGATTCTCCTTTGCTTTTCTGTATTTGAGACAACCCTGAAGGGTTGAATTTATAGAGTTCTACAACGACTATACAAGGTAAAATGATAAATACAAAATCTCCTATTTATACATTGTCTATCTATAGAATCAGCTATACAAGGCAAGGCATGTGGCATGTCTAACATCCCCCTCAAACTAATGCGGGTCATCGACAAGTAATAGTTTGCTAACTAAAAATGAGTGGCATGTAGAAGTGAGGGACTTCGTAAGAATGTCAGCAATCTGATCATGGGAAACGACATGTGGTAGCGAAATGAGCCGAGACCGAAACTTCTCGCGGATGAAGTGACAGTCAACTTCAATATGCTTTGTCCGTTCATGGAAAACCGGATTAGATGCAATCTGAATGGCACTCAGATTATCTACCTGGAGTGGAGTAGGATCTTGTAGATGAACGCCCAAGTCAGAAAGAAGTCAACGTAACCAGATAATCTCACTACAAGCTGCTGACATTGCTCTATACTCGGCCTCCGTGCTTGATTTGGAAACAGTGGCCTGCTTCTTACACTTCCAAGAGATGAGAGAAGTGCCAAGAAAAACACAGTAGCCAGTGGTAGATCTGCGGGTGAGAGTACTACCGGCCCAGTCAACATCTAAATAAGCACGAAGATCCAGAGAGGCCGTGGAGGATAAGAACAGAGATCGATCCAGAGTTCCACGTATGTACCATAAGATGCGCAATACTGCAGTCATATGAAGAGTTCGAGGAGCAGAAACAAATTAGCTGACAACTTGGACCGCGTAGGCAATATCAGGATGGGTCATTGTTAAATAAACTAGACTCCCAACCAAACGGCGGTATAATGTGGGATCTGCAAGGAGTTCACCATCGTCACGGCCATATTAAACGTTAAGTTTCAAGGGAGTCTGAACTGTCTTCTGATCCGTTAAGGAGGCCAAGGCGAGAAGATCCTTGGTATATTTATGCTGGCTGATCAGGATTCCACGTATAGAACGCAAAAATTCAAGTCCAAGAAAGTATGTTAGATGACCCAAGTCCTTCATCTTGAAGAATGATTTCAGAACGTCCTTTAATGTCGAGATGTCAGTATCATCGCTACCAGTCAGAAGTAGGTCATCAACATAAACGAGAACAATGACGATTTCATACGCAGAGGTGCGTAAGAATAAGGATGGATCATGACCACTTTGAGTAAAGCCAGCTCTTATAACAACATCATGAAAACGTTGGAATCATGCCCGAGGGGCCTGTTTGAGACCGTATAGAGCTTTCTTCAGGCGACTGACTTTATCGGCTGGGATTAAAGAACCAGGAGGAGGTTTCAAATATACTGTTTCTTGGAGGTCTCCATGAAGAAAAGCATTTTTCACGTCCATCTGAGTGAGAGGCCAAGAGCAAACTGATGAAACTGCCAAAAGAATGCAAACAGTTTTCATCTTGGCCACAAGGGCGAATGTCTCATCATAGTCAATTCCGTGTTCCTGTTTGTATCCCTGAGCGACAAGCCGAGCTTTGTATCGATCCAATGATCCGTCAGACTTGAGCTTCACAGAATAAATCCATTTACTGCCAATTAATTGCTGGTCAGGAGGTCGAGTAACAATGTCCCACGTATGGTTATCATTTAATGCTGCAAGTTCTTCTGTCATAGCCTTCTTCCAACAATCATGACCGGCTGCCTGATGGTATGAAGTAGGAATAGATACAGTATCCAAGGTAGTATTCATGGCAGACATAGAGTATATCAAGTGATCAGGCTGTCGATGTTCATGAGTGGAACGACGTACCAAGATAGGATTTGGATCGGTTATAGGTACAGTAGGGAGAGTAGTAGGTGATGGATCTATACGTGGTCGTCGTGAATAAACTTGCAATGGACAAGAAGGTGGACGCGATGCAACCGGAATGTCAGGAAAAATAGTAAGACCAGGAGAGTCTGGTGTGGGCGAAGAAGGACCAGATGAATGGAAGGCAATATGCTCAAGAAAAACAACATGTCGTGATACCCGTACACGACGAGAGACCGGATCATAACAACAAAAACCCTTTTGAGTTTCTCCAAATCCCAAGTACATACATTTGACTGATTTTGAGGAAAGTTTATTACGTTCTCGTGATGTCAGATGAACATAACATACACAACCAAAAACACGAAATGTGGAATATGTAGGAAGAGAACCGGTGAGAACAAAGTAGGGAGATTTACTATTCAGGACTGTGGTTGGCAACCGATTAATCAAGTAGACTGAATGCATCATAGCTTCCGCCCAAAATGAACGAGGAACACTCATAGCGGTCATTAAAGTATTGGTAGTTTCAACAATATAGCGATTTTTTCGTTCAGCCACCCCATTCTGTTGTGGAGTATCAGAACAGGTATTTGATGAGTAATCCCATGACCATAAAGATATGTACGAAAAGTTATGGAGAGATAGTCTCCCCCTGAGTCAGAGCGGAGAGTTTGAATTTTTACTTGAAATTGTGTGTCCACCATAGAATGAAATATTTTGAATTTTTCAAACACCTGTGACTTAGAGTGCAGAAAGTAAATCCAGGTGTAACGGGTGAAATCATCAATGAATATAACATAATATCGTAGTCCAGAGAGATATAATTGGGGAAGGGCCCCAGACATCCGTATGCACCAGTTCAAACATAGACGATGATTTTGAAGTACTTAAGGGAAAGGGAATACACTTACTTTTTGAAAGGCAACAAGAAGAATAAGAATAATCCAAATCACGTTTATTAAAAGAAATATTCTCTAACATGCCAGAAGAAAAGAGCTGAATCAAGCGATCAGAATGTGGATGACCCAGGCGAAAGTGCCAGAGTTTCCACATTTTATTTGCCGAACAAATATCCGAGGAAGAGGAAGAGAAGAAACAACGAGCTGGAGTAACGGATGGATGAAAGTCCAGTACGTACAAACATTCATGCCGCCTACCCTTCCCAAGTACCTTCCCCGTTGCCAGATCCTGCACAAAACAACAATTTGGAAGAAATATGACTAAGCAGTTATTGGATGTGAGTTGACCAACAAAAATTAAATTTGAGGAGAGTTTAGGGACATGAAACATATCATGAAAGGTAAACTGGCAATAGTCAGAAGGAGAGAAAGTTAATGAACCAACGGACTGAATTGGTAGTTTAGTGTCATCTGCAGTAGAAATAGCCTGATTGCTAGTGTAGGGACGAATATTGCGAAGATGGGAAACATCACCAGTCATATGATTTGAAGCACCAGAATCAAAGAACCATGGAGAAGATGCGATTATACCTGACATACCGGCCGCAGAAAGGGTCTGTACGATCTGCTGGAGCATCGCAGGGGTTAAAGGTGAGGAAAGACCTTCAACAGAACCAGTGGATGAAGTATCACTAATAGAAGGCTCGGAAATAGTCACAGAAGAAGCAGAAAGAGCATGACCACGGCCACGACCTCGACTACCACGTCCACGGCCGAATGAGGATGCATAGGCAAGTGAACGACAGTCCTGAAGACCATGACCAGTCCTTCGACAATACGCGCACCAATCTTTGCACTGAGCGACGACATGTCCCACTTTGTTACAGCCGCGACAAGTTAAAGGAATGGAAGCACGGTTTGGTACAGAGGTGGATACAGTAAGTGTCAGGTCAGATGGTCCCTGAGATGTCCCCTGAGAGAGGACCTGCAGCCATTGTTCCTCGGCTAATAAATCATTAATGACCGAATTCATTGAAGGAGTTGGGCTACGGTTCAGGAGAGCAGCTCTGCAATGCTCAAATTCCGAACGCAGTTTCATAAGAAACTGTCTAACTTGCACACTCTCACGCATAGTGTGGAATATTTTAAAGTCATTTGGAAAATCGGGATCCATCATAGCTATCTTTGTCCAAATTGTAACCATTGAAGAGTAGAAGGATTGAATACTTTTGTCACCCTGAGTAAGGTGAACCAGATCTTGTTCCAGACGGTATAACCTAGCCGCATTACTCTGTTGATATATTGTCTAGATATGCTCCCACATAGCCTTAGCAGTGCGATGTGGCATGAGGCCAACAACGATCGAACGATCAACGGAATCAAGAATCTAGGTTATAATCCGTCCATTTTTCATTTCCCAATCAGCCATTCTCTCGGCATCGGTGGAAGCGGGGACAGTAACAGATCCATCAATCAGTCCCCACAAACCACGACCCTTGAGAAAACTTTGAAAATGGATAGCCCATAGATTATAGTTGGTGCCATCGAAACTACATCATGGTGCCTCTGTACGAGAGTCTCCATCCATAGATAGGACGAGATAAAAAACAAAACAATGCTGAAGAAGAAAGTACCTTGCAGCTGAAGATCAGAACAGCAACCAGCAAAAGACAAAAGGGATCAGATGCAGCAAATAAGCAACAGATCAACAGAGCAGGACGTGCGCAGGTGAGGACGCAGGTGTAGCAGGGATCAGACACAGGTGTAGCAGGTTAGCAGGGATCGGACGCAGGTGTAGCAGGTTGCACAAGGATCAGACAACTTGGGGAAGATCGGACAGCGTGGGGAGGGTCGGATCGAACAGAGGAGCCGGACGTGCTTAGGGAGGAGCCGGATCTGACAGAACGAGCGTGGGGAGGGTCGGATCTGACAGGAGAGGGCCGAACGTGCGCAGGGAGGAGCCGGATCTGACAGGGAGGGTCGGACGTGCGCAGGGACGAGCGTGGGGAGGGGCGGTGATGAAGAGATGCCGGATTAGGATCGGTATTGCTCTGATACCATGTAAACAAACCAAAAACAATGAAGACTTTGGGAAGAATGATTCTCCTTTGCTTTTCTGTATTTGAGACAACCCTGAAGGGTTGAATTTATAGAGTTCTACAACGACTATACAAGGTAAAATGATAAATACAAAATCTCCTATTTATACATTGTTTATCTATAGAATCAGCTATACAAGGCAAGGCATGTGGCCTGTCTAACACCTTAATGTCACCCTTGTCCTAGTGCTAAACTAAACCACTGTTCAAAGTATCCATATTAAAGTGTATTGCACACAGAAATACTGTGGGGAAAACATATGGGAAGTATCAAATATGTACTGCAGTTTGAGGCAAATTTTTGGGAAACTGTAGGAAAACGGTGGAATTTTTTAGTGAAACTTCAAGAGATGTAAAAAAGACACATGATTACACAGATCACAACACATTACAATAAAAATATGTACGTGTATAATAGTTTTCCATAGGGGGCACAACATGGCATTCCAACAAAACCATACCCCGAAATCCCTCTCCGATCACTACTTCTCTTTGCTGATTATGCTACTTGCACTTGAAATATCGTAACTGTTGCAATATACTGGCCAGTATCATCAATAAATGGGAATTTTTGTATTCCTGCGATGGGTTGGCACTGGAAATATCAGCCTATACATTCAATACATTGAACACTGGACTAAACAACCTGGGGAAGGAAATACTCATCACTTCATTTCCCTAACATAATCTTTCCAAATCTCACTCTATCCCCATCCCAAAACAAAATCTCCTCCCCCATGTAAAAGATCACAAAAATTAGAAACCACAAGCATACCTTTTAAGTGATAATAATTACCTTGGTAACCTTTTTTTGGGTAACTAGTAACTTTAGTTATAAATATTCCAACCAAAAAAAAAAAAAAAAACAAGCAACATTTCACCAAGAAATGCATGTAGTATAATAGAGTGTATACATTTCGCCTTTTGAAGCAATAAGCAGCTGAAAAACGCGACATGCCCTAACGCGCAATGGCTTTTCAGCTAGCCGTTGCTTGCTGGCACGCAGGGCTTTTTCAGCTCCAGTAGCGTAGGGCGACCAGGCCAGGCCGAGTCAGAAAGGCTTTGATGACTTGATGGTCAATATTAGGGAAAGGAGACCAAAGTTAAGAGGGGGCAGCCCTCTGCTTGATCATCCAATTCGCTCCAATAGTAAGAAAGGAAGACAACTTCCGGATCTTGCAGACAATAGTAATAACAAGTTCAGATTACATATTCAAAGACTTTCTGAATATGTGGAAGTGTAATCACTATTACAATACAAAGGTAAAAACTAAGGTAGAGAAGGCATGACAAAATAAATTAACTTAATTGCATGCATACTCACGCGTTTAAGATGATTAAAGATAGGCATATAACTTTTAGACAAGTTGTTGTGTTTCTTTAGAAGCAGCATCAAATCAGAAAGAGTGACAGCCCCGCCGATAAAAATTCCTTTGCTACTGACAGAAGTTCCCGTCAAAGAAGGAATATGAGATATATCAACCAATATATCAAAATCGACTCTTGGGTAAACGCCTGTTGAAGTGTTTCCTCTGATCATTCTGACTTTCCTTTTGCCACTGTTTGTTCTTAAAATATTGTACAAATCTTGCAAAGCTAATGCTCTAATCCACAGCACATCTTCCCCCGAAATAACCAGCCTTACTGGCAAGCTCCTGGAGATATCTTCAATATCTATGTTGTGGTTCTTACAATGGCTGTTTCTGCTTACAGGGCATGTAAATTGAGTATCCACACCAGAAGAGAAATGGAAAGCATCGAAGATGGGCCGATACCCTGTACATCTGCAGATCCAAGAATAAACAAGTAAGCAAACACAAAAAGAATTGCATGAGCGGTCCAAACGACTAGGGAAAAAGATGCCATAAAATGGAAGCTAAGCTTCACCTGCAAAGATTGCCATCAATCTGATCTTCTATTTCTTGGGCAGTTGGCTGTGACTTGTCAAACATCAACCCGTGCAAGCTCATTATCTGTGGTTGATGGAAACAAAACATGGAAGATTATGCATTAAAACAGATAAAGGGGAAAGGGCTCATAGTTTTAGAAGTAATTTGTTGTTAGGTTGCCATGCTCTCATGTAACGCCACAACAAGACCAGATCACAGAAAATGTACAATATATGTGGATGCATTTTGCATATGGTGGCACATGCTTGGGAGACAAAACTGCACAAAGATAGTGTGTGTGCATGCCTGTGTGTTTCGCCTGTTGGTTAGTGTGATTAATGAGATGTGTGTAATTCATAACAGCAACACCCACAACCACACTCAACTCCAAACAGTAGAATAGTACGCATATACATCAAAATCCCCTAAAGCTGACACTAAGAAGTGATTCGAATATATCTACATGTCAAAGAGGGAGCAGACTAACATCTGACTGTTGAGACCATGAATGTGCAATGTAGGAGGACATACTGTCTGATGACAGGAGAAGCGCACATGACGATGCGGTTGCCTACTACCTTGGTAGTCACTGGAGAATTGATGCATGCAGATGAAATTATACCAACTATTCGATGATGATGGTGTTCTGTTCCCCTATGACAAAAATACTCAAAATGTGCAGTAGTGTTTGTTAGTTCAGATGTCTAAAGATGTCCTCCAACAACCAAGTCAACATGAAATTTCTATAAATACCCTTGGGAGTTGTAGTCATGCTAATATTGAACACTGAACAGATCGAGGCCATGGTTTGAAATATCGTCCAATACGGCCCACAATTGTGCAAGTTATATTGGTTTTGGTCTGAACCAAAATGAGTCGCCACACCAATAAATGGGACCAATTCGGGGTAAGTCGTACTGGTTTCAGTCCCCACGCGAGTTGCAGTCTGAAACCGCTACTTAAATCCATGGTCCAGACTCCCAAACAGATGCTGCTACAGCTACTCATCAGAGTTGGATGTCGAATCCTACTCTCCGCCAATGTGCAATTTTGGCAGGCGTGTGCTTACAAGGTACAGGACATTCATCAGGCGGGCCATAGATGTACGTTGAATGTGGAAGGTGGTCAACCCACTCCATCTTTTCATTGTTTTGTTCACAAATGCCTAACCTGATTGAACCAGCCTGATTTTCACGCCATGAACATTGGCAGTAGGACCCATCTGATTAACAGCCACAATCTTCAGCACTCATGACAGCTTGTCGCATGTGGCAATAGTAGGATTCCTCATAAGCTTGTCACAAAGAAATTCACGTAGAGTTGCTCCAAACACCAGGAATTGATGAATTTATACGGATTAAAGGTTTGAGTTTTCCTCTTATCAATAAATTGAGGTGATCTTTTCTCAATCTCAAAAAAGCAATCATCAGGCAATTATCTGGGTTCTCATTTGAATAAACAGACTTCCTTTTTTACAATTCCCCATTCATCTAAACTCTCAAATTAGAGATTGAGATGTATTGAAATTTAGAAATTCAAGGATTGTAGATCGAACCACCATTGACTTCAAACAAAAAAGAGCAAGATTGAGTGATCCATGTATAGTGCACACACTAGATCACAGCACTTGAGGAATGATCACAGTCAAATCATGATATAAGGCCAGGCCCAAGACATGCTAGACACCACCACTCTAATGGACAGAGGATCCAAATCACTGATCACGTTCAGATCATCTGATGATGGTCTTTTTGCTGCGCATTGATAATTCAGTGCATGTGCGATCATGGGTTCATTCCTCTAATAATAAATAAATAAAATAAAGAAGCGGTGGTGGTGGTGGTGGTGGTGTGGTGTTTGGTGTTGGGTGTCATGATGGTGGGCCACTGACATGATTAGGCCATCTGACCAAAGAAACAAAAATCAAAATATCATTATCATCATCTTTCAAAAAAAAAAAAAAAATCACATGCCATCCAAGAACTGTAGACGACAAGGATGGGCCTGTTTTACATGCATCCACTGCACAGAATCAATAAAATGGTATCTGGTTTGTTTTTTTTAGGTCAATGGGTCTCAAAATATCAGTCCATTTCTTATTATCACCATAAAATGGTAATTAGCCATATCAAATACAATACAACACATGGTAAACATCGCTAAAACAAAAACAGGGCTATTTTAGTGGCCATCTGAACCATCCAAATTGTGGTATACAGTCTCCACCACTATACACGGCATCCACCTTTAGTGATCACAAACGTTCATCCGGTGATCCCTGCTGTAGATGGTGGCCGAAAGCGCAAAAGAAGTATTGATTTCAATTCGAAGATCCTGCCCATGCAATCAAAGGATGTCTTCATGTAAAGTATGAAAGGCCGTCCTGTTTTAACCGTTCATTTGCAGGCGCAATGGGATTCATCAGATCATCCGAGTTGTATGATTTTCGAACCATCAGCCATTCATGGTGTGGCGTACAGGATGATCTGTTCCATTAACAGAACCATTCCAAACACACACATGAAGAAGAGGAAAGAGAGGATCACTAATCAACAAGGAAAATGGAAAAGAATTCACCCATATCAATCATCAAACACTTCCATGAACATCAACCCCACAACTAAAATCTCTGCAAAACCAATTCAAGAGGAAAAAACAAAAAGAAAAACATCTAAAAAGAGTCATGAATACATATCAAGAACAAAAATTCACCCATATCAATCAAAATCTACAGCAACCGTCGAAATGCAAGCTGCAACCTCCACAGAAACTAAACCAATTCAAGAAAATAAACAAAACCCATTTCAGGAAACAGAATTATAAGTCCAAAACAAGAACAAAACCATTAAAAATAAATAAAAAAAAATTAAAAAATTAAAAAATAATTAAAATTAAAATTAAAAAATCCCATGGAATCAACTTCTACAAAAACAACCACCCCCCCCCCCCAAAAAAAAAAAAAAAAGAAGAAGAAGGCCCCCCACTCGAAGATGAAGATCAAACTCACCATCCCAGGCGTGCAGAACCCACACTGGGTCCCACAGTGATCAACAATGGCTTGTTGGAGAGAAGACAGTCCAGCTTTCAAGCTCCCAACACCTTCAATCGTTGTTACATTCATTCCATCCACAGAACAAAGCGGCATCAGGCAAGAGCAGATGCCCCCTGCATTGACTGCATCAGAGGACAGGACAACAGTGCAGGACCCACACCCACCTTGCCTGCATGGCATCTGGAGGCCCATCAGCCCCATCTCTTCCCTCAGGAAGTCCCCTAACAACATCTTTGGATTCGGGCTCTTTACAAAGACCTTCTTTCCATTGACATGGAAGCTCAAACAACTGCTCTCAGCCTGCATTCTTTCTTTCTTTCTTTCTTTCTTTAAACTGTGGAACTGTCCTTTTGCACTGCAAGCTGATGGGAGGGTCGAAATAATAATCCGGAGAAGAGAACGAGAGGATTTCTTATTTTTATTTTTATTTTATTTTTATTTTTATCGGTTAGCACGTTATTACAGACAACCAACTGTTAGCCATGCTCCATTTCGGAATGAGAAAATTAGGACTGTGGACCCCTTTTAGCCGGCTGGTTTTATGGAAGAAGACAACCTTCTTTCGCAAGTTAGACCTCCACGTACGGAGAGCGAATTTGAGGACGAAAATACCCCTCACTTCGAAGAAGAGTTGTATGAACGGCTCAAAAGAAATCAAAGTTACATGGCCCCACAACTATGTATTTATTATATCCACAACTTTCATCCATATTTAGAGATCATTTCGGAGCATTATCCAAAAAAAAAAAATCATATCCAAATCAAATGGACCACACCACAAAGAGCAGCGGGAAAACTAATTTTCACAGTTAAAAATTTTGTAGGGCCCACCACTTGATAGTTAAATCTGTCTTATTTTACATCTCAAGCTTAATATGAGCTCGTCAAATCGATGGACGGTTTGGATATAACACAAACCTCATAATGGGATCCACAAAAGGTGGTGGGATTACAACAGCAAAAAAAAAAAAAAAAAGTCTATAGCTACGGATTATTACCGTAGCCATATCCGTAGTCTATAAAATCGGCGGGGCAAACTAGCAATGGCGGGGCAAACTAGAAAAACAATAGAAAACAGCGGGGCAAACTAGAAAATCGGCGGGGCAAACTAGAAAAACGGCGGGGCAAACTAGAAAAAACGGCAGGGCAAGCATGAAAAACGGCGGGCAAACTAAAAAAACAGCGGGGCAAGCATGAAAACAGCGGGCAAACTAGAAAATCGGCGAGGCAAGCATGAAAAACGGCGGGGCAAACTAAAAAATCGGCGGGGTAAGCATGAAAAACGGTGGGGCAAGCATGAAAAATGGCGGGGCAAACTAGAAAATCGGCGGGGCAAGCATGAAAAACGGCGGGGCAAACTAGAAAATCGGCGGGGCAAGCATGAAAAAACGGCGGGGCAAACTAGAAAAATGGTAGGGCAAGCATGAAAAACGGCGGGGCAAACTAGAAAATCGGCGAGGCAAGCATGAAAAACGGTGGGGCAAGCATGAAAAACAGCGGGGCAAACTAGAAAATCGGCGGGGCAAGCATGAAAAACGGCGGGGCAAACTAGAAAATCAGCAGGGCAAGCATGAAAAAACGCGGGACAAGCATGAAAATCGACGAGGCAAACTAGAAAATCAGCGGGGCAAGCATGAAAAACGGCGGGGCAAACTAGAAAATCGGCGGGGCAAGCATGAAAAACGGCGGGGCAAACTAGAAAATCAGCGAGGCAAGCATAAAAAACGGAGGGGCAAACTAGAAAATCGGCGGGGCAAGCATGAAAAACTGCGGGGCAAACTAGAAAACGGCGGGAAAAAAAATTCCATGTAACGTCGATATATCGACAATATGTCGATATATCGGCAAGTATGAAAATCGGCGGGGCAAAAAAAATTCCATGTAACGTCGATATATCAACAATATGTCGATATATCGATATATCGGCGAGGCAAGCATGAAAATCGGCGGGGCAAAAAAAATTCCATGTATCGTCGATATATCGACAATATGTCAATATATCGATATATCGGCGGGGCAAGCATGAAAATCGGCGGGGCAAAAAAAATTCCATGTATCGTCGATATATCGATAATATGTCGATATATCGATATATCGATATATCGGCGGGGCAAGCATAAAAATCGGCGGGGCAAAAAAAATTCCATGTATCGTCGATATATCGACAATATGTCGATATATCGATACTTGATTTTGTCGATATATCGACATATGGTCGATAATATCGAATTAAGTCCTCATTTGTCCAGCGACTTAACCAAAAAATTCCATGTAACGTTGATATATCGACAATATGTCGATATATCGATGCTTTATTTTGTCGATATATCGATGTAATCTGTGTTGTTTTTTTTTTTCTTTTTTTATATATGTTGCGTTGCTTTTGTGGGTCCCATCATGATGTCTGTGTTATATCCAAACCGTCCATCTATTTGGCGAGCTCATATTAAGGCTTGAGACAAAAAATAAGATAGATCTAACTATCAAGTGAACCACACCGTAAAATACAGTGGGGAATTGAATGTCTACCATTGAAACCCTTTTAGGGGTTATAGAAGTTTTGGATCATTATGAAATTTGTTTTTCCTCTTCATCCAGGTCTTTGTGACCCTATGAATGAACTTAGACGGGGAGGATTGCTCACAAACGTCACAGTGGGCCCCCAAAAAGCTTTTAATGGTTGATGCTCATTCAACACTGTTTCCTGTAATGTGGTACACTTGAGATTTGCATATACCTCATTTTTTTGTCTCATACCATAAAATGATGTGGAAAAATATATGGACAGCATGGATGAAAAGCATACATCATGGTGGGGCTCATAGACCACCGAACATCCACCATGGCGTGGTGGCAGGGGAGTACCCAATCTATTTACGTGAAAGGAGGGGTATTTTCGTCCAGAAATTCTGTCACCGCACGTGGAGGTCTAAGTTGCAAAGAAGGTTTGTCTTCTCTCATAAAACCAGCTGGCTAAAAGGTGGGGTCCACAGTCCTAACTTTCTCTTTCGGAATCGATACCGTGGCCTAGGAATTCTATTTGATACTCTATACCTGCATATTTTACTGTGTACACGCGTTTCTTAGATCTGACAAATGCGGCCCACTTTTAGGTAATCTGGACCGTTTGTCTGTTTCTTTGAAAAGTGTAAGGATGAATTTCCTAAAATATCCACGTATATTTGTTACATTTCCTTGATCTCTTTGTAACCGTCGGTCTGACAAATAGAAATGGTAGATCATCCGGTGGACGAGATTTTCAAGGCGCAGTCCATCCAAGATGGGACATCATACAAATTGTCACGTATGGATTAGAGAAAATGGGGCTTACTTGACAGAATTGAGAATCCATGAGTTATATGATACTCGAGCGGCGCAAGCTGCTGACCAATTACTTCTTCACGGACCATTACCAGGATTCTAGGAGAGCTGGGTGGATAAGTGACTGTGGGGCCCACCTTGAAGTATGTTTTTTTTTTAAATCCACGCCGACCATCCGTTTTGCCCGATCATTTTAGGGAAGGAGCTCAAAAATGAAGCAGATCGAAATCTCAGCTGGACCCCACCGTAGGAAACAGTGGTGATTTAACTCACGTCGTTAAAAACTTTGTAGAGCCCACCGCAATGTTTATTTGCCATCCAACCTGATGATAATATCACATGGACGTGGATAAAGGGAAAACACAAATATCAGCTTAATCCAAAACGTTTGTGGCCTGTGAGAAATTCTTAACACGGAGCCATTAATCACCTGTTTAGTGTGGTGGGGTCCACCTGATATTTTGTTTTTTTTTTTTCCATTTGTAACTCATACCCTAAAATGATTTTAATAAAAAAAACAGGTAGACAACATAGATATAAAATACATACACGGTATGCCCTATGATCACGAAATATATCAAGGACCATGCATTTTATTGCTCCCAGTCTCCATCAGGTGTGCCCCACATTTTCACCATAAAATTAGTCCAACCCAAATCTAGACCGTAAATTCCAAGTGGTGTGGCCCATATGAGTCTTGGCATGTCTTAGGATTCCATTCATCCTGGTATGGCGCATCAGATCGGTAGATTAGATTGCATATAAACATCATAGTAGATGCTTTGATCTTGATCTTGATCTCTCTATACAGTGCTTAACTATATATCCAGTGCTTAACATCATAGTAGGCCATGCACAATTTACATGACTTTAATGGTGGAACTTCCTATCTCAACCATTTCCAATGCTGTCTATGGGCCACTTGAGTTTTGAATGGCCCTGATTTTTAAGGATCCAATCTAAATACAGGTGATGGAGGCACCTCACCGATCAGACCAGTGGATTTGCTCTACAAAATACCATCCATTCACATCAGTAAATATTCACATTCCATCCGGTCATGCCCAATCACATGCAGGTGAGGTGAAGATTTGGTACTTAGGGGGGCAGGGGGATGTACAAGTAAGTCTATAGCCTGGCTTATGAAATGGACCAACTCTATCGAGCCTAAGTCAGCACCGAGTAAGGCTTCTACGTCCATAAACAGAGTAATCTCCAAGGAGATCGATGCAACTGTAAGGACACATAGCATGCAAACTCACACAAGTGGCTGAAATGGTGACCTAATTTATAGGCCGGCTAAAGGACGGTCACGGATCACCTATAAATCAGTCACGTGTCGACTACGGATCAACCATAGCCTGGCCACAGATTGATCACAGGTCGGCCATAGCTCGGTCACAGATCGACCATAGGTCGGCCATAGATCGGTCACAAATCGAGTATAGATCGGTCATACGTCAATCATAAAGCGATCATAGATCGACAATACCCTTGACAAGGTCAAAAGGTCTCGACACTCAAATAAAGGGAACGCGAACTTTTCAGCTCGATTGATGGTCGAAAATGGTGAATGTTGATCTATCGATCAGGACAATATTGTTCATTCCCAACTTCGTGCCCACCTCGGGATCTGTCGACCTAGAGCCAAACAACAGATTTAGAGAATCCTCATAAGTCTCGAAGATCCCTCCCAAGATCTTTGGGAGATAAGATCAAATCCCGACAATCTCGGGAACCTACAATCTCGGTAAGATCCTTGATCATGTCAGATCTCCAAGATATTATGAAAGAATCTCCATACTACAGGATACTCTCTCTCCTAAAAATGAATCAACATCTTCTACTGTTGGAGGAACGTTCACAAAAAAACACTAATAATCTAGTGATCTCTTTTCTAGAGATCTTACCCCATTTTAAAGACCTCGAGCCTAACTTAGGCATCAGAGAGTCCCCTGTACAAGTCAGGGTCTTCTTTGTCTCTCACATTCACCTGTGCAAACTCAAAAATGTGCGCTGCAGAGGGTCTACCAGAAAACTACATCAACAGGTACTATCCCCACTAGAACCCAGTTGGAGATGGATGGTCAGCTTGTGTGGAGCCCACCATGATCTATGTGTTTTATTCCATCCATTCACTTTGGCAGACTATTTTAGAGTAGGAGTCCAAAAAAAGGTAGATAGAAGGCTTGAGCAAACTTCACCACAGACAACAATGGTGACAATAACACCACTGTTGAAAACTTCTTAGTGCCCACTATGATGTTTATTTGCCATCTAACTTTTATTTATCCAGAGGAAACGAAAACTATTATAACCTAAAGAAGCTTTCAAAAGTAGGTAACCGTTCAATCCCCATTATTTCTTGTGTGTCAACTTAAAGGTTGTACACAAGTAAAAATGAATTAAGTTGGTCACAGCTCAACTTAACTCTATCAGTATCTAACCCTAACGCAAAACTTAACTCAACTTAGTCTTCGAGCTTGACCATCGAGCTTGGTCCGATTTGATTAACAGATCGAGCCAAGTTCAAGCTAGAGTTTTCGAGCCGAGTCTTGGTCTCATAAAACATATTTTCCTCTATATATCAAGCCTAAAGGTTAACGAGAAACACGATTATCCACTTTCTTTTTACAGTTTTTCAGAACAGCTATTTTTTACAAAATAACCCATTGGAGGGAGACAGAATGAAAGTGAGAGATGAACCTTTTATGCCAAGCCAGTGGGTCTTTCTTTCTTCTCGATCGTCTTTCTCCATTATTGATGCTGTCTTTTCTTGATAGTATAAAAAGTAATGAAAACGGGTGAAGGTAGAGAAAGAACACACACGGATGCACCATCACACGTGTAAGAAACCATGCAAGATCCGAACCTTCAATCAAGCGACTTCCTCCATCCAGACACTATATCTCAAAAATCAGGATGGTTTCTCTCATCTATGGCCTATATTTGCAAATATAATTACTACCATTGATGAAATTTATGTTAATCATTCAAATGTTTTTTTCATACGTATGACATAGTTGATAACGGGGCTATTCTAGTTTTCGATGCATGGCATCTAACGAGTAGGATTGCATCATCATCACCTCCATTGTGGGAAGATACCTCGTTTCAAACTGAGGTCTTCGTATCGATTCCCAATAGGGTAGCTAACACTGGTGTGTGAAGTACCAGAGGGGTGCACTAACAAGCTAACGGAAAAAGAAAGAGAAATTTCTAACTGTACGACCAATATATGGCCCATCAACCTTTTGAAG
The DNA here is from genome assembly GCA_021015155.1 of Magnolia officinalis. NCBI lineage: Eukaryota > Viridiplantae > Streptophyta > Magnoliopsida > Magnoliales > Magnoliaceae > Magnolia > Magnolia officinalis. The sequence goes on along the minus strand of JAJHSJ010000005.1, from coordinate 20,012,448 downwards.
CCCACTCGCTTTTCACCTCCCAAGAATACTCCCCAGCTGTACGGCCTCATTTCTCATGTCCAAAATGCCCTTGCTTTTCTGCTTTTAAATTTGTGAGAGCGGGGGATCACTTTAGCTACGGATTATAACCATAGCTATAGCCGTAGCCTAACATACTTCAATATATGGAAGTTCTTTTGATTAATCGAAAAAGTTCCAAAACCGTCCAGCAAGTTTACCTCGAAAATCCTACAATTTTCGATTAATCGAATGTAGGTATTGTATCTTTAGCTACGGATTATAGACGTAGTCATAATTGTATTCTGTGCAAATTTATGAAATTTTATTTTTTTTATTTTTATTTTATTTTTTTACATGGAGAACTTTATTCTACTTACAATTTTCTTAAGTACATATTTGTATAAATATGTATATATAAGCATATAAAAAAAATTCCCTCTTTTTTTCATTTCTTTATTTATTCATTTAACAAGAATATCTTCTAAACTGAAATTAGTTACTTGATGTACCTTATATGATTTTGGGGTAGGAGAAGCTACTTTAGCCAACTAACATAGTTATTTTTCAAGATTCCATCGAGTCGATGGTCGAAAATCCATTTCATTCACTTCGCGGTCAATTTCAATAAGTTCGCGGTATATTTCATTCATTTCATTTACTTCATGGTCATTTTCATGCATTTCATGATCTATTCGCTTCACTTAACAGTCATTTCCATGCATTTCACGGTCATTCTCGCCTATTCTGTGTTGATTCACGGTCATTTCGACGCATTTCACGGCCATTTCGACGCATTTCCTGGTCATTTTCCTTCACTTCGCGGTCATTTTCATACATTTCACGGTCATTTCGATTCATTTCACGGTCATTTTCATGCATTTCACGGTCATTCCAAACAATTCCATGTTGATTCACGGTCATTTCGACGCATTTCGCGGTCATTTTCCTTCACTTCACAGTCATTTCTGTGCATTTCACGGTCATTTTGATTCACTTCACAGTCATTTCCGTGCATTTCACGGTCACTTCGACCCATTTCGCGGTCATTTCCCTTCACTTCGCGGTCATTTTCATGTATTTCACGCACGGTCATTTCGATTCATTTCACGGTCATTTCCATGCATTTCAAAGTCATTCCAAACAATTCCGCGTTGATTCACGGTCATTTTGACGCATTTCGCGGTCATTTCCCTTCACTTCGCGGCCATTTCCTTGGCATTTCACGGTCATTTCGATTCATTTCATGGTCATTTTCCATGCATTTCACGGTCATTCCAAACAATTCCGTGTTAATTCACGGTCATTTCGACGCATTTTGCGGTCATTTTCCTTCACTTCGCGATCATTTTCATGCTTTCATGGTCATTTCGATTCATTTTCACGGTCATTCCAAACAATCCGTGTTGATTCACGGTCATTTCGATGAATTTCGCAGTCATTTTCCTTCACTTCGCGGTCATTTCCATGCATTTCACTCATTCAACGGTCATTCAACAATTCCGCGTTGATTCACGGTCATTTCGACGCATTCCCCGGTCATTTCCTTCACTTCGCGGTCATTTCCATGCATTTCATGGCATTTCGATTCATTTCACGGTTATTTCCGTGCATTTCACGGTCATTCCAAACATTCCGTGTTGATTCAAGGTCATTTCAACGCATTTCGCGGTCCATTTCCCTCACTCGCGTCATTTCCATGCATTTCACGATCATTTCGATTCATTTCACACGTCATTTTCCATGCATTTCACGGTCATTCCAAACAATTCTGTATTGATTCACGGTCATTTCGACGCATTTCGCGGTCATTTCCCTTCACTTCGCAGTCATTTCTATGCATTTCACGGTCATTTTCGTGCATTTCACGGTCATTCTAAACAATTTTGTGTTGATTCATGGTCATTTCGACGCATTTCGCAGTCATTTTCCTTCACTTCGCAGTCATTTCCATGCATTTCACGGTCATTTCGATTCATTTCACGGTCATTTCCATGCATTTCATGGTCATTTCATGCATTTTGCGGTCATGATTCACGGTCATTTCGACGCATTTCACGGTCATTTCCATGCATCGAAATGACCGTGAAATGCATGGAAATGACTGCGAAGTGAAGGGAAATGACTGCGAATGCATCGAAATGACCGTGAATCAACACGGAATTGTTTGAATGACCATCAATGAATCGAAATGACCGTGAAATGCATGGAAATGACTGCGAACTGAAGGGAAATGATCGTGAAATGCGTCGAAATGACTGTGAATCAACACAGAATTGTTTGGAATGACCGTGAAATGCATGGAAATGACCGCGAAGTGAAGGGAAATGACCGCGAAATGCGTCGAAATGACCGTGAATCAACACGAAATTGTTTGGAATGACCATGAAATGCATGGAAATGATCGTGAAATGAATCGAAATGATCGTGAAATGCATGGAAATGACCGTGAAGTGAAGGAAAATGACCGCGAAATGCGTCGAAATGACCGTGAATCAACACGGAATTGTTTGGAATGACCGTGAAATGCACGGAAATGACCGTGAAATGAATCGAAATGACTGTGAAATGCATGGAAATGACCGCGAAGTGAAGGGAAATGACCGCGAAATGCGTCGAATGACCGTGAATCAACACGGAATTGTTTGGAATGACCGTGAAATGCACGGAATGACCGTGAAATGAATCGAATGAACTGTGAAATGCATGGAAATGACCGCGAAGTGAAGGGAAATGACCGCGAAATGCGTCGAAATGACCGTGAATCAACACGGAATTGTTTGGAATGACCGTGAAATGCACGAAAATGACCGTGAAATGAATCGAAATGACCGTGAAATGCATGGAAATGACCGCAAAGTGAAGGGAATGACCGCGAAATGCGTCGAAATGACCGTGAATCCAACACGGAATTGTTTGGAATGACCGTGAATGCATGAAATGACCGTTTGACCGTGAAATGAATCGAAATGACCGTGAAATGCATGGAAATGACCGCGAAGTGAAGGGAAATGACCGCGAAATGCGTCGAAATGACCGTGAATTAACACGGAATTGTTTGGAATGACCATGAAATGCATGGAAATGACCGTGAAATGAATCGAAATGACCGTGAAATGCATGGAAATGACCGCGAAGTGAAGCGAAATGACCGCGAAATGCGTCGAAATGACCGTGAATCAACATGGAATTGTTTGGAATGACCGTGAAATGCACGGAAATGACCGTGAAATGAATCGAAATGACCGTGAAATGCATGGAAATGACCGCGAAGTGAAGGGAAATGACCGCAAAGTGAAGGAAAATGACCGCGAAATGCGTCGAAATGACCGTGAATCAACACAGAATTGTTTGGAATGACCGTGAAATGCACGGAAATGACGGTGAAGTGAATCGAAA
>JAJHSJ010000005.1:19571082-20008952 GCA_021015155.1 Magnolia officinalis | reverse complement strand
ATCGTGGGATATATCGGCCAATATCGTTGATACTTGAAACACTGGTTAGCCCCGCTATGAGTATTTCCTCGTGCAAAAGTCATCTATAGACGCTCATCGAGTGGCACCCACTTGCATTTTTCTATTTATCAATGGCTAGATATTGTTTTGTAAGGTGTAGCCCACCTGATGATTAGATGCGGCCGATTTTTTTACCAGGCGATCCTCATGGTGGGGCCAACCTATTGGAAGGGTTGGATGTCACATGAACTTGATAGGTTGCAAGTTATCTGCTGGGTGGACTCGTGGTCCAATTGGTTGGACTTGTGACCTTTTCTTTTCTATAACCACAAACATTGCCACTGATGTGGTTTTATTGTGAGATCTCTTTGTTGTTAGCAATTTATGTAATATTATCAACAAATCTGACCTTATCATCTCGTTCCTATTTTTTTTCTTTTTTTTTTTTTTTTTTTTTTCTTTTTTTTTTTTTTTTCTTTTTTACTTTTGGTATTTAGCGTTCATGAATCAGTCTTTGATCTCCTTGAACATTTGTATTTCTACTTCTTAAATTCATGGGTTTCCATGTGCCAGGATTTGATGTGTTACAAATGCTTAATTTTGTAGTCTATGTATGACTGTGGTAGGTAGTCTTGATTAGTCATCCAATGCTTCCAGTTTACTTCAAAGCATTTACCTCCAAGTGCTGATTCTTTTCTACAATTGTAGGTGGCAACGCCCCAAGTACGTGCTGTTGGTTCTGTTGCTGGTAACTTGATGATGGCACACCAACATGCAGATTTCGTTTCGGATGTTGCGACTATTCTGATGGCTGCAGAGTCGAGACTCACCATTTGTTCGGCATTCTCAAATGAATCGGAAGAAACTGTTGACTTGGAACGGTTTTTTAAAATGGAAATGGAAGACAGAGTAATTGCACAGATATTCATCCCTGCTTTGCCTGCGAATTCTCATTTTGCAACTAGGAAAGTAGCATTACGAAAAGTAAATTCTCATCCTATCGTCAATGCAGCATTTAAAATTCAAGTGGATGTTGAGACAGGTAAGGTTTTATATAGCTTTCAAAATATTACAAAGGAATATATATATATATATATATAGGGAAATGGTACTATGAGGTCGAGCTGTGTGGGCCCCGCCGTGATGTGTGTCAAACATTTACCCCACCAGTCAAATGCACCATTCCATGGTGGGCCACGGGCTTAAAAATCAAGTCAATCCATGGCTTGGATGGGCCACACCACATACAACAGTTGAGAGGGGTTACCCTCCCATTAAAACATTCATAATCATTTATTGGGCCCACCGAGATGTGGTTCACAAATCCAGCCCATCCATTGTGTGTGTCCTACTTGGATGAGGGGTTAGACCAAGTTTCAGCCGCATCCAAAACTTAGGTGAGCCCCACCAAGTGTTTTTATATGTTTTAGGCATGTCTTCACATGGTTTTAGATGGTATGGCCCACCTGAGTTCCGTATACGGCTGATTTTTGGGATATCCCATAACCTAAAGGGGACCCATCAAATGTACGGTGTTGATGTTCGACACACATCACAATGGAACCCACACAGCTCGACCTCATGGGAAGTTCCCACGTTGTTGATGTTCGACACACATCACAATGGAGCCCACACAGCTTGACCTCATGGGAAGCTCCCATGAGGTTGACCTCATAGTACCATTTCTGTATATATATTCACCTTATTTTTGCTAGACTATTTATCTTCAACAGAAGTTCAACCCTTGTAGTCTTATCTTTGGCTGGCCTCCTTGCTATGAGCTGCATCATCTGTCCAAAACTCAGTGAGGCCTGCCAATCATTCTCTAGCATCTTATGATGGCTCTCTTATCTCTGGTCATTGTGGATATTACCGCTATCCCTGTTTTGTTACCATCAGCTGGCAATGGCTGGGATTCTGGCTGCTCTTTATGACTCTCGCAACTGTGCCAATTTATATGTACTCTTGGTTGGTTGTTATGGAGCTCTTATTTACTGTAACACTATACATATAATCAGCAGATGCATTATAACTTCATATTCTTGGTAAATGATGCCCATCTTGCTGGTTCATGTTACTATTGAACCCAATATGTGGACATCAAATCATAGTTGTTATTAATGTTATACTTTATCACTTATCAGTAACAATACAAAAATTGCTGTCAGTGAAAAAAGTTGCAAATAGTGATCTGGACTCTCATTCCTTGAAGGGGGAAAATGACGTCATTGAATGCACGGTTCAAAACCAGATTTTAACATTTCCTCCTAAAAAAGGAAAATCATAAAAGCTCAAGAGAATGGAAAAGCAAGGAAGAGGATGGTATTGTTCGAGGGGATAGAGTCACTCATGGGGAAGATCGAGGCTACAGAATCAGAGTGCTCGGAGAAATATCCAGGTTCAGGAGAAGGTTTTCATTGCGTCAGTAGAGGGTGATAGACTGGTGAAGGGGAGGTTTCGTGATGGTCTGTAGAAGGGGAAGAAGTCTTAAGGGAAGAGGGGAGGCGATTGGACCGAGGTGTCAAGAAGGAAGAGAATCTCTAACCTCACACAGCGACAAGCACTGGTGGAATTCCCGACCATTTTCATGAAGGGCCTTAGGCCCTTGTCCGTCCGCATTTGTATGAAGCTACAACGCTCCTCAAAAGGTAGTGGCTTTTGCATTGTTGGTGAGTAGGAACTGGGTGTTCACCATTGACAATCTCCAAAGGAGGGTAAAATACATCCCCAACATGTGCTCTTTGTGCCTTAGTAATGCAGAATCGGTAAACCACCTGTTTATTCATTGCCCGCTTGCGAGGTCCATTAGTGAGGACTTCTTGGGTTTTTCTTTTGGGTGATGCTGAGGACCATCGATGATTTATTTCTTGCTTGTCACAGTGGCGGGTTTGGAAGAGAAGGGAAGAAGCCTTGGAGGCTTTCCTCATTGGCCATTCTGTGGTCCGTTTGGTGAGAAAGAACTAATTGATGTTTTTCAGGACAAGAGTGGATCGTTTTCTTTTTATTAGGGAGGGCTATTCCTATGTAAAAAGTGGGCTTCTAATATGAATTTTCCCGCAAATTGATTCTTTTAGGTGTTTTGGGGATCCCGTTGTATCGGTGTCACTTGTGGTGCCTTTTTAATAAATTATCTTCGAAAGAAAACATATTTATCCTAAGGATCCTGTCTAGATATGATCAAGCCTCTACGATGAAAAACAAAGAATTCTACGACTAGAATTACCTCATTTGATTAATGTCACTAAACAAAATGAAGAATCAATGTCGATCCTTCAAAGTAGGTCTCTCCCCGTTCTATCCTAGATGGAGGAGAAGGATGAGAGCAAGCATGCAAATCCCTAGAGCAGGGCTAGGACAGTACACGAGAATTGTCTAATGGTGGACCCCCATAGGTGTGGATGTGGCTGTATAGGATGAGATAGAGTGGATTCTCCTCTTTTTCCTCTCTAGGGGTGACAACCAAGGGAGCTATGGATGTCCAAGGCCGTCTCTCCTTTTTTGCTCTCGCATAGGATCTATTTATAAGGAGTTAGGTTTCAGGAAAATAGATGATTGTGGTGCTCCACCACCTTACAATCATTGGTTTGCCCTACTACATCTAAAGTCAGCAATCCTACCTATTCACATATCTAAATTGACCCAATCCCTCCGTTGACCATGGTCATCCACCTTGTATTCAATACCACGAGATCTTAACTGTGGAAATTACCATCAAGTACAATTAAAACCTTTTTAAAATAAAAATAAAAGATCAATGGTTAAAAACATTTATAAAATCATATAAAATCTTTTTAAAGGTTGTGGCCTAGTGAAAATCCAATTGATGGATGTCTTACCAAATCCAAGCCATGAGAATGTTCCTAGGCAACCAATGGATCCTTCGTTGGATCATATACCCCATGATGCAAGCCAAAGCATATTACATCAGGAACTTGAACTCCCCATTTGTCCTCAATTCTAAGGATTAGTTAAAGTTAGTACATACACAAGTCAATTTGGACCAAGCATGATGGCCTCTTTTTACCAAAGACTTGAATTAATCCTCCAATGTAAGTATTCAACAGGTCCAATAACAAGATCCGATATCCACGAATGCTTACACTCCTTATGTAAGTTAGGGCAAAGTTACTAACTTGTTGTCGAGCCCGATGGTGGAGACCTTCCATCCCGACTCGCCATGGTTCCCTCATATAGGATGACCACATGAGAATAACCACATGTTCATCCTAAGACTTGCTAAGTGGTCATGGACCAACGGGGTAATCATAGAAGATAATTCTCCCTTGGTCAACAACCATTGTGCCCAAGCTCAAGTCCCCAAGGGCAACAAAGGAAATCCTCTCCTTTGACTTACATATAAATTTTGGCATTAATAACATGTCCACACAGGACCCATGGTCATCATGTTGTTTGAACAAGATCATCAATTCAACAGTCACATTAGCTTTTGAGGGCACACGCACTAACACGAAGTGCGTTGCTGGACAAATTTAAATACACAACACCAGGCCTTTTCTGATGATCTTACATAGCAACCTCGTATGGGGACGACCAAATCACCTGATTACGAATTCATACTGTTCGTTAATATCTTAAATTACTTGCAGTTGTACTTTGCCGCTGTAGATTGATGGCTCCATAGGCAGCGCCGCTCAGATGGTCAATCCAATGGTTAATAGTACACCAAGGACGACACCACCTTTGACAAAAGCCAGTCACAGTTTTGAGCATCAGAAGTGTCCCTGATAACCATATCTCCAGTAGGTTAACAAAATTGCCTCCAAGGTGCAAAATCAACCCCCAGGTCCATCTTCCACAGTGCCCAAAGTCAATCTAGTGGTTTAAAAGTACAGTAAAGATGTCCACACATTAAGTGCACAAAGTGAAAGAAAGAAAAAGAATTTAAAAAAATCCCAGCATCTCACCACTTGTGGGGACATAGCCAGGGCTTGCAACATGGGACTTGTTGTGACATGGTGTGTCATCAGTGATCACCAGCCCACGACACATCCACGACAAGCATTCCACAACAGGCAGTTACAACTGTTGCCTAAAATGGGGACATGCAAATGTGATCCTTATCACCTCCAATGGCCTTCTCAAGCTTATAAAGAAAAAAAGGAGAAAATAATCATAGAGAGGCAACAACCATCGGGAGTTGCCACTTTGCTGTGTAAACCCCAACAACACTCGTATCCACGTCATCTGTGATACAAGCCTGCTTTAGTCTGCGGCAGTGCTGAAAAGTTCAAGTCCTCTTGTTTCTTATCATTGTAATTCAATTTATAGGGTAGGAGAGTCCAAGATATCGACCCATCATCAACCCAGTGGTAAACTCTTAGGAGTTTCGACACCCGGTCAAGGGTTCGAGCATCCATAGGCGGTGAAATCCCACTACGGCATGAGTGTGTGGGGGTGTGTGTGCATGTGTTAAAAAAAAAAAAAAAAAAAAAAAAAAAAACCCAGTGATCATTTGAGGTGAGTTTTGTTTGTATTCAAGCGTTCAAAAACCCACCATTAAAAGGGTTGCATTCATTGTAAACTTCTTTCTTATTTCAATGAAATATTACAGCGCTTTGAATTTCCAACCTGAAATGTTGTTCTCACAAATCAGAATATATTTTGTATAGTTACTTCATTTTTATATTATAATATATACACAGAGGTACATGAAATTATTATTATCCTACTTCACTTGTCTTGGGAGACTAATAATTCTCAAGCTTGTTTTCTTTTCTGATTGGTCCAAACTTGCATTTTCTTGAATGCATCCCTAGGGAATGATTAAAGTGGGTATTTAAGATACTAATATGGATTATCTTTCAACCAAAAAAAAAAAAAAAAGGAAAGAAAAGAAAAGAAGAGAGAAGAAAAGGATACTAATGTGTGCTACTTGCATCAAGTTCACACTCGTATAAAAATTGGCACCAGTTAATATCTCTAAGCTCTTCTTTCATGTAGAAAGTTAGTAACGTTAACTCAGTGCTCTTGCTTTTAATGTGCTTGGTATTTACATTATATTATTTGTGGATACCAATGTTTTCAATATGTAATGAGGTTGGTTTTGATTTTCAGGTCTAGTATTGACTGGACCAATAATCGTTTATGGGGGTATCCAGCCATACCCCCAACGTGCTCGGAAGACTGAAAAGGAACTCGTTGGGAAGTCTTTTAAGGATCCAGAGGTGAACCCCATCTCCTTGGTTACTTGTACAAAGCATGATGGGGCATTCAATCATTCATAGCTTCATTGTTAGATATATTTGACTTTCTCTGTGTTTGGTTTTTTTATTTCTTCTTTGTTAATGCAAATTTATTTGTAAGATAAAAATTAGAAAAAAAGAGAGGAAGAAGATGAACATAAAATGCAATCTTACTGTAAGATTGGGATAGATTTTTCAACACTTAAAGTTTGTCTTAAAAACTCTTTAACCTGGGAGTCTTCTGTCATGTTATTTGCTTCTCGTAAGATGTAATTGGAAGAATGCGTAACTGACATCAGTAAAAAAAATCCGATCCATAAGTCAGCTAACCTCAATGGTCACCAATCTGATGACAGTGAATGCTCCTCTTTCCATGATTGCAGGGCTAGAGGAAGACTAACTTTAATTGAGCAGGTGACACAAGACAACTAACCACTTGCTCTAAAAGCTTGAACTGATAGAGCTTGGTGAATCAATCCATTTATCTCATATCTCAGGTCAGGCCCTCGGCCGAACCACTCTCGTGGGCCCCACTTCACATGAGTCTTGCCTCACATGAGCCACCTGCCTCACACGGGCCGCCCCACTTGAGCTCGGTGTGAAAATGCCCCTGCATTAGCAATGACCTCTGTTTGTTACGGTCTTTAGTGCCAAGGGACCTCATGAAAGTTACCCTCACCTCTCCACTGCCTTCTCTAATCAACTGCTCCAACTCTAGGACCCAGATTACTGATGAATCTGCAGTCTATGTTCAACTCTTAACTAGTTGAGTAGGTCTTGTCGTGAATAGAAATAACAAGTCATCTGATCTCAGACCATGTCACCTAGCTTTAATTTGCAAATTTACTCCTGCACACCTTCTCCACAAAATTACTATGAATTTGGATCTTGCGCCACTTCAATCGGGGCCTTCAATCCTTTGAAGATCATGTTATTCATTCATTCCAACTATGACTTCCAAAAATTAGCCAAAGGCTCCAAATAGTCTCATCTTCTTCTTCTTTCTTCTTCTTCTTTTTTTATTTTCATTTTCATTTTTATTTAAAAAAAAAAAACTTTGAGAGAGAGAGAGAGAGAGAGAGCTGAAATTTCATTGACACCTGCCAAGCAACAGGAAAATTATACAGCCCAAAACTAAACTTTAAAAAAGAAAAAAAAACAGAAAGAAAGATGAAAGATTAGCAGCCTTTGCTGCATTAACATATGGAGCCCAATCCAAAACAAGACCCTTGACTTTACTAATTATCTCTTTCACTGAGGAGCGCTCATTCTGAAAGCACCAGCCATTCCGTACCCTCCATATGGACCAAAGCAAAGCCATAATGATGAGCCTCCACACAGCTTTCCCGAGCTTCCCAACTCCACACAGCCAAGCCCACAACAGGTCTTCAACTGTCTCCAGCATCACCCAGTCAGTATGAGGAACAATGAGAAAAAACTCCCAAACTTTGCAAGCAAAACGGCAGCGAATGAAAAGATGATCAATCGTCTCCACATTCTTCATAGATGTCAGACAAATATTTGGGAGGACTAAGGATCTCCTTTGAAGATTATCCAATGTAAGAACTCTCTTTATGCCAACTAGCTAGACGAAGACCACAACTCCAGGGGGCTCTGTAAAACCAATGATGAAATGGATGAAGTGGACTAAGGATCTCCTTTTTCCAAGATTGGCTTCACTCGCTCCGGGTTGGTTCATTTCAGTAGCCTGATGTTACTCTATCTACATCGGTTCTGTCTTTGGAATCCTCCTTGCCATTAGAATATGGCTGATGAAGAGATTGCAAAGTTTGTTGGTTTACTGGATTGCTTAAAGTGTATAGTTCCTTCACCTCAGCATGAGGACTTGATGATCTAGACTGTTCATAGTTTGGATAGATTTTCTGTGTGATCTTTGTGTAGTTTGATTAATGTGGTGCCTCATAACCCCGGTCCTCCAAATAGTCTTATCTTTCCAAAAAAAAAAAAAAAAACAAGGGGGTGGGGGGGGGGGGGGGGGGGGGGGGGTTCCAAATATTCTGCCTTGCATCTGAAAGAGAACGATAATGGCACTGACATAACCCCTAGAACATTTCAAGGAGACCCAACAAATTCCAAAAAAGACCCATGAAAAATTCTGGGATCATAGAAGAGAAATCTCGATTAGGATTGACAAGAATGACCAGACTAGACCTTATTTTATTTTATTTTCTCGTCTAGCTTCAGGCGATATTGGAAATACCGGGTTTTTTTTTGGGTTTAATTGAATAGCTGCCTGCTATCAATTCATAGTTTAAAGAAACATATTCATAAAACTGATATATATTTTGCTTGCAGGTATTTAAGAAATGTCTCTCAGAATTGCAGAAGGAGCTTGTTGTTGATAGTTCATTTGGGCAATCCAAGTATCGTGCTTTTTTATTGAATTACTTCTTCTACTATTTCTTACTTTCCACCTATCCCAAGGACACAATCCCTCATAACCTTTTGTCAGCAGTTACTCAAGTATGTCTTATTTGAATTCTTTTCTTCCTATCTTTGTGTGTAAATTTTTTTAGTGACTAAGTAAAGTGATTACAGATTGAGCGGCCCATCTCATCTGGGACTATAAGTTATGGCGTGGTAGGAACATGCTGACTATGACTCATTGTCACTTCCATATCTTCCTGATTCTCCATGACTATCTTCATTACTTATTACTTAACTGCTGGGTAATGAAAACAGGGAGACCCTTCAGAGTACCCGGTTTCATTGCCGATTCCCAAACTGTCCTCAGCGGCCCAGGTAAGTTTCGTCACATCTGATGAATACATCCATGTTCTTGTTAGCCTACTCCATATATGGATGGTATAGTTAGGTTGAGCTTTGTTAAACGCACATGCGTGTGCAGTAAAGCTCATGTACATGTCCCAGCATGAAACATAGGTGGCATAGCCAGTCCATCCATCGGGTTGGTCTGAGCTTCCACATGTTTTCCCAGAAATAAATCAGGTCCACTAAGCATGTGGCCCAATATTGGAAACAGGTGGATGGGTTAGAAACTTGAATCATGAATGTCTCTGATTCTAATCAGTGAGATGCTGATGTAACTGTGTCAAACATTCAGACACATCATCATGTTTAAGAGATGATTTGAAATATGTGTTTCAATGGAATGTACGAGTCCTTTTTCTTCTTTTGGAAACATAACTTGAAATTTTAGTGAAGGTGGAAAGATCTACAAAGGGAGGAACAAAAGAAACTTTAGAGGTATTGATGATAAGGGGTCGTTGATCACAATATGACATTGATTCAGCTCTCCAAATGCTATCAAAATGTGAAGGACATCTGGCAAAGACACTTAGAGACTTATCACATTCAACCACCTCTTTGTAGATTTAAGGAATGTTGCCTCCTATGCAAACCTAATAAATGTTCTGTTACTGTGTTCAGCCCATACCAAATAGACTATAGAGGCCCACGAGGGAAAGTATCCACAATACCTTTCGTTTTTTGGCTTCAGCAACCCTCATGTCATATTGGGAAGAAAGATCCTATTGACTGATGAGGCATCTTTGAACATATCTTGAAGAGATCAAGAAACCTCCACCAGATGGCCCACATGGAGTTACAGTGCACAATTAAATGGCCATTGGCTCAAGCATTCTGAGGACATGAGCTAGAGGCATCAGGAACAATCATCTGTCAGCTCCTTTAGTCATCAACTGTGAGCACCCTATCCTTCCCAACCAGACAGCCAAAAGCAATCACCATTGGCAGACCAATACCACACCATACCAGCGCTGTCAAAGCCATCTCTTTGCCTGGAATCATCTGAGAGGGGAGGAGTAGAAAGAAAATGGAACGTACAAGTTTTTGTAACAATTCTAACAAAATCAAAAGGATGCTGACCAAAAAAGGAACCAGATGCCTACCAAATGGTGCCGTAAAGCAGGGTCCACCTTGCAATAAACCAAAATAGCGGACTTCATGTGGGTGGGCCCCACTGTACAACACTCGTTAAGGAACATCTGTTTCGTTTTGTCTGTCAGATTTACCCAACCTTACCACTACTTTAAAACAACTTACCTTCATCCTCATTGCATTTTCGTAACTGGAAGCTTAATGTTAAGAAATTTGTCCAATGCACGAGAGTCTCATCGCACATATTAAATTTATTCAAGAGGTTAGGGCGTGACTCTGAACTTTCTTACTGTTCCACAGGCAACAGGGGAAGTCGAATTCTTAGATGACTTGAAATTCAGTAGTCTGCATGCAGCATATGTGCTCTCATCTGTATCCAATGCTGTCATCGAGGCAATTGATCCATCAAAGGCTCTTGCAGTTAGAGGCGTCATGGCTTTTCTTTCGGCAGAGACCATCGCTGCAGATGGATACTCCAACCAAGTGAGGTATGCCATTTAACATGGAATAATTATAGATTTGTTTGATGGTTCATCGCTAAACAATCTCTGTAATATTAGCAATCCATTGATTTTCATCAAATTCTTCATTTAATTAGGAAAAAAGAGCTTCATCGAAAATCCCATATTTAGATTCTTTGAGTGAAGAGAACTTCTATAGGGGACACACCCTGCTGATACTTGTAATGAGATGATCCTTGTATGTTTTTTCTTGCATGATAGGTGTATTGCATCTGATGATGGCTTCCTGAGGCATAAGGCATCTCATTTCTATATGCTATCTAGGAAGCAAGTGGCATATGAAATGTTATTCATTGGACATATTTTTGGTCAATTGGTGGTAAACTAACGGAAGGTAAGGGAAAGAAAATTTGTGACATAAGCGGATGGTAAACTAACATCAACATTAGGGATGGAAACCCCTTACATTTTTCAGTGTTTGGATTACAATTTTCAAAAGGAAACCTCTTTTTCCTCCAATTTGGCTGTTTAAAATGTCACATCAAGAGGGAAACCTCTTTGTTACTAATCGACTTTTTGAGAAAAAGCTTTTACTCCCTTGCTGAGGGAAGGAATTTCCTTCTCTTTTTATGTTTCTCAAACAGAGAAAATGTCACATAAAAGGAAAACTGTCTGCTTTCCTTAGTTTACCCTCATCCAAACACGCCCTTGAGTGTGAAAGGTTGAGTTTTCAGGCATGCCAGCTTTGCTTAATAATTGATGCTGTTGGACACTGGCATGACATCCATTTTTGAATTTTTGAAGTTGTCTGTGTTGAATAAGTTGAACTATGTATGGCTAATTGCCACACATCCATGCAAGGTTTATAGAGATGAAGAAAACATGTGACTTTATTGGACGCCTGGTTTAGGAACTGCTGAAAGTGATGGTTTCCAGCCATTTTGGGGATGAGGTCTATTTTGGTAGGTGAGTAGAGGTTTTACTTTCAAAACACCTGTTTGTTGGTAATTTTGTTGAGGGAGAAGGTGATCAAGCAGGGAATCAGGATCTTGGTTGGCAATATTCCTTTGTAAAGTCACGAGGCAAATGCCAAGTGACTAGAGTGCTCTGTATAGGGCATGTTCCACCCTAACAAAGTAGAGTTACAACTGATTATCTGTGTATAAGGCATGTTTCACTCAAAGGAAGTAGAGTTAAAAAAGATTATCTACATTCCTATGTGATGGAAATTTGAGATTTCTTTGGTAAAATTTTCAGTTCCGAATACTATAAGCAAGGTAATTTATAACTCTGCCTGGTGACAATGTGCCAGCTGGTCCTGAGCCCAGGTAAAGGAGGGTGGATGTCAAGTCGGCAGTCGGTGGCCGAACTTCCGCCAGGCAATCATGAAAACTGACCTTAAATAATTTTGATAATGATGACAACGACGTCCATATGCAATTTATGTTATGGTTTTCTGTTTACTCGAGGGGTCATCACTTTTTGTGAAAAGTTTACATGAATGCCCTCTACATGCCTTGTTGCTTGAATTATAGGATACCACAATTACTACAACCTGGCATTCTTTCTTTGAATTTTGAGCTTTCATGCATTTCTTCAGCAAATCCCAACTTCTTTCTGCAAGAATGATGTCATTCTTTTTGGTAAACAAACTTGAGACCTTAATGTTGAAGCAAAGAGTGCCTATGATTGAGCTATGGACTCAAACCCAACGAATATATTGTTTGGTTTGCATGTGAATGAGTGTAGTCAGCACAATGTCTTCTAGTTTCTTTTATAATGGCCAATTATTTTATAATTGTAGAAGCATTACTTCTTTCTAGAAGCTTATTTGTTATGTCTCTACTATATATAATGCGAGTGGGGTTTCACCAATTTTACCCTGCAATTAGTCAGATTAGAGGAAGAAGTGTGTAATCTTTGATTTTAAAGGAAGAGGGCACGTGTCTGGCCCTTCAACCGAGGGCATCTTTGTCATTTCAATCTATTCACCTGCTCTCACATTCCTCTTTGCATCTAGCTCACACAAACACCATCTTATTAGAGGGCCAGTGCAGCAAAGGCTCTGTGGGGCCCACTGCGATGCCTTTGTGACATCCACTCCATAATTCTATTGTCTCCGCTCATGATAGAACATAAGACCAAAAACGAGGCAAATCTAAACCTCGAGTGGCCACACCCTTTCCCTCCATCTCCATCTCCTGCTCTCTGTGTTGCAGGTGCTGCATCCCCTTGGTTTAACTTCTACTGTATCATCTTGCAGACCATGCCTACCCCCCCCCCCAGAAAAGAAGAAGAAGAAGAAGATCAGCTCACAGACCAGTGATATTGGCTACTTTTCCCTTTTCATCTGTCTGAAAGAATGCTTATTTAATGATACTGGCATCCTTAATTTGAGGAATGAAAATGATTTAGACTTTGACTTGCTAGTAGATGATTTGTATATTTTGGATCAGCTCAAGAGGGATGGTTGTTTATCGTCAGCAACTTTGTATGAAATTTAAACTTTATGCAACTAGATAGACTTTAACTACAGGAGTGCTTAATTTTGTTAAATGTAAACGCTATTAATGTTTACCGGTTATTTATGCATGATGCAGTGAATATGAAACTGTTTTTGCTTCTAACAAGGTGCAGTATCATGGCCAAGCTGTAGGCTTAGTTGTGGCCGCGACCAAGGTATTGCATTGAATTTTCTTTCTATTACCCCGTCAGAGTTTCATGGTTTTCAATGAAGGGATTTGAGAATTATTTTCTAAATTTTTTTCCTTTTCCCATTTACTCTGATGGGTTACATTCTCCATAATTCCTAGATGAGTTATTTGATACTATGGCAGAGTATGGTGGATCATGGAAGAACTTGCATCTGTGCACTTGGCATTTATGCAACTCAACTTAACCCCTCCAAATAGTGGAATCCACCATAGAAAGGTTGTTAATGTAAATCAACATTATTTGAATTGGTATAAGCTCTGATTTTTGAAAGTTTGTTTTTTAAATTTGAACTGTTGATTATTTTTCGTGTTAACCATCCATTATATATCAACTAATCAATCAGATAAGATATCGTTTCAGTGTAATTATTGTTTCATCAATTAAAAAAAGTTTTATGAACCATCTAAAGTGGGGCCCACTATCTGTTTAGTTTGAGGTGCACAAATGCCACGTGCAATTTCTGAGTGCCTGTGCATTAGCCATCACACTCTGTGAGAATATCAAAGTTTCTCTTCTTAGATGTTAAGAATCAGATGTATTCTGCAATGAGGAATGATGTTGTGCAGCTCGTGTCATTGACATTCCATCCCATTTTCCCATGCTACACATTGCAAAAATGTGCAGCTGGTGGGCCCCACATGGTATGCTGTATCCCAAAGCGAAGGGGGTTGGACTGTGGTGGCCATCTGATCAGTCACCTGCAAAAGGATCAGTAAGCTCAAAACATAGCAAAGGTCCACATTTAACTAGCAACACTCACAACTGGATTCAGAGTTGCCAATCAATCAAATTTTGGACAACAGTCCACCTGATCAGAAATCCTAACCATAGCACCTGTTTTCCAAATTCTATATGTACCATGAGGGAGCAGCAAAAAGCTTCTAGACATGAGCTGCGTAATCACGTTCTGCCTTCTTGAATTTTTCCTTTTTTTTTTTTTTGGGCTACCATTCTGAATGTGGGGAATTTCATTATCGTTTTTTTGTTTATGTCTGTGTACTCTTATGTCATTATGTGCAGCTAGATGGGATAAATTGTAACATTTGCATAATTAATATGATGATGTTTCGTTCTAGGATATTGCAATTGCTGCTGCTGAGATGGTTGTAATTAAATATAGCGATGTGAAGGAGCCTATCATTACCATTGAAGATGCTATCAGGGCCAACTCATTCTTTGATTCGAGGGACATTGATTTCGCTAAAGGTTGTTTTTAAGCACCATCGGTGAATGTGTTTTTCCTTCCCTTGGAAATGATTATGCTTTGAATCGTAATGGTACATCCTTCAGATTTCAGAATTTGATTTCATGCAGAAGTATATGATCCAAAAAAATTAAAAATTCTATAATTTATTAGTTGAAACATCAGAATCATGGAACCCAAGGTGGACGATTTTGTTCCGGTTCCAACTCTTTACAGATGTGGCTAGATGATTTCATGCAGTCTACACTTTGACATCTTATGATCGGCTCTTAGCAATCTCTCATGAGTCATGACAACAGTCTGCATTATTATTAAGCATTCTCATCTCGTTCCAAGATTGAGCCTGCTCGTGGCATCTGAAGCTTGAGGCCTTTTCAAACTCAAATTTCAGCCGTTGTGGAAATGCATGGTAATCCACTTTGGGGTATCATCTTTTTCTTGGATTTTCAAGCATTTCTTGGAAGACCAAGAATGTGTTAGTAGTTTCTAATTTCACAACTGAAAGTATTCAGCACTTTTATTTTTGTGGGGTGAAAATTGTGTTGTATTAGGATAATCTCAGTGATATTATTTATGATTGGATTTCAAATCTCCTTACAGGATTAATCATATGGAGGCTGAAGATGTTTAATTCATGTGAAACTAAGTAGCATTACGTCATGCTTCCTCTCATCTCCACAGATCTATAGGTTCAAGGCTACAGCTTCATCATCTGTTTCCTGTCAGCAAATCCTCATTATTTAAATTCTGTTGGTGGTTGTGGTTGTAGGTAGTAAGAAAGACCTCATGACCTATGGTCTAACCAAAGGTCTGGCCGTTGATAGAGTGGAATGGCAGAATAGGATTCATGTAGCTGACCCCAATTAATTGGATTAGGCTTAGATGATGATGGTGATGATGATTGCTGACCGAGAAGTACCCCAAAATGACCATTTTTTTATATCTTGAGTCAATAATTGATGAGCGTGGAGACATTGAGAAGCATGTTGCTCATAAAGTTAGAGCTGGGTGGATAAAGTGGAGATGTGCATATGGAATTTTATGTGATCGCCACATACCAATCAAACTAAAGGGGGAAAAGAGCATGCTTCATGGGACAAAATGTTCGGCAGTCAAGGACATGATCATAGGATGTCCATTAGATGAAATGAGGATGTTCAGATGGATGATTAGCAAGACAAGGAAGTATAAAATTAGAAATATGAATGCATTCGAGGGGACTTAGGAGTAGCACCAATAGTTAATAAGATGGGGAACAGTAGACTTGGATGGTTTGGCCATGTGCAACAAAGACCAAGAATTGCACTGGTTAGGGGTGAGTTGGTAGTAAGAAAGACCTCATGACCTATGGTCTAACCAAAGGTCTGGCCGTTGATAGAGTGGAATGGCAGAATAGGATTCATGTAGCTGACCCCAATTAATTGGATTAGGCTTAGATGATGATGGTGATGATGATTGCTGACCGAGAAGTACCCCAAAATGACCATTTTTTTATATCTTGAGTCAATAATTGATGAGCGTGGAGACATTGAGAAGCATGTTGCTCATAAAGTTAGAGCTGCGTGGATAAAGTGGAGATGTGCATATGGAATTTTATGTGATCGCCACATACCAATCAAACTAAAGGGGAAAAGAGCATGCTTCATGGGACAAAATGTTCGGCAGTCAAGGACATGATCATAGGATGTCCATTAGATGAAATGAGGATGTTCAGATGGATGATTAGCAAGACAAGGAAGTATAAAATTAGAAATATGAATGCATTCGAGGGGACTTAGGAGTAGCACCAATAGTTAATAAGATGGGGAACAGTAGACTTGGATGGTTTGGCCATGTGCAACAAAGACCAAGAATTGCACTGGTTAGGGGTGAGTTGGTAGTAAGAAAAGACTTTATTTGCCCAGTTAGTTGGGATATGGCTTAGACGATGATGATAACAATAGTTGCTTACATACATACACATGTCATTTGACCCTTAATTACTGCAATAATTTTATATTAAAGGTTTTTCAACTTTTATTATTAACCAAGACCAATGAGAGTGATTTTGCTTCTCTCAGCATTGCACTATTTCAAAGTAAAAATATCTTGTTTTGACATCAGTCTACCAGATTTTTTTTCGTGATAATGAATGTGCTCTAAGATGTTGTATACAGAAAAAGGTAATTGTTGATTTTCTTGTTTTTCTGTTTGGTGTAGCTGCTCGCTGTTTGAGGATGTAATCCTGTCCTTTATTCGTGTCTTTTTCTTTCATCTATTAAAGTTCTCATTCATTTTAAAAAAAAAAGTTGAAGAAATCATCCGACTACGTGTTGAAATAGAATATTAGAGTGCAGATATTATGGCCAAAAGACTCAATGAAGAAACATAACGACTCAACACCTTCACACTGTTAGACAGGCTCACATACCTTGTATAGCTAGCATACCTTGTATAGTTAGTTTCCATATATAGAGGATTTTGATTTTATTATTTTCCTTTTATAGATGACTGTAATCTCTATATATTCAACCCCTTTGGGTTGTCTCAAATACAGAAAAGCTTTCAGCTCCTCTTGGTTTTCATGGTATCAGAGCATC
This sequence comes from Magnolia officinalis, assembly GCA_021015155.1. Classification (NCBI taxonomy): domain Eukaryota; kingdom Viridiplantae; phylum Streptophyta; class Magnoliopsida; order Magnoliales; family Magnoliaceae; genus Magnolia; species Magnolia officinalis. The sequence goes on along the minus strand of JAJHSJ010000005.1, from coordinate 19,991,908 downwards.
ACTGATCCAAAACCAGCACCACCTGCCAGATCCGACCACCCCTGCATTGTCCGACCCTGCTCGTTCGGTCCCTCTATGCCCCTCTGCGTCCCCTCTGCGTCGTCTGGTCCCTTTGTGCCCCTGCTCGATCCCTCTGCGCCGCTGCTCGACCCCTCTGCGTCGTCTGGTCCCTCGTCCGACCCCTCTGCTCGTTCGATCCAGCGCCCCTTTGCGTCTGTGTCTGCATCTGCATCGTTCGGTCCCTCTGCGTCTGCGTCGTCTCGATCCAGATCCAGATCCGAACCTGTTGCTATTGGTCCCGATCCAGATCCAGATCCGAACCTGTTGCTATTGGTCCCGATCTAGATCCAGATCCGATCCGCTCCAGCCCCCCTCTGTTCATCCCGCTCCAGATCCAGAACCAGATCTAGATCACGATCCCGATTCAGATCCAGATCCAGATCCCAATTCAGATCCAGATCTAGAACCTGTTGTTGTTGCTGTTGCTATACGGTATATCTAAAACTTTCTTCTGTTGCAACTCCTTAGGTGCTTTATAATACTTCAGCTCAATGGACAAGAACTCATCACGTCAAGAGGCCCCACGTTGTAGTTTTGATGGTACCAACTATTCTCTATGGGCCATCCATTTTCAGAACTTCCTTAAGGGTCGTGGTTTGTGGGGACTAATTGATGGAATCTGTTCCTATCCCCACTTCCACCGATGCCGACAAATTAGCTGATTGGGAAATGAACAATGGACGGATTATTATCTGGATTCTTGATCCAGTCGATCGTTCCATTGATGTTGGCCTCATACCTCATCGCACTGCTAAGGCAATGTGAGACCATCTTCAGACAATTTATTAACAGAGTAATGCGGCCCGATTATATCGCCTGGAACAAGATCTCGTTAACCTTACTAAGGGTGACGACAATATTTAATCATTTTACTCCAAAATTGTTACAATTTGGACAGAGATGACTATGATGGATCCAACATTTCCTCATGACTATAAGATATTCCAAACTATGCGTGAGAGTGCGCAAGTTCGACAATTTCTTATGAAGCTGCGTCTGAAATTTGAGCATTGTCGGGCTGCTCTCTTGAACCATAGCCCTACTCCTTCATTGAATTCGGTTATTAATGATTTATTGGCTAAGGAACAACGACTGAAAGTTCTCTCTCTTCCTTAACTCCGGGATCATCTGATATGGTACTTGATGTGTCCACCACTACACCAACATGTGGTTCCACTCCTTTGACTTGTCGCGGCTGCAACAAGGTGGGTCATGTTGTCACTCAATGCAAAGAATGATGTACTTATTGTCGACGGACTAGTCATGGTATTCAGGATTGCCGTACACGTGCCTATGCGTCTTCTTTCGGCCGTGGACGTGGTGGTCGTGGTCGTGGCCATGATCGTGCTCTTTCTGCTACTGCTGCCACTATTTCTTCCGAGCCGTCTGTTAGTAATTCTGCCTCTACTATTTCTGCTGAAAGTATTTCATCACCTTTGACTCCTGAGATGCTCTAGCAAATCGTTCAGGCCCTTTTGGCGGCCGGTATGTCAGGTATTTCCCCATCTTCTACATGGTTCTTCGATTTGGGTGCTTCCAATCATATGACTGATGCTGTATCCCATCTTCGTGATATTCGTCCTTACACCGGAAACTAGGCTATTTCTACTGTGGATGACACTAGACTACCTATTCAGTCCGTTGGATCATTGACTTTCTTTCCTTCTACTTATCGCCAGTTCACCCTTTGTGATGTGTTTCATGTACCTAACCTCTCCTCCAATTTAATTTCAGTTGGTCAACTCACATCCAATAACTGCTTAGTCATATTTCTTCCCAACTGTTGTTTTGTGCAGGATTTGACAACGGAGAAGGTACTTGGGATGGGTAGGCGGCATGGTCGTTTGTACGTGCTGGACTTTGATCCATCTGTCACTCTGGCTCGTTGTTTCTTTTCTCAATCTTCATCAGATATTTGTTCAGCAAATAAATTGTGGAAACTGTGGCACTTTCGTCTTGGTCATCCACATTCCGATCGGTTAATTCAGTTATTTTCTTCTGGCATGTTAGGGAACGTTTCTCTTAATAAAAAAGATTTGGATTATTCTTGTTCATCTTGTTGTCTTTCAAAAAGTAAGTGTATTTTTTTTCCTTTAACTATTACAAAATCATCTTCTATGTTTGAACTAGTGCATACAAATGTCTGGGGTCCTTCACCAATTATGTCTCTCTCTGGGTTACGATACTATGTTATATTCATTGATGATTTCACACGTTACACCTGGATTTACTTCCTGCACTCAAAGTCACAGGTTTTTGAAAAATTCAAGATATTTCACTCTATGGTGGAGACTCAATTTCGGGTTCCAGTTCAAACTCTCCGCTCTGACTCAGGGGGGGAATATCTCTCAAACGATTTTCGTACATTTCTTTAGGGTCATGGGATTATTCATCAGACCACCTGTTCTGATACTCTACAACAGAACGGGGTGGCTGAATGAAAAAATCGTCATATTGTTGAAACTGTCAACACTCTGATGACTGCTATGAGTGTTCCTCATTCTTTCTGGGCGGAAGCTATGTTACATTCAGTCTACTTGATTAACCAGATGCCAACCAACGTTCTGAACAGTAAATCTCCATACTTTGTTCTCAACGACTCATCTCCTGCATATTCCACATTTCGTGTTTTTGGTTGTCTGTTATGTTCACCTGGCTTCACGTGAGCGTAACAAACTATCTCTAAAATCGATCAAATGTATGTACTTGGGATTTGGAGAAACTCAGGAGGGTTTTTGATGTTATGATCCGGTTTCTCGTCATGCTCGAGTTTCACGACATGTTGTTTTTCTTGAACATATTGTCTTTCATTTATCTCTTCCTCCTCTGCACACCCCCAAAATCTCCTGGTCTAACCACCTTTCCTGATATTCCTTTTGCCTCAAGTACTCTCCCTCGTCCGTTACAAGTTTACTCCCGTCGACCACGTATAGCTCCACCACCTATTCCTCAACCCGAACCTACTGTACCTGTTGCAGATCCTGAACCTACCTCGCTACGTCTTTCCGATCGTGTACATCGAGCGCCTGATCGCTTGATATGCTCTATGTCTGCCATGAATGCTACTCTGGATACTGTTTCTATTCCTACTTCATACTCTCAGGTAGCCACTCATGATTGTTGGAAGAAGGCTATGGTAGAAGAACATGCGGCATTGGATGATAATCATACGTGGGACATTGTCACTCGACCTACTGACCAACAGCTAATTGGTAGCAAATGGATTTATTCTGTCAAGCTCAAGTCTGATGGAATATTTGATCGATACAAGGCTCGACTTATCGCTCAGGGATATAAACAGGAATACGGAATTGATTATGATGATACTTTTGCTCCCGTGGCCAAGATGAAAATTGTTCGTACTCTTTTGGCAATCTCTTCTGTTCGCTCTTGGCCACTTGCTCAGATGGATGTGAAAAATGCTTTTCTTTACGGAGACCTCCAAGAAATAGTATATTTGCAACCTCCTCCTGGCTCTTTAATCCCTGACAATAAGGTATGTCGCCTAAAGAAAGCCCTGTATGGCCTCAAACAGGCACCTTGGGCATGGTTCCAGCGCTTTCATGATGTTGTTACAGGTGTTGGCTTTACTCAAAGTAGTCATAACCCATCCTTATTTTTGTGCACCACTGCTCACGGCATTGTCATTGTTCTCATCTATGTTGTTGACCTAATTCTGACTGGTAGCGATGCAACTGGCATCTCGGCTTTAAAGAAAGTTCTGCAATCCTCCTTCAAGATGAAAGACCTCGGCCATCTCACATACTTTCTTGGGCTTGAAATTTTACGTTCTAAACGTGGAATCCTGGTCAGTCAGCGTAAATATACTAAGGATCTTCTCGCCTTGGCATCATTGACGAATCAGAAGACAGTTCAGACTCCCTTAGAGCTTAACGTTCAATATGGCCGTGACGATGGTGATCTACTTGCACAACCCGACTTATACCGCCGTTTAGTTGGGAGTCTAGTTTACTTAACTATGACTCGCCCTGATATTGCCTACGCTGTCCGAGTCGTCAATCAGTTTGTTTCTGCTCCTCGGACTCTTCATATGACTGCAGTGTTGCGCATCCTACGGTACCTACGTGGAACTATAGATCGATCACTGTTCTTCTCCTCTACGGCGACTCTGGACCTTCGTGCTTATTCGGATGCTGATTGGGCCCGTTGCGCTCTTACAAGAAGATCTACCATTGGCTACTGTGTTTTTCTCGGCACTTCTCTCATCCTTTGGAAGTGTAAGAAACAGACCACTGTTTCCAAATCAAGCACAGGAGCCGAGTATCGGGCGATGTCTGTTGAGCTTGTCTGGTTACGTGGACTTCTTTCTAACTTGGGCATTCCTTTGCAGAATCCTACTCCACTCCATGTTGATAATCTAAGTGCCATTCAGATTGCCTCTAACTCGGTTTTTCATGAACGGACAAAGCATATTGAAGTTGATTGTCACTTTATCCGCGAGAAATTTCAGGCTGGGCTCATTTCTCTTCCACATGTTGCATCCCATGATCAGATTGCTGACATTCTCACCAAGTCCCTCACTTCTGCACGTCACTCATTTTTAGTTGACAAACTATTATTTGTCGATGACCAGCATTAGTTTGAGGGGGGATGTTAGACAGGCTCACATACCTTATATAGCTAGCATACCTTGTATAGTTAGTTTCCATATGTAGAGGATTTTGATTTTATTATTTTCCTTGTATAGATGACTGTAATCTCTATATATTTAACCCCTTTGGGTTGTCTCAATACAGGTTACATCTTAATTCAAGGGATGACTCTTATCATTCCTTCAAGTAACTCATCAACAAGCTTTTGATTTCCCTGGTCAGATCTTTGTTTCATGCAGAGTATCAGACATAAATGGTCTCCATGCACTCTCTTGATTCAGTTCATTAGTTAGAATGGCATGCTATTAACTATCAAACCCTAGTTTAGGGTACAATGCTAAGGTGTGTTTGGTTGCACCAAATATCATGAATAATTAGTCTAACCATATAAAACTGGACTTCGTATGCAGGAAATGTTGAAAGTTCTTTTGGAGTTGCTGATGTTATCGTTGAAGGAGAGGTAATAAACAAACTATTATTGGTTGTAGGCTTGTAGCAGTAGCTCTTAAATTATCAAGCCATTGCAAACTTGAGAACTTTGTCTAACATGATGTATCTGGAGATTCTTCTACTGTAAAATGGCATATTTCTCAACTATTCCATTTCTACATGAAAAAATTTCCCCCCTCTTTTAATGTGAAGACCATGCAACTTGTTACTGGAAATTTCTTGCATTCAAATCTTCTACTTCCAGGTTTATGTTGGGCATCAGTACCATTTTCACTTGGAATCACAAAGGGCTTTGTGCATTCCTGGTGAAGAAGGATGCATGGTTGTCTATTCCTCGACACAAAATCCTTCACAGGTAAGTTCCTTGGTAAAACTTTTGTTGAATTTCTTCTAGATTGATAATGCTTAAAGCCATTGCCTTTTTTAAACATGGTTCTGTGGTTTCAGGTTCAACAATGCGTATCTGTGGCATTGAACTGTCCACAACACAAGATCACTGTAAGTCTCAGTTAACCCCTAAAATATTTCTTTTTTTTTTTTTTCTGTAAAATTTGAATGCGAGAGGTTTCTGATGAACTCTTTTCATGTTCAACTAAAGGTAAATGTCAAGCGCGTTGGAGGTGCATATGGTGCAAAATTGAACAGAACACCACCAATGGCCATGGCTTGTGCTATGGCCGCTGATATATTACAAAAACCTGTTCGTCTTGTGCTGGACCTCCGTACAAACATGAAGGTATAGTTCCCCAATAACTGAAGGTAGGATGCTTTTATAGAACAGCACCCAGTAAGTATTCCTTAAAATGTAAATTGTCTTGGTCTCTGAGGGTTACTGATTGATGTCCTTATGTTGAACATTTCGTTTAGTCACTGTTTTACAGTCCTAATTGTGCATGCTAGCACATCTCGTGGCAATGATCTTTACATAAACCTTTTCATTGGACGCAACTGGTTTCTTTTTTTGATGTTATTGGCAATTTATATTTTATTTAAGAAAGTTCATCATATAAAGGAAAATCAAGTGAGTGACTGTTACCCTGACCCTTTCCTTTTCCGTCTATTCCTTGCTAAGAATATTTTGTGAGTTCCTTTTACTGGTAGTTGTTTTTAAAGATAAACTGCCAATTTATTAAAACAGAAAGCTGATAAGAAGAGAATACGGAGGGGAGAAAACACAAGAGAAGCCATACAAAGTGAGTGACCCTCTTGTCAGTCAGAGCTTCCTTGAGAACTTGTAATGCCCTGAAAATCGGGGGTCGAGCATAAACTCCACTCCCGAGTTCCAGAACATCACTTATGCAACAAAATGAATGATGTTTGAATGTTGACTGTATTCGTGCATTGAACATGAGTGAGATTAAGCCAAAGCAGCATATCATACTCCAGAGACAGTTAAATTTGCAAGCGGAAGACTGTGATAGATAGATAAAATATATAAACTATGAAGAGTCTCCAGAGTGTGATAACATTACCAGGTTAAATAATTTCAAATACAGTTCTAAAATATACCAAATGTGAGGAAGTGTAATATCTCCTATCCCAAGTACCGTAGCCCCGTCAATACAATACCAGGTCTTCATAGACCTGTCAGAGATTACGTGTAGGAGAACTCCTCCTCAACATCATAGAAGTAGTTCGGCTCTGCTTCACAAACATCGCCATCACCTGAAACTCAACAAATCTGGTTGGTGTGTACAACACCGTCCCGTAACGTGGGAGTGAGTGATCAACTCAGTGGAACAGTAAAGCATAGGTTAACATGTTATCAATTCAATCAAGTAGTAATGATAAAGTAGTACAAATCAAACAATTCTAACTACTCTTATTAAATGCAAGAATGAAATGACATGATGCTGTATGCCCTTGCCAAACCACCCTCAAGCGACATCATCTTACGTTCGCGAATGCTTAACTCCCTTAGTGCGTCACATCTACTAAGCACATGCGGTGCGATGATGATCATGATTACCGAGTTATTATTAGTCCATTTCAAACAACAGTATTGGGAAACTAAGGTACCTCCCTTGTATCATTCCCAAACATGATCCATTCTAGGGTCGTCAATCCTAGTTAATCTCATACGATATTATGGTTTGAGAAACATAGTGAAGGCATCGCAAAGGGCTCGTCACCCGTCAGCGCGGATACAGATCTCACCGTATGCGGCTCAATTGCTGGCCGTCAGCTCGAGTACAGGTCTCACCGTACCGGCTCAATCACTAGCCGTCAGCTCGAGTACAGGTCTCACCGTACTCGGCTCAACTCATACTCTAGTTGCTGTGAAAGACTCGTCGCCAATCACAGACCCTTGCAGTATACTCGAAGATACTACGGAGGACTCGTCGCCCGTCAGCACGAGCACAGGTCTCACCGTACTCGGCTCTCGCCGTAAGTATCGACAGCTCGAATACAGTGTCCCATACCACCGTATTCGGCTCACGAGTTTGGTTGCGCAATGGTCACTACGGGGAGGCACATGGCCCCAGCGTAGGCCGACAGCTCGACCACGGTGTCCCATACCACCATGCCCAGCTCATGCGTCTTAGCAGATCGAGGTACCATGGTTAAAAGGGGTTTCACTGGTAAGTTTGGTACCCTAGGTTCAAGCAGTAGCGTCCAAACAGGGTGAACATACATAAGGCAGATCGGGTTACTTGACGAGCACGACTAGCACGATCGCCTGTTGAGCTGCACGACATGAAGTGCATAAACAACTTCGTGTGGCCTAGCCACTGCCGACAGGCAACGCACGACTCGAGTTCGTCGAACACATCCCACGTGGCAAATGAATCTCAGCCACGAATTCAATCCCGTTACCGATTGCCTGAGCCATAATCATAGCCCCAAACACAATCAATTGCAAATAGATAAAGCAGTAATGGATCAAGATTCAACTCATACAATCAAGATCTGGTATTATCCGTTTAGGGTTGCCAGGGCTTTTGCACGCACTCGTTGCTCCGCTCCCCCATCACCCATGACGGATCATACAACGTAAATATAAATTTAAACATATGCATTACATAGTTAAAATCATAAAGCAGTTGAGCATGTTATGAATCACAACACAAGCATGAGTTTGTACATGTTCAATTCCTAATCACACAACTATCAAAGGAGATCATACACATAGTTAAAAGAGGTTGAGAATCATATCTCAACACCCTTATACATTACAATTTGCTAACTACTACACATTCAGACATTTCAAGAAACACTTAAACAAACATACATCGACATACATGACATATGTCGATCACATAGGCATTAGGCCAAATCCTTTCACTAGGGAGTTGCCCCAATCATAACACACACGTACACCCACGACGGATAGTCATGGCAAGCAGGACCCAAGTTCCATATTCAATCGGCTATTTCCACAAACACTTGGGCCACACATTTAGCATATATAGTGTATATTGGCCGTGGCGTGACTTAGGGCAAATCCTTTCGTCAAGGGGCATCGCCAATACATAAATCATGAATCCATGACAATTAGTCATGGTGAGCACGAATGAGAATTCCATACTCATTCAGTCATTTTCACAAACACTTAGAATACACTATTACAACATACATGGTGCATGTTAGCAAAATATGTATTAGGGCTATCCCTTAGCCAAGCGAGTATCTTATCCATGTATAACATATTATTACAGCAAATAATCATGATAAATACATCTCCAAAATTTATACGTATACAGTATTTCTAGAATACATAATTTCAACATACGTAGCATTTACAAGTGAACATGTATTACGGCGATTCCTTTCGCCAAACTAGTATTTTATCCATATATAGTATAATCATACATTAAATAAACATGTCAAACATTTCTCCAAAAAAAATACGTATACGGTATTTCTACGTATACCTAGAGTATGTGAAATTCCATATTCTACAACGTTAATCGAAACAGGAAACGGAAAGCACTTTGTACATGTGCAATTGCATGCAGATCATGAATCTATCATTATCTGACATTGAAAGCGTTGAAAACCCTAACCTATACACCTAAAGTCCGCACCTTTTGTCGTAGAATCGTAACGGAGTTGATAGGTTTGCTAAGCTTCCGTATTCGGCAGTTTGGCAACCTAGAGAACGAAATAGGTTAGCTATTTCACAACCTACAATAGTCTAAACCCCAAAACAGATTAGGGTTAGGGTTTCTTACCTAGAAACGACGCCGGAAACGCCGGAAAAGCGTCAAGAAAGGGATGGTGCAGCCCGTGTGGTGGCAGGGAACGACGGCAGGGAGATCCTCCCACTTCTCCCTCACTTTCTCTCTCTTTTCCCTCTCTCAAATCCCAAATTCGTATGGCTGCCATGAGAGAGGGTTTAAGGTTCTTATATAGTCTTAAAACTCACCGAAATAGACTCCTATTCAAGGGTTACTACTAATATAGGTATTTCGTCACTTTTCTAGCTCAAAAGAGAGGTTCTGGTGGCCCTCCTTGAGCCAAACGTCAGACTTAAGCTCTCCACACATGGATCTACGTGGGATTACATTTTCGACTCGATCGGATTCCCAGATCACACGTGGCGGACCAGTTTCAGTTCAACGGTCAGTGGGCCACGATCCGAAATTCCAAGCACATGTAAATGTTCCTGAAATTTTTCCTGATCCGAGGGTATAATTTGGTCTGATTCTGACGGTCTGGTTGCTTAATACTGATGCGCAAGCGAATGGTGCTAGATCACTATTCCAGATATTTATTTTGAAAAGGGAATAGTGTTTTTCACACTCCCTCGCTCCGGATCCAAACGAATGGCCGTGGGACGTCGGCTGGACCTGATTTTTGAGATGATTGTCAAGCCCAGCGAGGCGGTCCTAGTTCCTTAGCTTCATGTTAATCGGACTCCCGATGTGCAGTCTAGACCTAATACGAAGTTTCGTTTAATTCCCGAGAGCAGACGGGAAATGAGTTTGGTTCTAAACTTTAGGGTAACCTAGAGTCACTGATTCTGCAAGTTTTGGGTCTTGCAGATCGTATTTAAAGCGATCCCAACGGATTTCATGGCTAACCGAGTTTAGTACTTAGTTAACTTTGTTAAATTTCTAAAGGATTTAATCCTAATTAATTTCTGGTTGAGGTGGTACTTAGGCCTTTGTAGTTTGTATATAAAGTGATCCAAGTTTTACTACTTAGCTAGTTTAAGTTAGTGTCTAGGGCGAAAGTGCTTTGAAAAAATTGAAAGCACAAGGTAGTGAAGGGTGGGATTTGTGAAGAAAATTGTTTAAAAAGGGATTTGAGGCTTTAATTGAGCGTTTGGGAAGTTAAACCTGTGTTAGGATTGACCCATCGCCCAAGGACGTCTAATTCCAGGTTGGCGAAAATCCGGGATGTTACAGAACTTCCCCCTAGAAACAAAACAAAAACACACGGTACAATAAAGGAAAAACACAAGGGCAAAGATCAAATCTAGACACTCGAAACCCCTTTAGCAACTGTGCTTCTCCGTTTGTGGAAAATCTTTGCTCTCAAGATGCAATGAAATTCTAGCCTCACTGAAGCATAATCCACTGCCGAGGAAGCAATTCTTCTTCTGTTTATCTCAATAGACAAGATTTAATCCCGAAATCCTCCCTTTCCTTTCTTTCCACCCAAGAATGTTAGATAATTATTTGTTGTTTTGCTATTATATTATATTATATTATTTCATTAGACATTTGGGTTTAGGCCCTCAATGGTTAGGCAAATCCCATTCTTTATGATGTAGCTGTTGTTTCTGGTTAGTCTGTTCATGCATGTTTAACTGCAGTTTTCATGGTCCCAAAGTAGTCAAAATTCAAAAACGTGTTATACTCATGAAAAGCCATGATGATTCTTTGGAGTATGTGCCTATTGAAAGAACTTACCATTTCTTGTGGGAACTTGTTGTTCTCATTTTACATCAACTTTTTTGTTAGTAATTATCATTTTATATTAGCCATTGCTAATTTCTAAATATCAACGATCATTCGTGTGACTTTGAAGATTGGAGAGGTATAGGATACATAATGTGATGAGATGGGTTTACCATATGTATCAGTGTCTTGTAAAACTTAATAACCTGTTTCAATTGTCTTTCTTATTTTTTACCGTCTGTTTACAGCTTGTTGGTGGACGTAGTCCTTACCTATGCCAGTACAAGGCTGGGGCAAACAAGAATGGTCGAATAACAGCAGTTCAAATGAATATTTTGAATAACCAGGTTGCTTCCCTTCTATTTTTAGCTTCTATCATGGCTTAAAAGTGCTAGAAGGAGAAAGCCAAGTTGGCTTTGAGTATGTTTACAACCTATTAGAAAATATGCCTGTATATTTGCAACTCATAATAACATTGAATTTCAAATTTCATGTGCCTAAAGAACGAATTGATTTCCTATTTCACGCAGGGTGCACACTTTGATTTTGAATATCCAAATCTGAGTAACCTTCCTGCTTTTATCGATGGGGTGTATAATGTCGAAAACTGGAACATTAAAGGACGGATAGCTAGGACCAACCTACCAGCATGTACTTATATGAGGGGCCCAGGTATGCATTCTCTATTAGTACTCACTGCCCATAGATCTCCCCGTGTATGACATATACTGTGGGTGTAATCTTCGAAGGGCTCTCAATGGGTACCCAGATCCATTGATACCCGAAGTATCTTACTGGATTTATCCAATCTGGATTCTATTGAATCCATATTTCACACTGACTAATAATCAGGCAGGATTCGGCCTTCATGTCCATGGACTCGGATCTATTAGAAATTTGGTTGTGTTGGGGCCCAATTCGAATACCCATTAGGAGCTTGGATATAGGTGCTTTATCCATAGGTTATATCATCATCATCATCATCTAAGCCTTATCCCAACTAATTAGGGCGGCTACATGAGTCCTGTTCTGCCATTCCACTCTATCAAGAGCCATAACTTTCAGTTACGCCATAGGTAATCAAGTCTTTTCCTACAACCTCCATCCAAGTCGGGCCCTTTTAGAGCTTTCAGTTATATCTAGTGTTTAAAAAACCACGCACACGACATGTTTTTGTATATATCTGAATCTGAATCTGAATCTGGACCCAAGCTTGAGTATGACCTGATTCTAGACTTGGTATTAGACCCTACGGGACCAGATGGGCTAACAGAATCCAAGTGGATTCAGATCCAGTACCTCATATTTGGGGCATGTATCTGAACCCGACAAGACCCAGGTCTTCCCTTAGTCACGTCCTGTTACAGGCACAACAATATCCAACTTGAACCCAATCCATTGATAACCCTATTTGTTATAAAAACATAATATCCTAGTTGTGTATTTGACATTATTAGTGATTGCTTGCACATGAATGTGAAACAGTATTCGTGGAGACTGCGGTTATGATTGAAACAGTTTTGGAGCACATATCCCATGAAGTTCATGTAGAACCTAGCATTGTCCGAGATCTCAACATGTATGATAAGGGGGATGTAACACTTTATAGCCAACATCTTGTTGATTGTAATGCTAAACTTGTCCTTCGTCATCTTCAGGTACTTATTCAGTTTATGCTATTTTTATTTCATGTTTTGCCCGTACATATCTTAACAGTAATACTGTTAGTTTATTTCTCATCTATGTTTTACATGGTTCCTTTCCTTTCTTCTAGTGTTATCTTCTTTTGCTGAGAACTGTTTTAAGTATTGTTCATCATCGCAAGAAAACAGCAGAATTATAATTGTAGCTCATGCAATTTGAGAGAAATGTGTCCTTACCTCTTCTTATTTCCTGGACTTCATTGAATAATCTGTATTTTTACTCTCTTTTTTCTCATACAGAATATACTGACAATTTGTGTTTTATGCCTGCATGTATATATGTCTGTTTATTGTCAGAAAACTCGAATTTGTGTGTTTATGCCTGTCTAATTCTTGGAAGGCTTGGCTAGTTGGCTACAGAATTAGCTAACTCGGGCATCTTTTTTACTTTATAAATCAATCAAGTGGCAAAGGATTGGCTCCCCTCATCAGGAAGGCTAAAAATCATAAAAAATGTTCTAAAGGAGTGCATTAGCGTATCAGTCATTTTGTGAAATGATTGCAGGCAGTACCAATAGTTAGAGACAGGATACGTCACAACTGATATTTCGATGTGTACTTCATCAACACCTGTATTGGTTAACTATGATTTTGTGATCAGTGAGCTGTTTCACATGCTGTGGACCTTAATTACTGGAAAATTCCCCTTTTCAGGTAATGTACAATTGTTTGGGTTCCTGAGTTTATTACTTGAGAGGAACTCCAAATGCCTGTGAGTCTTGGGTGTCTGTGTTTGTCACCTGATATGAGGGAACTCCATGTCTGTGTGGCTTGCACTCAATGGTATGTTTGGCAACTACCCCTCCATGATCCTCCTTTGCTTGTTTTCCCTTTGGGGTGTGCATGTATCAGTTGGGCTGGGGGTTGATACTATTACTAGATGAGATCATGTTGGCATACGAGCATTGTCAATATGAGCCTCTGCCATACCTGTTCTGGAGCCCAGGTAAAAGAGGAAGGTTGATTTTGGTGGTCAGCCAATCATAAAAACTTGCAGCAAGCTACCATTTAAAAGCCAAGCTCAACTTTTGGGAGAAGTCTATGATGAAGTAGATGATGATAAACCACTTAGGGTGAGTAATATCTCATGAAACTTTCTTGGATGTTGTGGTTAACCAAAAAAAAAAAAAGGATGAAAAAGAGCTCTCTTGGGTGTTTTGGCCTCTTTTTCTATTGATCAATCTATGTAATTTTCTTTAGATATTGGATAAGTTCCGTCTAAGCCACGTGGGTTGACACACTGTTTGTTGTTGTTTACTTTTTTCCTTGTTGCAGGAATCCAGTGACTACGTCAAGCGGTGTGCAGAAGTCAAAGCATTCAACAAACAAAACAAGTGGGTAAAGCGTGGAATAAGTTTGATACCTGTGAAATTCTCGGCAGCCTGGGAAGGGCTGCAGATGATATCCCTTGTCAACATACACACAGATGCTAGTATTAGCATTTATCAATCTGGTTGTGAAATCGGGCAAGGATTGGACATAAAAGTTGCTCAAGTAAGACATCTCCATTCCAATTATGAATATCTATAGTTATTTTAAGAAGGGAATGAAATTATAATCTTGTTGATTTCTAGACTTCAGTTCTTGAATACTTCTACATTTCATGTTGTTTACAACTGTCCAAGTTGATCTGACATAAGTGATAAACATGTATATCTATAGGTTTCCCTTCCATGTATATCAGTAGATTTTCATTATTATCTTTCCTTGTATACACATTGTACTCTATATAAACCCCATTTGGGTAAAGCATTGATATATAGAAAACTCAAGGAGAATTCTCCAAAATCTCTTGTATTATCAGTAAGTTTCTTAGTTCATGGGAATGAATTGCATTCTAGACTTATTATGTTCCAGTTTTCTAAAAATTGCAATATCTTTCATGTTTTTTTTCATTTCTGACTGGTGGTCTTAAAATACTAAGGTCTGGATTTTGTGCAGCACTAAATCTACTTAAAAGTATCCAGTATCATTACCTATGAAACAGCGTAAAGTTCCCCAATTTTCCGAAATCCTCACTCAGAGAAAACCAACAGACCCAAATTCCCCCCATTTGTGCAACCCATGCCCACATGTCCAAGATTCCAAAACAGAAAAAAAAATCTCCGACCGCACTTTCTTGCTTGAGAACCTTAATCACAATTCCTTGTCCCTGCAATCACCCAACTTAAGCATGCAAGTTTCTGGGGTTCTTGACTTTTATTCCCTTTTTTTTTTTTTTTTTTTCAGATCCTTTCTTTGAAAGGTCTTGGCCTTCCTCACCCGTCTTTCATGTAAAAGCTTTCAACTTCACTTTTGAAGCCCCTTAGAAAGAATTGCTACGGGTTTTTTTTTTTCCTTTTGAGTGGTCGTTATAGTATTAGTATCTACCCAAGCTTCTGCGGGGAGCTACATATTGATTTAACAAGTTTTCTATGATATCTTTATTATAACACCCATTCTTTTCCTAGAAATCTCGCATTATTCAACTTGGGGAAATTTAGGACTTCGTAGTTCAATAATGGTATGTTATAGACCTCATTGCCGACTGTGCGATATCATTGTGACTAGACTGTCCACCATGTCTATCTAAATAAGTTACCATAATTTGGGCTGAATGAGTATGCCAGTTCACAAAGAGAAGCCGCTTTGTCCCCACATGAAAACTTCAGTTATCATCATCAAACTTATCATAAGAAGATCCTAACTAAACTAACCCTAACCCTAACCCATTGGATGGATGTTTTCTTATTTCCCTTTTTTTGATGGATAAGAAAAACAAATTATTGAGAAAGGAGGGAGTATTACAGGAGGGCCCCCAACAAATTTATTGATGGATTTTTTCTTACTGAAATTAACATCTGTCTTTGTTTTCAAGCAACACTAAACTACTATTTTGCAAGATCAAATTATATTTGATTTCCGTGTTGCAACAGGTTGCTGCAATGGTATTAGGGACAATAATTAGGGATCAGATTCTCTTGGATGAAATTTATGTCCACACAACCACAACTATTGTGGCAAATAATGTAGCAGAAAGTGGCAGCTCTGTCACTTCGGAGCTTTGTGCGAGATCTGTTCAGGTGAGCTGTTAATACTTCCATCTCTAAATTGCCTGCGTATTTTCTTTGAATAAATCATTTGTTCCATTCCCACTTTCTTAACAAAATAGCTTTCTTTTCCTTGATATCAGTAAGCCGATTTAATAGTCAAACGCCAGTGACCTCGTACTTGAAACAATCCACTTTAATTTTTTTAGCAAAAAGAACACATCCTTGATACTCATCATAATCACCAAACACATCCTTGATACTCATCACAATCACCATTTCATTTGCCTGTAATCTTTCTCAAGAACATAGAGATTCTTATCTTAGCAAGTAATACTTCAACAATAATGTGGTATAAAGGAAGAAAACAGATTATGTATTGACTGTTAGCCTAGAGTCAATTGCATGTATTCACACGCCAGCATGTCATGTGTGAATGACATCAAAACCATCTGTTGAGAATACAGACTCAACCATTGTTGTGTTGTGTTTTATGGTAATTCTCCTTATTTTGTTCCCCATAGGATAGTTTTAGGAATGTGGATTATGACTCCCATATATATAGGGGCTTAAGTCATCTACCTTGTGCACATGGGAGCCCTTCTTTTGTACTTGTGTGTGTGTGTGTGTGTGTGTGTGTGTGTGTGTGGTGTGTGTGTGTGTGTGTGTGTGTGTGTGTGAGAGAGAGAGAGAGAGAGAGAGAGAGAGAGAGAGAGAGAGAGAGAGAGAGAGATCTTTTATTACATCCTAAGATTTTGTTTTGTGCCCAAGATCTTTTTGCTGGAAAATTTCTTTATTCTCTATTTTTGTTAAATTTCTGAATATCCTATTCCTATACAATTTATAAATTCCATGTTCATTGGCCTATGAACCTGCAGAATGCTTGTGAAACGTTAGTGAGCCGCCTTGAAGACATTGCAAATCTCATTGCAACATCGGAAGGGAAACCAATGTGGCATGAGCTCATTGCTAAAGCTCTTGATGCCGGAGTAGACCTTCAAGCAAGAGGGCGTGTGTATCCAAGAGCCAGCCCTCTTGGTCCTTTCCAGTATGTTTTACTTTCTTTTTTTGCTGTTGTAGAGGATAATTTTATATAGTTTCCTTTTATGTAACTTATTAGACTGAATAGTTCTGGTTTGGCAACTGGTAGCTGAACTTTTGCCAAGCAATCATGAAAAGCTGACCCCAAATAGCTGGGACAAGGCTTTGATGGTAATAAATTCTGAATTTCCATCATACATTTTAGCTGAAAACTGCAAAAATCCATGAATCTTGTTCCGCCACGCCACCCTGCCAAGGACCACATCCTCAATTGAACTATCAATCATCAAATCTTTTCTTGCTACCCCCACCCATGTCCTTTTGGGCATACCTCTTGCCCTTTTAGAGCCTTCGACTTGAACAAACTCACTCCTAACCGATGCGGTTCTTGGTATCTATTGCACATGTCCAAACCATGGGAGTTTTGCGCTTTCATTGCCAGTCCCATGCCCGGATAAAGGAGGGTTGCATCAGGTTGGCAGCTAGTGTCAAACTTCAGCCACAACTTTTTCTCATGAATCCTGACAATCTGAAAAATGAAAAACTGGAGTTAAAAATTAGGCATTATGTTGATGATCTTGGTGAGCTTACATTATTTTGTTGCATTTGAACATTCTCAATAAACTCATGAATATCACCTGGCTTTGCAATGGGAGTTACAATAATCTTCTTGAAAATGAACATGATACAAGTATAGCCATTTAGTTGTGGAGGAACTATAGGGTGCCAAGTCTCAAGGCCCTCAAAAAACATGTAGTTTGCTGTGGTACAGGATCTTGTACATGTTTGGCCCATAGTTTGCTGATCCAGATTGTTGATCTGATGGACCCACCATGGATGGGGTTGCCTCGAAAGTATCTCAGATTTGAAGATGGCAACCCTTCGATCTGTAGCTTATTTTCCGTCACATGTGGACATATTGCTATGGATCTTCCAGTCTGGGGAATTGTTGGTGCATGGTTCATCCATGGTGGGCCGCCCATCACATGATGTTTGGGGAACCGAGCCATGAGACTCACATAGAGAAACTCGTGCCTCACCAAGCTATGTCTTTTCTGAGGCTCAGCACCCTATACTTGCTCCTAATATGAAGCAAATCTAATTAAATTGAACATCAATGAACAGCTATCAAGTTGGATTTTATTTTTTTTCCGGGTGTTTCAGGTACATCTCATTTGCAGCTGCTGTTTCTGAAGCAGAGGTCAACATTTTGAGTGGTAATAAAAGTTCTGACTGCACCCTTTCTGAGTCCACCAGGATGTATTATTCTTCAGTTTTAACAAATGGTTCCTTCTTTTGCTGAAGTGGATGGTTCTCCTTTTTTTCCCTCATCTGTTATATTTCAGTCCTGTGTTTTAAATATGCTATATTTCAACCCTGTGACTCAAGGAGAGACTTTCCATTGGAGGAAACAGAAAACATCTATTCCTACCTATATTTTGGTATAGGATTTTATTGCTGGCAGTTTTGGTTTATGACTATTCCGTTTCTAATGCAGGGGCACTAGGCTCGAGTGGGGTCGCCTGTTGGATGCAGGGGCACACTCGGGGTGGGTGACCCATGCGATTTGGGGCCCACGGGGGAGGTCTCGTGTTTGAGACTCCTTACTAGGGGTGATTAATGCGCATTTACACCGGGCTCGAGTGGGGTAGCCCATGGGATGCGGGGACACGCTCGAGGTGGGTGACCCATGTGATTTGGGGCCCACGAAGGGGGTTCGGTCGAGGTCCTAACCCATGAGATGTGGGGCTTGAGCTATGAGATAAATGGATTAATTCGCCATACTCTAACAGTTCGAGCTTTTAGAGCAAGTGGTTAATTGTCCTGCATCAAATTTGGTATCAGAGCTTAGGGTTCTTATAGGGAAATACATTACTTGTTTAGGATTAGTTTGTTTGAGTCTATCATGCATTCAGTTCATCATATGTAGCTTTTAGGAGTCCATAGTCCCTGATATTAGTTGCTGAAATTTCTGTTAGCAGGAAGTTACCAATTTACATTGCTGTAACTTTCTGTTATTCCTTTATTTTGACAACTATATTATTGGATTTTAGTAGCACTACGTAGTTTCTCAT
The DNA here is from genome assembly GCA_021015155.1 of Magnolia officinalis. Lineage (NCBI taxonomy): Eukaryota > Viridiplantae > Streptophyta > Magnoliopsida > Magnoliales > Magnoliaceae > Magnolia > Magnolia officinalis. Next base: position 19,973,088 of record JAJHSJ010000005.1, on the reverse strand, counting down.
AGGATCATTTAGTCCCATATAGTCGTCGTAGAAAGTCCTTAGGTGGAGTTGCAAGTTGTACGTCCAACATGTACAAGTCATGGTTTTGGCTAGCACCCTACACTAAACATAGAACAACTGCTAGAGTCACTAAACAAGCTGTCCCAGCAGATCGAGTCTTGGGGTAAGCGTTTGGAACAAGACATAGATCAACGCATTGACCAAATAGAGGCCTCCCTCAGGACAAACCCCACCATTAAGAAAGATGGCCAATCTCAGGCAGGTGACTAGGAGGATAGACCAATGAATGAAGGTAGCCAAGGAATCAGTCATGGGCGTGCACCCGTACCCTCACCCCATGAGGGACATCAAGACCATAATTTTGAGGGGTACAACATGTGCGGCCTCGTGGCTAGAGAGAGTGCACCAGAAGCTAGTGTAGAGTTACCTACTGAGGCCATTCCGGTAGTGGATGAGTTTCATGATGTCTTTCCTGATGATCTACCGGATGAGTTTCTCCCTAAGAGGGATATAGAGCACAACAGAACATGGGACACCGTAATACCTACAGCCGAGTTTACGTTTAATAGTTCTGTCGATAGGTCCACAGGTCTCAGTTCTTATGAAGTCATTACTGGTTATAAACCTGAGAAACTATTAATCTTGTCCCTATGTCACTTTCCCATAGGCTGTTAGAGCCTGCAGTCTTTTCTGCATCACATTCATTCATGACATCAAGAAATCAGGCAAAAGATCACTACTAGTAATGAACATTACAAATTTTCTACAGACCAGTATAAATGTTTCAAGGACTTCAATGTAAGGAACTCTGTGATGGTCCGCATCAGGCCCCGACGGTATCCTCCGGGGTCCATTCGTAAGTTACATGCGCGTAGCGTTGGACCCGTCAAAATTATAAAACAAAACGGTCTCAATGTGTATGTGGCAAATCTTTCACCCTCCACGGGAATTAGTTCCACATTCAATGTGGAGGATCTAGTTACATTTCAAGGGGTCATTGATGCATTGTCCAGCCTTTCGCCTAACCATCCTGATTCATCAGACCTTTCCCTTGATCCATGACCCCCTCCCGACCCATTTTCTCTCAGCCTCTACCTCCCATACCTATTCGTCCCGACCCATCTTCCCAGCTACTACGTCCCATACCTACCCCTCCCGACCCATTTTTCCAACCTCTACCTCCCATACTTACCCCCGACCCATTTTCTCTCAGCCTCTACCTACCTCCCATCCCATACCTACTTGTCCTGACCCATCTTCCCAGCTACTACGTCTCATACCTATCCTTCTCAACCCATTTTCTCTCAGCCTCTACTACTCACATACCTACCCTTCCCACACCTAGAGAGGAAATAAAGGATATTCTAGACCATCAGATAATATCCACGTCGGACGACAGGTTTTAAAAGTACCTAGTTAAATGGAAGTCACGCCCAGCTTCAGACAGCACGTGGCTCACTGAGGAAGAGCTTCAGAGACTTGATCCTGACATCTTGGATCGGTTCAGGAGTTTTATTTCGCCAGTGGCGAAATCTTCGCAGCCGGGGAGAATTGATGGGGACTCATGCGCACACGCGCACGCACTCCACCACCCTTACGCACGTACGTACGCAGAAGGAGAACCCCACCATCGATCTGGCTTAACGACGACGTCCAGGGAGGGCCTCCTAACTAAAAGATAAGTTTTGGTTCAAAAAAAGTGGGCCCGATAGTCAAGAAAAGCCCATCATGGGATCTCATGATCGTGGCCCACTCGTCGGATTGATTTCATATTTTAGGTTTTATTTATTGTTATTATTTAGAACATCGTAAATGCTTTAGATTTCTTTGTTTAGTTTTTATTTTAGCTTACTTCATCGCCAAGTAATACGTTACGCACATGGTGCGAGTTTTTGGGGTATAGGGTTTTTCCTATAAAAAGGCACCCCTTGTAGTTCTTTTCATTCATTCAAGTTTAATAAAAATTCCTGCTTTATTTTTCTGTTCTCTTCGTGAGTTATGGAAGAATTCAAAAGTGGGTGCGAAGCCTTCCCTTCTTCGAAGGGCTAACTATCGTGGTGTGAAGCCACATCTATCCCTATCCGTCCCTACCCTCTTCCATCCATATCTCTCATCTTCTATCATCATTATTGCTTTGAATTTTTCAGCTTTTGCAGCTATTCATCCCCCTACAGCCAGTTTCCAAAATCTGGACCTGTAGGAGGGCTGAAACTTCGGCAGATCACTACGCCTCGACCTTACGTCGGATCGTCGTCAAACATGGAAGGATTGGAGGTCTCCCCCGACCGACTAAGGCCTATGTGTCACTTTGGGAGGCGGGCTTCCATCACACGTGGGGCCAGCCCACCCGCGCATGTGCGTCAGCTCCGGGTCACCATCTACACGCAGGAGCTTTCTCCGGGTCAGGTTTTTCTTTGGTTTTCCTCTTTTCATTCCTATTTCCTAAACCCTAGTTTTAGTTTATATTAGCCCTAATTTATTTGCCCTTTTTTTTTTCACCCAGGGTTCCTTGAATTGAAATTGGGGAATCCCTTGGAATAGAGACTGATTCTTATGCATGTGTGTTGATTTCATTTTCCTTTGACAACGTTTGGCTTATAATTTTTATTGGTCCAGCCCTAGCTTGTGTCGGCCTGGACCCGCATAGATTCCCCTTTCATTGAATGTTTGGACTATCATGTGGGATGTGGAATTTGTGTAACTGTTTCTGAATTGGTATGATCTAAGCTTGAATTCTTGCACATCATACTTGAATTTTATTAATCAAATTGGTATCAGAAGGGGAGGTTTCGTGTTCAAGACTCCTCACTGGGGGTGATTAATGCAGGGGCATTTTCACACTGGGCTCGAGTGGGATCGCCTGTTGGATGCAGGGACACACTCGGGGTGGGTGACCCATGCGATTTGAAGCTCACGGGGGAGGTCTTGTGTCCGAGACTCCTTACCACGGGTGATTAATGCGCATTTCACACCGGCTTGAGTGGGGTAGCCCGTGGGATGCGAGGACACACTTGAGGTGGGCGGCCCATGTGATTTGGGGCCCACGAAGAGGGTTCGGCCAAGGTCCTAACCCATGAGATGTGGGGCATGGGCTATGGAGATAAATGGATTAATTCGCCATACTCTAACAGTTCGAGCTTTTAGAGCAAGTGGTTAATTGTCCTGCATCAGTTTCTTATGTAATGGGCTATGACTCTTAGGTGAAGAAATTATGGAGCTAAGATAGATTCATTGGGTCTGATATCTCCAACCCCATACTTTGAAGAAATTTATGTTGAAAAAGCTGTATTACCAAATCCTTTGGCAAAATCGACTATGATTAGGCTGTTTACATTTTTAAGGAAATCTCCTTTTCTAAGAACAATTTAAGTAGCATTTAGGACCCTTTTATCCCCCTCCACTAGATAGGATACATGTTAACCAAGTATTATGCTTTCTATTAAGAAATGAATGTTGAGTTTACATTGTTTTGCATTGTATGATTCACTGCAGTTTGATGCTACCATGCTATATTCAGGTGAAACAACTATTTTGAGGGCGGATATTTTACTGGATTGCGGGAAGAGTTTAAATCCAGCTGTTGATATTGGGCAAGTAAGATATGGTGCTCTATCTTGTTTTGAGGAAGCAGACCATGGTTTTCCCAGTTCAGCCTGTAGCATCCTTAGTTGCATTACTGAAAATTCTCCATAGCAATTGATAGCAATGGAATCTTGTGTGACCCATCTCACATTCTGTTTCTTGCTGACTTGCCAGCTTTTTTTCATTGTGCTACAAGACTGTAATTTGGTTTGCACGTCTCATTAGAAAGCCTTTCATTTCAGTTAGCATGATTTGCTGGTATGCTTCAGATTGCATGTCAAAAAAGAGAACTGATCACCTACTACCAGACATTAGTGAACTTAACCTACAACCCAAATTTTCAAGCATTTTTCCTTGAAAAATATTTGATATTTCCAAATGAAAAAAAAAAAAAGTGGAAATAAAAAATCAGAAGGCATAAAAAAAATTGAAGGGGTCATAGCCTATAGGTGATCAGTTCACTTTGAGGCATACATAATATTTTCGTCATGTTACTTTACCTAAACAAAAAGGGAAAGAATCTGAATGGCATACATAATATTTTCATTATTTTACTTTTCCCCCATACATGTTTGGATTCGAGTATGCGTGCATGTAAGGAAACACAAAATAATGAAACACGTACAAGTTGAAGTGACGTAATAATTGTTAGAATGGTTATAAGCATTCGCTGACAATGGTATTAAATTAATTTTCAAGTTTGATAGGATTTTGGAAATGCTAGATAAATCCATAAATGGGGAATTGGGATTGTCCAAAATATTGAAATTTTGGTAAGCTGACAAAATTAAAATCCTAAAATGTATTTTGTCCGATGCTGTACATTTACTCAATCCACAAATGGAAAGATACTGAAATGAGTGTAGATGAAGTCATGTGAAGTGGAAGAGGGAGTTGATATTAACTTTCTTCAATAGATTGATTGTAATATGTTACGTTATCCGCTTAGAGAACTACATTGTTTATGACAGCTCCAAGGGGCATTTGTTCAAGGCTTGGGTTACCACCTGACTGAAAAGTACGTTTATGATGAGAAGACAGGAAGGGTAATGGTTGCATGCTTGTTATTTTTCTCTGGCCATTTTCATTATTGCTCCATTTTGTGCCGAAACTGATTTGATTCCTTGTATTGAAGTTGATGACTGATGGAACTTGGACTTACAAACCTCCTTCCTCAAAGGACATTCCTATTGTTCTCAATGCCTCCCTTCTACCCAACAGCTCAAACCCATATGGAGTGCTGAGATCCAAGGTAAGCTTTTTGGTTGTGGTTATTTTTCTTGTGTCTGCTTCTCATGCAGAGAGAATCAGCAAAATCTCGTTCTTCTCTTAGGCTGCTTTTGGATGTACAAGTAAATTTAATTGCAAGCATTCAGTTTAGTCAGGAGGTTATAGGAAAAAGAAGAAGTAAAGATGTCTCCTATTCATAGTGATGACGTACCTTCAAAATGCTTTTGTGTTTGTTTCAAGTCCAACTTGAAAGTAATTGGAATTTAGAGCTTGGCCCGCAATGTGGATGCTAAATGAATTACAAATAGGCTATTTCCACATTGTCAGACAAGTATTTGCAATATAACTCGATGGTGCACCCAAACTCACCCTTAATGAGCCGAGGTATCTGTGCATGTGCTTGTTCAAATAAGCAAATAAGTGTCTCAGTCTCTTCTCATAAATTAGGTTGCATTTGATAACATCCTTTTCTATTATATTTTTATTTAGTTTATGTCCAAATTCTTAAAAGAGGCCCATTTTCCCTTTGTTTTTCTTACATCTTATTTCTGGACTGTAGTTCTCTGGAGAGCCGCCATATGCCACGGCTTGCAGGTGAGTTAGATTTTATATCTCTCTCATTTAAACTACAACTCCTTATAATGAAGATTTTAGGGCAAGCATGTTTTCTTTTCCTTTCATGGACAGCAGATGTGTCCTGTACTAATCACAAGTACTTTAGTAAGACATCAAGCAGTCAATCGCCATACACCAGGCACATGATTGAGATCACGGCCGTTCATCTATTTGCCTATTGTGGATCAGGGTTACACCAACACTAACAGAAAATTGGTTATGATCATAATTGAGTGGCTGGAATGGACTCCGACCAGTTCTGAACATCCCAAAGGGCAAGAGTCCTTCCACCCAGCAGCTGGGATCATCTGACGACTCTGATTTTTGGCATATAGTGTATCTGTGGTAGGGCACAATAGATGAATGGTCCTAATCTCATACATATGTCAGCATGTACCATGATTGGTGTATGATAACTAATTTCTAGATATCAGCATTTGGCATCGGATCCTTCCTCACTGCATAAATCAAAACAGAGGTTTCAGAATGCACTTCGCATCTTCTTCTTCTTCTTTTTTTTTTGTCCCACACACACTTCACTTCAAATGCCTGAACATATGTTAAAAACTCGGGATCACCGGTCTGCTTGTTTGCATGGAAAAACTCAGTCGACATGCCAGTTCAAGATACCATGGCCAGCCTTTCAGTTAAAAGAAGAGGAACAAAATGGGACTGGATGGGAATCCAACACACATTTCTAAGTTGGGCTTTCGAAATTCGATTCTGAAATGTGTTAAGATTCTTGCCCACCATCCCTGTATGGTATCCATTGTTAGTTTAAGCTGCACACCCAAGTACGGCCTGTAATTTTCCTTTTATTTTTATTTCTTTTCCTGAATTCACCCCTTTTTTTTTCCAGTGCTTTGTTTGCGGTGCGGCAAGCAATAGCTGCAGGCAAATCAGAATGGGGAGATAGTAAGTGGTTTGGATTGAATTCCCCCGCAACGGTTGAAGAAGTCGCCCTTGCTGCAGATGTTCCCTCTCACATGCTCAACATTCCTGGAATCTAGTAATATTTCTCATATCTTACAAATGTATCACAGGTGTAGTACCACAAGCCCCTGCAAATACAGAGAAATTAAAGAGTCTTGATGCATTGGAACAAAGAATAGGGCCCTGATGAATCCATTTTCTTACAAATGGGGATCATGGTTTGTCGATCCAGACCGTTTATATACAGTTCAGCTTTGTTGATGTAAAAAAAAATAAAAAATAAAAATCTATTAGATTGGATGATTCTATCCGCAGGGAGTTTTTAGGCATCTCTCTTCCATTGTGGGTTGTTTCAGAATCAACTGATGGGATCTGCGACTATGGGCCTTGCTCGCACGATGTGGCTCATCAGGACACCGTTCAGTTCTAATGCATCTAGACCTTCATGAATGAAATGAAAAGATGGAATATGGGGAAGAGAATCAGGTTTCTATGTATATTGGTGTTTAGTGGTATCATTCAGCATTCATTTCAGGTGGGGCCCATAAAAACAATGATTGGTGCCTCCGGAAGTTTTATTTCTAATTTTTCTCTCAAAAGAGTATTTTCAAGAGCATATCATTTTATAAACAGTTTGTAGGTTAAACTGCAACCTATTGTAGGGGATCAGCCCTCGAGTTTTTGTAAGAGCCGGTAGAGTGGTCTGGTCCTCGTTGTGTCGTGACCATACATCCAAATATCCGATGTGACCGTACACCCAAATATCCAGGGGGACGCGAGCCTAAGCCTATTCGGATTAAATTACATGCAGGTAATGGTATGGCTTCAGTTATTCATGGACCATTAAAGGTAAATGAATAACACCTTTAATGCAAATGAGTACAACAATACCTAATCTGGTATAAATATATGTGACAGAGGGCACATGCCCAATGCATGGGGTTTGGACATGTGTTTGGTATCATATCACTACAAAATGCATGCCAAATTCGGATTGTATCCAACTGCAATACAAGCTTCATAAGACAATAAAACTTTTTTTTTTCCCAGTGAGTAAATGGCACTAAAGAATTGGAAAATGAGTTTTTATGTTCGGATCTATGATTGTTGATACTGCAATTAATGTGTTGAAAACAATGGTATGGGAAATATTCCAACAAGATTAAATCAGTGAAATATAAAAATGGCATACTTGTTTGGACGATTGCTAAACAACAGCATGAGAAACATTCAAATTAGAATAGATTAGTCAAATATAAAAATGGCATGCTTGTTTAGACGATTATAAAATCAGACTAGTGGACGAACAAGTTGGCTTCTTGTTGGACAAGGCGTGATCTCGGTCGCCCAATTTGAGATAGTTTTTGCCCCTCGATAGAATTTCTCCAGCGTGGTAGCTTTTCGCAGCTAATTTCAAAAAGAGATTTCTAACAATGTGTATGACCCAAGAGACGTTTTATATATATATAGATTGAAAGAGGCCTAATTTCACTACAACATGCCTACGCACCACGAATAAAAAGACGGTTCATGTGTTGGAGACATGTCAGGAAAGTAGGCCACATTCTAAAACCAACCTATCTTTGACTCAAAGAAAGGGACCACACAAGCCTACCGGGGTCAATTTCCCACTGTGATGTATATGTTTTATCCATGTCATCCATCCATTTTTCCAGCTCATCTTAATGCATGAACCCAAAATTGAAGCATTCAAAGGTAAGTGGACCACACAGCAAGAAACAATGATGATAATGACGTCCACTATTGAAACCTTTGTAGGGCCCATGGTGATGTTATTTGTCATCTAACCTGTTCACAAGGTCACACAAGAGGGGAAAACGCAAATATCAGCTTGATACAAAACTTATGTGCCCCTGAGAAGTTTTCAATGGTATAGGTGTTCAATTCCCACTGATTCCTATGGTGTGATCCACTTGAGCTTTGCTCATGCCATAAAATGAGTTGGCAAACCAGATGAACAGTATATAAAACACATACATCATCATGGTAGGCGCCATGGAGTCTTGACACCACGTGGCTAAGTGTGTTGGGGTCACCATTGCCTAATAAGGAGGTAGGCTACTTCAATAAATTTTATTGTCAACTTCTTATTGTCATCACCTCTTTATTGTCAACTTCTTCAGGCAATTTCCCCATTTCTTCCTTTGTCATCACCTCTTTATTGTCAACTTCTTCAGGCAATTTCCCCATTTCTTCCTTTGTCACAAGTTCTACGAAATCATCAGTAACTTGGACATTCAATTCTTCCCCTGGTTGGTAGACTCTTTTTTTGTTCGATCAGAATACAAAGCTTCATTGTTCATCTTGAGAGCTTCCCATTACTCATCTATAGGGAGAGTAGGTGCTATGTGACTTGGATATGCCGAGTCATCAAGCACTTAAATTACCTGACATGACAGGCTTTCAAGGCCACTTCAATAAATTTTATTTTGTTGAAGAGAGAGTTAACTACTTTGCTGATGATGTGGAAAGATGTGAAACTTTCTCACATTTCTCTCTTATTTTATTAGAATGTTTTATCATAAGAAAATGATAGAAATACTACCGGTTTTAAGGATTTTCTCCTCACACAAATGTATGCATATTAACTTAACCAAATATACCCAAAATACCTTGTTATAGCTCATCACTCCCCCCTTAAGTTGGTTCAAAAGAGAGTATCCAAACATCAGAATGAATAATAGAAAAAGGTGTCATGCTTTTATTAGAATTTAATGGATCAGAATTACAACAATAAATGAGAACTAGAACTAAATGATTCAGGAAACAATTTTTCAAATGGAAAAAAGGATAAATATTCCAAACAAAAGTGCCAACAAAACATCTAGTCTTTATTGGTATTACTAGAACTACTACTAGCAATGCATGATTGATGTGCCATGCTTTGAGTGGATGGGGTCTTGAGAAGGTATATACCATTAGATTTCTAGCCGCTCCCAATTGTTCTATTCGAATATAGATTCTAAAACACACAATGAGTATGGGGAAAAATTAACTACAATTTAAGAAATTTGTGATGCTATTAATAGATGGAAAAAGAAAAAGAAAAAGAAAAAAGTTTAACTACAATTTAGGAAATTCATGATGCTATTAATAGACAACAAGTTAGAGACCAGCAACAATGGCTTAAGGCCTAGTTGATCCTCCTCTATTAAACTTGTATGACAATCTTAATGCTCTGATATTAAGGTGAAAGATTAAAACCTCTGAAAGAATGAATGAAAATATAAGAAAAAGTAAAAATAATAGGGAAATTAAAATTATAAATACTCTCTCACATATCTACTTGTTTTATTATAAGAAAATAATAAAAATACCCCAACTACAAGGATATTCACCTTACACACATGTACATTTATTAGCTTTACCTTACAGCTCAACAGTGTTAATACACGGAATGGAATAGAAACCATGTAGCAGGGTTGTCTTTCACCGAGGATTGTCCATCTATTGTCGACATTAAGGGCTAGAAATTAAAGATAAATGATGGTCATGATCTTCTTATAAGTATGATTTTCTAAACATTGTCCATCCATAGTGAGGCGCCTTAATTGGGCAGTTCAGATTGATGGATAATTCAACCACTTGTGATTAGAGCTAGGCATTGAGTCGAGTCGGACCGAGTTAGGGCTAACCCGACTCGATCCGATTTTGAAATAGGCCTGACCTGAACTCAACTTGACTTGGTACCAAGTCCAGCATGCCTGACCCAATCTGAGTCCGGTCTGGCCTGTACTAATCAGGACCGAGTCCGGCCCGGTCAAAAGTACCGAGTCGGGTTGCCACTGAATCGGATTGAGAGAGAGAGAGAGAGAGAGAGAGAGAGAGAGAGAGAGAGGATGGTGATGGTGATGGGTGGTTGTTGGGTTTGGAAGAGGGGAGGGAGGGAGTAGAGAGAGAGAGAGAGGAGGAGGAGGAGGAGGAGGAGGGTGGTGATGGTAGTGGGTGGCTGCTGGGCTTGAAAGAGGAGGATGAGGGAGGGAGAGAGAGAGTTTGGGATTGGGTTTGGGTCGGGGTCGGGGTCAGGTGCGGCGTGTAGGGTTAGATATACTTAGAAATTAGGATTTTTTTATTATATATATACTCGAATCGGAGTCGAGTTTGGTTTCAGATCGAGTCTAGTCTAACCAGATCGAGTTTCGGGTCGAGTTACTAAGTAACTCGGACTCGACTCGGTTTGAGTTTGGATTGGGCGAAGCCTACTCAGTTCGGACTGATTCGCCCATTCGGTTCGAATCGAGTTGAGTCTGAACGAGTTGGACGAGTCGAATCAAGCAAATGACGAGTCGAGTCGTCCTATGCCCAGCTCTACTTGTGATGTAGAGAGATGAATCTATCATATTATAGTTCTTGTGGCTCTCCCCTATCATCTGTCGTTTTAAAGACAAGATGGGTATCATTGATTGGACGTACTATCAACTCAATCAAGGTGGGCCGTTATGATGAGTTCAAATATTAATGCTAAATATAGACGGTGCACATACCATTGTGAGTGGTGTGTGCGAGATGTGGGTAGTTCATAAGGTAGGTTACACTATGAGAAAGCCCCGGCCAAAGATCAGGCCAATATGCTCATTAGATATGCACACATGTATGTTGGCTATGGGCCGCTTGTCAATTTACTGATCGTCCATTTTTTCTCATACATGGTGGATGGACCATGCCTTGAAATTGCTTAGATTGGAAGATCTTAGCCTCTTTTCTTTTTCTTTTCTTTTTTTTTTCACACACTCACACCATAGTGGAATTTCACCACAATGGGTACTCAGAACCGATGACCTCGCATTAAAACTCTTGTGAGTCTAGCCATGATCTTAGCCATTCCACATTTGGTGTTTCATCTGTTGAATGTAGACGTTGTATTTTCTTTCTTAAGCATTAGTTTTTACATAATAATGTGGACAACAAAAAGTGGACCCCACTAGTATAAATTAAGGCCTAACCTCGATATTTATATTTTGGGCCATGATAATATTATTGGTGTACAAACCCAAAGAACCCACCAAAATATTCATTTACGAAGGTGATGATCGTTAGATGAACTGCTTGATTTGAAGGAAGTGGATTGTGTCCTACCATTGCCCATTGATCAAAACAAACCCTAAGTATAAGACTGCGATGTAGTAATAACTCAGTGAGACTGACATCGAACCCACAATGATTTATAATTGTGCGATTTCTAGAACACTTTAGAACTAGAAGTAGATCTAAAACTACTTATAGAATCTTATTTAAGAAATAATGGTGCAATTGAGAAGGAAATCAATAAAGATAAACCACTAGAGTGCCAAAGATCCACTTATAGCTATCCTTAATGTTTACTTCACTTAATTCAATCATATAGCTTAACCGGAATCAAAATCCTATCTTATCCAACTGGATAATAAAGTGGTTAAATTATCATTTATAAACTCAAAACAGATTTGAACTTTAATTAAATTGGTTCTCACATAAAGCATCAATTGATTGCAGGAATTCAAAGCATCTATCGTGCCCTTAGTATGCGATAAATTAATGAATTTACAGATCAATCCCTTACAAAATAGATAAGCAATTAACCTTAGCTTTCCTAAGCATCAAATGTGCCCAGAGTCAACAATAGATTAAAGTAAACTAGAAATAGAGCTTTATTCAAACAAAATATCAATGAATTGTTAAACAATCAAACCAATTACTTGAATTAAAGTAAACAAAATCATTAAGAATAACTACAAGCTTCACCTCTTAGCCCTATTTAAGATATTAGTCAATTAAAGACATGGTTAAACTAAAAACTCAAAAAAAATAAAATAAAAATAAAAATAAAAAATAAACAAAAATTCACAAAAACTAAAGAAGAACTGAGTGATTGGAGAAAAAATGAGGATTCCGTAGAAGCTCCACAACTCATTACTCTATCTCTTCTACCCTAATTCGTGTTTAGAAAGATTAGATTCACCCCTTTAAATAGGAAAAATTCATACTGACTTAGAACTGACTTCAAATTTACACATTTTTATTACGCTTCAGTCGCACCGAATATTACTTCCGTCTCCCCGAATTAGTCTTTCGGTCACGGTCAAATTTCTTCAATATTCATTTGAAGTCTCTATCTCCTTCAGGTCGCACCGAACCTCCATTCGGTGGCATCGAACATGGCTTTAGTCGCACCTAAGTGTCGAACTAAGTTATCTCTAAAAATTACAATTTCTTGTTGAATTGTTCTGTGTACATTTGGTCGGACCGAACTAACCTCAGGTGGGACCAAACAGTCTGTTATTTATGTTGATGTACTTTGTAATTTTTCCAATCTTTTCTCTCTTTTGCACTTGATTTTCTTGAATTTTTAGAACTTGAAATATTCCTTAATCACTTCTAAATCTTTACTTAATCATTCTTTGAGTATTAAATCTTCTTTTTTGTTGTTCTGTTCATCTTAACTCTTTAAATCATCTCGCATAGAAAATTATATATAATTAGATTAATTAAGCACATCAATGCTTATAAAAACAATGCATAATAAAGAATAAATATATAATATTTCACACTTACTACCCATCTCTAGTAAGGAATGGACAAATTTGTGTAGAGACCCACCGTGATGTATCTCTTTATCCACGCAATCCATCCATTTTCTCAAATCATTTTAAGGTATGAGCCTAAAAATGAGGCAGATCCAATGCTAAGTGGACTACAACAATAGTAAACTTGGAATTGGTATGGAATCTCATCGTATTAGATGAGATTGGCACCGTTATTGTACAATGATTGCATGTATGGAGATACCATAGTATTTTGGCCATCCAATCCTCATGTCTAAAATTCACGCTACTGAAAAAACTGTAGATTAAGCAAAACCTCATTTGGTGGACTATAGAATTGTAATCAACAACCAAATTGGCAACATATGTCCGTAACTTGTACATGTATATAACTAGAATGTCACTTGTAAATAGCATATATAGATGGACAACCAGGTACTAGACTAAATGCAATTCACCCCACTTAATCCCGGCCCTTTCCATCCTCTCCAATGCCCGATTTTGCATAAGACTAAAATCAATTCATCCTGCTTAATGCCATCAACCAAAGGCCTACTAATGCATACAGCATTGAATGCAAGTGCATTAAACGCAAAAGTCATCTTGGTGTGGTCCACTTAAGCGCTGGATCTATCTATTTCTTAAAATGATACGAGAGAATGGATGGACGGTGAAACAGATACATCGGTGGGCCCACACAGATCTGTCAGTTCTTTGTTAGAGGTCCACCAAATTCTCACGGTTTCCTCTCATGTGGCCCATTTAAGTTTTGGATACACCTTGCTTCTTCTTTTTTTTCGTCTCCTTTTTTTTTTTTTTTTTTTTTTTTTTTTTTTTTTTTTTTTTTTAGCGCACACACTCCTGCTAGTGGAATTTCACCACCTATGGATACTCAAACCCTTGACTGGGGTGTTGAAACTCCAGAGAGTCTACCACCCAGGCAAGAGTAAGGATACAGTTTTGGATACACCTTATTTTTAGCTGAATGTCCTAAAATGAGCTCTAAAATTGGAAGGATGGACTCGCTTTCTCAAAAACATCGCAGTATGCCCCCACCTAGATTCCTTGTGCAGTAACTTCCAGCGAAAGGTCTTAAGTGTGGATTAGGGTCCATAGTCAAGCAGAGCATGATGATTGATAAGGGACACTCAGAAATTATATGAGTGACAGACATATAGCAGCTGGGACCCAATGCAGATATGTCATAAGATCGATACCAGACTGACTAAACTATCCAGACTTTCGATTGACGGACGCTAAATTTCGACTATTGGCTATTTTTTATTTCTTCCATCAAAATATGCACTGATAGTAGAGTTAGATAACCAAATCAGAGTAAACATTAGTTTATGATTCATTTAAGGTCAAAATTTGGATGATTCTGATCAATTCACGTAAGTGCTACGTCTGCAATTATCAGGCGTATCTTATATTGCCTCACGCCAAAGTAATTTTCCGGAGCGTGCGCTTTAAATAAACGTTGGAGAGTCAAAACTTGGGAACGCGGATTGCGTCTCCACGGGCGCGTGGCTGGTGGTCGGAGCTTTGTGGGCCCCACCAGAATGTATGTGTTTCATCCATTCCGTTCATCTAATTTTACCGATAATTTTAGAGCTTGTCCCAACAATTATATGGACCTAAATCTTAGGCGGACCACACCACAGGAAAACAATAGTGATTGGATATCCACCATTAAAATCTTCCTAAGGCCCACTGTACTGTTTATCTGAAATCCAATCTGTTGATTAGGTCATACAGATCCAGATGGAGGGGAAAAACAAAGACGAGCTTGATCCAAAACTTTTTATGGCCTCCAAAAAGTTTTAATGATCGACGTTCATTCAACACTGTTTCCTGCAATGTGGTCCACTTGAGATTGGTATATACCTCATTTTTAGCCTCATACCATAAAATGATCTAAAAAATAGATGGACGACATGGATGAAACACATACATCATGGTGGTGGTGGTGGGACTCATAAAGCACCGACAACCAGCCATTGGTGGGTGGCAGGGGAGTCGCCAATCCGTTTCCGATTGCGTCCCCCCCTGCCCGTCTGTAGCCACGAACGGACAGTTCTCTGGCGGGCCCACTGTGATGTATAGGTTTATCCACGCCGTTCATTCCTACTCACAGATCATTTTAAGATATAAACACATAAATGAGACAAATACAACGCTGAAGTGGACCATGCCACAGATAACTCTTGCATGTAATGCAACTGGCATTTAATGCTTTTTCATTTCATGCAACCCTAAGCTTTTTATTTGTAGTGGTCCACTTGAGCGTTGGATATATCTACCTCATTTTTGTGCTTATTCCTTAAAAGGATACCACGCCACAGATGACTCTTGCATTTAATGCAACTGGTATTTAATGCTTTTTCATTTCATGCAACCCAAGCTTTTTATTTGTTGTGGTCCACTGGAGCGTTGGATATATCTACCTCATTTTTGTGCTTATTCCTTAAAATGATACGAGAGGAGGGATGGACAGCTTGGATAAACCGATACCTCAAAGTGAGCCCGCCCTCAGAACTGCCTGTTCATGGCTAGAGACGGGGCGGGGTAGGACTTGGCTGCTCGGAATTTCATTTACAAATGAGAGAGCCCGGTCCCGTTCGAGGACCACTTACGTAGCATGCTTTTGGGGTCACATGTATAATTCGCGAAAGCCGATTGCGTAGTGAGTCTATAGGGTCCACTCCTTCCGTCCATTTTACCTGATAATTTTAGGGCTTGAGCCCAATAATTAAATATATAAAAATCTTAAATGGACCACACCACGGGAAACAAGGTGAATTGAACTTCTATAGTTGAAAATTTCTTTGACAGCCAATAAAGTTTTGGATCAAGCTTATATTTGTGTTTTCCCTTCATCCATGTTTTTATGATTTCATGAACAGGTTGGATGACAAATAAACATCACTGTGGGGCCTAGCAAGGTTTCAATGGTGGAAATCATTATTCCCACTGTTTCCTGTGGTATGGTCCACTTGAGCTTTGTATATTCTTCAATTTTTGTCTCAATGCCTTAAATGAGTGAGAAAAACCAATGGATGGTGTGGATTAACCAAATACATTCACTGCGGGCCCAATAGAGTTTACTTGGTACGATAAGAGTGCACTCAGTGATTCAGTACGCAATCCCATTTCATAGTTCATAAACATTAAAGAGAAAGACTCCAGTCACTCCAATTATGCGCCAAAATCGTTTACAGTACCTGTTCTGTTTTACCGAGTGCATACAACACCCAAGCTCTCTTGGGCTCACCATGTTGAATATGTTAAATCCACTTGGTCAATATATTAAGTGAGAATCATTATTTTAATCATCCATACAAAATATCATCTCCAAATAGTAGCCTAATTACATACTAAGGGTAAAGAGAGTAAATTCTGTGGGGCTTATTGTGATATATGTGTCTTATCTATCCTATTCATTTGTTTTTCCAAATCATTTTAAGGCACGATACTTAGACATCTACCCTCAGTTGATAAGCTGATTAAGTTTGAACTAAAGGATGATCAATCAAAATCCTAATCTTAAAACCTAAACTCGACTCAACTTTACCCAGTTGACCCAACCAATCTAAGTCCTAAACCCCAAACCCTAGAATCTTGAGTCAACTTGACGAGTCAGCTCACCCAGTCAATCTAGCAACTCAGTCAACTCACCTAGTTAAACTCAACTCAAAACTAAACCCAAACCAAAGCAAAAAAATCAAGTCCAATCAGAGTACAATGCACAATAGCAATATGGCATCCTTCACAACAGAGCCTCCACACGAGTGGGGGAGGTAGCCTGTCGAGGGAGGATGTCAATATGTGGTCCAGTGGTATCCTAAGTACCGCCAGCCACGTGGCATGCATCCTCTTCGGGAGAGTACCCCTCAAGCATGTGGAATACCTCTTTTATAGTCCTTAAGTGTATGGCTAATGTGTATTTACTTCGATGCCTTTCTCCAAACCCAAATTTACTCTTTTACCACCTCATCCAACCCATGAGATAATGCTATGTGGCAATCTCAAATCCAAACCATCCAGTCATACTTTGCCCCCTGGACTTTACAAGAATTATAGAAAAATTGGGTTTGGAGGCTATAAATAGCCTCCTACCATTCCCATTTCAATCATCCACTAATCCTCAAAAAAAAGGTGAAGCATCTAGTAAGGAACCAAAAATCATATGAATCCTCACCCATTCAGAAGCCTCTAGTCCCTTAGTCATCTAGCCGTCCCATCCCTCCACCAAGGAGAGAGAGTGAGAGTCCAACGTTAGTCTAGTTTACCCCAGCCAGAGCCCAAGCTTCCTAAGCCACTTAGTCTTGATCTAAGCCACTCGATCTTGCCTTACGATATTATCATTCATCCAACCTTTCAATCTTCAATCAGGTTCGTCAAATTTCAAGTATTAGCATTGTGCAACACTCACTCTCTTCTCAACCCACTTGCTCCTCGAACACACCATCACTCCATCGCATTACATCATTTTTTTTTGTATCTAATTAGCTCGGGCGTATGCTCTATAGCTTGCAGATATAATCGGAGCTTGCCCACCAAAAACATAACTTGTTAGTATCTGTTTTGTCATAAGCATCAATACAATATCAAACATTCATAACACTCAGTACTCGGTCAATCCGAATGTATGCTATGTGGATTGCTAGTATAGTTGGATCTTGCCAATCAAAATTTCAGACTAATTAGTAATTATCGTCCTTGCATTTATTACATTTCATTTTTTGTTTGTGAAAACTAATCTTATTCATAAAAAATTAGTCAGATCTTGTGAAGTATAAACCAAACGTTTGTATGGGTAGAGTGAGTGCCTAACACCTTCCCTCTCTGTAATCACGGTCCCTTAGAATCTCTGAATGCAACCTCAACAATCATCTTAGAGTTAAAGATCATTGGATTCTCAATTCTAAGAACTTCTATAGGGTCTAACCAATTATCGATTCGAAAAAAATGGTTAGTGGCAACTGTGGTCAAATGTAATATTCTCTTTATCATAGCCTCAAAAGCCCTTGAGAGAGACAATACTTCATAAGCAAGTGAATTCCATTCAGAATCCAATGTCCACAAATACTAAAATTGAAGCATATTGGACCACACCACAAGAAACTGTTGGAATTGAACACCTACCATTGAAAACTTATTGGGGGCCACAGAAGTTTTGGGTCAAGCTGATATTTGTGTTTTCTCCTAATCCATGTTTATGTGACCTTATGAACAAGTTGGATGATATATAAACATCACTGTGGACCTTAAGGAAGGTTTCAACAGTGGACACCATAATCCCCACTGTTTCCAATGGTATGGTCCACCTGAGCCTTTGATATGTTTCAATTATAAGACACATATATCATGTGCGGGCCCCACTTCAATGAATTTTATCTTATTGAAGAGAGAGTTAATTGTACATGCTATGTTTTAGATCTAGCACCCTGTATTGTCAAATTTTGTAGTGACAAACCACTTGAGAGTAATTGACTTGTTTGATAGATGGAAAGTTCACCTTCAAGTTCAATAGATGGAAAGTTCACCATCATTCGAAGATGAGTTTTTGTGTCATCTACATCAACAATCTAAAGCTTCTACATCTTCAAGTTGAAGAGCATGTTCAACTGCCAAAGATCATACACATGTCAGAGTGCAAGTACAACTTCATACACAAGCTCAAGTCCAATCTCAAGTACAAGTACACGAGCTCAAGCCTAAGCTCAAGCTCAAGTTCTTAAGCTTAAGTTCAAGCTCAAAGTGTACAAGTTTCAAGCTTCAAAGAACTTCAAGTATTTTATCTACCGAAGCGACTGAGTTGACAAGTTCAATGCTCACATTTCAGGTATACTTGACCATATAAAGACCTTAGGAATATGTCATACTTATTGCCTATAAAATTTGGGTCATGGTACTTAATTTGGATATTGCTTCGACTAGTCCTAGTGTTGGTTCGACTAGTCCAGGCACTGGCTCGACCAATCCAGGGTTTTTCTCGACTAGTCCAGGAAGAGTCTGGCTCGACTAGTCGAGCAGGACTCGACTTGAAGTCCAGCAAGCTATTTTGAGCTCACTCGATCAGTTGAGTGCTATGCTCAACCAGTCGAGTGACGGGTTTATCCAATCACGCTAGAATTTTTAAAAATTGGTTGCTGCTTGGACCAGTCGAGGTAGACCTTAGACCAATCGAGGGAACCGAATTTCACCCTATAAATAGAGGACATTTCTCAGCTTTATTCATTTATTCCAGGCTATATCAAGCCTCCTCTCTGAGAATTAAGTCCCTGTTATTATGAAGCTATTGCTCGGTAATTTTAGATTCTTTTATAGCTCTTTTGATTTTGATTTTATTGATCTCTTGTTATTCAATTCTACTTATTAAAAAAAATAAAAAAAATTTTACTTTACCCTTTTGAGATCTAAGAAATCAAATCAAGCTAGCCCAAGGTTGATTTTAAATTAAAATTCATTTAGACCTAAAACCCTTTCATTTGTGAGATTGAACATTGAACATCTACGTTTACAAAGAATTGGTTCTACCGGGCTACATCGAAGAAGAATCTTCAGATAAGTATATTTCATTTATTATATTGTGGTTTGTAAGATTGCCAGAAAATCTTTCATTTTGGTTTTGACTGAGATAGCCAGAAAATCTCAGTGTGTGGAGTTTTTTTTTTTTTTTTTTTTCCTTAGTGAAAGTCGATATTCCGTGGGTTGTGGATATTGGGAGTGGAGTAGGGTGGCTATCTGAGAACAGTTGGTGTACACCCGAACCACTATAATTCTTGGAGTTTGGATGATAATGTTGATGATGGTGATGTATGTGATGTGCTGAATTTTGTATTTATTTTCATGTACATGTAGTGAATGTTATAATAGCTAGATTTATTTTATTTGCCTTTGGTATTAATTTGAGTTTTTGATCCTTATTAAGTTCAAGATATCAGGTTGTCCTACCATAAACCTTGATTTTTGGTGTAAGGTTGTCCTTTGAATAAAGTTTGAATCAACCTTTCAAGACTAGTGCATTAGAGGTTGCAATTTATTTTTGTTATCTGTCTTTATATTCCGCATTTAATTTTTATTTGGCATAGTCCTATTCACCCCCCCCCCCCCCCCCTCCCCTTTAGGACTGAGAGCTCACCCTTTTCAAGTGGTATCAAAGCCTAATAGCTCATTCCATTGGATTTATTTCCTGAGCTAATCAATCTCGAGCTTTCAATATGTGAAATTTTGATAGCATTTCTATTACTAGGCCACCACCATTTGATGGCTCCAACTATGCTTATTGAAAAGCTAGGATGAGGATCTTTTTTAGGTCCATTGATGAAAGCGTGTGGCAAGCAACAGTTACCAAATGGAAACCACCAATGACTGAAGTTCTAGGCAGTGATGGAACCAAGTCCAGCAAGTATCGCCTTATTATTTATGGACCACACCTCAGAAAAATGAGAGCAGTACTAATGCCAAAGCTTTAAATGCAATCACTTGTGCACTATCACCTGATGAGTTCAAAAGAATTATATCTTGTGATATTGCAAAACAAGCTTGGGATATCCTAGAAATGACACACGAGGGTATGACTATTGTCAAAAAGTCAAAACTTCAGATCCTCACTACTGGATTTGAGGAAATACGTATGGAAAAAAAATGAATCATTCATGGACTTCTATACAAAACTAAATGACATAGTCAACTCAATGTGGGGTCTTGGAGATAGCATCCTAGAAAGCAAAGTTTGTGCAAAAATACTGCGATCACTTCCTGAGATATTCAATTCCAAGGTGACTGTCATTCAGGAACTTAAAGCACTGATAATATGAGGGTGGAAGAACTTGTTAGTTCACTTCAAACCTACGATTTGAATTTCAAAGCTCCAAAAGGTAAGTCTATCGCTCTTAAATCATTTAAATCTCTTTCTCAAGATAATAATTCTGATTGTGAAAACTCAGAGGATGATATGGCTTTACTTGCGAAAAAGTTTTACAAAATTTTTAAGAGTAAGAAAAGAGTTTATTTTCAAAAAACTAAAACTTGAAAATCTTTAAAAGATAGTCAATGTTTCAACTGCCATGAATACGGGCATTTGGCAAACAAGTGTCTAAAGAGGGACAAGCTAAAGCGAAAAGGCATGTTAGTCACATGGGATGAATCATTCATGTAACGACTCGTAAATTTTCGTACAATGGCTCGAGTACCACCTCGGCCAGAAATCACTTAGGATTAAATTTGACAAAGTTAACTAAGTGTTAAACTAGATTAGCCATGAAATCCGTTTGAATCACTTTAAATACGATCTACAAGACCCAAAACTTATAGAATCCTTGACGCTAAGTTACCCTAAAATCTAGGATCAAACTCATTACCCGACTGCTCTCAGGAACACATTGAAACTCCGTATCAGGTCTGGACCGCACATCGGGAGTCCGAATAATACGAAGTTAAGGAATTAGGACCGCCTCGCTGGGCTTGACAACCATCTCGGAAATCAAGTCCAGACAGTGTCCCACGGCTGTTCGCTCAAGTCCGAAGCGAGGGAGTGTGAAAACTCTTGTTTTCTTTACAAAATAAATATCTTGAATAGTAATCTGGCACGTGTCGCTTGCGGACATTTTATAAGCAACCAGCGTCAGAATCTGACCCAAATATACCCTCGGATCAGAAAAAATTTCAGGAACATTTACATGTACTTGGAATTTCGGATCAAGGCCCACTGACCGTTGAACTGAAACTGGTCCGCCACGCGTGATCTGGGAATCCGACTGAGATGAAAACTTAACTCCACGTAGATCGAAGGTTAGTGAGCTTAAGTCTGACTTTTGGCTCAATGAGGCCAGCCAGAAACCCTCTTTTGAGCTGAATTAAAGCCGATTTGAATATAACCCAAATATACCTTGACCTTAAGTTTACTTTGGAGACTTTTTAGGCTTTATAAGGGCCTTAGAACACCCTCTCTCACAGCCATACGAATTTGAAGAAAACCCTAGAGAGAGAAGTGAGAAAAGAGAGTGAAAGAGTGAGAGAAGTGGGAGAATCTCCCTATTGCTGTTTCCTCTCCTTACCCTAGCTCCACCACACCGATCTTGCCGCTTTCCCAGGGATACCGACTCCGTTTCTAGGTAAGAAACCCTAACCCTAACCCTTTTTGGAGTTGTGAAGGGTGTGGGTTATGAAATAGCTAACCTATTTCATGTCTTAGGTTGCCGTTGTGCCTTAGACAAAGCGAGGGTAAACGAACTGACTCCGTTACGCGTTTATCGGCGTAAGGTGAGGACTTTAGGTGTATAGGTTACGGTTTTCAACATTTTTAATGTCAGATAATGATATATTCATGATCTGCATGTAATTGCACATGTACAAAGTGCTTTCTGTTTCCTGTTTCGATTAAAGATGCAGAATATGGAATTTTACATACTCTAGGTATACGTAAAAATACCGTATACGTACAAATTTTGGAAATGTGTTTGCCATGATTATTTGTTGTATGAATATATGGTATATGGATAAAATACTTATTTGGCGAAAGGAATCGCCATAATACATGTTTGCTTATATACACTATGTATGTTGAAATTATGTATTCTAGAAAATACCGTATACGTATAAATTTTGGAGGTGTATTTGTCATGATTATTTGCTGTATGAATAGGATATACACAGATAAAACACTCACTTGGCGAAAGGATAGCCCTAATGCATGATTTACTAACATACATCGTGTATGTTGAAATTGTGTATTCTAAGTGTTTGTGAAAATGCTTGTGAGAGCAAGTGCTTAGATGTTAATGCCTTAGATAGGTGTTGAGATGGGATTCTCAACTACCTTAGAGACCTGTATGATCTCCTCCATGTGGCTGTTTACTTTAGGCGCTTACTTAGGAGATACATGTATTTGTATTTTTATTTACATAGTGTTTTACAATATGCTTTATAACATGCTTTATGATATGTTTGTTAACATGCTTGATTTACTTTGTCTATTATGCTTTACTATACATGTTCTAAATGAGTATTGATTGAGTTTGGGAATATGTCTATAGTCCAGACATTCGGTACCAGACTTGGGATCGTGGTTGAGATTCATCTCGCCACATAAGATGTATTTGGCGAACCCGAGTCGTACTTCGGTTGACGATAGTGGTTGGTCACACGAAGTGCTTCTGGGCTTCATATCGCTCAACTTGTTGTGCGCCCGAGCTAGCCGAGCATGTCAAGTAACTCGATATGTCTAATGTATGTTCACCATGTTTGGTCGCTACTGCTTGAACCTAGGGTACCAAACTTACTAGTAGAATCCCGTTAACCATGGTACTTCCATCCGCTAAGACTCATGAGCCGGGCATGGTGGTATGGGACACCGTGGTCGAGCTGTCGGCCTACGCTGGGGCCACGTGCCTCCCCGTAGTGACCACTGAGCAACCTGACTCGTGAGCCGATTATGGTGGTATGGGACACTATATTCGAGCTATCGGCATACACTACTTGATGGGTGATAGGGGAGTGGTGCACGATTCCGTGTAACAGCCCTGACAGCCCTGACCGTATAGTGACCTCGAGCATACTCTGAAATCGCAGTGAGCCTTAGGATTTTGTCGCGATATGTAGAGTATAGGCTAGGCCTGTATTGATAAGGTGATTGGGGAGTGGTGCAACGATTCCGTGTAACAGCCCTGGTAGCCCTTGCAGTGACCTAGAAACACACCATTGTATAAGATTGTCTAGGACTGACGACCCTAGAATGGATCATGTTTGGGAATGATATAAGGGAGGTACCTTAGTTTCTCAATCCTGCTGTTTGAAATGGACTAATAAAAACTCGGTAATCACGCTCATCATGCATTGCATGTGCCTGGAAGATGTGGAGTACTGAGGGATGAAAGCATGCAGCGAACGAAGAGGGTGTCGCATTAGGGAGTATGTCAGTGAGGGCATCCATCATGACTACACTCATACTTGCATTAATAAGAGTAGTTAGGAATGTTTGATTTTACTGCTTTATCATTACTCCTTGACTGAATTGATAACATGATAACTTATGCCTTATTGTTCCACTGAGTTAGCTACTCACTCCCACGTTACGGGACGGTGTTGCGCACACCAACCAGACTCTGTCTCAGGTTTAGATGAGCTGATGACTCAGGAGGCGGAGCCCGCTACGACGAGGACCAGGACGAGTTCTCTTATATGCAGTATGCTGGCGGCTTCGACTAGACTGTCAGATCGATGGGATTTGTTGGGATTACACTCTTAGCTGCATTTTTGACCTTTTGAAACATTAAATGGATATATGTATATGGTGACTCAGATGGGTTCATACTCTGGAAAAAGAAATAATTTTGTATCTTTTACATACATGTATATACAGTTCAGTCTTCTGCTTGCCTTTATACAATTGATCTGGAGTATGAATTGCTGTTTTGGTGTAATTTCACTCATGTTTATTGCTCTAATACAGACAACATTTAATCATCAGTATTTATGTTGCATAAGTGATGCGTTGGAACTCGGGAGTTGAGTTATGCTCGACCCCCGATTTTCAGGGCGTTACAATTCAACTCTGAAACCTCTTCTGAGTCGGATGAATCAGAACCCGAAACTTCAAATGAAGTAAAGGCTTTAATGACTCTAGCCAGAGTCACTTCCCCAGATAGTTGTAATTCAACCGATGATGAAAATCTAAGGAGTGACCTTGAAAACGATAATGAAGATGATCTTCAAGATGCCTATAATACCTTATACAGGGAGAGTTGTAAGATTGCTATCAAACTTAAGCTTCAAAAAGAGAAATTTCTGAAGTTAAAGGATTTTGAAAATGTTATTTTAAAAAAGTCTCATATTTCTGATTGTTTAGAAAAAAACAAAATGTGATTTGAATTTCAAAACATCAGAACTTGAAAAATTAATATTATACAATGAGAAATTAAAAAATGAAGTATCTTCCTTCTTGAGTTCAAAGGATACATGGAGGTATGCCCAAGAAGTCCCTAAACTTGAAAAGTTATTAACCGCATCTAGAACATGTGGAGATAGATCGGGTCTGGGCTATGATAAATTCGTGCCTCTTAAAAATAAAAGCACTTCTCCAATGTTTGTCAAAGGAGAATCCTCTAACTCAAAAGGAAATGACTTGAAACAAAATAATCATAACAACTCTAGAAATTCAAAGACTTTTCAAGCACCTAAAGTCAATTATAATAATATCAGCTTTAGAAAATAATCTTATAATCCTTTAGCTGAAAAAATTGTAGATTTACTTAAAGAGCTTCTCAAATCTAACTCTAATGTTAGGGTTAATAGTAATTATAAGCGAAGAAAAACCAATAGTGCTCCAAAACCCAAAATAACTATGAAATGGGTTCCTAAGGTTACTTGTTTGGTTGCGCACACCGCCTTCAAGGCTTCGAGTTAATCAAAGTGGTACTTAGACAGTGGTTGCTCAAGGCACATGACAAGTAACAGAGATTTGTTCACCAACTTCAAAGATATGACTGATGGTTCAGTCACATTTGGTGATGGAAGCAACTGTAAAATTATTGGCCAAGGTACGATTCATATCTCTAACCTTTCTCCTTTTGAGAATGTTTTATTTGTAGAAGGTCTTAAGCACAATCTTTTAAACATATCTCAAATCTGCGATAACAAGCATAATGTTAAATTTACGAATCAAGGATGCAAGATATCAAATGAGAAAGGTTGTGTGATATTAAATGGTTGTAGAACGTCTGAGAATTGCTATATTGTAAATGAATCTTGCTCATCTAAATTATCTTGTTGCATGGTCCAAACCAATGATAGTGAGTTATGGCACAAACGCCTTGGACATGTAAACTACCAGAATCTGTAAAGATTGAGCAAAGCTAATCTAATTAGGGGTCTACCCAAATTGAAGAAAATTGATAAAATATGTGGCGCATGTCAAATTGGAAAACAAACACGAAGTAATGACAAGAAAGTGAACTCCATCGTCACATCCAAACCTCTTGAACTCCTCCACATGGATCGAATAGGACCAACCAGAACGGAGAGTAGAGAAGGTAAAAGGTACTTCTTGGTAATTGTCGATGACTTTATCAGATTTACATGGGTAGCTTTTATGAGAGAAAAGTCTGAAACTCTCGATGAAGTGAAAAAGATACTTAAGCGTATCCAAACTGAAAAAGAAAGGAATATTTCTAAAATCCGAAGTGACCATGGATCGGAGTTTAAAAATATAAATTTTAAAAAGTTCTGTAGCGATCATGGAATATCGCATTAGTTTTCTTCACCTAAGACACCTAACAAAATGGGGTTGTTGAAAGGAAAAATTGAGTGCTTCAAGAAATAGCTAATGTTATGTTGAATAGCATGAAGTTACCTAAAAATCTATGGGCTGAAGCTGTTAATACTGCATGCTATATAATAAACCATGTTTACATTAGAAAAACAAAAGATAAAACGGCTTATGAATTATAGTTTAATAAGAAACCCACTGTAAAATACTTTCGAATTTTTTGTAGTAAGTGTTATATTTTACGAGACCGAAAAAATTTAGGGAAGTTCGATACTAAAAGTGATTTCTTAGGTTATGCCTTGAATAGTCTGGCATATCATGTTCTAAACAAGAGAACAGGTGTTATTCAGGAGTCTATAAATGTGGTTATTGATGATCACCTGAAACATCAGTATCTAGTTCAAAAGATGATGAAGTCACTGTATTTGATAAACCTGACTCCTCATCTTATCAAACCAACTCTGAACTACGATCAGTTAAAGATCATCATACTGATCAAATCCTAGGCAACCCTCTCACTGATGTATGTACTCGTAGACAATTGGAAAACATATACAATTATGCATGTTTTACTTCCCAAATTGAACCAGCCAATGTAAAAGAGGCACTTACTGATGAAAACTGGATAGTTGCCATGCAAGATGAACTAAATCAATTTATTAAAAATGATGTTTGGTATTTGGTTCCAAGACCGTCTGATAAACATATTATAGGAACCAAGTGGATTTTCAAAAATAAATCTGATGAAATAGGAAACATTATAAGAAACAAGGCTAGGCTGGTTGTACAAGGGTACACTCAGATAGAAGGAATCGATTATGATGAAACCTTTGCCCCAGTAGCTCGTCTTGAATCTATCAGATTGTTCATATCCATTACTTTTTTTTAAAAAAAAGATTAAAATCTATCAAATAGATGTGAAAGGTGCTTTCTTGCATGGTGATCTACATGAAGAAGTATACGTTAAACAACTTAAGGGTTTTGAAGACCCTAAATATTTTGATCATGTGTATCGCCTTAAAAAGGTGTTTTATGGTTTGAAACAAGCTCCCAGGGTATGGTATGAGAAATTGACAAAGTTTTTGTTAAGTCATGATTTTGTTATGGGGAGTGTTGATAAAACTCTTTTTGTTAAGAAGCATAATGAACACATACTTATAGTACAGATCTACGTTAATGACATTATCTATGGTTCTACATGTTCTAACCTGTCTATTGAGTTTGCAGAGTTGATGAAATCCAAGTTCGAAATGAGCATGGTGGGAGAATTGAATTACTTTCTAGGTTTACAAGTTAAACAACTTGATGATAGTATTTTCATGTCTCAAACTAATTATACTCTAAATCTAGTAAAGAAATTTGGATTTGAAAATGACAAAAACTTCGATACTCCTATGAGTACAACTCTTAAGCTTTCTAAGGATGCAACAGGTAAAAGTATAGATCCTCGGTTATATCGCAGTATGATTGGTAGCTTATTATATTTAACTGCGAGCAGACCTGATATAACATTTAGTATAGGCATCTGTGCTAGATATTAATCAATCTTAAGGAATCACACCTTATTGCTGTCAAGCAAATTATAAGATATGTCGCAAGTTCGGCCAATCTAGGCCTATGGTATCTACGTGATACTAATGTTTAAGTAGCTGGTTATACGGATACTGACTGGGCTGAGAATATAGATAATAGAAAGTTTACCAGCGGTGGATGTTTTTATGTCGGGAACTGTTTAGTTTCGTGACATAGCAAGAAACAAAGTTCTGTATCGCTATCCACAGCTGAGGCTAGATATATTGCAGCCGGAAATGCATGTACTCAGCTTGTGTGGATGAAAAGAATGTTAAATGACTATGGGTTTGTGGAAGATACTATGATTCTGTATTGTGATAATTCTAGCGCAATTAATATTTCTAAGAATCCCATCCAGCATTTCCAAACAAAACATATTGGCATTGGATATCATTACATTCGATATTATTGGATTATGTTCAAACTGAAAATCAACTTGTGGACATATTCACTAAACCACTTGACAGAAATAGGTTCTCTAAATTAAAAATAGATATTAGTATGTGTAATTCGATATAAGTTTATCATGTTTGCATGTTTTATTTTTGTATTTTTTTTATGTAAACTTTTGGATTTTAAAATTTAATAAAATTGTGCATTTTTTGTGCTAGCACGACCGGTCGAGTATGTACTCGACCAGTTGTGGTGCACAATTAGAGGGCTATTTAATGTGTAAAAATCACTTTTTCTCCATTTCTTTCTTCTTTTTCACCAAGTTGGAGAGGAAGATACGCTGTCAACTGACGCCAATATAAATGATATTTTTAATGAATTGGAATCTAATGACATTGAGGTTGATCCTGATTTTCAGCCTTTTTGGTTTTGATGACCGCCTTAAAGTCTTAGAAGAGGTGGTGGATGGATTGACAATATCCCAAGAAAATTAAATGAAATGTATACGTAAGTATTTTAGACACATTACTAAGGGATTGCATCAAATAGATCCGTCCATCCCACCTTCGTCTTCTTCTAGCTCTGATTGGTATGTGTTAATTGATATTTTGCTTTTAGACTTGTATTAAGGATTACTTTCACTCCATGATAGTTGGACATGTATAACTCTTATAAGTTGATGCTTTCATACTTTATGGTTTAATCTTTTACGCTTTTATTCTTTTTCTATTTATCCTTTTCATCTATCATATCATATTTATGCTTGATTTTATATGTCTTCCTTTGTTATATTGTGACAAAAGGGGGGAGAAATTTGTGTAGATGATGGATATGTTTGGTGAATGTTGAGATGCATGAGATGCATGTATGTAGATTTTTTTTGGAAATGTATTTGCTAATACATGTCTCTACAAGTCACCAAGCTCATAGTGAGGGAGAGTAGATTGAGAGGGTGTTTTGAAGAATTTTGTAAGATTGATTTGACTGTGAATCTGTATATTGAATAGGTTGATGCTCTAAATTGGTTTTGTCACAAATTTAACAAAGGGAGAGATTGTAAGTGTTATGTTTTAGATATAACACCCTGTGTTGTAAAATTTTGTAGTAACAAACCACTTGAGATTAATTGACTTATTTGATAGATGGAAAGTTCACCTTCAAGTTCAATAGATGGAAAGTTCACCTTCATTCGAAGATGAGCTTTTGTGTCATCTACATCAACAATCTAAAGCTTTTACATATTTAAGTCGAATAGCATGTTCAACTGCCAAAGATCATACACAAATCAGAGTACAAGTACAACTTCATACACAAGCTCAAGTCCAATCTCAAGTACAAGTACACAAGCTCAAGTTCTCAAGCTTAAGTTCAAGCTTCAAAGTACTTCAAGTATTTTATCTACCGAAGCGACCGAGTTGACAAGTTTAATGCTCACATTTCAGGTATACATGACCATAGAAAGACCTTAGGAATAGGTCATACTTATTGCATATAGAATTTGGGTCATGGTACTTAATTTGGACCTTGCTTTGACTAGTCCTAGTCTTCGTTCAACTAGTCCAGACACTAGCTCGACTAGTCTAGGGTTTTTCTCGACTAGTCCAGGAATTATTTGAAAATTTTCAAATTTTCTGTTGAAGACTCGACTAGTCGAGCACCATGCTCGACCGGTCGTGGAGTCTGGCTCGACCAGTCGAGCAGGACTTGACTCGAAGTCCAGTAAGCTATTTTGAGCCCACTTGACCAGTCGACTGCTATGTTTGACCAGTCCAGCAAGCCACTCGACCAGTCGAGTGACGGGTTTATCCGATCACGCCAGAATTTTTGAAAATTGGTTGCTGCTAGGACTAGTCGAGGGAACCGAATTTCACCCTATAAATAAAGGACATTTCTCAGCTTTATTCATTCATTCCACGCTATATCAAGCCTCCTCCCTGAGAATTAAGTTCCCGCTATTATGAAGCTATTGCTTGATAATTTTATATTCTTTTACAGATTTTTTGATTTTGATTTTATTGATCTCTTGTTATTCAATTCTACTTATTAAAAAAAGAATTTTGTTTTATCCTTTTGAGATCTAAGAAATCAAATCAAGCTAGCCCAATGTTGATTTTAAATTAAAATTCATTTAAACCTAGAACCCTTTCATTTGTAAGATTGAACATTAAACATTTACGTCTACAAAGAATTGGTTCTATCGGGCTACATCAAAGAAGAATCTTTAGATAAATATATTTCATTTATTATATTGTGGTTTATAAGATTGCCAGAAAATCTTTCATTTTGGTTTTGACTGAGATAGTAAGAAAATCTCAGTGTGTGGGGTTTTTTAATTGTGGTAGCTCATTGAAAACACAATTGTAAAGGTTTTAAGGTGAACCTTGGAAAACCTTCTTTCTTAGTGAAAGCCGATATTCCGTGGGTTGTGGATATTGGGAGTGGAGTAGGGTGGTTGTTTGAGAACAGTTGGTATACACCCGAACCACTATAATTCTCGGAGTTTGGATGATGATGTTAATGATGGTGATGTATGTGATGTGCTGAATGTTGTATTTATTTTCATGTACATGTGGTGAATGTTGTAGTAGCTAGATTTATTTTATTCACCTTTGGTATTAGTTTGAGTTTTTGATCCTTGCTAAGTTCAAGACATCAGGTTGTCCTCCATAAACCTCAATTTTTGGTGTAAGGTTGTCCCTTGAACAAAGTTTGTATCAACCTCTCAAAACTAGTGCATTAAAGGTTGCAATTTATTTAT
The DNA here is from genome assembly GCA_021015155.1 of Magnolia officinalis. Lineage (NCBI taxonomy): Eukaryota > Viridiplantae > Streptophyta > Magnoliopsida > Magnoliales > Magnoliaceae > Magnolia > Magnolia officinalis. The sequence continues at coordinate 19,942,190 of JAJHSJ010000005.1, read as the reverse complement.
GTTGTCTGCCTTTATATTCCGCATTTAATTTTTATTTGGCATAGTCCTATTCACCCCCCCCCCTTCTCTCTCTCTCTCTCTCTCCCCTCTCTCTCTCTCTCTCTCTCTCTCTCTCTCTAGGACTGAGAGCTCACCCTTTTCATTAACTACTTTGCCGATGATGTGGAAGATGTGGAAAAATTAAAGAACCTTTGAAAGAATGAGTGACAAGATGAGAAGAAAAAAAGAGAAGAAAATTGGAAAATGAAAAACGTGTATTCTTTCTCACATTTCTCCCTTATTTTATTAGAATGTTTTATTATAAGAAAATAACAGAAATACTACCAGTTATAAGGATATTCTCCTCACACAAATGTATGCATATTAACTTAACCAAATATACCCAAAATACCTTGTTATAGCTCATCACTCCTCCCTTAAGTTGGTTCAAAAGAGAGTCTCCAAACATTAGAATGAATAATAGAAAAATGTGATGACGTCTTGAGAAGGTATAAACCATTAGATTTTTAGTCACTCCCAATTGTTCTCTTCGAATATAGATTCTAAAACACACAATGAATAGGGAAAAAAAAGTTTAACTACAATTTAAGAAATTCATGATGCTATTAATAAACAACAAGTTATTGACCAACAACAATAGCTTAAGTTCTTATTTATCCTCCTCTATTAGACTCATGTGATGATCTTGATGCTCTGATACTAAGGTGAAAGATTAAAACCTTTGAAAGAATGAATGAAAATATAAGAAAAAAATAAGAAGAAGAAAAAGTAAAAATAATAGGAAAATTAAAAATATAAATACTCTATTACATATCTCCTTATTTTATTAAAAAGTTTTATTATAAGAATATGATAAAAATACCCCAACTATAAGGATATTCATCGAACACACGGAAGGGAATAGAAACCATATGGCAGGGTTGTCTTTCATCGAGGATTGTCTATTTATTGTCAACATTAAGGGCTAGAAAGTAAAGATAAATTATGGCTAAGATCTTCTTATAAGTATGATTTTCTAAACATTGTTCATCCATAATGAGGTACCTTAATTGGACAATTCAGATTTATGGATAATTCAGCCACTTGTGATGTAGAGGGATGAATCTACCATATTCTGGTTGTTGTAGTTCTACACTATCATCTGTCATTTCAGAGACAAGATGGATATCATTGATTGAACATACTATCCACTCAATCAAGGCAGGCTATTATGATGAGTTCAAATATTAGTGCTAAATATAGACAATGCGCATACCACTGTAAGTGATGTATACGAGATGTGGGTCGTTCATAAGGTAGGTTACACTGAGCGAGCCCCAACCAAAGATCAGGCCAGTATGCTCATCGAATATTCACGAGAATATGTTGACTATGGGTCGCTTGTCAATTTACTGACCGTCCATTTTTTCTCATACATGGTGGATGGGCTACACCTTGAAAATGTCTAGATTGAAAGTTCTTAGCCTTTTTTTTACACGCACTCACACTATAATGGAATTTCACCACGATGGGTACTCAGAACCCATGACCTCGTGTTGAAACTCTTATGAGTCTACCCATGATCTTAGCCATTCTACATTTGGCGTTTCATCTGTTAAATGTGGACATTGTTGTACTTTCTTTCTTAAGCATCTCTTTTTACATAATAATGTAGACCACAAAAGGTGGACCCCAGTAATGCAGACTTAAGGTCCAACCTCGATATTTATATTCTAAGCCACGATAATATTATTGACGCACAAACCCAAAGAGTCCACCAAAATATTCATTGACGAAGGTTATGATTGTTAGATGAACCGTTTGATTTGAAGGAAGTGGATTGCATCCTACCCCGCCTATTGATCGAGACAAACTCCAAGTGCAGGGTGTGATGTAGTAATAACTTAGTGATACCGAGGTCGAATCCACAGAGACTTATGATTGTGTGATTTCTGGAACACTTTAGAACTAGAACTAGATTCAAAACTACTTATAGAACTTGATTTAAGAAATAATGGTGTAATTGAGAAAGAAATTAATATGGATAATTCACTAAAGCACTAAGTATCCACTTATAGCTATCCTTAATATTTAATTCACTTAATTCAATCATAAACTCAACTAGAATCGAAGTCATTGTTGAGGGTCAAATATTGCATATCAGACCCCATTTATCGCATGGATTTACGAGCATGAGACCATTTAATGCCCTATTTTAATCGTGTTTGTGATGCAAGGTACATTTGCAAGCGTGGACTGAAAAAGATGCTAACAGCCAAGATTTAATGATCAGATTTCACAAAAGTATGGGACAGACCCCAGGGGACCAAGATTGACGGAATTACACGCCAGAGACCCGAGAAAAAACTGAGAAACCAAAGCTTAAGTGGCCTGAAAAACGTCCAAAATGCGAGATCACAGGTTTCCCGCCATCCGTTCAGCTCGAAACTCCATATGTGACCTGGTGACCAGAAATGAACCGTACACGTCAAATTTCATCCCCCGGATCCCTGTGGAAGTAGCTCAACGGACAGATCAGCCCCTGAAATCATGATTTGGGGCCCGCCTATCATCTGGATACGCTTCAGATTTGGTCCCAACGTGTTAAATGAGCTGACAATACGGATGAACGGAGTAGAATTCTCACAAGCATCATGCTAGAGCCTGCATGTACGTCGCATGTACATGGAGTACAAGTGCACGAGCCGTGCACGGGATTTCCCAAAGTCGGTCAGCGGGCGCTGACCGACTCTTCTTCGCAAACCAGAAAAACGCAACAGCGTTTTCCTGATTCAATTGGGTTTCTGTTGTGGGCCCCATCCATCATGCATGTTGATAATCAGAACCGTCCAAATGCCTCCAGGGGTGGCCACGCACCTCACCTAGGAGACCTTTTGGTCCCATACAACTGATCACAAGAAATCTCTACTCAAACGCCGGATGGATGGCTGGGTTAAAATTCAATGGGCCACACCGAAAAATTACTAAATTTCACTTTTTCCTGACGGTTTTTCGCCAGGAATTCGATGGTCGGTGTAGATCTCTCATCTGGTTTGAATTGAGGGCCCCGCCAGCAGCTCAGCGGAAGGAAGTTGCTTTTCTCTGTTTACGCCAGAACAGAGTTGCGGACGAAACTCAGTGGGCCACCATCTTCACTCGTTTCAATGATCCAAGCCGTTCATCTGCTCTGGAAGGTGGCCAAGACCTTCACCTAGGTGGAGGAATCGTAAAAGACAGCAGAGATCAGTCTCCATTCATCCGAACAAAAGAACGGACGGTAGAAAAGAAAATGATATGGGCCGCATCAAAAGACTGTAAAAATTATGTATTCCTAGCTAAAATTGCATCCTGAATTCGTTGGACGGATCAGATCTTGGACCTGACGTCAATAACGGGCCCCACCAAGCATCAGTTCAAACGCAACGTTTTCTTTGCGTTTTTTTCACCTTCGCAAGCTGCTGCGGAAGACGCCAGCTGCGACTACTACACGCACTCCTCTCCATTGCTGTTTATAAAAGAGAAGAAGAGAGAGAGAGGAGGGAGAGCCAGAGGCTAGAGACAGCAGTGGGAGACGTGGAGCAGGGGGGCGTGAGCTTGGGACAGAGACTTTTCTTTGGTTTTTTCTCTTCCCTATTTTAAATTTCTTTTGTTTATGAATTTTTAGCCCATTCATGTCTGGCTAATCCCCTTAGCTAGGGCTAAGGGGTGAAGCTTGTAGTGGGATGGGAGATTTAATTTTATGTTCTTTAAGTTGGTTTTAATTATGAATTGAAGTTGATATTTATTTTATTAAAGGAATATTTTTAGTCTTTAATGGTCTGTTGTGACTGAAATTACAATGGGTCTGCAATGGCTTTGAGTATTTCCTTTTCCTTTTAATGTGTCTGACGTCAGGAAGCCCTGTTGTTCACCATCGTCTCCTGGGCATGGTTGGATGTCGGTACCCTTCCTAACCTTCATGGCATATTGACTGATTGGTAATTAGTTTAATTCTGTTGTTTGTTTTGTCTCCTGGGCATGGTTTGGTGATAGAATCCATTCTAATTCATACACCTTTCATCTCTTGAAAATTATATCAATGTCAGTTCAGTTAATTTCCATGGTTTGTGAAACAGGCATAAGATCTCCCTGATCTCTACAAGTGGATCCTCTGAATCCCTAGTTTCCCTTTCTCTGAAATTTCTAAAGTTTTAGATTAAATATTTCACCATTATTCTTCAAAATTACACTCAATTTAGATTTCATCTCATTCTAGTTCTAGTTCTAGTTACCTTCAGATTACGTACAGGTTTCAGTCCCTGTGGATTCGACCTCGGTCTTACCGAGTTTATTACTACATCACAACCCTACACTTGGGGAGTGAACAAGTTTTTGGCGCCGTTGCCGGGGATTGACGGCTACGTAATTTGAAATTAATTAGTTTTAGAATTAAGAGTAAGATTAGGACTTTACTAACGTTTCTCTTTTATAGGTTTCTGAGATAGCTTTCTAAATTGGTACGCTTCTTCTTAAATCTTCTTTCTTTCTATCTTTAGAATTAAGGTTTGAATTTTAGAAAATTTCCTATTTTTAGATTTTCTATTTAGAAACTAACCCTCTTGTTTTGTAGGTTTTCTAACTCAGTAAGCTCTTTCTGACTTCGACTTTTTATCTCTTTCATTAACTCACTTACTTTCTAGTTTAGAATTTTTCTAATTTGTTTAGAGGTTCCTACTTTCCTTTTTAGGATTCCTCTTTTCTAAATTTAGAACTTAGTAATTGCTATTCTTCTTCTTAGGAATTTTCTAGTCTTAGGCCTATTTTAGAAACTAACTTATTTTGTTTTGTTTTGCAGGTCTTTAGCTTAGGGACTCCAATTTGGTAACTTCCTTCCAACCCTCTCTTTCTTTCTAGATTTTTATTTTTTTCTTAGGATTAGGTTTAGAATTTGATTGAGGGCTGTGAGTGTTTCATGCCCAAGTGGGCCCGTGACAACACTCGACGTCTCTTGACCGAAGGAGGATTAGTTGAGGGGTTAACTGTCCATCGCAGGACTAGACACCGCTCGAATTCCCCTGAGTTAATTGAGGTTATGGCTGCAAATCAACCTCAAGCACTACCTCACCACAGGGATGAGGAAACACATGATGAGAATGAGGTGCATCAAGCACCCCCGCCTCGTACTTTACGAGATTATTTACAACCGGCGGGGGTGAGTACGCCCTCATGTATGATTTTTCCTGAAAACACAGGACAGATGGACATCAAGCCAGGAGTTATCCAACTCCTTCCTAAATTTCATGGGCTTGAATCTGAAAGCCCATACTTACATTTGAAAGAGTTCGATGAGATTATCGCCACCTTATACTTTCCCAATGTATCCGAGGATACAATCAGGCTGAAACTCTTTCCTTTTTCCTTGAAAGAGAAGGCAAAGACGTGGTTACATTCACTGCGTCCTAGATCCATTGGCACATGGAATGATTTACAGAGGGAATTCATAAAGAAATTTTTCCCACACCATAAAACAATTACCCTCAGAAAAGCAATCATGAACTTCGCCCAAAAGGAAGATGAAACATTCTACCAATGTTGGGAAAGGTTCAAGGATCTTGTCAGTTCATGCCCACAACACGGTTTTGAAATGTGGCGCATTACAAATTTTTTCTATGATGGACTGACATCTTCCATGCGCCAACTAGTCGAGACAATGTGTAATGGAGAATTCATGAATAAAGAGGTCGATGAGGTATGGGATTATCTCGATAGACTTGCCGAAAATGCACAATCTTGGGACCATTACCCAAAATCAAATACCACGTCTAGGCCAACTCAATCTAAGGAGAAAGGTGGAGTATATCTCCTGAAAGAAGAGGATGATGTAAATTTTAAAGTGACTAATCTCATACGAAGAGTCGAGGCCATGGAAGAAAAGAAGGATAAGGTCAATGAAATTGTTTGCGGCATCTGTGATTGCAACATTCACACAACTGAAAACTGTCCTACAATATCTGCCTTTCGAGGAGTGTTGAATGAACAAGTCAATGCCGTAAACAACTATCAAAGACCTTTTACTGGACCTAACTCCAACACGTACAATCCTGGTTGGAAAACTCATCCAAACTTTAGTTGGAGAAATGGGCAAACGGCTACCCCCCAAGGTTTTCTCAATCAAAATCCAAATCAAGGGAAACCTCAAGAAGAACCGGTTCAAAATTCCATACAAGAGCTGGCTCAGGCGATGCGAGGATTTACTGAATTTATGCAAAAGATAGATTCTCGTATGACGGTTATAGAAAAGGGGATGCTTCCTGCACAAACGCTCCCCAATCCTAAACCGCAGTACGAGATAAATGATCCCAGCTCCTCAAATCAAATGGGGCACGCTAAATCCATCACCACTCTTAGGAGTGGGAAGATCATTGATAAAACCCTTCCAGTTAGGCCTGAAAAGCCTCAAGAACCAGAAGAGGACAATAAAGATGGATTTAGCGATACCCCACAAAAATTAGAACCGGAACTTCTAGAGAAGCCAGTTGCTCCGTTCCCCCAACGGTTGGTTGCACCAAAACGTCTTTCTAACTCTCAGGATATTCTGGAGGTGTTGAAACAAGTGAAAGTCAACATTCCTCTGCTTGATGTCGTAAAACAAATTCCTTCATATGCAAAATTTCTGAAAGACCTATGTACGACCAAAAGACGGCAGAGTATTCAAAAGAAGATTTTCTTAACTGAGAAAGTGAGTGCCATCCTGAAGCAAGACGTGCCACAGAAATTCAAGGATCCCGGTAGCCCAACCATATCATGTGTAATCGGGAACCATCGAATTGATCACGCACTTCTTGACTTAGGAGCGAGCGTCAATCTGATTCCCTACTCGGTATACAAACAGTTAGGTTTGGGTGAGTTAAAACCCACTCTAACCACACTACAACTCGCCGATCGCTCTGTTCGTGTACCAAGAGGGATTATTGAGGATGTTTTGGTTCAAGTCGATAGATTTTACTACCCTGTAGATTTTATCATCTTGGACACCGAACCCATCAATAACATAAGCACTCAGATTCCCGTCATTCTTGGTCGCCCATTCCTTGCTACGTCAAATGCAATTATCAATTGCAGGAATGGTGTCATGACTATGTCTTTTGGAAATTTGACATTGGAGTCAAACATCTTTTTCAATAACGGCAACAACTCAGAGGATGATGACGATATCCACGACATTAACATGATTGACTCTTTCGTGGAAGATACGACACCTCTGACCTTATCCTCCGACCCTCTCGAGACGTGCCTGGCCCACTCCCATGAGTTTGATGATGATATGATTAGGGAGACGTGTGCCTTGCTGGATACTGCACCGGTACTTGAAGTTAACCGGTGGAGGCCACAATTTGAAGAATTACCACAAACTGATGTAGTGCCTCTACCGTCTAACCTCAAGGCACCGAAGCTTGACCTAAAACCTTTGCCCTCTGATTTGAAATATGCTTATTTAGGTCAAGATGAGACATACCCGGTGGTGATCTCTGCCCACCTGGAGAAAGAACAGGAGAGTATGCTCATAGCTACTCTCATTCAGCATAAGGGAGCCCTTGGATGGACGATCGCGGACCTCAAGGGAATCGACCCCTCGATTTGTACTCACCGCATATATCTTGAGGATAATGCGAAGACCGCTCGGCAACCACAGCGTAGACTAAATCCAAACATGAAGGAAGTGGTTAAGGCCGAGGTTCTCAAACTATTGGATGTGGGTATCATATACCCTATATCTGATAGTCAGTGGGTGAGTCCAACTCAGGTAGTTCCTAAGAAGTCCGGAATCACCATCGTAGCCAATGCTAATAATGAACTCGTGCCGACTAGAGTCACTACTGGTTGGAGAATGTGCATTGACTACAGGAAATTGAATACCGTCACGAGGAAAGACCACTTTCCTTTACCATTCATTGATCAGATCCTGGAAAGGTTAGCCGGTCATTCCTATTACAGTTTCCTTGACGGGTATTCGGGCTATAACCAAATTGAAATCGCCCCTGAGGACCAGGAAAAGACCACATTTACTTGCCCCTATGGCACCTTTGCTTACAGAAGGATGCCGTTCGGGTTATGTAATGCCCCTGCCACCTTTCAGCGATGTATGCTGAGTATCTTTTCTGACATGGTGGGGAAATATCTAGAGGTCTTTATGGACGATTTCTCGGTTTTCGGTTCATCTTTCAGCGAGTGCTTAAAGAATCTTAAATGTGTGCTGAAAAGATGTGAAGAAAAGAATCTGGTACTTAATTGGGAGAAGTGCCATTTCATGGTTCATAAGGGGATTGTCCTTGGACATATCATCTCGTCCAAGGGAATTGAGGTAGATAAGGCAAAAATCGATCTTATCTCTAACCTACCTCCACCCAAGAACATTAGGGACGTGCGATCCTTCTTAGGACACGCAGGATTTTACAGGCGATTCATAAAGGACTTTAGTCTTCTCTCTCGTCCTTTATGTACTCTTCTTCAAAAGGATGCTCCATACGAGTGGACTGAGCAGTGCCAGGAAGCTTTCACTAAGCTTAAGGGCACGTTAACCACTGCACCCATCATGCAGCCACCCGACTGGAGCCTTCCTTTTGAGCTTATGTGCGACGCTTCTGATTATGCTCTTGGAGCGGTTCTAGGCCAGAGAAAAGATAAGAGGCCATACGTCATACATTACGCAAGTAGGACCTTAAATCCTGCCCAAGTGAACTACTCGACTACGGAAAAAGAACTCTTAGCCGTAGTGTTCGCCTTGGACAAATTTAGGTCCTATTTGATTGGATCCAAGATCATTATCTATACAGATCATGCGGCACTTAAATATCTTCTTTCTAAGAATGATTCTAAGCCCCGCCTGATACGATGGATCCTTCTACTCCAAGAATTTGATTTGGAAATTAAAGATAAAAAAGGAGTAGAGAACGTAGTGGCCGATCACCTTTCTCGCCTTAATACCTCTGATTCCCTTGAGGCGACCCATATCAACGACATGTTCCCTGATGAACAATTGTTCAGAGTCTCCCACTCACCTTGGTTCGCTGATATTGCTAATTATCTTGCTACAGGTTCCATACCGACACAGTGGACTGCGCAAGATAAGAAGAAATTCTTCACCGAGGTGCGCAACTTTTTCTGGGATGATCCTTATTTGTTTAAATATTGCCCAGACCAGATCTTAAGGAGATGTGTGCCAGATGATGAGCATCAGAGTGTCATCTCCTTCTGTCACTCACAGGCCTGTGGTGGTCACTTTTCTGCAAAAAAGACCACGGCCAAGATACTGCAGTGTGGCTTCTATTGGCCCACTATGTTCAGGGACACTCATGAGTTTTGCAAAGCTTGTGAGCGTTGTCAGAAATTGGGAGCATTGTCCCGTCGAAATATGATGCCTTTGAATCCCATTCTTATCATAGAGGCATTTGATTGCTGGGGCATCGATTTCATGGGACCATTCCCCCAATCTTTCGGGAATTTATATATTTTGCTTGCCGTAGACTATGTCACTAAATGGGTCGAAGCGATTCCATGTCGAACTAATGACCATCGCACGGTCATTAAATTCTTAAAAGAAAACATCATGTCCCGATTTGGAACGCCTCGAGCCATCATTAGTGATGGGGGCTCACACTTTTGTAATAGGCCATTCGAGAGTTTAATGAAGAAATACGGTATCTCTCATAAGGTGAGCACCCCATACCACCCACAGACAAGTGGGCAAGCTGAGATTTCCAATAGGGAGATCAAACACATTTTGGAGAAAACGGTTAACCCTGACCGTAAGGATTGGTCAATCCGATTGACCGATGCCTTGTGGGCTTACCGTACTGCTTTTAAAACCCCTATTGGAATGTCTCCCTTTAGACTCGTCTATGGGAAGGCTTGCCACTTGCCTGTGGAGTTGGAACATAGAGCCTACTGGGCAATCAAAAATCTGAATTTTAATCTGAACAACGCTGGCTCGCTACGCAAACTTCAATTAAATGAACTTGAAGAAATCCGGAACGACGCGTACGAGAACTCGAGAATTTACAAGGACAGGATGAAGGCCTTTCATGACCAACATATTCTACGAAAATCATTCACGCCAGGTCAGAAAGTCCTTTTGTATAATTCTCGATTACATCTCTTTCCGGGTAAGCTTCGATCTCGTTGGACCGGCCCTTACATTGTTGTTACTGCATATCCTCATGGGGCCGTCGAGATAAGAGATCCCGACAATGGCAAGGAATTTAAAGTAAATGGACATCGCTTAAAGCCATTTGTCGAGAAATTTGATTCAGAAGACATGTCCATGCCTCTGACTGATCCTGTTTACCAGGAATGATCTCCTAGTCTGATGGAGGTATAGGTAGGTTTATCGCTTTCTTAGGACTAGAGTAGTTGTTTGTCTGGCTGAAGACGGTAAACATAGCGCTCCTGGGAGGCAGCCCAGCTTTTCATTTCATTTTCTTAGTCCAATGTTTGTGGGTAACATTGCTGTAAACCCTCACGAGACTAGAACTCGTCCACTAGGGGCAACCTAGGGGTTTAAAGGCTTGTTGCATGCGCTAAATGCAATCGAGAGCACCTGCGAAAGTGGTATAGGTAGGATTTTTATTTTTGTTTTACTTTCGATTGGTTTTACTCTTGTGCTGACCCGCTCTCATGTTGAGATCTCTATGGAAAAGTCTCTCTCGACTCGTTACCCAGGTACTATCTTCCCATCACTTCTCATATACTTTCGTTGTCCCATGTGCATTGCATGTTTACATCTTTTACATTGAGGACAATGTAGATTTTAGGTTGGGGGTGGGAGATTAGGTAACCTAATCAGTGTTTTTCTTAGTCTTGAGCAAAAATTGTGAAAATTTTTAATTTTTTTTTTTTCTGGACTTTCTAGTGAATTCGAAGTGATTTGACGACCATCTTTGATTTAGAATTCCAGGATAAGTAATGTTGGCACTTTATGACTCTTGGATTCAGTGTCTATTAGATTTCACGGTTAAGTTTGAATTGTTAATCTATGATTAGAAGTTTTAAACATTGATTGAGTCATGATTTACATGTCACATCTCGGTTGCATATTAAGGGTTCAATTTAATATTAAAGGATTAATTTGGTAATCACTAAGCATGAAATGAACCAGCCTAAAATATCTTGCTAGCAGGGTATAAAGAAGAATTGAAAAGGTTGGGTAATTAATCTTCACCATGGTTTGCTCCCTATAGGTGTGGATTTGATTTTCCATGATTAACAGTTGGAAAGAGTTGGGCAACTAGTTTCACCATAGGTTTGCTCCCTATAAGTGAAAATTGGATTACCATCTTAAAAAAAAAAAAAAAAAAAAAAAAAAAAAAAAAAAAAAAAAAAAAAAAAAAAACTAGAAAATGAAAGAATGATCTGTGAGGCAAGGTTCTGGTTTAGGTGATGGTAGTTATGAATTTTTTGATTGATTACCAATGATATCATGAAATCAATAATTTGATCTTTTAATGATGATAGGCTGGGATTTCACTATACACCCATGGAACTCAATGTTTAAAATTATTCTAGTTTATGGATTAATATTTGAACTTGATTATGAAATTCACCGTGCATGAGAAGCCAGGAGAAATTGATAATCAACATTCATGAATCCTAAAATTTTTCATATCTAGATTGTTTTTTTTTTCAAAATATCACTCGACTTCACAAGAACTGTCTCGTAATTCTCAACTTAATTTTCGCATACTTTGCTCGGGACTAGCAAAATGCTGGTTGGGGGTTGTGTTGAGGGTCAAATATTGCATATCAGACCCCATTTATCGCATGGATTTACGAGCATGAGACCATTTAATGCCCTATTTTAATCGTGTTTGTGATGCAAGGTACATTTGCAAGCGTGGACTGAAAAAGATGCTAACAGCCAAGATTTAATGATCAGATTTCACAAAAGTATGGGACAGACCCCAGGGGACCAAGATTGACGGAATTACACGCCAGAGACCCGAGAAAAAACTGAGAAACCAAAGCTTAAGTGGCCTGAAAAACGTCCAAAATGCGAGATCACAGGTTTCCCGCCATCCGTTCAGCTCGAAACTCCATATGTGACCTGGTGACCAGAAATGAACCGTACACGTCAAATTTCATCCCCCGGATCCCTGTGGAAGTAGCTCAACGGACAGATCAGCCCCTGAAATCATGATTTGGGGCCCGCCTATCATCTGGATACGCTTCAGATTTGGTCCCAACGTGTTAAATGAGCTGACAATACGGATGAACGGAGTAGAATTCTCACAAGCATCATGCTAGAGCCTGCATGTACGTCGCATGTACATGGAGTACAAGTGCACGAGCCGTGCACGGGATTTCCCAAAGTCGGTCAGCGGGCGCTGACCGACTCTTCTTCGCAAACCAGAAAAACGCAACAGCGTTTTCCTGATTCAATTGGGTTTCTGTTGTGGGCCCCATCCATCATGCATGTTGATAATCAGAACCGTCCAAATGCCTCCAGGGGTGGCCACGCACCTCACCTAGGAGACCTTTTGGTCCCATACAACTGATCACAAGAAATCTCTACTCAAACGCCGGATGGATGGCTGGGTTAAAATTCAATGGGCCACACCGAAAAATTACTAAATTTCACTTTTTCCTGACGGTTTTTCGCCAGGAATTCGATGGTCGGTGTAGATCTCTCATCTGGTTTGAATTGAGGGCCCCGCCAGCAGCTCAGCGGAAGGAAGTTGCTTTTCTCTGTTTACGCCAGAACAGAGTTGCGGACGAAACTCAGTGGGCCACCATCTTCACTCGTTTCAATGATCCAAGCCGTTCATCTGCTCTGGAAGGTGGCCAAGACCTTCACCTAGGTGGAGGAATCGTAAAAGACAGCAGAGATCAGTCTCCATTCATCCGAACAAAAGAACGGACGGTAGAAAAGAAAATGATATGGGCCGCATCAAAAGACTGTAAAAATTATGTATTCCTAGCTAAAATTGCATCCTGAATTCGTTGGACGGATCAGATCTTGGACCTGACGTCAATAACGGGCCCCACCAAGCATCAGTTCAAACGCAACGTTTTCTTTGCGTTTTTTTCACCTTCGCAAGCTGCTGCGGAAGACGCCAGCTGCGACTACTACACGCACTCCTCTCCATTGCTGTTTATAAAAGAGAAGAAGAGAGAGAGAGGAGGGGGAGCCAGAGGCTAGAGACAGCAGTGGGAGACGTGGAGCAGGGGGGCGTGAGCTTGGGACAGAGACTTTTCTTTGGTTTTTTCTCTCTTCCCTATTTTAAATTTCTTTTGTTATGAATTTTTAGCCCATTCATGTCTGGCTAATCCCCTTAGCTAGGGCTAAGGGGTGAAGCTTGTAGTGGGATGGGAGATTTAATTTTATGTTCTTAAGTTGGTTTTAATTATGAATTGAAGTTGATATTTATTTTATTAAAGGAATATTTTTAGTCTTTAATGGTCTGTTGTGACTGAAATTACAATGGGTCTGCAATGGCTTTGAGTATTTCCTTTTCCTTTTTGTGTCTGACGTCAGGAAGCCCTGTTGTTCACCATCGTCTCCTGGGCATGGTTGGATGTCGGTACCCTTCCTAACCTTCATGGCATATTGACTGATTGGTAATTAGTTTAATTCTGTTGTTTGTTTTGTCTCCTGGGCATGGTTTGGTGATAGAATCCATTCTAATTCATACACCTTTCATCTCTTGAAAATTATATCAATGTCAGTTCAGTTAATTTCCATGGTTTGTGAAACAGGCATAAGATCTCCCTGATCTCTACAAGTGGATCCTCTGAATCCCTAGTTTCCCTTTCTCTGAAATTTCTAAAGTTTTAGATTAAATATTTCACCATTATTCTTCAAAATTACACTCAATTTAGATTTCATCTCATTCTAGTTCTAGTTCTAGTTACCTTCAGATTACGTACAGGTTTCAGTCCCTGTGGATTCGACCTCGGTCTTACCGAGTTTATTACTACATCACAACCCTACACTTGGGGAGTGAACAGTCATATCCCATTCAACCAGATAATAGAATGGTTAAATCATCATTCATAAACCCAAAACAGATTTGAACTTCAATTGAATTGGTTTCCACATGAAACAGCAAAATATTGATAGTAGGAAATTCAAAGTATCTATCATGCCCTTAGTCTACGATATATCAATGAATTTTACAGATCAATCCCTTACAAAATAAATAAGCAATTACTCTTATCTTTCCTAAACATCCAATGTGCCCAGAGTTGACAATAGATCAAAGTAAACTATAAATAAAGCTTTATTCAAAACAAATATCATGAATTGTTTAACAATCAAACCAATTACTTGAATCAAAGTAAACTAAGACATTAAGAATAACTACAAGCTTCACTTCTTAGCCCAGCTAAGATATTAGTCAATTATAGACGTGGTTAAACTAAAAACTCAAAAGAAAGACATAAAAACTGAAGAAGAACTAAATGATTAGAGAAGAATGGAGACTTCGTAGAAGCTTTACAACTACTTGCTCTATCTCTTCTACCCTAATTCGTATTTAGAAAGACTAAATTCATCCATTTAAATGGAAAAATTCATACCAACTTAGAACCGACTTCAAATTTACGCACTTTTGTTACGCTTCAGTCACACTGACTGTATGCTTCGGTTGCACCAAATATTACTTTGGTCTCACCAAATTAGTATCTTAGTTGCAGCCAAATTTCTTCAATATTCTGAAGTCTCCGTCTCCCTCATGTCGCACCGAACCTCCCTTTAGTGGCACCGAACATGACTTTAGTTACGCCTAAGTGTCGAAACCAATTATCTCTAAAAATTACAATTTCTTAGTAGATTGTTCAATGTACATTCGGTCGAACCAAACCAACTTCAGGTGGGACAGAACAATTTGTTATTTCTGTTGTACTTTGTGATTTTTCCAGTTTTTTCTCTCTTTTACACTTGATTTTCTTGGATATATAGCATTTGAAATCCTCCTTAATCACCTCCAAATCTTCGTTTGGTCATTCTTTAAGCATTAAATCTTCTTTTTAATTGTTATTTTCATCTTACCTCTCCAAATCACCTCGCATAAAAAATCATACATAATTAGATCAACTGAGCACATCAATTCTATAAAACTAATGCATAATAAGGGAGAAATATACAATATTTCACACTCAATACCCATCTCTAGCAAGGAACAGACAAATTTGTGCAGAGACCCACTATGATGTATCTGTTTATCTACACATCCATCCCTTTTCTCAATCATTTTAAGGTATGAGCCCTAAAATGAGGTAGATCCAATGTTAAACGAACCACACTAAATAGTAAGCTTGGAATTGGTATGGAATTGTATCGTATTAGATGGGATTGACACCATTATTGCACAATTATTGCATGTCTGGAGATACCATGGTATTTTGGCCATTATTAGATGAAATTGTTTTGTATGGGATAAAATTTATGCTATTGAAAAAACATTGGATTAAGCAAAACCCCATTTGGTGGACTATGAAATTGTAATAAAAACAAAACAAAAATAAAAAATAAAAATCGCAACATATGTCGGTCACTTGTACATGTATATAACTAGAATGTCATGTGTAAACAACATATATGGATGGACGACATAGATAAAACACATGCATCCCCACATGTATGGTTGATTTCAAAATCCATAAAAATCTGGTATGAGGCTAAATGCAATTCACTCCACCTAATCCCGACCCTTTCCATCCTCTCCAAATGCTGGAATTTGCATAAGATCAAAAGCAATTCATCCTACTTAATACCATCTAATACCATCAACCAAAGGCCCCCTAATGCACACAACATTGAATGCAAGTTTTATTAAATGCAAGAGTCATCTTGATGTGGTCTATTTAAGCGCTGGATCTATCTCATTTTTTGGGTCATTTCTTGAAATGATATGAGAAAAGGGATGGACGGTGAAACAAATACATCATGGTGGGCCCCACATAGATCTGTCAATTCCTTGCTAGAGGCGGGCGGGGGTAAGACGCAATCCACTTCGTAATTTAAAGTATGGATTAGGATGGATAGTCTAGCGGAGCATGATGATTGATAAGCGGCACTCAGAAATTGTACAGGTGGCATATAGCAGCTCAAATTAAACTGTCCAGTTTGTCGGACCCCAATGCAGATAGGTCATAAGCTCGATATCAGACTGACTGAACTATCCAAATCTTCAACTGGCGGACGCTAAATTAGGACCGTTAGCTATTTTTTATTTCATCCATCTAAATGTGCACTGCTAGTAGAGTTAGATAACCAAAATAGAGTTAACACTAGTTTATGATTTATTTAAAGTTGAAATTTGGACGATTCAAATTGATTCATGTAAGTGCCACATCTACAATTATCAGGCGTATCATCTATTTGCCTTATGCCAGAGTATCCAAGACGTGCGCTTTAAATAAACATTGGAGAGTCAAAACTTCGTAAATCTCATAAGCACTTCTAACTCTCATAAGGATAAGGGCCACGAGCACCGTCGCACTTCAGTGTTTCTCTAAATGCTCTCTCTGTCTTGTAAAATTACTAAATCGGACCTTCACGATAGTGACTACTCAGAATTTCATTTTCAAATGAGAGAGCTTGGTCCCATAGTTCGAGGACTACTTAAGTGAAATTATAGTCTGATCTTGGGGTCATACAGATAATTCACAAATGTTCAAGAGAAAGACTCCACCAAGAATGAGCCAAGGCAAAGGTTGATTTCCAGGAATGATTGGACCATAATCGTCTACAATACCTATTATGTTTTATCGAGTGTATAAAACACCCAAGCTCTGTGGGGCTCACCATGTTGAATATGTTAAATCCACTCTGTCCATTAAGTGAGAATCATTATCTTAATCATCCAAACAAAATATCATCCCGAAATAGTAGTCTAATTGCATATGAGGGTGAAGTGAGTAAATTTTGTGGGGCTCACTATGATATATGTGTCTTATCTATCCTGTTCATCTGTTTTTCCAAATCATTTTAAGGCACGATACTGTAGACATCCAGCCTGAGTTGATAAGCTGATTAAGTTTGAACCAATGGATGATCAATCAAAATCCTAATCCTAAAACCTAAACTTGACCCAACTTAACCCTGTTGACCCAGCTAATCTAAGTCTTAAACCCCAAACCATAGAATCTTGGGTCAACTTGATGAGTTAAATCACCGAGTCAGCTCATCCAGTCAGTCTACCTAGTCTAGCAACTCAATCAACTCACCTAGTTAAACCCAACTCAAAATCAAGCCCAAACCATATCCCAAAATCAAGTCCAATTTGAGTACAATGCACAATAGTAATACGGCATCCTTCACAACAGAGCCTCCACACGAGTGGAGGAGGTAACCTGTTGAGGGAGGATGTCAATATGTAAACCGGTGGTATCCTGGGTACCGCCAGCCATGTGGCATGCCTCCTCTTCAGGCGGGTACCCCTCAAGCATCTGGAATGCCTCTTTTATAGCCCCCAAGTGTGTGGTCAATGTGTATTTACTCCGATGCCCTTCTCTAAACCAAAATTTACTCTTTTACCACCCCATCCAACCCATGAGATAATGCTATTTAAAAATCTCAAATCCAAACCATCCAACCATACTTTGCCCTTGGACTTTACAAGAATTATAAAAAAAAAAATCAGGCTTGGAGGCTATAAATAGCCTCCTACCATTCCCATTTCAATCATCCACTAATCCTCAAGAAAAAAAATGTGAAACATTTAGTAAGGAACCAAAAATCCTATGAATTCTCACTCATTCAGAAGCCTCTAGCCCCTTAGTCATGTAGCCGTCTCATCCCTCCACCAGGGAGAGTGAGAGTGAGAGAGAGTCTAACCTTGGTCTAGTTTACCCTAGCTAGAGCCCAAGCTTCCTAAGACTCTTAATCCTGATCCAAGCCACTAGATCTAGCCTTGCGATATTATCGTCCATTCAACCCTTCAGTCTTCAATTAGCTTCGTCTAATTTCAAGCATTAGCATTGTGCAACACTCACTCTCTTCTCAACCCACTTGCTCCTCGGACACACCATCACTGCATTGCATTACGTCATTTTTCCGTATCTAATTAGCTCGGGTGTACGCTCCATGGCTTGCCGATATAATCAAATCCTACCCACGAGAAATACAGCCCGTTAGCATTCATTTTGTCATAAGCATCAATACAATATCAAACATTCTTAACACTCAGTACTCGGTCAATTAGAATGTTGCTCTGCAGTTTGTTAGCACAGTTAGATCTTGCCAATCAAAAATTCAAACTGATTAGCAATTGCCATCCTTGCATTTATTACATTTCATCTTTTGTGTGTGAAAACTAATCATATTCCTCAAAAAGTAGTCAGATCTTGTGAAGTATAGGCCAAACGTTCATACGAATAGAGTGGGTGCCTAACACCTTCCCTCTTTGGAATCGTGGTCCTTTAGTCAGAATGTCTGAACGCAACCTCAACACTCATCTTAAAGCTAAATATAATTGGATTCTTAGTTTTAAGCACTTCTATAGGGTCTAACCGATTATCGATTCAAAAAAATTGGTTAGTAGCAACTGTGGTTAAACATAATATTCTCTTAATCACAACCCCAAAAGCCCTTGAGAGAGATAATCCTTCGGAAGCGAGTGGATTCCATCCGGAATCCAACATCCACATATACTAGAATTGAAGCATATCGGACCACACCACAAGAAACTGTTGGAATTGAACACCGAACACCTACCATTGAAAACTTCTTGAGGGACATAGAAGTTTTGGGTCAAGCTGATATTTGTGTTTTCTCCCAATCCATGTTTATGTGACCTTATGAATAGGTTGGATGACATATAAACATCACTGTGGACCTTAAGGAAGGTTTCAACGGTGGACACTGTTATCCCCACTGTTTCCATTCCAATGGTATGGTCCACTTGAGCCTTTAATATGTTTCAATTATAAGACACATATATCATGCGTGGGCCTGTAACACCCCGAAAATCGATACCTGAGCACATAGACTTTGATCCCGAGTTTCCGGGTGTTAACTTAATAAAATTCACATGTGTCCCAATTCAAATTCACATTTATTTCATACATAAATAATCAGAGTAACACATTTCAATTTAGCGGAAACAAAGTGAGGTAGAGATAGCAAGATCCAACAATATAGGGCTAACACGTAGAAGTTACAGTTTCAAAAGTGGCGATCACCCATGTGAGAATTATACAAATTACAACAATTACAATAGGAACATAAGAACAACTACCAAGCGGGAAGAAGCTAGGGATCTGCTCACCGACTGGTCAAAATAAGAGGCGTCAGATGCTAACATAGTGAAGAAATATCCCCAAGATTGTTACTTGGTACATTTTAGGGAATAAAAAGTTAATAACAAATACATATTTATACATATAATGCACTTAAGCATGTTACATTTAATGCATAGATACTATGTAGTCACATATGTTATCAATACAACCAGCACAAGTAATGATGACATAGAAATAAACAGTTTCCTAATCTAGTTGGTAAATAAATTAATGTTATGATGAAACGATGCATGCTTCTCACAGGCGACTTCCACGCCTATTTCGCAAATATCAACACTCCTTCACAAGCGACTCCAACGCCAAATCGCAACCTATCGTAGGATATGCATGATTAGCCAAGTGATTGTTAGTCCCAATTCATAAAGCAAGTTGGTGAAGCTAGGATACCGTCATTATATCACGAGTCATTATCCGGATCACTTGGTTCGCTGCGGCATGTGGCGGCTCCTCACCGGTGTCCCTTGATCCAAATTAAGGCATTAACAAGGTACAAGTCATCACTCAATACTGAGTATGAATCATGAATTCAAAGGTGTGGGCTTGTCACTCAAAACTAAATCAATACAAATGAGAGGGCCCGTCACCCAATTCTATTCACGCCCGGTCGTTCGAATGGTACTCTAACATGAAGCCATCGGCTGGGTAATTTGATGGGGGTCATTCGAACAATATTCTATTACCTCTATCAGTACTCAATGGTCACTATGACAAGGCTTGTCACCCCAGCATAGGCCGACAGCTCGAACATGGTGTCCCATACCATCATGCCCGGCTCATGAGTCTTTGGAGATCGTAATGCACTAATGGTTATGAGTAGACTAAATGAATGATAATGGTGGTATCCAAGATTCTATTGAATGTCATACAATCACCAAGCACAAAAATGATCGAGTTTGCATTAGACTGATGCCATCAACTACAGCAGACCCCAAGAAAACCGACATTGGGTGCAAAGCATCTCGTGTAGATCAAACTACTGTCGATCATCTGTGTTCAACTCTAATAAGCCGTATAAGCCTGGGATAGCCTCCCTAAAGTGGGTTATCCATATATTTAGATAATTCGCAAAGCTCGATCCACCGCAACAACACAATTCAATCAAATTAGCATTTGTAAGCATTCAACATCGAAATATTCTAATATTAAGAGTTTCATATTGTTCAAGCATTTCATCGAGCATTTTATCAATCAAATAGCAAACAAATACATTTAATTATTCTAAAATGTCAAGTAGAAGCTTGGGGGTAGATTTTCACCATAGAGTCAAAATCTTCGACTTGGATGCAACCATTGCGTAGGGAATTTGGGAAAAATGCTCAAAACCTAAATTAAAGTATAAGAATATCGTTAATGAAGTGGATTTAGTCTTAGTTAAATATTAAACAATGAATTACGGCGTAATTAATTTGATTGGAATGATCTCTCAATTCAGTTTGACGAAACGGGACTCTAAATCGAAGCACAACCGAAATCCTAACGGAATCAAGCTCGATTATGGTTCCCACAAGAGTATGGACTGCTCCGATCAATAAATGTGACTTAAAACCCTAACATTAGGGTTTGTAAGAATCGATGAAAACAAAAGGGGGTTTCTAACCTTAATGGCTCAAAATGTGAGAAATGAAATAAATATATGGAAAGACATGTGGGAAACCTCTTACTTAGTAAGGGAATAGAGAATCCAACTCAAAATCTTTGGATTTCATCCCTGGAAGACATGAGACCGGGCATAAAGACGAGATCTTCTAAGATTCGACGAGCACGGGGATTGGACGGTGCGACTTTCTCTTTCTCTCCTTGGCTTTGTAAAATTTCTTATGGGGAGAGGGAGAGTGCAAACGAGGTTCTTTTATATAACCAAATTGATGAACATGACTCCAATGGCCCTTTATTCATTATATTAACCCTGGAGGGGGTTGTTTTCAACCAATGGGACCCACTGAGAGGTGTACGGGTCAATCTAAGCCACGGGATAGGTGTCCCATTAGGCAATCTATGTTTGGACGCAAACATCTGATGATCGGACATGCCGATCAACCGGAAAGGGCCTAACCCAGATCAACTGTCACTGAGCGTCAATCGGGTCTGCGATTATGCGGATTTGTGTAGGACATTAATATAAGTTGTTGCCCTAAATTTGGTCACAATCTAACGGTCCAAAAGCCACAATTTTGCAAAAGAGTAGAGAGCCCAATTCACTTAAATTTCTGGTTTCTGCGTAGGGCATTTGCACATCCCATGCACCCGCCCTTCGGCCCAAGTTAAGCAGTTCTAGACACTATTCCGGCTCAACATCTGGGATGGATGTCAAGCCCGATAAGACGATCGTTATTATATAGTTTCGAGTCTAACAGGCCACTCACGTACGATTTGTATCTAATCTGGTGAATGTGGACATTTTCGGGATGACTGTCTATTTGCAATTAGCGGAAACGGTGATTCGACTCTAATCATCATAATCGAGAACCCTAATTTAACTATATCAGAAACTATCCAAATTTGTAAAATGTACTAAAAATATAAAATATTAATTTAATCATATGGGATGATTCCTAGTATGATTAGAAGCAATTCTTAAGAAGACATTAAATATAAAAACTCTAAGATGGAAAAGATATGGGTCGTCCATCGGCTACATGAAGTTGAAGAAATTTTTCAGTTTCAATAAGTCTATTGCTTGTAATGTTTTTGATAATTTTAGTATGAACATTATTTTTAAAATTTTTATATTAGTTTATCATTGAGTCTAATTTATCTACACCAAATTTCATCTCATTTTGAGTTCTATAAAAATTCTAAAAATTATGGGACTACCAGTTGCCTGAAACCAATGATTTTGGTACAGTTTCCAAAATATCATAAACTTAACATATTTCAAGTTATTTATTTATTTATTTATTTTTTCATGAAACTAGACTCATCAAGCTTCAATATAGCTTTTGAATCATTTCAATCGGAGTTGTAGAAAAATAGATATGAATTTTTAAAATTAGTATACTGAAATTATCAAAATCCGAACGTATAGAATATTGTTAAACAAAGTTACTCTGGAACCGAACCCTATTGTCCAAATTTGATCGGTTGCTCGATGTTTACTTGGTACAA
This sequence comes from Magnolia officinalis, assembly GCA_021015155.1. NCBI lineage: Eukaryota > Viridiplantae > Streptophyta > Magnoliopsida > Magnoliales > Magnoliaceae > Magnolia > Magnolia officinalis. The sequence goes on along the minus strand of JAJHSJ010000005.1, from coordinate 19,919,825 downwards.
CCGAGCATTGCTACCTCAGTTAGCCGAGTTTGCTCGGTGCAGCCGAATTCCACTCGGTTCAACTGAACCTACCTATGTTCTTCAAAATTTTCAAATTTCACCCATTTGGGCAATTTAGATGAATCCAAAGTCATTTCTTTTAGTCCCAAACAGGTGTGAGTACACACATGGACATGTACTCAAGTCCATTAAAAAAAAATAAAAAATGCATAAGTACATCCAGTTTTCAAGTTAGCCAAAAATTCGGGGCGTTACAGGCCCCACAGGATTTTCTAAGTACATTATACCCTGCTAAGTAACTCAGCAGGCAATCCGCGGCGTGACCGACCAGAGTTTTTGGATTGGCTAATTTTTTATATCTTAATTCATCCTGGTGGGTTACACCTAACAGGTTTGATTAAAGATAAACCATGGTAGCTCCGTACACAAACCTATAGTTGGCATCCCATCCTCCTCTGTTCCCTGTGTTGTGTGTTGTGGCTCAACTAACTTACGGATCTGGCTGATATTTTTCGCCATGGCCTACGATGGAGGATAGAACCAGATGGACGGAATGGATGCTACGGATACAACATGTTGGGACCCACAGGGCTTGGGTGTTTTAACCCTGGCATGAAATAGGTGTCACAAGAGGATTCCGGCTCTACAGGATTCCCACTGCTTAGATCATGTCTGAAGTAGAAGAGACGGCCGTACATGGCCAATCTGTGTTGGGCCTGTCTCCTAAACAATTTTTAAACTGATCTATGCCAGAGCTGCCTGACAGCGATTTGAGTTCACTAGTTCCAAGAGCTGACGGATTTCCTGCTAAAGCCTTTATTATGGGGCGCCCGCCTTTATGTTTGTAAGAAATACACACCGTACGTCCCTTATGAGAGATCATTTTACGTCATGCAACAAAAAATGAGATGAATCCAAAATTCAAGTGGGCATATGAGAGGTAAAGCCATGAATCCAAAATTCAAGTGGGCCATATGAGAGGTAAAGCCGAGTTTTATGTCATTAAAACCTCCCCCTTGATGTTTATATGCCATCTAAACCCTTTATATGGTCACTTCCACTGAGATGATGAAGTGAAAAAACCTAAAACTCTGCCTGATATGAAACTGTACGGGGATACGAATGTTTCAAACGGTAGTCATTAAATAAACATTGTTTCCTCCCATGTGCCCACTTGAGTTTTAGATTCACCTCATTGTTGGTGCCATTTCCTAAAATGATCTCTTCAAACGGATGCACGGTGTGGATTTATCATCAACATCACGGTGGCCCACTGAGCATCCGAGTGCGGTAACTTGCCCATAGCCTTACCCATAAAGTTCCTGCGCTCCTAACCTTAGTGGCAACTTGATGTTGGTTAGATTGATGTTTGTTTGTTAGAACCCACTCCGTCCATCCTTTTTTTTAATGTCATTTTAGAAGTGAGCAGAATCAAAGACCCAAGTGGGCTGCACTAAAAGGAAAAGATGGGTAAGGAAATTCCTACGGTTGAAACATACCTGCTGTTTAGAACTTTAAATGCTTGATTCAAAACATCTGTGGCCTCATAAATATTTCAACGGTAGACGTTCAATCCCCACGTTTTCAACCCACTTGATTGTTGGATTGCAGTCACCTTTGGTCTAAGGTCTTAAAATGAGCTAAAAAAACGGATGAGAATAACAGGGTGGATTTCTCAATAACTCCTTGCAAAAGGCTTTAGTTGGAAATCCGGGCCCCTTGGAAGACCACCAAACGAGAAAAGCGTTCAGACCACATGTTTGCTAGTCGACAGGCATCCACTCCTCGAGCACATTTGGGGACCGTAAGGAATATCTTAGGTAGTAAAAGGTGAGCCCCACGGTGCTCTTGTCCTGACACATAAATAACAGCGGTACACTCGTCACCTGACTTTCTAACGAAAAGATGGACGGTTTAAAAAGCACTTTATCTTTTGTCCACAGTCAGTTCACATTGTGTGGATGGCCTTCGTCCTGGACATGTTCGTGGTGGACCCATCAGATGAATGTCCAAGATTTGTACTAGTATTCCACGAGCGTGCCGCGAATCGCCTCATCAATTTTTCCTCCCGCGCATAGCTTTGCCTTCGCAATGCTTCTAGAATAAGGGCATGTTTGGTTCCGCTGGATTCGGAATCCCTTGAAATCCACCTATCGTGTTTGGCACCTATGATTCAAATCAACTTTAATCCAAAAGTACCTATGCATAAGGGGGTCTTTTGGCATCGTGGATTGGAGGGGATTTGAGGGGGTTTTAAATCCCCTAGTTGTTTGGCAACATAAAGTAATTAGGTGTTTCAAATCCATAGGTTTCCAATCCCCCTTTCAGGGGGTCTGTAATCCAATGTGAGAGTTTGGATTACACCTAAAATCATTTCAATAGTTGCAGGTGTAACATGTGTGTCACTGTATACTATTATTCTATTAGGCACATGGCCCACTAATGATGATCAACACCGTCCAAACATTGTCCATGTAAATCAGCACCGTCCAATATTGTCCATGTAAATCAACGATTAAAAATTGTTGGTTAGTCACTCAAACATATCTTGTGCTTGTGGCTCATCCGATACTGAGAATTTCATCATTTTCGGCAAAACATATATTTCAGCGGGCTTATCACAACTATTGTGTCAAAAATTATATATCTCACTAATTAGAGATATTAAAGTTGATTTAGTAATTAAATTCAAACCCCCGTAAATATACCATGGATAGGTACTTTTGAATTGAATTTGATTCACACTCCAAGGTGCCAAACACACTAGGAGGATTGCAAATCTAGGGGGTTTCTAATCCTATGGGTTCCAAATCCACGCTCTAAAACAGCCCCTAAGTATTTTTATAATTAGTGAACGTATGTAATATTTGACACAATTGTTATAATAAGCCTGCTGAAATATATATTGTGTCAAAAGTTGATGAATTTACAAGTCTAAATGAGCCACAAGTACAAGATCACGTAGACAATGATTTTTTTATGCTAGATTTACATGGACAATGTTTGGACGGTGCTGATCATTATATTAAAATAATTATAATGATGCAATTGATAATCTAATTATTTTGGGTATCATTAGTGGATCATGTGTCCAATAAATTAATAGTCTAGTGACACACATATTACACATATAACTAGAGATTTTATATGTAATCCAAACTTTAATGGTGAATTTGAAACTCCCTTGAATTGAAGCCCCTACCAAACAACATGGGATTTGAGATCCCGAATCCATGTTGCCAACCCACCCCTAAGGTCGTTCTAACAGTGCATGTGCCCCACAGTGGTGTGTGAACGACATCCACTCCATCCATCATGTGCGTCCCCACGTTTTCTCCCTGTTTGCCATAAATCAGACTGATTTAAAACAAAGGTGGGCCACACTGTATATAAACATGCCTAAAATTGTGGCCCACCTGGTTTTGTCATGGCCTGATTTTCGGATGCCTATTCATGTTGATGGGATCATCTCACCTTACGATCGGAGTAGATTTGGCCCTACATCACGGTGGCTTCGCACTCAACGGTGAAGATGGGACGAACGGGGGGTATTTTCATAATTTCAGACAAGTCAGAGCTTATGATAGTATACTGGTGTGTTAGTTTTACATGGCTTTAAAAAAAAGCAGTTAATCTATGACGTACACAGGGCATGGTTGAACGAAAATCCAGACCGTCCAAATCAATGACCCAAATATGGATGGATCATAATCTCAAAAAGGTATTATGAAGATAATATTAACTATCTGATTTTTCCTTTCCAATCCGGACCGCTAACTGCTTTACTCTTAACCGTCCATTTCATACCCATTAATCGGATATTAAGATTCCTTGATTTGAGGTACATGCTTCATTAGACCCACAATTTGTATGGTCTAGATTGCTTTACATCAGCGCCGTATCATTTTAGAGTAATGAACAAAAAATAAGATAGATGATACTCTCAAGTGGACCACACCACAGGAAGCAGCGGTGCTAAGGATGCCCACCATTGAAACCTTTTTTTAGGGTCTACGGTGTAGTTTATTTGCAATCCAACCAGTTGATATGGTCGCATGCATGCATGTGGATGAAGTGAAAAAACAAATATCATCTTGATACAAAACTTCCATGGCCTTAAGAATTTTTCAACGGTATAGTAATTTAATCACAACTTTGCGGTCCATTTGAGTCTTAGATATTTTTTTATTTTTAGATTAATGATATAAAATAATATTTAAAAATGGAGGAGGGTGTGAGTAAAATTTATACATGACGTTGGCCCGTCAGTGACCTCAGAGCCTCCGCTTGTCCCGAGCTACACTGAAAAGTCCGGGGCGCGTATTTCCTGCCAAAGCCTACGAAGTTACTGGACGGAAACTTAGGTGGGCCCACCGTAATGTTTTTGATAAATCTATTTTATCCATTTATTTTTTAAGGTCATTTTAGGATATGGGCCAAAACTGAACCTGAAACCTGATCCAAGACTTATAAGTGATCTGAAAACTAAAGTATTAAACGTCCAAGGTTGAAATATTCGTGGCAAAATAAATTTCGAATCAAGATAATATTTGTTTTCGCGGTTCATCCTAAGTAGGAATGGCGATATGAACAGCAGGGATGGCATGTAAACATCACTGTCTAGCCTAGGGGGTTTCAACGGTTGAAATTTTCCTAACCACCTTTTCCATTTGTGCAGCCTACTTAGCGTGGATCCTGTTCAATCTTTGTCTCAAGTCTTAAAATGAGCTTAAAATAATGGATGGCTGGGCTAGATTTTTCACAAACATTACGTTTGGCCCCTGCCTATGTTTCCAGAGTGCAAGAGATTCCCCTGATCTGAACCGAAAAAATGAGCACCATAGATGTTTACTCTTTATGTGTTTGTTTTCCAAACGGCCAAAAACTTATGTTACGAAAGTAGATTTTGCAGGTACGGAAAGAGGGTTTTGGATAAAAATACTCATGGTTTTCAGGTAAAAGCAGTTGAAAAATTAGGGGTATTTTGTCTTTATTGGGTTGTCCGTATGGGTAAAGGTCTAGATTGGTAAGGTAGGTTTTGTTCGGGTCGAAAAAGGAATGTGGATAGAAGGTTGTGTCTACAGTAAAAAATTGCCCGAACCGAAAAAAGAGAAATTTACCACTGTACGACCCATTTATGGCTCATTTACCTTTTTAAGCCCACTTCTTTTTACCTCACCAGAATAAGCCTCAGCTGTACGGACGACTTACCAAAGGTCAAAAATGCCCCTGCTTTTTTCCTTCAACAGATCGGCTGGTGCTCGAAGACGAGCACTGACGCTCCTCGAACTCTGAGTTGTACAAACGATACAAAAGAGATCAAAGTTACGTGGCCCCACAATTATGTATTTATTATATCCACAACGTTCATCCATATTTCGAGATCATTTCGGAGCATTATCAAAAAAAAAAAAAAAAATCATATCCAAAGATCAACTAGACCACACCACAAAGACCAGCGGAAAATTGATTTTAACCGTTGAAACTTTTGTAGGGCCCATCATAACATTTATTTTCCATCCAATCTATTCATAAGGTCGCAAAGACCTGGATGAAGAGGAAAAACAAATTTCATAATGATCCAAAACTTCTGTGACCCCTAAAAGGGTTTCAATGGTAGACGTTCGATCCTCCATCGCCCTTTACAGTGTGGTCCACTTGATAGCTAGATCTGTCTTATTTTTCGTCTTAAGTCTTAATATGAGTTCGCCAAATAGATGGACGGTTTAGATATAACACATACCTCATAATGGGATCTACAAAATTGGTGGGGATTACAACAGGTTAAAAAAAAAAAAAAAAAAAAAAACCAGCGAGTTGGGGTCAACCGGGTCAGAGCTGGGCCTATCGCTACGGATTATAACCGTAGCCATAACCGTAGTGCTATGCACTTTTTTCTCTTTTTATTTTTAAATTTTTTTTATTTTTATTTTTTTACATGGAGAAATTTATTCTACCTACATTTTTCTCTAATACATATATATACATATATAAAAAAAAAATTATTTTTTTTTCCATTTCTTTCTTTATTCATTTAACAAGAATAGCTTCTAAACCAAAATTAGTTACTTGACATACCACATATAATTTTGGGGTAAGAGAAGCTACTTTAGCCAACCAACCTGGTTATTTTCCAAGATTCTATCAGGTCGATGGTCGAAAATCCATTTCATTCACTTCGCGGTCAATTTCATTCACTTCGCGGTCAACTCAATTCATTTCACGGTCAATTCCCTTTACTTCATGGAATTTCAATTCCCTTTACTTCACGGTGAATTCCATGCATTTCGCGATCAATTCCCCTCACTTCATAGTCAATTCCATGCATTTCACGGTCAATTCCTTCACTTTACGATCATTTCCATACATTTTATGGTCAATTCCAGTGATTTCACTTCACTTCACGGTCATTTCCATGCATTTCACGATCAATTCCCTTCACTTCACGGTCATTTTTATGCATTTTACGGTCAATTTCGTGATTCTGCTTCACTTAACGGTCATTTCCATGCATTTCACGGTCAATTCCCTTCACTTCACAGTCATTTCCATGCATTTCACGGTCAACTCCCTTCACTTCACGGTCATTTCCATGCATTTCACAGCCAATTCAGGCAATTCTGCTTCACTTCATGGTCATTTTCATGCATTTCATGGTCAATTCTGGCGATTCTGCTTCACTTCACAGTCATTTCCATGCATTTCACGGTCAATTTCCTTCACTTCGCAGTCATTTCCATGCATTCCACGGTCAATTTCCCTCACTTTATGGTCATTTCCATGCATTTCGCAGTCAATTCTGGCGATTCTGCTTCACTTCACGGTCATTTCCTGCATTTCACGGTCATTTCCCTTCACTTCATGGTCAATTCCATGCATTTCACAGTCAATTCCCTTCACTTCACGGTCATTTCCATGCATTTCACGATCAATTCCGGCGATTCCGCTTCACTTCATGGTCATTTCCATGCATTTCATGGTCAATTCCCTTTACGGTCATTTCCATGCATTTCACGGTCAATTCCAGCGATTCCGCTTCACTTCACAGTCATTTCCATGAATTTCATGGTCATTCCCTTCACTTCACGATCATTTCCATGAATTTCATGGTCATTCCCTTCACTTCACGGTCATTTGCATGCATTTCATATGACCATAAAGCTAGAGGCAAATCAAAGTAATGTCCATTGGGCATTCCCGAGCCTCAATTGTACCAGCTGACTTGAAAAACTTCTCCCATCGCATCATTAACTGGTGTAGGATTAAAGATCAGGTCCAAGATTCGAGTCAAACATCGACCTTCCCTCTCTTCTCAGGGTGAGGCAAGGAATTCAATCAAATGTTTGTTGTTCAATATCTCGACTGCTCAAGAAGTTGAACTAGCTACTCCGCCTATTACGTAAGGGCCCGGAGTTTATTCTAGGGGAAGGGCAGAGCCTCATCGTGAAATGCATGGAAATGACCGTGAAGTGAAGGGAATTGACTGTGAAATGCATGGAAATTACCATGAAGTGAAGGGAATGGATCGTGAAATGCATGGAAATGACCGTGAATTGAAGCGGAATCGCCAAAATTGACTATGAAATGCATGAAAATGACCGTGAAGTGAAGGGAATTGACCGTGAAATGCATAGAAATGACCGTGAAGTGAAGCGGAATCGTTGGAATTGACCGTGAAATGCATGGAAATGACCATGAAGTGAAGCGGGATTGCCAGAATTGACCGTGAAATGCATGGAAATGACCGTGAACTGAAGGGAATTAACCGTGAAATACATGGAAATGACCATGAAGTGAAAGGAATTAACCGTGAAATGCATGGAATTGACCATGAAGTGAAGGGAATTGATCGCGAAATGCATGAAATTCACCATGAAGTGAAGGGAATTGACCGTGAAATGAATTGAGTTGACCGCGAAGTGAATGAAATTGACCACAAAGTGAATGAAATGAATGAAATTGACCGCGAACTGATTGAAATTGACCACAAAGTGAATGAAATGGATTTTCGACCATCGACCTGATGGAATCTTGGAAAATAACCAGGTTGGTTGGCTAAAGTAGCTTCTCCTACCCCAAAATCATATGTGGTACGTCAAGTAACTAATTTTGGTTTAGAAGATATTCTTGTTAAATGAATAAAGAAAGAAATGAAAAAAATGAGAGATTTTTTATATATATATATGCATATATATACATATTTATATAAATATGTATTAGAGAAAAATGTAGGTAGATTAAAGTTCTCCATGTATATATATATATAATTTTTTAAAATAGTGCAGTTATGGCTACGGTTATAATCCGTAGCCACAGGCCAACTCGCTGGCTTCTAATTCTTTTTTCCGGGTTGTAATCCCCACCGATTTTTTTAGGTTCGATTATGAGGTATGTGTTATATCCAAACCGTCCATCTATTTGGCGAACTCGTATTAAGGCTTGAAATGAAAAATAAGACAGATCTAGTTATCAAGTGGACCACACTGTAAAAGGCAGTGGAGGATCGAACATCTACCATTGAAACCCTTTTAGGGGTCACAGAAGTTTTGTATCATTACGAAATTTGTTTTTCCTCTTCATCCAGGTCTTTGTGACCTTATAAATAGATTGGATGGAAAATAAATGTTATGGTGGGCCCTACAAAATTTTTAATGGTGAAAATCAATTTTCCCTCTCCTCTTTGTGGTGTGGTCCAATTGATCTTTGGATATGATTTTTTTTTTTTTTGGGATAATGCTCCAAAATTATCTCAAAATATGGATGAACGTTGTGGATATAATAAATAGATAACTGTGGGGCATGTAACTTTAATCTCTTTTGAACCGTTCGTACAACTCGGAGTTCGAGGAGCGTCAGCGCTCGTCTTAGAGCACCAGTTGATCTGCTTGAAGGAAAAAGCAGGGGCATTTTCAACCTTTGGCAAGTCATCTGCATAGATGGGGCTTATTCTGGTGAGGTAAAAAGAAGTGGGCTTAAAAAGGTAAATGGCCATAAATGGGTCGTACAATACAGTGGTAAATTTCTCCCGAAAAAAGAGAAATTTACAACTGTGGACCCCACCTTTTATCCAACGGTTTTTTTGAAGCAATACAAACTTAGAATACGCACTTGGACCTCCTCGTACGGACTCAGAATTTCAGGACAAAATACCCCTCCTTTCACGGCTGTGGCTTTTCCTCTCCCATTTTCACTACTTGCTTTTTTCCTCTCCCATTTCCACTGCTTGCTTTTCCTCTCCCTTTCCACTGTTTCTTTCACTGTCGTTGCTTTCACCCCCTTTTGCTCACTGTGTTTCCAGTAGAAATACCCCAAAAAATCCTTTTTGTAGGCCCCCCATCAATCGCATTTTGTCTTCTTCTCAAAATGGTCGGTCCAGAGAAGAAAGCACGCAGCAAAGGTATATTTTAAACTCAGTTGGCCCCACATTAAATGTATGCAGTTCCTTTTTTTATTTTTTTACTAGAGGAAAAGGTTGTATACGATCGAGCTCATGGGAACTCCCCATGAGGTCTAGCTGTGTAGGCCCCACCATGATGTATGTCGAACATCAACATCGTGAACTTGATGGGTCCCCTTTCAATTATGGGATAATAGAAAAATTAGTCGTATACGGAACTCAGGTGGGCCATATTTCAATTTGCCCCGCTGTTTTTCTAGTTTGCCCCGCTGATATTTCAGTTTGTCTCGCTATTTTTCTAGTTTGCCCCGCTGATATTTCAGTTTGCCTCGCTGATATTTCAGTTTACCTTGCTGTTTTTCTAGTTTGCCCCACTGATATTTCAGTGCCTCGCTGTTTTTCTAGTTTGTCCCGCTGATATTTCAACTTGCCTCGCTGTTTTTCTAGTTTTTTCCGCTGATATTTCAATTTGCCTCGCTGTTTTTCTAGTTTGCCCCGCTGATATTTTAGTTTGCCTTGCTGTTTTTCTAGTTTGCCCCACTGATATTTCAGTTTGCCTCGCTGTTTTTCTAGTTTGCCCAGCTGATATTTCAGCTTAACCCGCTGTTTTTCTAGTTTGCTCCGCTCATTTTCATGTTTCTCTCGCTGATTTTATAGTTTGCCCCGCTGATTTCCTAGTTTGCCCCGCTGTTTTTCTAGTTTGCCCCGCTAATAATTCAGTTTGCCTCGCTGTTTTTCTAGTTTGCCCCGCATATATCAGTTTGCCCCGCTCATATTTCATTTTCTCTAATTTGCTTCATTGCTTTACATTTTTCATCAACCGTATGATTGTGAGTTCATAATGGTTTTCTACCTATTCAAATAAACATGAAAAGGATGAGGCCAGCAGTAAAACTTGGAGAGGAATGATATGATCGTTGACAAGATAATATGAAATTTACTCTCGGGTCTTGATTTTATTCAACTGTGACGCATGAAAATCAAAGCCAACAGCAAAACTTGAAGGCTAATTGAAGGTTCGTGATCATCCTATTTGTATTTTTGCGGGCGTGGATCATCCATAACGGAGCCCACCTGGCTAACATTCTATATCATAAGACCATAACCTTCATTGGTACGAGCTCAAGACCCAAGGAAATTGCTTTGAAAAAGATTTTGCATGTAGTAGTGCAGACCTAAAAGATTGAATCGTGATCTAAAACTGTTTATTGTCCATGTTACAACCTGTATAACTACAAATATCATAAACAAACAGTAAAATCCATTTCCCAACAGGATGCATGCATGAGAATGCATATTGGTGTCAATAGAGTGTTAGAATGTTAAATGGTCATAGGGTTGGTCTTTTTGCCTTTTAACTAAATTCATAGTTAGGATGACCATTAAATACAATCAATTATATAGTAAGATCTTAATGGACCATCACATATTCTATAGTTCTTCCTCTCAATTTGTCTTCTTCTTCTTCTTCTCTTTTTTTTTTCCCTTTTAAAAAAAAATGCATATGCACAAAGAGTTTCTGTAAAACAGATGGATCAAGAAGAGAACATGATTCCAGTGCTACAATACAACCCATAGTTTATTAGTGAAATTAAAAACAAGAAAAAAAAAACATTTGAAAAAAGGAAAACTCTTTTGGGACACCTCCATAGTAGGTGATTAGGAAAATTAAAGTCTTATTTAGGTACATTTTCCTTGGCTAGTTGCTAAAAAATACAAGCAATAAAAACAAGGATGAAATTTATTCACCCTCGTATCGATCCCTAGTGCTACAATATAACTTCAACTTCTCCAACCTAATAAAATTTCAGATACTTGCAAAAAGGATGGAATTTATTCATCTTCGTATCGATCCCTAGTGGGGATGGCTAGCATGGAGGGTGTTTACTGACACGGGTGTGTACAATAAGCTAACCGAAACAAAAAAAAATAAAAAACAAAAAACTACAGAAAATAAAATTACAAATATGTATGTAACGTCGATTATATCGACATATCATAGATGTCATCGTCGTAAGTTATCGATATGATCGACATATCATCGATATAATCGACATAAGTCATCGATTATATGGACAATGTGTCGATAATATCGAAATTGGGTTGACATTTGTCCAGCAAGCATCGATGAATTTTCATATAATGTCGATATATCGACAATTTATCGATAAATTGTCGATATATCGACAGGTTGTCGATATCATCGAAACTGGCTGACATTTGTGTAGCAACCATCGATGAATTCTCATATAATGTCGATATATCGACATTATATCGATATATCGATATATTGATATATTGACAGGTCATCGATATCATCGAATTATGGCTATTAGTGTCCAGCAACTAAGCTCCCAAATTCCATATTTTGTCGATATATCGACAAGTTATCGATCACATCGACGACATATCGATAATACATACGTAAGCATCGACCATGTATGTAAAGTCGATTAGATCGACATATCATCGATCTAATCATCGTAAGTGATCGATATAATCGACATATCATCGATATAATCGACGTAAGTCATCGATTATATCGACAATTTGTCGATAATATCGAAATTGGAATACAATTATCTAGCAAGCGTTGATGACTTTTTATGTAATGTTGATATATCGATAATTTGTCAATATATCGGTCTATCAATATATCGATAGGTTGTCGATATCATCGATGACACCTTCAAACTACATTAACTGCTTTCACCTACCAATCTTTATTACCCTTCATATCGATTTTAGCTTCTTTATTCAAGTTGAAAACGAAAATAGAGTTGTTGAAGTAGAAATGATTTATTTGACGAGCTCGTATTAAGGCTTGAGACGAAAAATAAGACAAATCTAGCTATCATCCAGATCCATAGCTCAACTAGCAGATTGAGTGGAAATACCTCGTTTCAACACTTGAGGTCTTGGTATCGATCCCAAGAGCGGGGCAAACATGAAAAAGAGCGGGGCAAACATGAAAAAGAGCGGAGGAAACATGAAAAACAGCAGGGGAAACATGAAAAACAGCGGGGGAAACATGAAAAATAGCGGGGGAAACTAGAAAAACAGCGGGGGAAACATGAAAAACAATGGGGGAAACATGAAAAACAATGGGGCAAACTAGAAAAACAGCGGGGAAAACATGAAAAACAGTGGGGGAAACATGAAAAACTATGTACATGATTTGAGCCACAGTCCATGATGGGTGTTCAATCATCCCTTTTTCTTATTATATTTTCTTATGTTATGGTTCACCTGATATTTTCGTTTTTTTTTTTATTTGTTAATATAATGTCACACGAGCCACAGTCCATGATTTGAGCCTGCGAAAGGGATGGACGGCGTGGATATAAAACAAATACATCAAGTTAAGCCCCACAGTCACTGATCCACGGACATGAGTGATTCCCTAGATCCACCGAATCCTTGTTCCCATCCCAACATGAATCGTCGTGGTTCAAAATTGGATCGATCAGATGATCCTAACCTTTGATTATTGGGTTTATGGGGCAAGGCCCACCACTCCACACATGCGAAGAAAAGAAAAGAAAAGAGAAAATAGATCATGTCCACCCAAGGCAAAAGGACCCTCTTAGCTCTTAGGTTTCCCTACCGTCGAGTCCTCGATCTGGATGGGTCAATAGGGGAGTTGAGCCGAGTATGTAGTTTTCTTTCGTTCTATTTTTAAATTATTTTTTGATTTTTTTTTTAAAAAAAAACATGGTGAGATATTGTTTCAAACAATAGAAAGAGACAGGCACCAGTCAGTATCGAAAGCAAAAGATGTTCTCTGTGATTGACGCATTTCAGGAGTGGTCCGAATTCGCTGTTTTTCATGTTTCCCCCGCTGTTTTTGTAGTTTGCCCCGCTGTTTTTCATGTTTCCCCCGTTATTTTTCTAGTTTCCTCCGCTGTTTTTCTAGCTTTCCCCGCTGTTTTTCTAGCTTCCCCCACTGTTTTTCAAATTTGCCCCACTGTTTTTCTAGTTTCCCCACTGTTTTTCAAGTTTGCCCCGTAGTTTTTCATGTTTCCCCCACAGTTTTTCATGTTTCCTCCGCTCATACTTCAGTTTGCCCCGCTCTTTTTCATGTTTACCTTGCTCATTTTCATGTTTGCCCCGCTCTTCTTTTTTTTTTTTGTTTATTTATTTATTTTTGCATCAGGTGTGAAGAAGAAAGTTGATAAAGTAATAGTACTTGTGGGGAAAAGAGAAGAGAAAATGACCATAGACCTATGGCTACGGATTATAACTGTAGCCATAGATTGTCGATAATATCGACCAAAGTTCGATAATATCGAAGATGAATGCCAAATTGTCCAGCAACAAAACTCAAAAAATGAATGAATTGTCGATATTATCGACATATGTTCGATAGTATCGAGCATAAGTCATCAATAATATCGAGACATGATCGATAGTATCGATAACTTAAATCAAGTCATTACCGTAGACCTATGGCTACGGATTATAACCGTAGTAATAGGACCATAGCCGGGCATCAACTGCAATAGGAAAAAAACAAAATTTCATATACTCTTACTGACTACAATTATGGCTATGGCTATAATCCGTAGCCATATGTTCCTGGTTTTTTTTTTTTTCTCTATTGTAATCCCCACCGCTTTTTGTGAGTCCCTTTATGACGTATGTGTTATATCCAAACCGTCCATCTATTTGGCGAACTCATATGAAGGCTTGAGACAAAAAATAAGATAGATCTAACTATCAAGTGGACCACACTGTAAAAGGCAGTGGGGAACTGAACGTATACCATTGAAACCCTTTTAGGGGTTACAGAAGTTTTGGATCATTATGAAATTTGTTTTTCCTCTTCATCCAGGTCTTTGTGACCCTATGAATGAACTTAGACGTGGAGGATTTCTCACAAACATCACAGTGGGCACCCAAAAAGTTTTTAATGGTCGACGCTCATTCAACACTGTTTCCTGTGATGTGGTACACTTGAGATTTGGATATACCTCATTTTTGGTCTCATATTATAAAATGATCTGGAAAAATATATGGACGGCATGGATGAAAAGCATACATCATGGTGGGGCCCATAGACCACCCACCGTCCGCCGTTAGCTGGTGGCAAGGGAGTACTCAATCCGTTTCCGTCAAAAGGAGAGGTATTTTCGTCCTAAAATTCTGACTCTGTACGAGGAGGCCTAAGTGTGTATGCTAAGTTTGTATTGCTTCAAAAAACCGCTGAATAAAAGGTGGGGTCCACTGTCGTAAATTTAAATTATCCGAACTCTACACATGCTCCGGACCAAGTGATTGCACAGAAGCGTCCGAATTCATAGCTCGTACCGCGGTTAACTGGGCATTTTTTTCAGTTATCCAAACCGTTGATACATTGTCCTCTCCCATCAATGATTCAAGTACAAAAATATCAATATTTAAAAAAATCCTAAACCGTTTAACAAAGGGCCAACAGAGAAATGGTTTTAAAGGAAACACATCAACGGTTCACGTTCAATCATAAAATCCAAAATATTCTCTAGATATATTCTTTCAATCTTGTTGATATTTTGTGAATGGTCCATCCATCATGAGTGCCATCACATCAACGTCCGGGATCACTTAGTTACGGATAGCACTGGTAAAAGCTGAAATTACTGTACAAACCTTTTCCATCCGAGCATTGTGTATCCCTGCAGCAAATGAGGTATTTCAGTGTTTCACGTGCACTTCCTGCCGGACTATTCCCCCACCTAATCCGATGTCAGCAATTACTCGGCAATTTATCTCGTCTCGCTAAAACTCGAAATATCCGCTCAAGTTATCACAGCATCCAATTTCCAGCGGCTCCGATAAATCGAATGACTCACGCTACGATATTTTAAGATTTCTGTGCATGGAAGGAACATCAATGCATCATACATTGTCTAGGAGTGTAGTTTTTATACTCTGTCTACGTATGAAACTTAATACTCAGGCACGTAGAATAAGTACAGATGTAATATATTAACTCAAATTAAACCACGTAAATTGTATAAAACAGTCTCTAGAAATTAAATACAAAAATTTAGATTGGTAAAACCATCCCAACCTCCGATTCCTGGATACTTGTTGTTTCAAATACGACCATGGAATATTTTCATTAACTGTCCAATAAATGTTTACAAATCTAACATATGGATCATCATATAATAGTAATATTTTGTTATTAAAGAATCTAAATTACTTCCGATAATTTGGACGGTTATTTTGAATTTATTGTACCCCACGTATGCAATTTTTTAGTAATTACAAACTGCCATAGTATGATTGATCACACTCCGCAGATTATCAAAGTATATCTCTACTGACTAACTTTAGAAATAGAAATTGACCGTTACCCTTTCTTTTTCGGGAGAGTTCTAAACTTACCTTCCCAAATTAGACGTTGGACGTACGGACGAACATTTGACGACCAAAATACTCTGCCCTCCTTTCGGAAGCGGATTGGCTGGTGTGCGAAGACGAGCGCTGACGCTCGTGGGCCCACCATGATGTTTGTTCTGTACCCACACCTTTCATTCATTTGGAGATATCATTTTAGGGTAATATCAAAAGAACGTGTTAAATCCAAATCTCCATTACCCCAGCAAAGAAAACGGTGGGACAATGATGCCCACCATTAAAAACTTCTAAAGGCTACAAAGTTTTAGATCAAGCTGATATTCGTGTTTTCCCTTATTTCATGTATTTTTTAACTTTTGAATAGCTTCCAATTCAAATAAACATTAAGGGGCTTAGGATAGTTTCAACGGTGGGAATCACTCTCCCCACTGTTTTCTTTGGTGGGTCCACTACAAATTTTTATTTGTCTCTTTCTTTGATTCATACCCTAAAAATGATATCTAAAAAGAAAAATTTGCGACTGTACGACCCATTTATGGCTTATTTACGAGACCAAGCCCACCTCATTTTCTGTTGTGAGAATATGCCCCAGTTGTACGGACGACTTGCCAAAGGTCGAAAATGCCTCTCACTTTTACCTTCAAGTGGATCAGCAGGTGCTCCAAGACGGACGCAGATTGGCTAGTCCCCCTGACACCAGCCAATGGCTGGTGGTCAGTGCTCTGTGGGACCCACCATGATGTATTTGTTTCATCCATGTCGTCCATATATTTTTACTGATCATTTTACAATATGAAACCAAAAATGAGGTACATCCCAATCTTAATTGGACCACATTACATGAAACAGTGTTGAATGAGCCTCGACCATTAAAAAACATTTTGTAGCCATAAAAGTTTCGGATCAAGATGATTTTTGTTTTTTCCCTTAATCTGGTCCTGTATGACCTAATAAACATATTAGATGTCAAATAAACAGTACAGTGGGCCTTAGGAGGATTTTAATGATGGATATCTAACCACTATTGTTTTAATGTGGTGTGGTCCACCTGAGATTTATGTACCTCTCATTTTTAGGATCAAGCCATAAAATGATCTATAAAAATGGATGAACGGAATGGATGAAACATACACATCATGGTGGGGCCCACAGAGCACCGACCACTAGCCCCGGGGCTGGTGTCAGGGGGAGTAGCCAATCCGTTTCCCTCGAAGAGGGGCGCTGACCCTCCTCGAACTCCGAGTTGTACGAGCGGTTCAAAATATATCAACGTTACGTGGGCCCCACAGTTATGTATTTATTATATCCAAAACATTCATCCATATTTCGAGATCATTTTGGAGCATTATCCAAAAGAAAAAATCATATCCAAAGATCAACTGGACCACACCACAAAGAGCAGCAGACGTTCAATTCCCCACTGCCTTTTAAAGTGTGGTCCATTTGATAGTTAGATCTTTCTTATTTTTCATCTCAAGCTTTAATATGAGCTCGCCAAATAAATGGACGGTTTGGATATAACATAGACCTGATGGGACCAAAAAAAAAAAACAATATTCGAAAAAAAATAAAAATTGCTGTAAAGTTATTTGCTACGGTTAGACTTATCGCTACGGATTATAACCGTAGCCATATATACCCAGTCTGTAGCCAAAAAAGACTAAACCGAGGTGGGCGCGCCGAACTAGTGGCACCCGCGCCACTTGCTGGAGTGTCCGGCGTGGCCACGCTCAGCTGGGGGGACCTATAGCTACGGATTATAACCATAGCCATTGACCGTAGTGCAAATTTTATTTTTTATTTTTTCACATGGAGAACTTTATTCCACCTATAATTTTCTCTAACACATATTTATATATAAGCATATAATTCTTTTTCTCTTTTTTCATTTCTTTCTTTATTCATTTGACAAGAATATCTTCTAAACTAAAATTAGTTACTTGATGTACCCTATGGGTCTGTTTGACCAGGCAAATTGGATGGGATTGGATGGTATTAGAGTGGATTACATGGATTTCAAGGTAATAATAGTTGCGTCATTGGATTGGTGCAAGATCTATGGGATTGCTATACCCCGGGATTCCTATATCGGATCTGTTTAGCACGCCCGGTCAATCCGGGGATTAAACCTTCCAAACCTTTCAATCCCCCGAACCAAACACGTCCCAGGCATTGACTGTGAAATGCTCGAAAATGACTGCGAAGTGAAGGGGTATGACCGTGAAATGCGTCGAAATGACTGTGAATCAACACGGAATATGCGGGAATGACCGTGATATGCATGGAAAATGGAGGTGAAGTGAAGTGATTGGACCGCGAAATACACGGAAGTGACCGTGAGTCAAGACGAGGACCGCGAAATGCGTCGAAATGACCGTGAATCAACACGGAATATGTGGGAATGACCGTGATATGTATGGAAATGGGGGTGAAGTGAAGCGATTGGACTGCGAAATGCACGGAAGTGACCGTGAAGTGAAGACGCGGGACCGCAAAATACGTCGAAATGACCGTGAATCAACACGGAATATGCAGGAATGACCGTGATATACATGAAAATGGAGGTGAAGTGAAGCGATTGGACCACAAAATGCAAGGAAGTGACGGTGAGTGAAGACAAGGGACCACAAAATGCGTTGAAATGACCGTGAATCAACATGGAATATGAGGGAATGACTGTGATATGCATGGAAATGGGGGTGAAGTGAAGCGATTAGACCGCGAAATGCGCTGCAGTGACTGTGAAGTAAAGACGCGGGACCGCGAAATGCGTCGAAATGACCGTGAATCAACACAGAATATGCGGGAATGACTGTGATATGCATGGAAATGGGGGTGAAGTGAAGCGATTAGACCGCGAAATGCACGGAAGTGACCGTGAAGTGAAGACGCGGGACCGCGAAATGCGTCGAAATGACCGTGAATCAACACGGAATATGTGGGAATGACCGTGATATGCATGGAAATGGGGGTGAAGTGAAGCGATTGGACCGCGAAATACACGGAAGTGACCGTGAAGTGAAGACGTGGGACCGCGAAATGCATCGAAATGACCATGAATCAACACGCAATATGCGGGAATGACTGTGATATGCATGAAAATGGAGGTGAAGTGAAGCGATTGGACCGCGAAATGCACGGAAGTGACTTTGAAGTGAAGACGTGGGACCGCGAAATGCGTCGAAATGACGGTGAATCAACACGGAATATGCGAGAATGACCGTGATATGCATGAAAATGGGTCATTCCCGCCTTTTCCGTGTTGATTCGCGGTGAATTCGACGCATTTCGCGGTCACGCGTCTTCACTTCACAGTCACTTCCACGCATTTTGCGGTCCAATTGTGACACTTCACTCCCATTTCCATGCATATCACGGTCATTCCCGCCTTTTTCGTGTTGATTTGTGGTGAATTCGATGCATTTCGGTCCCACCTCTTCACTTCACAGTCACTTCCGTGCATTTTGTGGTCCAATCGTGACACTTCACCCCCATTTCCATGCATATCACGGTCATTCCCGCCTTTTTCGTGTTGATTCGCGGTGATTTCGACGCATTTCGCGGTCCCGCATCTTCACTTCACGGTCACTTCTGCGCATTTCGCGGTCCAATCGCTTCACTTCACTCCCATTTTCATGCATATCACGGTCATTCCCGCATATTTTGTATTGATTCACGGTCATTTCGACGCATTTCGGTCCCATGTCTTCACTTCACGGTCACTTCCTTGCATTTCGCGGTCCAATCACTTCACTTCACCCCCATTTCCATGCATATCACGATCATTCCCTCATATTCCTTGTTGATTCATGGTGATTTCGACGCATTTCGCGGTGATGACCCTTCACTTCATGGTCAGTCCCGCACATTTCGCGGTCCATTCGCTTCCCTTCAACCCCATTTCCATGCATATCACGGTCATTCTCGCATATTCCGTGTTGATTCAAGGTCATTTCGACGCATTTCGCGGTGACACGTCTTCACTTCAAGGTCAGTCCCACGCATTTCGTAGTCCATTCGCTTCCCTTCACCCCCATTTCCATGCATATCACGGTCATTCTCCCCTTTTCTGTGTTGATTCACGGTGATTTCGACGCATTTCGTGGTGACACGTCTTCACATCACGGTCAGTCCCGCGCATTTCGCAGTCCATTCGCTTCAGTTCACCCCCATTTCCATGCATATCACGGTCATTCCCGCCTTTTCTGTGTTGATTCACGGTAATTTCGACATATTTCGTGGTGACACATCTTCACTTCATGGTCATTCCTGCGCATTTTGTGGTCCATTCACTTCCCTTCACCCCCATTCCATGCATATCACGGTCATTCTTGCCTTTTTCGTGTTGATTCATGGTGATTTCGACGCATTTCGCGGTGACACGTCTTCACTTCACGGTCAGTCCCGCGCATTTCGCAGTCCATTCGCTTCACTTCACCCTCATTTTCATGCATATCACGGTCATTCCCGCCTTTTCCATGTTGATTCACGGTGAATTCGACGCATTTCGCGGTGACACGTCTTCACTTCACGGTCAGTCCCGCGCATTTCGCGGTTCATTCGCTTCCCTTCACCCCCATTTCCATGCATATCACGGTCATTCTCGCCTTTTCGTGTTGATTCACGGTGATTTCGACGCATTTCTCGGTGACATGTCTTCACTTCATGGTCAGTCCCGCGCATTTCGCAGTCCATTCGCTTCACTTCACCCCCATTTCCATGCATTTCACGGTCATTCCCGCCTATTCCGTGTTGATTCACGGTCATTTCGGCGCATTTCACGGTCATGCCCCTTCACTTCACGGTCATTTCCGCACATTTCACTGTCCAATCGCCTCACTTCGCGGTCATTTCCATGCATACCACGGTCATTCCCGCGTATTCCGTGTTGATTCACGGTCATTTCGGCACATTTTACGGTCATGCCCCTTCACTTCACGGTCATTTCTGCGCATTTCACGGTCCAATCGCCTCACTTCATGCTCATTTCTATGCATATCACGGTTATTCCCGCCTATTCCGTGTTGATTCACGGTCATTTTGGCGCATTTCACGGTCATGTCCCTTCACTTCACGGTCATTTCCGCGCATTTCACGGTCCAATCGCTGCACTTCACGGTCATTTTCATGCATATCACGGTCATTCTCGCTTATTCTGTGTTGATTCATGGTCATTTCGGCGCATTTCATGGTCACGCCCCTTCACTTCACGGTCATTTCCGCGCATTTCAAGGTCCAATCACCTCACTTCGCGGTCATTTCCATGCATACCACGGTCATTCCCGCCTATTCTGTATTGATTCATGGTCATTTCGGCGCATTTCACGGTCATGCCCCTTCACTTCACGGTCATTTCCGCGCATTTCAAAGTCTAATCGCCTCACTTCACGGTCATTTCCATGCATACCACAGTCATTCTCGCCTATTTCGTGTTGATTCATGGTCATTTCGGTGCATTTCACTGTCATGCCCCTTCACTTCACGGTCATTTCCATGCATTTCGCGGTCCGATCGCTTCACTTCACGGTCATTTTCGTGCATTTCACGGTCATGCCCCTTCACTTCATGGTCATTTTCGGAGATTCCGTTTTATTTCACGGTCAGTTCCATGCATTTCCCGGTCAATTCCCTTCACGGTCATTTCCATGCACTTCATGGTAATTTTCATGCATTTCACGGTCATTGACCTGATGGAATCTTGGAAAATAAACAGGTTGGTTGGCTAAAGTAGCTTCTCCTACCCCAAAATCATATAGGGTTCATCGAGTAACTAATTTTGGTTTAGAAGATATACTTTTTAAATGAATAAAGAAATAAATGAAAAAAAGAGAGGAAAATTTTTTTATATGCTTATATATGCATATTTATATAAATATATGTTTGAGAAAATTGTAGGTAGAAGAAAGTTCTCCATGTAAAAAATAAAATTTTTAAAAAAATAAAAATAAAAATAAAAAATTTTGCATAGGCATCTATGGCTACGGTTATAATCCGTAGCCATAAGGGACCTCCAGATAGACGTGGCCCCACCAGATACGTTAGCAAGTGACGCGGGCACTGCTAGTTCGGCGCGCTCACCCCGATAGTCCTCTATATCTACGAATTTTGGTAGACATGGCTACGGTTATAATTCGTAGCCAAATCTCTCTTTATAAAAAAAAATAAAAAATATAAAAATATAAAAATCTAGATTTTTTGTTTTTGTTTTTTGATCACGTGGCCTATGTTATATCCAAACCATCCATCTATTTGACGAGCTCATATTAAGGCTTGAGACGGAAAATAAGACAGATCTAACAATCAAGTGGACCACACTGTGAAAGGCAGTGGGGAATTGAACGTCTACCATTGAAACCCTTTCAGGGGTAACAGAGGTTTTGGATCATTATGAAAAAAAAATTTCCTCTTCATCCAGGACTTTGTGACCTTATGAATAGATTGGATGTAAAATAAATGTTATGGTGGGCCCTAAACAAGTTTTAACCGGAAAAAAAATTTTCCCGCTGCTTTTTGTGGTGAGGTCCGGTTGATCTTTGGATATGATTTTTTTTTGGATAATGCTCCAAGATGATCTCGAAATATGGATGAACGTTGTGGATATAATAAATAAATAACTGTGGGGCCTATGTAACGTTGATCACTTTTGAACCGTTCGTACAACTCGGAGTTTGAGGAGCGTCAACGCTAGTCTTCCCGCTTGAAGGAAAAGGCAGGGGCATTTTCGACCTTTGGCAAGGCATTCGTACAGCTGGGGCGTATTCTCGCAAGGGAAAATGAGGTGTGCTTAGTCCTCTAATTGGGCCATAAACGGGTCGTACAGTCGCAAATTTCCCTGTCTAAAAATGGATGAACGGTGTGGATATAACACATACACCGTTGGCGTGGCCTACAGAACTTGGTGATGTCACTTCGGTAGTCGACTGGCTGCTCAACCTGTCAGTATCTAATCCGCGTTGGAAACGGATTGGCTACTCCCCTGCCACAAGCTCCGTGGCTGCTGGTCGGTGCTATGTGGGCCCACCATGATATATGTGTTTTCATCCATTCCGTTCATCCAATTTTACAGATCATGTTATGGCTTGATTCTAAAATGAGAAGGATAAAAATCTCAGGTGCACCACACCACATGAAAACAGTAGCGATTGGATATCCACCATTAAAATCCTCCTAAGGTCCATTATACTGTTTATTTGACATCCAATCTGTTCATTAGGTCATACAGGCCCAAATGAAGAGAAAAAACAAAGATCAGCTTGATCCAAAACTTTTATAACCCCAAAATGTTTTTAATGGTCGACCCTCAATCAACACTGGTTCCTGTAATGTAATGTGGTCCACTTGAGATTTGGATATACCTCATTTTTGGACTCATGCGGTAAAATGATCTGTAAAAATAGATGGACAGTATGGATGAAACACATATATTGTGGTGGGGCCCACATAGCATAGACCACCAACCATTGGCTGGTGCAAGGGAGTAGCCAATCCGTTTCCTCCGCGTCCAAGCGTCGACGCTCGTCTTCGAACACCAGCCAATCCACTTAAGAAAAGGAATACAGGGGTATTTTGATCCTCAAATGCTTGCCCTCACGTTCAACATCTAAGCTGGAAGGTAAGTTTTGAACTCTTCATAAAAGAAACGGAGTAAAACGTTGCGAAAGTTGCGTCTACAGTGACCAATTTCTGCTTCAATAAACTCCGCCGACATCAACCCCGAAGAAAGACCGCTGCAGCTGACAAGTGCTTGACATGCTTAAGTTGGGCGCGGGACCCACCGAGATGCGTGGGACCCTGGCTGTGGGGCCCACCTTGATGTATGCGATTACATCCACAGTCAGGATCCCACCCACCTCGGGACACGGATTAACTACTAACAGGTTAGTAGCCTGTTGAAGTGACGTCACCAAGTTCTATGAGCCCTACCATGATGAATGTGTTGTATCTACACGGTTCATTAATTTAGAGAGATTATTTTAATCCATGATCCAAAGAATGAGGCAAATCTCAAGATGGAGTGGACCCACCATAGAAAACAGTGGGAAAAGTGAAGTCCACCGTTAAAACCTTCCTAAGGTCCACATGATGTTTATTTGAGATCCAACCTGTTCATGTGTTAAAGAAGACAGGAAAGAAGGGAAAACCCAAATATCAGCTTGATCGAAAACTTTTGTACGCCCTTTAGAAGTTTTTAATGGTGGGCGTCACTCACACCACTGTTTTATGCTGTGGGTCCACTAGGGCTTTAGATCTGACTCATTCTTTGGATCATGCACTAATATGATATCTCCAAATAGATTCACGGTGTGGATACAAAACATACACAATGGTGGGGCCATAGAAATTGGTGACGTTACTTCTGTAGCGAGTCTCCCTCCTATCCCCTTCCATGGATCAAATGACAGGAAGAAAAAGACGTTTTTACCCGCGATGAGGAGTTTGTAGTTGTACTTTCAGCAGAGCCCGTATGAGTGGCCTATGGTAGGGCATCCCTTCACACGACAGGCGGCGAAGTGAGTTGTTAGTTTAGACCGTCCATCTTACTGAATCTTATGCAGAGGGAAAATGTCAAAAATACGTATTTATAAGATAATCGTAGTCATTCAAAACGAATTAACGGTACCGATTGATATATCATGCTGTAATGTGTAGTGTAGAAGGAGGGATCTACCATAGTAGCGTTCTACCGATTCCACCATATCAACTTCCATTTCATAATGATTTTCTTGCCCCTTTTGTCGTTTTCTTCCTGGTGGTGATGACATCAACATTTGTCGGTTTCTACTTTTGGAACTCACCATCATACCATTGAAGGTTTGAACTGCATGCGTCCCGTTCACGCTCTTCGAGAAAACAACCACCGATTTCGACCATGTGCGTGGGGGACGCGGATTGGCTACTCCCCCTGACACCAGCCAATAGCTCGGTTCTCCGTGGGACCCACAATAATGTATGTCTTTCATCCATGCCGTCCATATATTTTTAAGGATCATTTTACGGTATGATACAAAAAATGAGGTACATCCCAATCTTAAGTGGACCACATTACATGAAACAGTGTTGAATGAGCGTCGACCATTAAAAAACATTTTGTGGCCATAAAAGTTTTGGATCAAGATGATTTTTGTTTTTCTCCCTTAATCTGGGCCTGTATGACCTAATAAACATATTAGATGTCAAATAAACAGTATAGTGAGCCTTAGGAGGATTTTATTGATGGATATCCAACCACTATTGTTTTCATGTGGTGTGGTCCACCTGAGATCTATATACCTCTCAGTTTTGGTGTCAAGCCTTAAAATGATCCGTAAAAATGGATGAACGGAATGGATGAAACATGTACATCATCGTAGGGCCCACAGAGCACCGACCAGCAGCCCCGGGGCTGGTGTCAAGGGAGTAGCCAATCCGTTTCCGTGCGTCGGGCTACTTTTAGAGGGCGCGGATTATATACTGACAGGTTGTCTAGCCAGTCTCGCTACTCAAGCGACGTCACCAACTTCTGTGGGCCCAACGTGATGTATGTTTTGTATCCATACCCTCCATCTATTAACTTTCTTAAGATAAGTTACTTGTGCTTTTAAGCAATTTATTTTGATTTCTACTTAATAAATTAGAATGATTAAATAACTTTAAATAAAAAACTATTTATAATTGGTCATAAACCAAACTTATTTATCTCGAATAAGTTATTTGTGGGGGGTGGTTGTCGGTAGAAAACTAAAATAGTAACTTATTTGGTAGTACTAGGCTCATTTAGAGGTAAGTTGCTTAAAATCATTATTTATGCAATTGGTAACTTATTTTAGTTTTTACTATTAAAAAAATAAGTATATTTGGTAAACAATTTACTTATCAGCTTCTTTATTCTTTTAACTCTCTTATATTTCTCTTCGGCAACTTATGAAAAGTATAAATGCTAAAAAAGTTAATTGAAGTGATTAAGCACTTGTAAATAAATAAATTATTTATAACTAATCATAGACCAAACTTATCTAAAATAAGTTTCTTATCCCCTGTTGTAAGTAGAAAAAGTACTTATTTAATTAGGTGGTATCCAAACGAGCCCTTGTTGTCCATTCAAGAGGTAGCTTATTAAGGTACATGTAGCCTAATATTTCAATAATACAAATAGTTCTTATTTGTATCTAATGTGACCATTATCCATTGATCTAAACATTGGTCTGTTGCTTCAACGCCTTGGAGTGGAACGATCACAGAACATAGCAGGTTGGAAAATTACAAGGAACACTACTTGGGCATGTTTTAGGTGAATGTGCATCATCCTCATATTTCTCTCTTTAACCATGCATCTACATAGCACCACACATCTATGAGCACCTGAAAAAAAGTTAATACCCTCCTCTGAGTAACAACCAGCTTTTCGAGAAAGCTTTTGCACTTGTTAGGTATGGATTTATATGGAAAAGTAAAATTTTCCTTAAATAAAATAAACCTTTACCTTTCTTCAATAATGCCATATTTGCCACATGGACGTGGTAAGAAGCAATAGAATAGAAAATATTTAATATAGATAAATCTACAGAAAATAAAAGTCACACCTAATGAGATGATTATGAAAGCGGTACTCTTGGTCAATTTAGAAGTTGTCTTCTTGTTGGACGAGGCACGGACTAGGTCGCTCTCTTTTAGATAGTTCATGCCCATCGGCTGAATATCTCCAATGTAAAAGGCTTGCAGTATGCTATCCACAAGATACAATCGCACAACATATGATCTCGACAACGCGCACACTTCATGCAAGACCCAACATCAAATCAAAAACACAACTACACCTTCTTCGTACACCCAAGTAAAAGAAGGAAAAATAAATAAAATTCGAAAAGAGAGAAAAACGTGTAAAACACGAGATTAAAACTCTTTTTTTTATTATTTATAAACGTAAAAGAAATAAGAAACATAATCCAACTACGACATTGCTACATCAAATCTACATACCACGCATATGAAGAAGTAGTTAAAGCGTGCAGTGATACGACACACGTGCAGAGACAAAAGAAAAGGTGTGACACATCCAACAGACTAAAAGGATTAATCAAAAGAAGATAATTCAATTTTTAGTAAAACCAATCCCATCTTGACTCAAAGAAAAGGACATGCTCAAGCTTACTAGGGCCTAATTCCCCTGCACATGGGTATACATGCACACACGCCCGGTTAACTGGTTTCTGAGCCAGTTTTTCCACCGGGTCAACCTCGGGCACGCATATGGACTCATATATAGTATTGCACTAATTCTAAATGCTAAAGAGAAGAAAGACTTATAAAGCCTTTAGAACTCTCTATCCAATATGAAACTAAACTTTAACAAGAAATGTGAAAAATAATTTTTTAAAACACATTTATCATTTTTTGACTCTTTATTTTTTAAAATATCCAAACAATTTTTATTTTTTATTTTATATTAACAACACGATATTGTTGGATGGGATGCTAAAGTGCCAAACTACATGCAATTTGCATCCAATAATGCTCTGACTAATCTTAATCATCAAAAGTGAAAGTGCTATAGTGTACAGTGTACAACACTGTTGGGCATGTATGATATGAATCTTATCACATTGGATTCAGTAAACCATTGGTTTCAGTATGTACGAGTGTATGCTCCTAGTTGAGTAAGCATACAAGTGTTATCTTGAGCGTAATGGTTAATTGCATTTGGGGCAATAACTTGTTGTTTTGGTTATACGTGAGGGGCATTTTGTAAGTAATATGTCACTTTCACATGTTAAGTAGAGACACTTTTAAAACCAAAATGATCATTGTTGGGATGCCTTGCACAAACCTTAGGATCTAGCCTCCCGAAACAAACCAGAATTATGGATAATAAAAGCAATGAAATAAATCAAAGCATCAATCACACACCACACAAGAGATTTTTACGTGGAAAACCCTCAAAGAGGTAAAAACCACGGGACCTCGTCCAGATCAACAATCCACTATGAAGTAGAACGTTTACAACCTTCTTCACTCACGCAGGAGTGGATAAACAATAAGAGAAATAGAGAAAACGGAGAGATCTAACCGATTACGAGGACATAGAAGCGCTGAGATGTAGATTGCAAAGTAGAGAACCTCCACGAGCAGAACCTCCCTTCTATAAGCTTCCTCTCTCTCTTTCTCCCTCTCTCTCACCTTTGATAGCCCTAAACCCTTTAGCAAATCCCTTGCAAAGCTTTAGGAAACCCTCTTGCTATTTTGTGATCCTAGAAAAACCCTAGGCAACCCCTTTTATAGTTTTGGGAACTCCTTTCCGCATCCCAGTTGCGAAAGGACTCAAATCCGCAGTTTCGCGCAAAATCGCGGAACAAACTGCGTAACCTACGACCGGTCCTGGATTTCCTACGACCGGTCGTAGCCACCCTCGACCAGTCCTAGCTCACCCTCGACCAGTCCTAGCTACAGTAAAAAACAGCAAAATACTCGCTGGACTTTGAGTCGTGCCAGGGCTCGAACCTACGACCGGTCGAGCGCCTCCCACGACCGGTCGAGCGGGGCTCAGGACCGGTCGAAGACGGGGAAAAAAACCCCATCAAATCTCCCCCTTTTTGACCCAGGAGGGATCCACCTTCTTCAAGCCAGCCAGGTTTCTACAAACCTCAAACTTGCCCTTGAGCAAAGCCTTGGTCATCATGTCTGACCCATTATCGTCCGTGTGGACTTTCTCAAGCTGTAACACCTTCTGTTCCAAAGTATCCCTGATCCAGTGATACCGAATCTCTATGTGCTTCGACTTGGAATGCTGACTTGGATTCTTGCTCAAGTGTATAGCACTTTGACTATCGCAATAGACCACGTGCTCCTCCTGCTTTAGGCTAAGTTCCTGTAGGAACCTTTTCATCCAAAGCATCTCTTTACATGCTTCTGTGACTGCGATGTATTCGGCCTCTGTCGTCGACAATGCTACGACCTTCTGTAGCTTGCTCTGCCAAGAAACCGCTCCCCCTGCAAACGTGAACATGAACCCCGATGTAGACTTCCTGGAATCTATGTCACCTGCCATATCTGCATCTGTGTAGCCCTCTAACACAGGTTTACCGTCACCATAGCATAGGCTCAACCTGGATGAGCCTCTTAGATACCTCAGTATCCACTTACCGCTGCCCAATGCTCTTTGCCAGGATTGGCAAGGTACCGGCTGACAACACCAACCGCATATGCTATGTCTGGGCGTGTACACACCATAGCATACATCAAACTTCCTACAGCTGACGCGTAGGGTATCTTCTGCATCTCTTCCACCTCTGTCTTCGTCTTGGGACACTGCCTGTCGCTCAATCTGAAGTGACCATCCAGTGGAATACTGACCGGCTTCGCTGCATTCATATTGAACCGCTCTAGGACTTTCTCAATATACCGCTCTTGTGACAGCCAAAGCTTCCTGCTACTTCTGTCACGGGTTATCTCCATTCCTAGGATCTGTCTAGCCGGGCCCAAGTCTTTCATCGCAAAAGACTTGCCCAACTCCTGTTTCAGCCTGTCAATCTTTTTGATGTCTTTTCCCATGATGAGCATGTCATCAACATATAACAGCAGAACTAAGAAATCACCGTCTGAGAACTTACGCGTGAACACACAGTGGTCCGACTCCGTTCTGTCATACCCATGCTGTAACATGAACGAATCGAACTTCTTGTACCATTGCCGTGGAGCTTGTTTCAGCCCATACAAGCTCTTCTTCAGCCTACACACCATATGCTCCTTGCCCTTGACTTCGAACCCCTCTGGTTGGTGCATGTAGATCTCTTCTTCCAGGTCACCATGGAGAAAGGCAGTTTTAACATCTAACTGCTCTATCTCCAGATCCATGCTAGCCGCCAACCCAAGCAACACCCGTATGGATGTCATCTTCACCACTGGTGAGAATATCTCCTCGAAGTCTATGCCTTTCCTCTGACCAAACCCTTTCACCACAAGTCTGGCCTTAAACCTCGTCTGTGAATTCTTCTGCTCAACTTCTTTCTGAACACCCACTTGTTGCTCAAAGCTTTCTTGCCCTTAGGCAATTTCACCATGTCATAGTGTGGGTTCTTATGCAAGGATTCCATCTCCTCTTGCATAGCTTTCAACCACTCCTCCTTATGCTCGTCGGCTAGGGCCTCAGAATAATCTTCTGGCTCTCCCCCATCGGTTAGCATAATGTACTCATGCGGCGAGTACCTCTTGGACGGCTGTCTGTCCCTAGATGACCTCCTCACCTGTGGCTCAACAGGTGGATCAAGTGGGGGCTGCTCCCCTGGTCCATCTTCTGAAGGAACTCCCTCGTCCTCTGCACCTTGCTGTACTCCCCCGTCATCAGGCACCACGGGAGGAGTAATCGGATCCATGTCCTCTAGCTCACCTGAACTAGGCTGGTTCTTCTCTGGCTTACCAATGTCTTCGATACACTGATCTTCAAAGAAAACCACATCTCTGCTCCTGACGAGCTTCTTCTCGGTCGGATCCCATAACTTGTAACCGAATTTTTCATCACCGTACCCCAAGAACACACACTGCCTGATCTTCATATCGAGCTTGGACCTCTCGTCCTTTGGTACGTGAACGGATGCCCTGCATCCAAACACCCTGAGATGACTGTACGATGGATCCTGTCCAGTCCACACCTTCTCAGGCACTTCTCCATTCAACGGGGCTGATGGAGACCTGTTTATCAAATACACCGCCGTGCGCATTGCTTCTCCCCAGAACGTCTTGGGCAACTTCGCATGGGAACATGCATCTGATTCTCTCAACAATGGTGCGATTCATTCGCTCAGCTACACCATTATGCTGGGGGGTCTTGGGAACCGTCTGTTCATGCCGTATACCCTGGGACTTGCAGTACTCATGAAAGTCGCCAATGTATTCACCACCATTGTCAGTGCGGATGCACTTCAATGGTCTACCTGTCTCTCTCTCGACCATAGCATGAAACAATTTAAACACACCAAAGACCTCGTCCTTGGATTTCAAAGCATAAACCCAAACCCTCCTAGATGCATCATCTATAAAAGTAACAAAATACAATGCCCCACCCAAGGTTTTTGTCCTCATAGGACCACAAACATCAGAATAAACCAAATCTAATGCATGCACTTTATTAACATGAGAAGCAGTTTTAACGAATGAAACTCTATGCTGTTTCCCTGATAAACAATCAAGACAGGTTTTAAGAGGCATACCTGTCACGTCTGGAAGGAGCTGCTTCTTTGCTAGTACCTGAAGCCCTTTTTCACTCATGTGGCCTAGACGCCTGTGCCACATGTCAATAGCTGAATCTTCCGCTGCGTTCAACCCACCCTTGCACATACTGACACTTGCCTTGTACAGGGTGCAACACTTCTTTCCTCTAGCCACGATCAATGAACCCTTGATGAGCTTCCAGCGCCCACCAGCGAACCGGCTTTCATAGCCATCATCATCCAACCTTCCCGTCGACATCAAGTTGAGGCGAAGGTCTGGGATATGCCTCACATCCCTGAGAACCAATGTGCAGCCCACATCAGTTTTCACACAAATATCACCGACTCCCACGATCTTTGATACGCCAGAATTTCCCATCTTCACAGTCCCATAGTCACCTGACTTGTAGCTTGTGAAGGAGTCCCTGTGTGGAGTCGCATGAAAAGAAGCTCCCGAGTCTATCACCCAGTCGGTGCCCTGACTCGTAGCCGTGAGACATACATCGTGACTTGTAGAAAGAATAACTACCATGTCGCCATCTGAAGCGACCGCAGTGGAATCTGATTCATCTTCCTTCCCTTTTCCTTTCTTGTCGTTCTTACGACATTCATGCTTATAGTGGCCCTTCTTGCCACAATTCCAGCATTCAACATCTTTTCTGTTGCTCGACTTGCCTCTTGATTTATCTCGGGCCTTCCCGCCCTTCCTGTTCTTTCCTCTCCCCCGTTCCTGCGTCACAAGGGCCTCTTGCTGAGTAGACCCCTGAGACTTCCTCCTTGTCTCTTCATTAAAGAGACAGCTAGTTACCTGTTCCATGGATATCTTTCCGTCTGGCGCGGAGTTACTTAGAGACACCACCAATGTCTCCCAACTGTCAGGCAATGAACTAAGCAATAGTAAAGCCTGCAATTCATCATCCAGGACCATCTTCATAGAGGTGAGTTGGTTCACTATATTGCTGACCTCATTCATGTGCTCGGCCACAGAACCACCATCCTTGAACTTGAGATTCACAAGTCGCCTTATCAGAAATATCTTATTACCGGCTGTCTTCCTCTCATACAGCCCTTGTAATTTTAGCCATAGGCTTTCGGCTGAGGTTTCCGTAGACACATGGTGGAACACAGAATCATCCAACCATTGTCTAATAAACCCCACCGCCTTTCGGTCCGTCTTCTTCCAATCATCATCAGTCATATCCTTGGATTTTGCTGATATGCCTGAGATTGGAGAATATAGGTCCTTGCAAAAAGCAAGTCCTCCATCTTAGCCTTCCATATGGTCCAGTTAGAACCATTGAGGCTGATCATCCTTGAGCCACCTTCCATAATTCAAAACCGATCCTACCCGTTCAATGAACTAGCTTGATACCACTTTGTTGGGATGCCTTGCACAAACCTTAGGATCTAGCCTCCCGAAACAAACCAGAATTATGGATAATAAAAGCAATGAAATAAATCAAAGCATCAATCACACACCACACAAGAGATTTTTACGTGGAAAACCCTCAAAGAGGTAAAAACCACGGGACCTCGTCCAGATCAACAATCCACTATGAAGTAGAACGTTACAACCTTCTTCACTCACGCAGGAGTGGATAAACAATAAGAGAAATAGAGAAAACGGAGAGATCTAACCGATTACGAGGACATAAGAGAGCGCTGAGATGTAGATTGCAAAGTAGAGAACCTCCACGAGCAGAACCTCCCTTCTATAAGCTTCCTCTCTCTCTTTCTCCCTCTCTCTCACCTTTGATAGCCCTAAACCCTTTAGCAAATCCCTTGCAAAGCTTTAGGAAACCCTCTTGCTATTTTGTGATACCTAGAAAAACCCTAGGCAACCCCTTTTATAGTTTTGGGAAACTCCTTTCCGCATCCCAGTTGCGAAAGGACTCAAATCCGCAGTTCGCGCAAAATCGCGGAACAAACTGCGTAACCTACGACCGGTCCTGGATTTCCTACGACCGGTCGTAGCCACCCTCGACCAGTCCTAGCTCACCCTCGACCAGTCCTAGCTACAGTAAAAAACAGCAAAATTACTCGCTGGACTTTGAGTCGTGCCAGGGCTCGAACCTACGACCGGTCGAGCGCCTCCCACGACCGGTCGAGCGGGGCTCAGGACCGGTCGAAGACGGGGAAAAAAACCCCATCAATCATCTTATCTATAATTTCTTGCTCTTAAGTTAGGGCATATTATAAGAGATAAAGACATGCATTTTCTCTTTAGAGACTAGGAGAATTTTCTCTTGTACAAGAAGAATAGGGGGAGAGAAGTGAAGAAACTTAGAGAACTGAAAGAGAGAGGTGTTTACACAACCATATGAAAGCGTTCACACAACTGTGACAATCCCGCTATGAATATTTTATTTATAAGTTTCTTTCAACTGATATAGAAGGAGGAGAAGAGGGTGAAGAAATAGGAGGAGAAGAAGTAGAGTTGGAGTCAGTTTTTTTTTTTTTTATATTAAAAGTAGAGTTGGAATAGGATTTTCCATTACAAGAGGTATAGAAGCAAAGGAAGAATGAATAGAAGAAGAAGTAGAGCTTGAATAGGAGTTAGGGTAAGTTTCTTCATTAGAGATAGAAAACGTGTGAAGGGCTTGAAGTCCTCCCCTATCACTCCCCCTCAAGCTGCAGGGTGGTGGTGATAACACACCCATCATGGTGTGTAATTTTGGAAAACAATCTTTAGTATCAACATACATATTTGGATCTTGCATTTCATTGATTGTCACATAGTAGCAAGAGCTTATGACAGATCTTCTTAAGTTTGATATGAGAAATCCCACCTGTATTATTATGACCTGAATTTCACGTATTGAGCGTGCATCTCAGACTCAAGATCCGTGTTACAACTTGTACACTAAGTGTACTTAATTTGTTCAATTCATGTACGTAGAAACATCAATATGACATGGTTAATGTACGATTCTAAGTTTTGTTCAATCACAATCACATATCATACATCAAACCAAATATTCATTTAAATCAACTATAAAAAAATCTGGTTAAGGACCCACCCATTTGGGTCATTATTTAAAGTAGACATCTCCAATCAACACAAATTACTAAAACTTCATATCCAACAAAATTCTGCTTCACATATATAGTAAACAATCATAAATCTGATTAATGAAATAAATAATCAATCATCAATCTAATGCAACAAGTTCCTTTTCAATCAAGTAAGGTCACGTGTCACGTGAATCGATCATTGGCTAAACAACACCTTCCTGCTCTTGGGCCAATTCATCAGCCACATTACATTTGTACGATTTTTCCATCAATATGACAAAAGTTGGCCAGGCCTAGTAAGAAAACCCAACATGGTTCATAAACATCAAAATTAAAATAGTATGAAAAACATAAAATGCACAATGGTATAAATATGTATGATGCATGAATGCATCAGATGTGGTGATCGCCCATTTGTTTGAGTTGGATAATCATAAACTCGCACACACCACTTAAGCAGGCTTCCACCTTTCGGTAAGCATGGGCATGACCCGCATCTGGTAATGATTCTACCAGGATCAACATTTCCTCTAAGGAGGCTCCTCAAGATCGACTATGCATATGATATGAAATGGAAGATGATTATGCTTCCTCATTATATGATTGTTTATAATACAATATATTTTCCAGTGTATATACCAATAGTAATCATTATATGAAACCATAACAAGTCAAGCTTCTATACATGTGGATATACATTAACAAATTAGCATGTGAACATATGTAGAGAAATTAGCTTTAAACTAATTCAATCATCAAACAATATACCAAAACAAATTAGACAAATAATAACCAATCTATTTTAAATTTTAATGGAGGGGAAACACGTTGGAATCAATCACCTAGATTAAGTGAAAATGGTTCCATAAAATACTCGAATTGAATCGAATTTGAACTCCCTAATAATCATATAAATGGAATCAATTGTTAAACATTTTAATTCACACAGTGGGGCCCATCTTTTATTGATCAAGTTCCCATAGTGGGGTTCACAAAAAGGATTACATGCTGTCAAATTAAATTCTTTCGGACTCAACCCTTGTAAGGGCTTGAGAATGGATTTTCTCAATGGATCTAGGGTTTTTCATAGGTGTGCATCACAAGGGGAGATCAGATGATCCTATAACCGAAGAAGGTGAGTGGTGTACTCTAAGGTTTTTATTATAGCTGAGATCTCTATTGCCTTGTAACGTGTGCTTTTTTTTTTTTTTTTTTTTCTCTCTCTCTCTCACAAAGATTTTTCCACATAAAATATCGTTATGTTTATGGTTATTTGATTTTGGTTTAGTTATCTACTTTATTATATTATTCTATCTTTATTTATCATGTTTCCACAAAGCGCACGGATTGAGATTAGTGTTAGATCCGAATTTTAACACCTAAGGTTTGATCCGGATTTGTTGTAGCTCGGGTTTGTATTTTTGTGGTGTGATGAGGAGTCGATTCACTCACAATAAAGTGGTATCAGAGTGTTAGGTTGGATGTTCGGGATTCAATGAAAATGTCAGGATAAAAATTTGATCTATAAAAGTTTAATGGGAAGAATAATTTTAATGTGTGGCAGCGGGAGGTCAATAATACTTTGATTTCATAAGGGTTGAGCAAGACATTGTTGGAAATAAAATATGAGAAGATGTTGGATGATAACTGGAGTGATCTCGGGAAGAAATCTATAAGCACCATCCATTTATGCCTGTCAGATAAGGTTGTGTACAACGTCCTGGATGAGGAATCTCCCCTGAAGATGTGGAAGAAGATAGAAGATCCTATACATGTCAAAACCTCTAATAAATAACTTGTTTGTGAATAAACAAGCTTTTGGACTTAAATTGAAGGAAGGATTGAATCTCCTAGAGCATATGAACTTATTTACAAAGTTATGTAGCGAGTTGGGGTAAGTCTCAGAGAGACGGTTAATGAAGAAAACAAAGTGGTGCTACTTCTAGCATCTCTTCCCTCATCATACGACCATCTCATCACTACTCTGATGTATGAGAAAAATACAATGAAACTTGAAGAAATCATTATAACACTCATTTCCAACGAGATGAGGAATAAATCGAGTGATGATGACTCTCATGTGGAAGTTCTGGTCGCAAAATGAGATTAGAGATGTAGGCGATCTATGGAGTGATCTCGATCTGATAAGAAGAAAATGTCTATATAGAAATCGAAGGCAAATGACGAATGCTTTTATTATGGCATAAAGTGGCACTTCAAGAGATGATGGCCTAAAAAAACAAAGGAAAAGGGGAGCACATGTAAATTAACAAATGTAGCAGAAGAGAACTCAGACGGAGGCATTCTTTCAGTTTTTTTTAGGTATGAGTAATCTCTCAGACACTTGGATATAGTGTTTAGGATGTCCGTATCACATGTGCCCAGATAGGACTTGGTTTGGTTCCTACAAGTCCTATGATGATAAAAGTGTTCTGATGGAGAATGATGCTTCATGTAAGGCCATTAGAATAGGGACTATCAAGATAAGGACATACTAGAACTAAAGAAAAACTTAATATCATCAGAGGTTTTAGATACGAACGGTTGTACGTTCACTGCATCCGGCGGTGTATTAAAGGTCACCAGAGGTGTAATGGTGTTAATGAAGAGACACAAGGTTGAAAATATATACAAGTTGGTCGGGAGCACAGTTATGGATGAGGTTGTTACCACCTCATACACATAATCTGATACATATGATACAAATATGTGGCATATGCGATTAGGGCATATGAGAGAGATGGGCATAATGAAAATCCACAAATGAAAACTTTTGAATGGAGTTAAGGCATGCAAGGTGAATTTATATGATAATTACATCTTAGGCAAGTAATAGAAGGTAATGTTCAAGATTATTACATACACCAATAGCAGGTCTCGATTATATTCATTCCAATGTTTGGGGGCCGATAACAGTATCGTCTAAAGGGAGGGTCACGATACTTTATGACCTTCATAGACGATTACTTGAGGAAGGTTTGGGTCTACTTTTAAAAAAACAAGTATGAGGTGTTTGCTAGGTTCAAACAATGGAAGGCAGAAGTAAAGAAGAAAATCGGGAGACATGTCAAGTGTCTCAGGTCAAACAATGATACGGCATACAGAGGTGGAATTCATGAAATTTTGTAAAGATTAAGGCATTACAATTCACTTCTAAACTCTAGGGACCCATAACAGAATATGGTAGTAGAGAGGATGAACATAACTTTGTTAGAGAGGGCGAGAAATATGTGGTTGTATGCGAGGCTACCAAAAAGCTTCTGAACTGAAGCGGTGAATATGGTATGCTACATAGTAAATTGGTCACCATCTATAATGCTAGGTTCCAAGGTTGTATAAGAAGTATGACTATGAAAAGACGTCGATTGCTCATTATTAAAAATCTTCGGGTGTCTAACATATTCACGTGCAAAGTGAACACAGGTTGAAGTTAAATACAAAGTCTAGGAAGTGCATCTTTTTCGAGTATGAAAAAAGTGTCAAGGGTTACAAGCTTTAGGATCCAGTTTTATAGAAGGTGGTTATTAGTAGAGATGTCATCTTTGATGAGGCATCAATGCTAAAGACTAATAAGGATATTGTAGCAGGGTAGTCAGAAAATCATAGTAAGATCGAGAGATTGTCAATGTAGGTGGAGCTAGTTGAGCAGATGCCCGAAGGTGAAAATTAACAGTAGTAAGACATTGAGCAAAATAATTAGTAGGATACTCAAGAAAGTATAGCTAGGAACAAGGAAAAAAGAACCATTAGAGCCTCATTTCAGTATGAGTTCAATGACATGGTGTCTTTTACATTGTTCACAGGGAGTGGAGATCCTTCCACCTTTCAAGAGGCAAAATCTAAAAATAATTGCAATAAGTGGATGTCAACCATGATAGAAAAGATGAAATTACTCCATACAAATCAGACATGGGAGTTGGTGAAACCTCCTAAAAGTCAGTGGGCTATAAGGTTCAAATGGGTCTATAGAAAAAAATAAGCATTAAAAGAAAATGATGGTGAAAAGTACAAGGCAAGGCTTGTAGTGAAGGGATACTCGCAAAAGGAAGGAGTGAATTACAATGAAGTTTTCTCTTCGGTTATAAAACATACCTCAATCAAGGTGTTACTAGAAATCCAATTTAAAATTAAAGCAGCTCGATATGAAGACGACATTCCTTTATGAGAACTTAAAGGAAATCATTTACATGAAGTTGCCTGAAGGTTTCGAGGAGCTTGATAGGGAAGGCCACATGTGTAGGCTGA
Source organism: Magnolia officinalis (assembly GCA_021015155.1). Taxonomy (NCBI): domain Eukaryota; kingdom Viridiplantae; phylum Streptophyta; class Magnoliopsida; order Magnoliales; family Magnoliaceae; genus Magnolia; species Magnolia officinalis. The sequence goes on along the minus strand of JAJHSJ010000005.1, from coordinate 19,881,644 downwards.
AGAAGTCACTGTATGGGATTGACCAGTCTTGAGGCAGTGGTACAAGCACTTCGATTCCTACATGGTAAAGATTAGATATAATGGGTGCGAGTATGATTGTTGTGTATACTATAGGGTACTTGAGGACGGGTCCTATGTTCTACTAACGCTTTATGAAGATGATATGCCGATTGCTATAAAGGATAAGACGGAGATACACTTGCTTAAGTATTTGTTAAGTAAGGAGTTTGACATGAAGGTCTTAGCATTACAGAGAAGATCCTAAGTATGGAGATAAGCAGAGACAAAAAGTTTGGAAAATCGTGGCTTTCTCATAAGGGTAGTATGCAGAATGTGTTATAAAGGTTCAATATGAAAAGTGTCAAGCCAGTTAACACACTTTTAACAAGTCACTTAAAGATGTCATCTAAGTCATGTCCAAATACAAATGAGGAGATTTCATAAATGTTATGGGTGTCGTACACTAATAAAGTGGGGAGTCTGATGTATACAATGGTTTACACAAGGCCGACTATCTCAAAGGCAATCGATGTGGTTAGTAGATATATGACAAATCTAGGGAAGGAGCATTGGAATGTTGTTGAGTATATTATCAGGATCTCAGGGGCACGATCGATACTAGAATCATGTTTAGGGGACATAGAGCTTCAAGTAGAGTTGTAGGCTATGTAGATTTAGATTATGCAGGTGATCTGGACAATAGGAGGTCCACTGTGGGATATGTTTTCATATTAGCAGGTGAACTAGTATGTTGGAGATCTACGTTATAGTCTACGATAGTGTTGTCTACAACCGAAGCAGAATATATGGTTATGACAGAGGCGTTACAAGAGGCATTGTGGTTGAAATGTTTGATATGAGAACTCGGGTTAAAGTAAGAGGCAATTCGGTGCATTGTAATAGTCAAAGTGCTATCCATGTGGCGATGAATTAGGTGTATCATGTGCGAACCAAGCACATTAACATGATGTTTCACAAGATACGGGAACCCATTGCTTTAGGGGATATTCTGTTTCAAAAGATTCATACGAACGAGAATACCGTGGATATATGACAAAGCCAATGACCACAAAGAAGTTCAAGCATTGCTTGGGCTTGATCAATCTCACTAGTCATAGATGAGATTGGGGACCATTGCATAGGGGTGCAGATGGAACTGCGTTCTAGGTGGAGGGATGCAGAGAGCGATTTATACTCAATGTGGAGGTTGCACGGGATGTCTTCAAGGTGACTTGGCAGAATACAAATCAAGGTGGAGATTGTGGTGTGAATGCCTTGATTCTGTAGGGGGCGCGATCGACCGTGAGAATTCACGTTCGACCATGACTCACTGTGTAGTTCACGGTCATCCGTGAGAACCCACGGTTGACTGTGACTCATTGTGTAGCTCATGGTTGACTGTGGTGCGACTGTCGGGTTTCATGATTTTACGTGAACTAGGGTATTTAAGCTATATGAGTGCTTTCTCTAAATGGGCTAGGGTTTTGCTAAGAGAGAGGGTTTATACATTTGTAAAGGCTTGAGAATGGATTTTCTCAAGGAATCTAGGGTTTCCTATATGTGCGCATCGTAAGGAGAGATCGAATGATCTTGTAATCGAAGAAGGTGAGCGATGTATTCTAAAGTTTTGATTATAATTGAGATCTATGTCGCTTTTATGTCGTGATTTTTTCTGTAAGGGTCTTTTCACGTAAAATATCATTGTGTTTGTGGTTGTTTGCTTTTGGTTTGGTTATCTACTTTATTATATTGTTTTATCTTCATTTAGTGTGCTTCTGCAAAGCACACATATTAAGATTGATGTTAAATCTGAATTCTAACACTTAGGGTTTGATTCGGGTTTATTGTGGCTCAGGTTTGCATTACTGTGATGTGATAAAAGCTGGTTCACTCACAATAAAAAAAATACCTTATTAATAGACATAATTAGCATTCCACTACCTTCCTTCATGACCGCCGTACTAACAAATGGGTTGGTGGCTCGAGTGGGCCCCACCATGATGTTTATATAAATCCACTCTATCACAAGGTGCAACACCCTATGTCACGCCCCGAAATCTGGGTACAGAGTGTGCACTCTCAGACCCTAGTTTCACTTCGTAACTCGTACACAAAGTGGAAACCATACATAACACTTAGCACCAATCAGTTTAATCAGAGATGATAATTATATTCAGTTTAAGTTCCACCATAATCTCAATCACACATACATAACACTTAGCATCAATCAACCAGACATATAAATCTTGACAACCCTTAAAATAAAAAAACCTTAAAAATCATTTATTTATTATATCATCGTACTATAATTATGTTTATTTCATACTAACATTGTTTCAATGAAATAAATCTAAATAATTTCTTAAAATATCAAAATCGATACCGATATGCATTTTACGTTAATCAAACTATGCTAGCAAACAATCAGAAATGATCAGTTTAATCAGAGATGATAATTATATTCAGTCTAAGTTCCATCATAATCTCAATCACACATACATAACACTTAGCACCAATTAACCAGACATATATAAATCTTAATAACCCTTAAAATAAAATAAACCTTAAAAATAATTCATTTATTATATCATCATACTATAATTATGTTTATTTCATACTAACATTGTTTCAATGAAATAAATCTAAATAATTTCTTAAAATCTCAAAATCAATACCGATATGTATTTTACGTTAATCAAACTATGCTAGCAAACAATCAGAAATGATCTAATGGCCCCACTTCATCTTCAGATAAGTATGACCATGTTTCACATGGATCATGTTCAGGTACGGTGCATCCTTCTGGTTACTGCGCCACATCATCTGCTACAGGCTCCTCTGTACAATTTTTTCATCAATAAAAAGGTAAGCTGACCAGGCTTAGTGAAATTACCCAACATGTTTCATAATCATAACAATTAAAATAACATAAAATTGGATGTACAATAATATGGATGCAAATGATGTATGAATGCATCAGATGGGATGATCGTCCATCTGCTTAGGTTGGAGGTCATCAACCCGCATCCACCCGTTGGATAGGCTTCCACCTTTCGGTAGGCTTGGGCATAGCCCGCATCTGGTAACATTCTACCAAGATCGACATTTCTTCCAGGGAGGGCCCCTAGGATCGACCATGCATTATGCAAATGCAATGAATGATAAATGATATGTAAATGCATATTTTTCATATTTGGCACAGTTGTTTTGATCAGAATATCACATATAAATTTAGTGTACAATTATCATAACAAAATACTCAAATCAGTATATCAATCATCAAACAATCACAAACGATTTATTTTAATTTTAATGAATTATGAGACAAGTTGGGTTACTCACCTAAGTCTGATAGTGTAGAATCCACAAGGTAAATGAGTTGGTTTGAATTCAGAGATCCTATCAGTTATATCAGCAACATTATTATTCATCTAGTTATTTTACATGGTGGGGCCCACCTTTGATTAACATCCTAGATGGCCAGATCTAAAATAATCAAATAATTAAAAATTCTATTTTTTTTAAAGATTATAAAATTGATTGGAAATTATTTGATCGGGGTGGCCCATCGGATGATTGGATCATCCAGATTTTTGAGGTATTATCATGATTTACCTCTATGCATTGGAGGAATGGTGTGGATCTAACCACACATTCACCAATGGCCCATCTCGACCTTCTACGCCAAGTGATACCAACACTTGCGCAAAATATCTAAGATTCCTTTATCAAACACTTATAGATCTAACTAATGTGGCCCATCTGATGGTTAGATTGATCTGAATATTAGGGCCCTTGTATATTGTGGCCTTATGGATCATATGATCCATACAGATCTAATCTAATTTGATCAGATGCACACCAACTACAATTACAAAAATTTAGATTCCCCTCACCTTTAAATGGCATCTACCCATAATTCAATACAATGAACGTGTGACCAATCCACACCGTTCATTGTATACACCGAATTAAATTATATTAATATATAAAAAATACTAAAAGGAGGATGATATACATACTTGATTTAAGCACTCCAAAATTCTCTTTCTCCCTTTCTCTGTTGTCGCAGGTAGCATTTTATTAATATTTATATTTGACTAGAACTCTTTTAATCTTGAGAGATGCGGGGAAGGTTAGAGGTATATTTAAACTATACGAGTTAATGATATAGATATGATAGGAGATAAGATAGATTTAAAATAATATAAAAATATACGCTAAATTCATATGTGAATATTTTGATCAAGACAACTGTGCCAAATATGAAAAATATGCATTTACATATCATTCATCATTCATTGCATTTTCATAATGCATGGTTGATCCTAAGGGCCCTCCTTCGAAGAAATGTCGATCCTGGTAGAGCGCTACCAGATGCAGGCTATGCTCAAGCCTACTGAAAGGTGGAAGCCTACCCAACGAGTGGATGCGGGTTGACGACCTCCAACCTAAGCAGATGGACGATCATTCCATCTGATGCATTCATACATCATTTGCATCCATATCATTGTACATCCATTTTTATGTTATTTTAATTGCAATGATTATGAACCATTGTAACGCCCTGAAAATCGGGGGTCGAGCAGAAACTCAACTCCCTAGTTCCAACACATCACTTATGCAACATAGATGATGATGATTAAATATTGTCCGTATTAGTGCATTAAACATTAGTGAGATTATACCAAATCAGTATATCATACTCTAGAGATAATTAGATTACGCAAGTGGAAGACTGTGATGTGTATATAAAGCATGTAAGTGATTGTAAGTCCCCAGAGTATGAACATCACCAAGTTAAACAGTTACATGTATAATTCCAAAATATACAAAATGGTGAAGTATAATGTCATCTATCCATATCCCTGTAGCCCCGATACGCAAATCCGGGTTTACATAGACCCGCCAGAGAGTTGCATGTAGAAGAACTCCTCCTCGTTATCATAGAAGTCGGGCTCCATCCCGTAAGCTTCGTTGTCACTTGAAACTACCACAGAGTCTGGTTGGTGTTTTAAAACACCGTCCCAAAGTGGGAGTGAGTGATCAACTCAGTGGAGCTATAAGGCAAAGGTTAACATGTTATCAATTCAATCAAGCAGTAATGATAAAGCAATACAATAAGCATTCCTAGGTACTCTGGTTAATGCAAGGATGATATGTTATAATGATGCATACTCTCACCTACACTCCCTCTGCGACATCATCTCACGATCGCGGCATGCACCCTTTCCTCTATGCTCAACTTCAACGCCAAAGGCACATGCAAATGTGGTGCATCTACGTCATTAGCCAAGTTCTTAATTAGGTTTATTCAAACAGCATATTCGGAAAGCTAAGGTACCTCTCTTTATATCATTAACCCAATCAATGCTCCATCTACGGTCGTCAATCTTAGTTTATCACATACGATAGACAAGTTTGCGAGTTTATACAATAGGTTGCTACGGGAGGCTCGTCACCTCAGCGTAGGCTTAATTCACACTTGAGGTCACCCCACCTTCGCCCTACCAACTAACAGTCTATTTTCAAAAGCTCATCACCAACCCGACTGGGGACCACAGCCAGGCTGCGCCGGGGTAGGCCTATTTCATACTCGAGGTCACTCCACCAACGTCCTACCAATTGACAGTCTATTTTTGAAGGCTCGTCATCAACCCGACTAGGGACCACAGCCAGGCTGCACTAGTGTAGGCCGACAGCTCGAATAAAGTGTCTCATACCACCGTATTCGGCTCACGAGTTTGGGTTGCTCACTGGTCACTATGAGGAGGCTCGTCACCCCAGCGTAGGCCGACAGCTCGACTACGGTGTCCCATACCACCATACCTGACTCATGAGTCTTAGCGGATCGTGGTACTAAGGTTTAACGGACTTTACATTGGTAAGCGATACCTTAGATTCAAGTAGTAGCGTCCATACATGGTAAACACACAATAGGCCAATCAGTTTATTAGACAAGTTCGACTGGTACGAATATACGCTGAATTAATCGACATGGCACCACTGTCGACAATCATCGTATGACTCAGATTCATTGAATGCATCAAATGTGGTGAGGCTAATTCGGCCATTAAATAGGAATTGTTACTGATTGCCTGGACTACATAATCGTCCCAATCATACTCAGATGCAGCATTCACATATGATAGTCAAAGATGACATGTGACAACCAATCTAAAATATAAATCTCAATTGAGTATTTCAACAAACAAATAGTACACATGCTATCAAACAGAGGCATTTCATCCCTAAATCACATAGTAGTAAGATAGGTTACATAAGGAAAACTATAACTATAGATAAGAGGATTGAGAATCCTATCTCAACACCCTCATTAAATACAGTTCAACAAGCATTTTCTCATTCAGGCATTTTATCAAACACTGACTACACGTACTAACATTCGTATAATATATTAGTTATAACGTACATTACAGCAAATCCTTTCATAAGGGAGTTGCCACACGTACAACGATAATGTATTCTCAACCAAACAATCATGGTAAACACAAATCATAATTCCATATTCATTCAAACATTTCAACAAACACTTAGAATGCATTAAAATCAACATAGTTACATATATGTGTAATATACGGAAAACATTGTATCTAAGCATACGTGATAGCAATCAAGTTAGTTATAAATCATTAACTGACATTGAAAGCCTTGAAAACCATAACCTAAACATTTATAGTCCGCACCTTTCGCCGGTAAACCCGTACCGAGCTCAGTTTGAACACTAAGTCCTCGCCTATGGCACAACGACAACCAATAGCATGAAATAGGTTAGCTATTTCACCAAGTACTCTATTTGAATCTCTAAAATAGATTAGGGTTAGGATTTCTTACCCGAAAATGGATTCGAAATTGCGGGTATATCGACACGGAAGCGGTGGTTAAGTACGTGGAGTGGTGGGATCGAATCCCAGGAACGATCCCTCACTCTCTCTCTCTCTCTTTCTCTCACTTTCCTTCTCTTTCTTCTCTCCTCTCCTCTCTCCTAGGGTTTGAAATTCATATGGAATGAGAGAGGGGTGGGTTAAGGCCCTTATAGAGGCCCATAACTGATGGAAATGGCCCTAGGGCCATGATATACTTAGGTTATAGCCAAACGGTGGCCGTTTCAGTCCAATGGAGCACATTTGGAGGCCCCTTTTCTACATACGGTCCGGGGGAAGTTCCCTGACATTGGATCTAAGTCAAACTAAGTTTTCAGTCTGATCGGATTTACGGATCGACCGCGAAGGACCAGTTTCAGTTCAACGGTCACCACCACTCGATCAGGGCCACAAGTACACTGACCTGTGTTGAATTTTTTTTTATCCAAGGGTGTAGTTAGGTCAGATTCTGATGGTCTGGAACGTTGAATTTGGCCTGCATGCGAACGGCCCGAATCACTTAAGTTTTAGTTCATTTTCTAAAGATATTCGTATTTCTCACCTAGTTAGCTCCGGGCTCAAGTTGTACGTTTCTAGATACTATCTGGATTTGATTTCTAAGATAGTTGTCAAGCCCAGTAAGGCAGTCATAACCCTATAGTTTCGCGGTAATCGGACTTTCGACGAGCGGTCCAGGTCCGATACGGAGTTTCAAAGTGCTCCCGAGAGCAACTGGGTTTAGAGATTGATCCTAGGTTTCTAGGTAATGTAGCGTTAGCAGTTCTACTCGTTTTGGGTCTTACAGTTCATATTTAAAGTGATTTAAACTAATTCTACCAATGATTTATTTTATCACTTAATTAATTTTTGTCTAATTCCTAAAGGATTTGGTCCTGAGTGATATCTACCTAAGGTGGTACTCGGGTCCTTGTACAGATTTTTCCGGGATGTTACAACCATGCTGGGTTATTTCACTAAGCCTGGTCAGCTTACCTTTTTATCGATGGAAAAATCATACAGAGGAGCCTTTAGCAAATGATGTGGCGCAATAACCAGAAGGATGCACCGTACCTGAACATGATTCATGTGAAATATGACCATACTTATCTGAAGATAAAGTGGCGGTATTAGACCATTTCTGATTGGTTGCTAGCATAGTTTGATTAATGTAAAATGCATATCGGTATTGATTTTGAGATTTTAAGAAATTATTTAGATTTATTTCATTGAAACAATGTTAGTATGAAATAAACATAATTATAGTACGATAATATAATAAATGAATGATTTTTAAGGTTTATTTTATTTTAAGGGTTGTCAAGATTTATATATGTCTGGTTGATTGGTGCTAAGTGTTATGTATGTGTGATTGAGATTATGGTGGAACTTAGACTGAATATAATTATCATCTCTGATTAAACTGATTAAGGAATTAAATTAGTACACTTTGTGTACGAGTTACGAACTGAAACTCGGGTTTGAGGGTGCACACTCTGTACCCGGATTTTGGGGCGTGACACCCTATGTTAGGAAAATGATAAAAAATTAGCTTCATTAGTGATTCAAGTGAATCACATAATTATAAACAATGTATAAGGCAATGCTTGCCCCTCCAAATTGTTTTCATTGGCGTGACCCATATGAATCACGAATGGATATGATTTTTTTGGATACATGCCTAAATTTTTGTGTGGAATCTAATGGTTGAAGTGGATTTCATATAATGACCATGGTGGGCTTTGTAAAAATTAAGGGTAAACATTTCTCCTAACTGTTCCCTTTGGTGGGGCCTACCAGAATTACACTTCAACATTATTTTGTTGTCTTTGAGCCTAATATAGAACTGAATATCTAATGGTCAGAGTGGATCTTACATAAACATCATGATGGGCCTGTCAAAATCAAGAGTTATGTCCCATATAATTCTTAAAAAATAAAAATAAAAATTCTCAGTATAGTAGAAGAGAATGCCTATACTTAGTTTTTGTGGAGACCACCGTGGTGTGTGTGAGAAATCCGCTTTGACCATTAGATGCATAATCCCAATTTAGACTCAAAGCTTTAAAAAAAATAGGCTAACTCGCAATTTAGGTAAGCCACACCAAAGAAAATGATTGGGAGAGTGATGTCCACCCTTGATTTTTTATAGGGCTCACCATGATAATGATGTGAGATGTACTTCATCCATTAGATGCTACACCAAAATTTAGGCCTAAGGCATAAAAACTAAGGCCATCCGTGATTCAGGTGGGCCATACCAAGGGAAACAATTAGAAGGTTATAGTTGTCCTTTACATTGTTTCGAATAATGTGGTCCACCTGAATCACAGATGGGGCTGATTTTTATCTAACATGAGGTGGCACATCTAGTGGTTAGAGTGGAGTTTATACATGCATTACGGTGGGGCCCACCCAAGTAGTCGACCCATTTGCTTGCATGTGCACCCAATTAGTTGTTAAAAAAATGTATGAAATATATTTAAATGATAATTTTATCAATCCATTGAGGAGGTAGCTTGTTGAAAACCTTTTTGAAAAAAGGTGTCAGAATGTAAATTCCACATTAATTAGGTAGTTTTTTTTTGGGGTAAATTTCTCTTTAAAAAATAATGAGTTATATGATGCTCAAGCTGCATATGATGCTTGATACGTATGCACTTAGGGCATGTTTGGATTCACGGTTTCGAGGGTATAGTATCGTATTAGTGGGGTTGATGGGACATGTCCCTCGTTTGGAAACGAACGGCGGGCGACGCATTCAACGTGCGCGAATATGCCCGAGAACCACTTTGCATCATCGATGAGATTGTACCGCGCAACCGGCCGGACATTCAGTCAGACGTAAATAGGAAGAAAGCATTTTCTTCTTTCACTGTGTTGTTGGTAATGCCCAGTATGGCCGTCTTTTGACAAATCTACATCGTCCATCATCTTCTTCTCAAGATTTAAACCATGAATGGTGAGCTTTGATCATCCGATGTTGTGGTCCACTGAGACAATCAACCTAAAACAGTAGCCGAACGGTCTTCTTTTGATCATTGTAGCGAGCATGAGAAAGGACATGACCATGAAAGGTTAACATGTTTTTGATGGGTTTTTCTCCCTCTACCTGATGAACGGTTCAAATCCACCTTTCACTGCATGATGATGGCCCACAACGACAAGACGGAACCTCTGCTTCGCAACAGAGTCGACGTACGTCAACTCTGTGAAGTTTGGTGGCCCACTTATTAAAGCTTCTTGGAAAATCCACTCCATCCATTGGATTTAAGACAAAAAACCATCTGGAAGGGAGTGCTTTTGGAGTGAAATCAGCTTGGCCCATGAGGGTGTTTACTCTGCCGTCCATTTCATGTTTAACGGTTGAGATTTTGCAATAGTTTCAATAGAAACAAAAGGACACCTAGGCAAGGGTAATGCCCACCCTCTGAAGTGAATGAACTGCTCAGATCATTCAATGGAACAGTGAATGGGCCCTACTTCACGCACGTATATACATCGTGTGGCTCTTATCCGATCGTTTCCAAACATTGATCTAACATGAAACTGTATACATGGTAGAGTAATACGTCCAATCCAAACATTGGTTAGTGGCACGTCTCCGCTGGATGTATTCTGAATATCGCCCAACATATACGTGAACAGTACCGAATACAATACAATACAACCAAAACGTGAATCCAAACACGCCCTTAGAAATTATACACATGGCATATACCATCTTAAATAGAATCAAGTAAAATGTGCATCCCATTGTCATAAAGTCACCAACCGACATTATATTGGTTGAATAATCCCAACCTCTGATTCACGTACACTTATTTATGAAAATTAGGCCATTGGATATTTTTCATTTTTAACCATCCAATAAGTGTCCAACAATCCGATCGTCAGATGATCAAAAATGCTTCTTTTTTGTTTATGATATATCTATATGATTTAATTTTATGTCGTGTGTGCAATTACTAATTTCTAAGTGCCTACATATCATCCATCACACTTAATGAGTAGTAAAGTATTGAGAGAGAGAGAGAGAGAGAGAGAGGAGAGAGAGAGAGATGTTGTTGGTGATGGGTGTGAATACCCTTTCAAGCAGAAGAGCTCTCCAAAGATTAAAAATATATATATATAAATGTGGGAGAGGAATCAAAATTCCTTGAATTTTGTAATCCATCTCTTAGCTAAGATTTCAAAAACTGGCCTTTGAGTGGATTTTGATTCCTCTAAAATCCAATTCTCTCTAAATCTATGTTTCTCTAGAAAGTTAAAATTCATGCACTTTTCATATATTATCTTTGCACAAATCACCTGTGTGCATGGTTGAAGTTGCTTCCGTGAGTAGGAACATGTTCATTTTTCACCATCATGGGTTCCGCCCCATAAGACAAACCATTTCATCATATTAGAACATCTTACTCACTATAAGTGATGCTTTTCTTTAGTTGAGTTTGATTGTTGCTCCAGATTTCTTTGTGATCTTCTATTTGTAGGCTACCAATTGAAAAAGCACAATTGAAGGATGAAAGAGATTTTCAACCCATGATCCCAACATGGTGTAGTGTTGCACACTAATTCAATCAGACAAGACTTTTCATGTGATTGAGGGCTGTGATTGATATACACGTGTGTGAGTAGGATGTGCGGGCGTGCCAGAGTCTACTTGATGAGTTGATTGAATTGTTGGTGTCCCCTTCATTAAGATGGATAGATTGAAGATTGGGATCAAAGATCCAGAGTCCTGATGGCCACTAATATTGTACTTTGTTCAGACAACTGGTGAAAGGAAAGGAGGCTAATCCCTTTGAATGAGTTCTTTTTACCCTGTGACAATAGACATGGGTCTACGGCCTTTAGGACTTGTTCTTTGACCAATACTTTAAGTTCAAAATACTTCTCCAATGAACAAAGATACACATTCAAATTAAATAAGGTGAAATATTGTCAATTTCATTAAGTATTATAAAATGATGTTTATTGCAACTGACAACTTGCGAGACAAACAAATTGAAAAACAAAAAAATGAATGGATAATACCTAAAATGCCTATTGGAACAAACGAATCGAGGTGAGTGTGATAAACCAAATTGGAACTTAAAAGATCACGATTTACAATTTTAAGTTGCAGAAAGACTAACTCTACTCCTAAGGTACCCTTTTTCTTCGTCGTCGATAAAGAGTGGTGGGGTCGCCAGAAGCAGGTGAAAAATGAAGGCCCTTACTAAAGGGACTAAAGGGCTGTAACATCCCGGATTTTTGCCAACCTGGAATTAGACGTCCTTAGGCGATGGGTCAATCCTAACACAGGTTTAACTTCCCAAACGCTCAATTAAAGCCTCAAATCCTTTTCAAACCATTTTCTTCACAAATCCCACCCTTCACTACCTTGTGCTTTCAATTTTCAAAGCACTTTCGCCCTAGACACTAACTTAAACTAGCTAAGTAGTAAAACTTGGATCACTTTATATACAAACTACAAAGGCCTAAGTACCATCTCAGAAAGAAATCTTACAGGACTAAACCCTTTAGAAATTAAGTGAGATTTAGCTAGTGTTAAACTAGAGTACCTGTGAAATTAGCACCAATCACTTTAAATACGATCTGTAAGACCCAAAACTTGTAGAATCATTGACGTTAGGTTACCCTAAAATCTAGGATCAATCTCATTACCCGGCTGCTCTCGGGAGCATCTCGAAACTCCGTATCAGATTTGGACCGCACGTCGGAAGTCCAATTAACATGAAGTTAAGGACTTAGGACCGCCTCGCTGGGCTTGACAACCATCTCGGAAATCAAATCCAGATAATGTCCCAGCGCTATTCGCTTGAGCTCGGAGTGAAGAGTGTGAGAAATGTGAAATAAATTCAAAATAAAATATCTTGAATAGTAATCTGGCACCTCTCACTTGCGGATCAGTATTAAGCAACCAGACCGTCAGAATCAGACCAAATTACACCCTCGGATCAGGAGAAATTTCATACACATTTACATGTACTCGGAATCTCCGATCGAGAACCGCTGACCGTTGAACTGAAACTGGTCCGCCACGCGTGATCTGGAATCCCGACTGAAACGAAAACTTAATAGAACGTAGATCCAGCGTTAATGAGCTTAAGTCCGACCTTTGGCTCAAGGAGACCCGCCAGAAACCCTCTTTTGAGCTGAAACAATGCCGATTTGATTATAATATAAGTATACTTTGAACATAAGTCTATTTTGGTAAATTTTTGGGCTATATAAGGACCTTAAACCCTCTCTCATGGCAGCTATACGAACTTGAGATTGAGAGAGAGAAAAGAGAGAGAAAGTGTGGGAGCAGTGGGAGAATCTCCCTGCCACTCTTCCCTACCGCTATTCGGGCTCCACCGCCTGATTCTCATCGCTTTCCCGGCATTTCCGGCGTCATTTCTAGGTAAGAAACTCTAACCCTAATCTGTTTTGGAGTTTAGACAGTTGTAGGTTGTGAAATAGCTAACCTATTTCGTTCTATAGGTTGTCAAACTGCCGAATACGGAAGCTTAGCAAACCTATCGACTCCGTTACGATTCTACGACAAAAGGTGCGGACTTTAGGTGTATAGGTTATGGTTTTCAACGCTTTCAATGTCAGATAATGATAGATTCATGATCTGTATGCAATTGCACATGTACAAAGTGCTGTCTGTTTTTCGTTTCGATTAAAGATGAAAAATATGGAATTGTACATACTCTAGGTATTTGTAGAAAGTACGGTATACGTATATTTTTTAGAAATGTGTTTGACATGTTTATTTGTTATATGGATATACGATATATGGAGAAAATACTTATTTGGCAAAAGGATTCGCCTAAATACATGTTTCACTTATATACACTATGTATGTTGAAATTGCGTATTCTAGAAAATACTGTATACGTATAAATTTTGGAGATGTATCTATCATGATTATTTGCTGTAGTAACATATTATACATGGATAAAATACTCGCTTGACTAAAGGATAACCCTAATACATGTGTTGCTAACATGCACCATGTATGTTGTAATAGTGTATTCTAAGTGTTTGTGAAATGACTGAATGAGTATAGAATTCTCATTCGTGCTCGCCATGACTAATTGTCATAGATTCATGATTGTTGTATTGGCGATACCCCTTTGACGAAAGGATTTGCCCTAAATCACGCCACGGCCAATATACACTATATATGCTAAAATGTGTGGTCCAAGTGTTTGTGGGGAAATGACTGAATGAATATGGAACTTGGATTCCTGCTTGCCATAACTATCCGTCGTGGGTGTACGCGTGTTATGATTGGGGCAACTCCCTAGTGAAAGGATTTGGCCTAATGCCTATGTGATGACATATGTCATGTATGTTGATGTATGTTGTGTTTAAGTGTTTCTTGAAATGTCTGAATGAGTAGTAGTTAGCAAATTGTAATGTATAAGGGTGTTGAGATATGATTCTCAACCTCTTTTAACTATGTGTATGATCTCCTTGGATAGTTGTGTGATTAGGAATTGAACATGTACAAACTCATGTTGTGTTGTGATTCATAACATGCTCAACTGCTTTATGATTTTAACTATGTAATGCATATGTTTAAATTTATATTTACGTTGTATGATCCATCATGGGTGAGGGGAGGGAGCGGAGAGCAACGAGTGCGTACAACAACCCTGGCAGCCCTAAACGGATAATACCAGACTTGATTGTATGAGTTGAATCTTGATCCACTACTACTTTATCTATCTGCACTTTATGTGTTTGGAGCTATGATTATAGTCCAGACAATCGGTACCAGAATTGTATTCGTGGCTGTGATTCATTTGCCACGTGAGATGTGTTCGACGAACTCGAGTCGTACTTCGGTTGACGATAGTGGTTGGCCACGCGAAGTGCTTATGCACTTCATGTCGTTCAACTTGTTGTGCGCTCGAGCTACCCGAGCTCGTCAAGTAACCCGATTTGTCTAATGTATGTTCACCATGTTTGGTCGCCTCTACTTGAACCTAGGATACCAAACTTACCAGTGAAATCCCTTTTAACCATGGTACCTCGATCCGCTAAGACTCATGAGCCGGGCATGGTGGTATGGGACACCGTGGTCGAGCTGTCGGCCTACGCTGGGGCCACGTGCCTCCCCGTAGTGACCATTGAGCAACCCAAACTCGTGAGCCGAATACGGTGGTATGGGACACTGTATTCGAGCTGTCGATACTTACGGCGAGAGCTGAGTACGGTGAGACCTGTACTCGTGCTGATGGGCGACGAGTCCTCTGTAGTATTTTCGAGTATACTCCAAGGTCTGTGATTGGCGACGAGCCCTTCACAGCAACTAGAGTATGAGTTGAGCCGAGTACGATGAGACCTGTATTCGAGCTGACGGCCAGCGATTGAGCCGAGTACGGTGAGACCTGTACTCGAGCTGACGGTCAGCAATTGAGCCGCATACGGTGAGATCTGTATCCGTGCTGACGGGTGACGAGCCCTTTACGATGCCTTCGCGATGCCTCTCAAACCATAATACCGTACGAGATTAACTAGGATTGACGACCCTAGGATGGATCATGTTTGGGAATGATACAAGGGAGGTACCTTAGTTTTCCAATACTACTGTTTGAAATGGATTAATAATAACTCGGTAATCATGCTCATCATTGCACCGCATGTGCCTAGTAGATGTGGAGCACTGAGGGAGGTATGCATTCGCGAACGTAAGATGATGTCGCATGAGGGTGGTTTGGCAAGGGCATACATCATCATGTCATTTCATACTTGCATTAAATAAGAGTAGTTAAAAATTGTTTGATTGTACTAATTTATCATTACTGCTTAATCGAATTGATAACATGTTAACCTATGATTTATTGTTCTACTGGGTTGATCACTCACTCCCACGTTACGGGACGGTGTTTGCAACACCAACCAGATTTATTGAGTTTCAGGTGATGGCGATGCTTATGAAGCAGAGCCGAACTACTACTATGATGTTGAGGAGGAGTTCTCCTACATGTAATCTCTGACAGGTCTATGAAGACCTGGTATTGTATTGACGGGGCTACGGTACTTGGGATATGAGACATCACACTTCCTCACATATGGTATATTTTAGAACTGTACTTGTAATTATTTAACCTGGTAATGTTATCACACTCTGGAGACTCATCATAGTTTATATATTTTATCTATCTATCACAGTCTTCCGCTTGCAAATTTAACCGTCTCTGGAGTATGATATGCTGTTTTGGCTTAATCTCACTCATGTTCAATGCTTGAATACAGTCAACATTCAATCATAATTCATTTTGTTGCATAAGTGATGTTCTGGAACTCGGGAGTTGAGTTTATGCTCGACCCCCGATTTTCAGGGCATTACAAGGGCGGGTCGTCCAGTACTTATCTTTTCCGAAATTCACTTGTCATCGCATCCCCTGGTTGCAGCTTCCTCCCCCTGGTCGGGTCGGTTCACTTCCTCCGCCTACGTAATCACTGAACGTGCGCCGCCAATTGAACTTTTACGCTTTCCAAACTCGGGAGGGGGGAGTGGGAGAGGACCAAGGTGATACTAAGGCCGAAGAGGGAAAGGATTTGGACTTATTCTCTAGGGGTTTGGTTAGTGCTTTATGGCCCGCCGAGCTCTTGTGGAGTTTTTGGGTTAGTGTGTGTTCGTTAGTTCTCCCCAAAAACTAACCAATTGGTGAACCCCATGACCGTTCGAGATTGTATCTGTGCCAGAGGACTGGATCCCCTGCGTGAATTCGGGTGCATAGAAGAACATATATCATATTATGAGATTGCTTATAGATGTGGGGGCCGCCAGGCAATAGCTAAACTAAACTAAGTTATGTTAAGAAAAGAAAAGAAAGATAAATAAAAGATAGATTGATGTGTTTGGCGTAGAGCCTCGAGCATTTTTTGATTGCTCCTTTTATAGATCGTCAAGTCAGTGAAACCCTTGCTAGGTTTTCTTTATTATTTACGGATCCTTTATGTTCACATCGCTAGCTTAGATATGGGAATCTTTGAAACCATCGGTTTGCATTGGAAAGAAAGAATCTAAAATCTGTTGAGATATGGAGCCACATCTGGGGCCGCCTTCGACCGATCGTGGCTCATGCTCGACCAGTCATAGGGTCCCGCTAGACAGGTCGTGGATCGGTTCGACTCAAAGTCCAGCGAGCATCATTTTTCATGTCCGAGTCCTTCGACCAGTCGTAGGGATTGTTCGACCAGTCGTAGGTTACGCAGATTCTTTCCAAATCTGATGCAGACTGCGGATTTTGGTGTCGCCTTCGTAAGGGTGCGGAAGGGAAGTTGCCTAAATTATATATAGGTGTTCCTAGGGCTTTTCTAGGTGTATTGGAATATTAGGGAAATAATTCTAAGGTGTGGGCAAAGGATTTTCTATGTTCTTCCAAGGGAGAAGTTAGTATATTGCCTTGTAATCTTTGTTCTTCATAGTGGAAGTTTGCATCCGTGGTTTTTTACCCTAGTTTGGGGTTTTTTCACGTATATCTTGTCTTGTGGTTTATTTTTTGGATTGCTTTGATCTACTTCTAGTTTATATTTCTTATCGTTTATCGTTTGTGGGTGAGGCCTGAGATTGGATCTAGGCTCACTGCGTTGTTGGCGTGCTGCGCAACAACTGGTATCAGAGCTATTAGTTTAGTTCTATTGGAAGTGATGACGGAAGAAGGGAAAACTAGAATTGAGAAGTTTGATAGTTCGAATTTTACCTTCTGGAAGATGCAGATGGAGGATTATCTGTATCAGAAGGACCTCTATATTCCTCTGGGAGGAAAAGAGAAGAAACTAGAAAAGATGATAGATGATGAATGGTTTTTACTGGATAGGAAGGCTTTAGGAATGATCCGATTCTCTTTGTCTAAGAGCGTCGTCTTCAATATATATAAGGTGAAAACTACAAAAGAATTAATGGAAGCCCTAGCCACCATGTATGAAAAACCCTCTGCATCCAACAAGGTTCATCTTATGAAACAACTATTCAACATAATGATGTCAGATGGTGGGAGCGTGACTGAACATCTAAACGAGTTCAATACAGTCACGAGCCAGTTGGAATCCATTGGCATTGTTTTTGAGGATGAGGTCAGGGGGTTATTGATCTTATCCAGTTTGCCAGACTGTTGGGATGGTTTGGTGATTGCTGTGAGCAATTCTTTAGGGTCGACAAAACTGAAATTTGATGATGTGGCCGGTCTAATTCTTAGTGAAGAATCTAGAAGAAAGGCATCAGGAGTTTCAGGGGATTCAAGGAATGCTCTAAACGTTGAAGGAAGAGGAAGATCGCTGAACAAAAGAGATAATAAACACGGGCGTTCTAAGTCGAGGAAGAAGTCCAAGGGACCGAAAGACAAAGACGGGTGTTGGCATTGCGGCAAGAAGGGGCACATGAAATGTAATTGTAGGGCGCTTAAGAAATAAGAAGGAAGCTCTCAAGGCGGGAATGATTCAATGAATCTATTTGAGGAGAGTGACACAGAGGCATTGATCTTGTCTCTTGATGTGAGGAATGAGTCTTGGGTTATAGACTCGTGTGCTTCGTTTCATGTCACTTCGTGTAAGGAAGTTCTGCGTAATTACGTATCAGGTGACTTTGAGAGAGTCTACCTGGGTGATAATGAGTCGTGCAATATTATTGGAAAGGGGGACGTTCATGTAAATCAGAAAGACGGAACGGTCTTGAAATTGAAGGATGTCAGACATGTACCGAATTTGAAACGTAACTTGATCTCTTTGGGGCAGTTGGCCGATACCGGTTATATGACAACATTCACCAGTGATTCTTGGAATATAACAAAAGGTGCCTTAGTGATATCTCGAGGCAAAAAGGAAGGGACTTTGTACATGACTTCAGGATCGTATAGTTCACTCGCAGTCACATCAACAGGAGTGAATGGGTAGTTATAGCATCAGAGGTTGGGACATATGAGTGAGAAGGGGATGAAAGTGCTATTGTCGAAAGGGAAGCTATTGACTGCTTGTATGGCATTCTGCGAGGACTACTTGTATGGCAAGCAGAAGGGGGTAAGCTTCAAAAAAATGGGACGCGCTCCAAAGACACATCTGTTGGAGCTTGTACACACTGATGTGTGGGGACCGGTACAGGTATTATCTCTTGGTGGCTCACGTTATTTTGTTACTTTTATTAATAATGTTAGTAGAAAACTGTGGGTCTATTTCTTAAAGCATAAATCTGATGTATTTGATGTATTTAAGAAGTAGAAAGTTATGGTAGAAAACGAGACAGATAAAATAGTAAAATGTCTTAGATCTGATAATGGGGGAGAGTACTGCGATAAGAGATTTGAGGAGTATTATGCAGAAAATGGAATCAAACATCAGAAAATGATTTCAGGGACACCGCAACAGAATGGTGTGGCTGAGCGCATTAACAGGACCATCCTTGAGAGCACCAGGAGCATGAGGTTACATGAAGGGTTGCCCAAGACCTTTTGGACAGATGCTGTGAATACTGTCGCATATCTCATCAATAGAAGTCCCTCAGCACCATTGGATGGTGGGCTACCAGACGAAATGTGGACTGAGAAAGAAGTGAACCTTGCATATCTTAAAGTGTTCGGTTGCACTTCATATGTTCACATTGATGCAGAGCACAGAAACAAGCTGGATGCGAAGTACAAGAGGTGCACGTTTATAGGGTACGGACAGCATGATTTTGACTATAGGTTTTGGGATGCAGAAAACAAGAAAATCATCAGAAGTAAGGACGTAGTCTTTAATAAAAAAGTGATGCATAAGGAAAGTGTACAAGAAAATAAGGCCAATGAAAAAGAATTCGTAGAGTTGGAAGAGTTATCGGACATGGGTGTTACAGCGCTATAGGATGATCATGCACAGGAACATTATGAGGCAAAGCCATAGACACCGGTTGTGAGGAGGTCTACTCGGGAGAGGAGACCCACAGTCTAATACTCATCCTCCTTACATTATTTACTGCCTTACATTATTTACTGCTGACAGATAATGGTGAACTAGAATATTTTGAAGAGGCGCTACAGTTAGATACACGGGTTAAGTGGGAGCAGGCCATAGATGATAAGATGGACTCTCTTGAGTCTAATCGTACATGGGAGCTAGTCACTCTACTCAAGGGTAAGAAAGCTCTTTATAACAAGTGAGTTTATAGACTGAAGGAGGAGCACAATAGTTCAAAACGATACAAGGCCAGATTGGTTGTGAAAGGGTTTTAACAAAAGGCAGGTATCGATTTTACTGAAATATTTTCACCTGTGGTGAAAATGTCTACGATTCGCATGGTCTTGAGTATAGTGGCTACAGAGGACTTACATCTAGAGTAGCTAGATGTTAAGACAACTTTTCTTCATGGGGACCTTGAAGAAGAGATATATATGCATCAGCCGACAGGATATGTGGCACTAGGAAAGAAGAACAAGGTGTGCAGACTGAAGAAGAGTCTATATGGCTTAAAGCAGGCCCCGAGGCAGTGGTACAAGAAGTTTGACAGTTTCATGTTGGGAAATGGTTACAAGAGATGTCATGCTGACCATTGTTGCTACTTGAAGAAGTTTGATACGTTGTACATCATCATTCTTCTGTACGCTGATGATATGCTTGTGGCCGGTTCAAGCATGAAGGACATCTCAGATCTCAAAAGACAATTGTCTAGAGAATTTGCCATGAAGGATTTGGGAGCTGCCAAAACAAATCCTGGGCATGAGGATAAGGCATGATAGGGAAAACAAGAAATTAGTTTTGTCACAGGCATAGTACATAGCGAATGTACTTGATCGATTCAATATAGGAGGTGCTAAGCCAGTTAGCACTCCATTAGCCAACCACTTCAAGCTATCTAAAGAGCAAGGTGCAAAGACGCAAGAGGAATGAGACTACATGACTAAAGTCCCATACGCATCAGTTATTAGGAGTCTCATGTATGCTATGGTGAGCATGAGACCAGACATTGCTTAAGTAGTGGGAGTTGTTAGCAGGTTCATGAATAATTCCGGAAAGAAACATTGGAAAGCTGTGAAGTGGATCCTTAGATACTTGGTAGGTACTAAGGATGTAGGGCTGTGCTATGGTGGATCGAAAATCAAGCTACAAGGCTACGTGGATTTAGATTTAGCAGGAGATATCGACAGCAGAAGAAGCACTACAGGTTATGTCTTTACTCTGGGTAGTGCTGCAGTCAGTTGGGTCTCTCAGTTACAGAAGATAGTGTCTATCAGTACGACGGAAGCAGAATATGTTGCGGCTACAAAAGCGTGCACGGAGATGGTGTGGATGCAAGGTTTCATGGAAGAGTTGGGTAAGAAGCAAGCAGATTGTAAGTTGTACAGTGACAGTTAGAGTGCAATACACTTGGCTAAGAATTCAGCCTTTCATTCAAGAACCAAGTATATTGCCATCAGATATTACTTCATACGTTCATTACCGGAAGATGGATCGATTGCTCTGGAGAAAATTCATACAAGTGAGAATGCTGTGGATATGTTGACCAAGGCGGTCACACGGGAGAAGCTGAAGCTCTGTTCAACTTTGATTGGTCTTCAGGCATGAAGACTGGGATGTGGTGCACTTCGGATGAAGAAGACAAAGGTTTATGGCGATGTTTCTCCAAGTGGGAGATTGTTAAGATATGAAGCCACATCCGGAGCCGCCTTCGACCGGTCATGGCCCATGCTCGACAGGTCGTAGGGGCCCGCTCGACCAGTCTTGGATTGGTTCGACTCAAAGTCTAGCGAGCATCGTTTTTCATGTCGGGGCCCTTCGACCAGTCGTAGGGATTGTTCAACCAGTCGTAACTCCCCTTCGACTAGTCATAAGTTACGCAGATTCTTTCCAAATCTGATGCAGACTGCGGATTTTGGTGTCACCTTTTGCAAGGGTGCGGAAGGGAAGTTGCCTAAACTATATATATGTGTTCCTAGGACTTTTCTAGGTATTGGAATATTTGGAAAATAATTCTACGGTGTGGGCAAAGGGTTTTCTATGTTCGTCCAAGGGAGAGGTTAGTATATTGCCTTGTAATCTTTGTTCTTCATAGTGGAAGTTTGCATCCGTGGTTTTTTACCCTAGTTTGGAGTTTTTCCACGTATATCTTGTCTTGTGGTTTGTTTTTTGGATTGCTTTGATCTACTTCTAATTTATATTTCTTCTTGTTTATATTTCTTCTTGTTTATCATTTATGGGTGAGGCCTGAGATCGGATCTAGGCTCACTGCGTTATTGGCGTGCTGTGCAACAAAATCGACTTGGACCTGCTGGCTTTTCAGATCTTCTTCTCATTACTGATCTGTTTGTAAGGATCTTCGTTGTCCACTTAGGGGGTGTTTGGCGCATGGTATTAGATGGGATTAGGTGGGATGGAATTGCATTTGGTCCCTTGCCAATTCCACTCAATGTTTGGGATGAATGGAAAAGCTTGGAATTAGATGAGATGGAATTGCATTAGGTCCCGTGCCAATTCTACTCAATGTTAGCAAGTTGTGTGGGTCCCACCATGATGTGTGGGCTATTTCCACACCGTCCACCCATTTTTCGAGATCATTTTAGAGCATGGGCCAAAAAATCAGGTAGATATAAAGCTCAAATGGACCCCACCAAAGAAAGCAGCGGGGATTGAATACCTACTGTTGAAAACTTCTTTGGGGCCACATAAGTTTTGGATATGCCTCATTTTTAGGCACATGTTATAAAATGAGGTTACAAAACAGATGAACGGTTTGGATATAACACATATGTGTTATTCTCACTAGTTTCAAATGATGGTGGGTATATCCATTCAATGTACCAACGTATTACAAACATAGCATGGAATTAAGCTTATCCCATGGTAACTGGGACAATCCCTGCCATATGTTAGAATTATGTTTTTTTGAATCCCATCCCACCTAATCCTTCCCAATACCATGCGCCAAACACCCCCTAAAGATTAAGCTTGGGACCATCAATATTTCTTTGGATTTAGACCACCATGTTAGGTTTCAGGAACCTTATAGCCTGATCTAAAAGGTGCCCCTCTAAGAAATTGAGGTTGCTCACCCGCAAAATCCCACCATCTTGATAGTTTGGAGTACTAGAGGGAGTAGATGGACATAATCCATCACATGAAGATCTCCCAAACCTTTGATTAGGAATTGGTTAGACTAGATTTTGGATCTAGTTTTCCCATTTTCTTGATTATGATTAAGGTATGGGGAAAATATCTGATCGGACCTGTAAGTCTATCTTTTCCATTTTGGGTCTAAGCCATGGATAAGTTTACTTGGACATCGATCCGATCTTCGGATCTTCGAATATTTCTAGAATGCTACAGTCTCTCTAAACATTTATGGGAAGATATTTCATTTTGGAAAGACTGTGAGAGACAACCTCGTTGAGAGAATCATTGCCAGATTTGTGATAAGATTTGTTATTTCAATGGGTTTCTTATAAATGTGGTGGGCACATTGTCTCATTAATAGGCATGATAATTGTGACCATGTGACTTATGTTAATTTGCTCTTCAAAAGGCAGACACAAGGGCTAGTGCCTTTGCATTTATAGCAGGATGCATAACGCTGAAGATAATGTCAACAAGACTCTCGGGTGAGAGTATATTTAGTGCCAATTGCGGTTTGTGGTGTCGACACATGGCAGCTTTTGATTGGCCCATGTTAGGGCACTAAAAATGGGTGTAAACATGGTGGATAAGACAATACCACATGCCCTATTTCATTTGGACATGGATTGCATGGTGACCTTAACACCACATAGATCGATGATGTTGGGATGTAGCGGATTCGATTGAGCCATGTGCCTTTATGAAAAATGGAGCCCACAAAAAGCATGCTTGAAAGTTGTTAGTGCGAGTATGTATTTATTTTTTACGGTGACACGTCGCTCAATTAGATCCCATTGCATCCCAATACCACTGAGCTTCTTGGTGTTGGGTAAGCCACCATGCAATTCAAGTCTATTTCATCCATTTTCATTTAGACTTTGATTGTGTGGTGATCACTACACTATGATGTTGGGACATTTGAACTCTAATTGTGTGGTGATCACTACAATATGATGTTGGGATGTGATGAGATTTCATTGGGCCATGTGCCATTATTAGACATAGGCGTGGTTAAGTACTACTTAGCCTAATAACTTTCAAACGTGCTTTTCATGACCCCACCTCCATCTCTAATGGCAGCACATGACTCAATCAAATGCCACCACATCCCAACACCACCCAATTACATGGTGTAAGGATCAACACATGATTTATGTCATATCAAGCTCAAACTAGGTCATGCCCTTGCCTATATTGAGCTCGGTACAGGCACAACATAGGCTGCTGTGAAAAATCGAGCTAGCTAACATACTTGGTGTAACAACTTTGAAGTACTTAAATCTGGTAGCGACCCCTTCTAGCACCAAGGTCGGTGTTAGTAGAGCTCCATGGACCCACCATGATGTATATGTTTAATCCACGCCATCCATCCATTTTGCCAGCTCATTTTAGGGAGTGTATGACGCATGGTATTAGATGTGATTAGGTGGGATGTAATTGCATTTGGTCCCATGAAGATTCCATCGTGCATTTGGGGAGGATGGAAAAGGTTCGGATTAGGTGGGGTGGAATTGTATTTGGTCCCATGTGAGATTTATGTAGATTTTAAAATTCACTACACATGTGGCCCCCACGTTGATACATGTGTTTATCCATGCTATCCATCCATATACACTTTTTACAAGTGACACTCTAGTTATATAAGTGTACAAGTGATCAACATCTATTGTGAATTTGGTTTGCTGATTACAATTCATTTATCACAAATATAGAATTGGATAGCCAAAATACCTAGTATTTCTAGACATGCAATCATTGTGCAATAACGATGTTAATCCCATCTAATATAATTCAATACCATTTAATCCCATGAACCAAACAAGCCCAACACGACCTAGCAGCCTAGGCAAATCCAAATCACTAATGGACCACACCACGATAAATATTGGTGATTGAACCCTCATTATTAAGAGCTTAATGGGAGTTACAAAAGTCTTGAATCGGGTTGCCATAAATGGGCGTAGTGGGGGTTAAATCACCCTGGCATGGATAAAACACATACATATTAGTAAGGTGCACGTTACTTTTCCATCGGTGCAAAGGGTCACAACCGTTTTTGGAATATGCTCTGGACGCGGATTAGATACTGACTAGTTGACTCGCTGCTGAAGTGACGTCTCCAAGTTCCCACACCGTCCGTTAAGAGACCATTTCAGGGCATCAGACAATTAGTGGATCCAAATCTGCAGTGGACCCTGCTGGAGAGAATGATGCTTACCGTTGAAACATTTATAAGGTCTACTGTGACATTTATTTGGGATCTAACCTGTTCATAAGTTAACACAGACATTAAATCAGGGAAAATACAAATTTCAGCTTGATAAAAAACTTTTGTAACCCTTAGGAAGTTTTTAATGGTGAGTGTCACCCTCTCTACTGTTTTCTGTGACTACCCAAGCTTAAGATATGACAAATTCTTTAGCTCATGCCTTAAAATGATTTCTCAAAATGGATGAAGGGTGTGGATACAAAACATACATCATGTAGGACATTATGTACTTGGTGACGTCACCTCGGTAGCCACTCTCGCTTCTGTCGGTAGCTAATCGGCGTCCCATGCTTTGTACGCGCCATTTCTCTCGTCCGCCCATGGTTCAATCAAATTCCACCGGTATTTGTAGCTTCATGCAGTGTGGGGCAGCAGCCAATCTAAGTCTCGCCCTTTCCATAAAAAAGAGAGCCGATTAGGTATAAACCGGGTGTTTTCCTCAATATAGGGCCCACCTTAATGTATTATATTGGAGCCATGAAAGTTTTGGATTAAGCTAATATTTATTTATTTTCCTATATTAAGATCCGTATAACCTTATCACCAGGTTGGATGGCAAATAAACATTACAATGGGCTTTAGAAAGTTTTTAATGGTGAATGTTGGATTACCATTATTTCCTATGGTGTGATACACCTGAGATTTAAATATGCTTCATTTTTGTGGCCATGCACTAAGATTATTTGGAAAATCAGATGGACGGCGTGGATATACTACAAACATATTAAGGTGGCCCCCACGGTGAAGAAGGAAACGCCACTAACGTGTTACCCGGTAGCATCTAAGCCGCTCCCGAACCTCAGTTTCCATCCGTGCCAATCTGGGCGTGGCATAATCGTAATACAGTTGACAGGAAGGCACAATTCCAAACCAACCACTCAATCACCTGCTCTGGTGGAGGAAGCTATAAGTACTGGACTTCTTCCACATTTCTTCGTCCTTTTGTCAGTATCTCGTCTCTATGGTGGATATCGAGCCAGGACGACGCCATCAGCAGCCATCTGATCCGTCGGAGGAGCCATCATTCCCCCTCGGTCCAGTCATCAGCGGCGGAAGAATGCCGAGTGCGAAGAGGAGGAAGAAGAGGGCGAGGGAGAAAGAGAGAGAAGAGATAGAGGATTCCGATGTTAGGGATCCTCTGGTGGTGTTTGGCCCGACATCTTGACGATGATCTTGTGCCATCTCGATGCACGCAGCGTGGCACAATCGCTTCTCGTTTCGCATGGATGGCATGAAGTCGCTTCCAGCGATCTGCTCTGGAGCGTCCAGGTCTTTTCCCTCTCTTGTTGTTGTCATCATCGTCGTCGCCGTTGTTTGTTTTGGTGTGTTTGGATGTGCTTTCAATTGCAACTGGTTTGAACGCGGGTTTACTCTACTGTCTGTGTGGTGGAATGCGAACCCGAAAACTACATTAGGCTTCTTCGTGTTCTTATCTCTTCTAGTTATTATCTCTGTTCTTTTGAATTTTGAAGAATTAGGGTTGGGTTTGATGGTTTTGTGAGGTGGCTTTGTTTCATCGCTGCTGAATTGAATCTTTTGCTGCATTTTTTTTAAATTTTTTGGTAAGGTTGGTTATTGTTTTTCTGGTTTTATAACTTTGAATTGATTTTTCTTTGATGGATGGCATTGTTTTTATGTTTATTTTATTTTATTTTTTGAATTTTGCATGATACTCGATTGGGTTTGCTTTTCTTGCGATTTTATTTTTAATTTGCATGCTCTTTTGTCGTCTTGTTGAGAAATCAAATGGTTTTTGTGTCGTTTTTACTAAAATTGTTCAATACTCTTGTCGTTGTGTTGTTAATTTTTCAATCTTGTAAATTTCTTTCAATTTTTAAGGGTTTGGGGTTTTGATCTCATGCAATTTTTTGACTTTGTTTTGTTGGTTTTTGGCCTGAAGTTTCATTCACTTTCTTGTGAGTTTTTTTTTTTGGCCTGTTTGTTTTGCTTGCTTCGCAACTGGATACTATCTAAATTTGGTTTTCTTTCATTGTTGGGTTCTGGAATTCTTGTTTTATGCCCTCCCTTTTATTTGGTTTTTGTTTCATTTAAATTCTTTTGGACTGAATTTTTATGTTTTTATGAGTTTTGTGTCATACCAATTATAGTCTGTTTTTTTTTTTTTTTTTTTTCGTTTTGTTTTTACACACACACACACCCCACAATGGGTACTCGAACCCATGACCTCTGTGTTGAAACTCTTGTGAGTCTGCTGAGCCGTGGAGTGAGGACCCATCTGCTGGTTGTTTTCTCTTGTGTTTGATGAATTTTCTGTTGGGCACTATTTTTTTCTTTGATCTTCTTTCATTTATTTTATTTAAGTGATCTGAGATTGATTCTTCCTGCAATTTGTGTGGGTTCTGGTTTGTTCCTATCTTCTGTTGTTTGTGGGGTTTCTTGCTTAATTTCATTGTTTTACATGTTTTTCTTCCTGCAATTCGTGTGGGTTTTGGTTTGTTCCTATCTTCTGTTGTTTGTGGGGTTTCTTGCTCAATTTCATTGGTTTACACGTTTAGTTTGATTATCATTTTCTGCCGCTCTTTCTTTTGGTTGCTCTACTATCATTTCATTGTGTTGTTATTGTTAGAGGAGTTCATCTTTTCGTATTCCTGTGGAGTACTGTAATTGTGCTATGTGCAGCCTCGTATATACCTATATGTAGTATAACATATCTTGTTTTTATCCTTTGCAAAAATAGGATCTATATGTCCATTGTTATAAAAGAGATTAGTATGTTCTCTATAGAGATAGATTCTCCCACATTGGGAGCCCATTTCTCGTGTCAATTTTGCATAATGGTGTTGAAATTGTGCATTGCGGTTATTGTGGTTTTGGATTTGAAAGGGGGGGGGGGGGGAATCAGATGCACATCAACAAATACTATATTGGATTCTGTTATCAGGTTTGCTGGATTGGTTTCTCCAAACTGATAAATTTGATTACTGTAAATGAGCTTGTATGGTGCTAGGAGAACAATACAGAGAAACAAGATAAATATCTAGTTAATATGACACATCTCTAGTGCTCTCCTAAGCTAGAACTAGAGAGCTATCCTTTTCTTGGGCGGCTTTCCAATGGGATAATAATGCTGTTGATGGAGTAATTTATTAGACATCTCTGCTCTCCAGTACTTGATTTTTCCCATGCTCAACTCTCTAACAAAGCAACAATACAACCTCTGGATTATTGGGCTGCCCAACTTTTTCAACTAAGCAGCAGCTTATCCCAATGTGCATTTTTATTGCATGGTTCAGATATCTTCCAATGCCTTTTCAACTGGGTATCGGGTACTGCCCACCCTCATTGACTCCAAGTGAATCAGAATAAGTTTGTACAAGTTGTACTAGTTTTGGTCCCGGGGCGAGCTGCATTTAGAAACTGATATTTGAAACCATGTTCTTGTGTGAAGAAGAGAATCAGATGTTGGACTAGCTGTACTTATCAGTGTTTACCTCTTTATGTGTCTCGAGGGAGACATGCAAACATATGAACAAGGTCCAAGATGTTTCTCTTGTTGGTATACCAGCAGAGGCCTTTCTTGAGTTCCCTTTTTAGAGGTTTATCTATTATTTGAGGGTAAGATAGAATGAAGAGCTTTCCTCCATTTTGCAGCTTGTGGCGGCTTGGAGAATGCGTATTCCTAGGCAGAAGTGTTTGCTGTGTTCGAGGCTCTGCTTTGTACTTTGTAGCCATCCTTTGGCCTGTTTGGATCAAGAAGAACAACTGCACTTTAAATAATAAAGTGCGTCAAGCCTGGCAACTGTATCAACAGTCAAACAGCTTGTTTGCTCTTGGGTAGAAGCTTCGGGGATAGTGTCTTCTCCAAGTCTAGTCAGAAATCCATTATGTTGGGAGGAATTAGCTTGTAATGTGCTTGAGTTGTAATGGTTTTGCTTTGTGGTGGCCTTTGGGCCTCCTCCTTTTCCATAAAATCTCTACTTATTACAGTTAAAAGAAGAAAAAAGAAAAAAAGAAAAAAGATTGAATGAATGAAGAGCATGAAGAACAAGAGGGAAGAGAGCAGGAATTATGTGAAGAAGAAGAAGATTTCTTTGAGCAGCAATGGGGAAGCAGCGTTCTCCCTTTACAGCCTCAAATTAGTATGAAAAACACTCCTTAGGGCTCAGTCCCATTTTTAGGCTTAAATTGCCAATGGTACTGCTGAGCCTGTCTAGCAGGCGCATAAACTGTCATGCATTTGGTGTCATGTCTTCGTTAGCAGGCCATCTGTCATCTTATGATTAATTACATAAGTGGATACTCAAATAACATAAAGATACTTGTTGTTAGACTTCTCACAACCAATGTTCGAAGTATCGGTATCGCTACAAGTTTCGTTAGCCAGGGATACAGAAACAATATCGATATCGCCAATAACCGGAAATGTGGGGAAACATGGAGAAAACAAATTTTTCTGTGAAACTTTAGAAGATGCTAAAATACACATATTTGCATATTTAGGAATAAAAAAAATTGCTAAAGGAATGCTTGCAGAATAAGTTTCCATTTAATGGGGGCCAAAAAACATGTGCTATTGTAAGAAACCAGTCCAACCATCCCATCCATCTCATCTATCTATGCAACTATCCCATCTATCCATCCAACCATCCCATCCAGATCATCTATCCATCCAACTATCCCATATCCATCCAACCATCCAACCTTCCATCCAAACATCTATCAATATTTCAGAATATCGAGAACACATGATATTTCACTAAGAAATCGTCGACAATTAGAAAAGAAATGAAAGATTATGATCTTGATATCACCCATGTTGTGATAACGATAATATCGCGAAATGATTGATATTATCATCGACAATTTGAACACTGCACACTGCATACGGCCATGCACCCATAAAAATTTTGAAATGGATTTTTCTTTTCTTTTCTTTTTTTGGTAAACAGCTTTTTGGCGATATTGATACTGGCGATATTACTTAATTTCACCAATACATTTGTGATACAAGCGACACTTGAATTTACAGTCGAAAATATTGGCAATATCGATACATTGGTGATATAAGCGACACCTGGAATTTATGTAGTCGAAAATATTGGTGCTAAATTGGCGATATCGAATATTGATACATTAGTGATGCTTAGTGATACATCGCCGATACTTGGTATTTTTTAGACTTCCAATGTTATCGGTATCGCTGCCAGTGTTATTGGTATCGCTGCTAGTGTTATTGGTATCACCAAGCTGGAGATACGGATAATATCGGGATATTTCGATAAATCAGGGATACTTCAACAATGCTTACAACCCATGATGACTTGCCATGCTAGACAGTCACAAGTATGACATCTGAAAATTATAAGTACAATAAGTACACCTTCACTTCAGTTTCAAAGAGCTCCAGATCAGTAGTAACAAGTTATCTTTATGTGCATCTGCAACTTTTTCTTCTCATTCTTACTCTTTTTTAAGAATTAGCAGAGAGCTTGAGTAAGAAAACAGAATCAAATGGCAGGACAATACAACGAGTCAATCGGCTTACACTCTCTTAGTCTCTTTAGCCAAGGCAATGCCATTTACCTCTCTCCTATATGAGTAACCACGATGTTTAAGCTCAACTTAAGGAGGCCCGGATACCTCATTAGACACCCACAATATGACATTTTCAGTGTCAGCTTCCACAATTACTGGGCTGAGAAATTCATAAGCTAGATCCAATAGCTTTCTGTAGGAGCTAAGGCATCCACTTTGCCAGCCTTTTCCCATCTTGATGCTCTTGAAGAATACACATGAATGACCCCTTGTTGTCTCCTAAACCACCAACAATATTGTATGAATCTTGATGTCAAAAGATGAGCTATCAAAATTCAGTTTGGAAGACTTAACAAGTAGGCGTGTCCACCAAACCTTGGCTTTACCTTGACAGATCTGAGTGGGCATTCAACAGCATTTGGAATGGATAAGTGCCAACCTTATGTGAGAGGAGTTGAAGATTCTCCTAATTTTATGTGAGAGTTGACTGTGACACAATGTGGCTTAGGGGCTGTTTGTTTTCTAATTCACCTCTACAAATCCCTGTAAATAGGCAATAATTAATTACCATTGTAATTCCCACACCATTTTCAATGCAGACGCTGACAACTTACTTTTTGAATGCTAAAACCAAGGGGTGTGAATTTCATGTGGGGCTCACTGTGATATATGTGGCATATCCACGCCGTCCATCCGTTCCGCCAGCTGATTTTAGGGCATGAGCCCAAAATTGAGACAGATCCAAAGCTGAAGTGGACCACACCATAGGAAAGTGGGAATTGAACGCCTATTGTTAAAAACTTCTTGGGGGCCCCAGAAGTTTTGGATCAAGCTGATATTTGTGTAATCCCCTTATCCATGTCTATGTGACCTTATAAACAGGTTAGATGACAAATAAACAATCTTGTGGGCCTTAGGAAGAAAAAACTTTTCAATGGTGGATGTTTTACAACCACCGTTTCCTGTGGTGTGGGCCACTTGAGCTTTGGACCTGCCTCTTTTTTGGGCTCATGCCCTAAAATGTTCCGGTAAAACGGATGGACAACATGGATATGTCACATTCATCATGGTGAGCCCCACAAATTTAAGTTAGTCACCACTTTTTGAAGCGGAAATAATCGACTTTCAAACAGGGGTTAGAAGTAATAATTTGCTATTTATGGGGTATTTACATAGGAAATGGAAAATCAAACACCCCCTTGGAGCTTTTTTCCACAGCAACAAGGTGTCTATAGACAATGAGCCATCCTTAACAGGTTGGTCTTCCAGTGGCAACAAATCATCAATTGATCACATAGGATCCCTTGATTGGCACTATATCACTATAAATAAGCCCAATATCACTGTAAGTAAGCCTAATACTGGACACTTGGAAATATCGAATTTCATTGATTTATTGTTCAAGGATGTTAGCAGGTGAAACATGCATGCTAATACAATGAACAAGGAGATATCCATAATGATATTTCTTTTTTAGTCTGAAGTGATAATCACTTTATTAGATAGAGGCCAAGGCCAAAGAATACAAAAGGAAAAAAAAAGGGAAATATAAAAAGAAAATCCACTAAAAACCCTTTACAACTCAGACCAACTGGCAGGAAACTGATCAATGCTGATTACTTTAGCTGATTGAGCCCATTCCAAACATTTAATTTCACTATGTTGAATACTTCTTCAATACGGCCCCTTCGCAATGATCATTTCTTTCAGCCCAAATATTCCATAACCCCACTAATAAACACAAATGCCAACCCACTTCCAACTTTCCCTTTCCTCCCTCCATGCCAAGCTAAGAAAAAATGTGCAATCGAGCTAGAAACCACCCATTACAAATCAAATTGGTTTAA
Organism: Magnolia officinalis; assembly: GCA_021015155.1. Lineage (NCBI taxonomy): Eukaryota > Viridiplantae > Streptophyta > Magnoliopsida > Magnoliales > Magnoliaceae > Magnolia > Magnolia officinalis. The sequence goes on along the minus strand of JAJHSJ010000005.1, from coordinate 19,849,059 downwards.
AAAGCCATTCCAAACCTTTGAAGCAAAAGGACAATGAATAAATAAATGGTCAACCTATTCTTCATCTTGATAGCATAATAAACACACATTTGGAATTATCATATGCCGCTTGTGCAAATTGTCGACTGTAAGATCCTTTGCTCCTTCCCACTAACCAACAAAAGCCACCACCTTTGATGGAGCACCATAATGCCACACATAAGCTGTATGGCATTGAAGTTGACCACTACGAACCTCATCAACCATCATATAAAAGGATTTTACCGAAAATTTTCTGGACTTTTCTTTTAGTCACACCATTGAATTTGACTCGGACAAGGACAGATGACTATTTGAAAACAAATCTAATAGTATGCAATTCTTCAAACTCTTCATCTTTCAAGTGCCTTCTACAAAGCGGCGCCCAAATGATTTCCTCCCCATGAATAGAAAAACACTGATCAACTAAGAGATTAGGCACTAAGGAAACATTTGCTAAAAGAGGAAACACAACCTTTAGTTTTTAATCCCCAATCCACAAGTCCTGCCAAAAACAAATCTTCTTACAATTACCTAATGAAAAGCCCACCCCCTCCCAAACCTTGGATTTCAATGAATTCACCAAGTTCCATAGTGATGAAGCCCTATACAAAGAAGACGATTTTGTCCATGTACCCTCTTCCTCTATCCCATATTTTCTACCCAACACTTCCCTCCAATAACTACCCTCCTAAACCCCAAACCTCCATACCCACTTTCCCAACAAGGCCAAGTTCATTATCTCCAAACTTCTCAAGCCTACACCTCCTTGAACCATCGATTTACAAACTTCTTCCCATTTTAATAGATGAAATTTATGATTCATTTCTGATCCCTGCCATAGAAAATCTCGCCTAATTTATGTATTTTTTATAACTTGGCCACAACTGATTTTGGACATTTGAAAGTAGACAATAAATCGGCAAATTTGATATAGTTGATTTAATTAATGTTAAGCTCCCTCCTAACAAAAGATATCTCCCCTTCTAAGATACCAATTTTCTTTCGAACCTCTCAACCACTTTATCCCATAAGTGCTTGGCTGGCTTACCCATGCACAATGGAAGATTGAGATATGAAGATGGAAAAGAACCCACCCTACATCTAAAACGAGCCTAAAAAACCTCTACCTCAACCTTTGAGAGACTGACCCTTAATAGTTCACTTTTGCCAATGTTGACCTTTAAGCCCGAAATCGCCTCGAAAGAAGATTTTCAACTTTCAATTCATCCGCCTCACATAATGGCAAAGTGTCATCCGCATATTGAAGATGAGATATTTGAAAATCTGAATTGTCCACTTGAAATCCTTCCACCAAACTTGCTACTACCCCTTGATCCAATATCCTACCAAGGCTTCCATCACCACCACAAACAAATAAGAAGATAATGGATCTCCCTGCTGCAAGCCTTTAGAAGCTGAGAAATACCCTTTTGGTGCACTGTTTACCAACATTGAAGATTTTGCCGATTGGACACAAACTTGAATCAATGCCCTTCATTTCTCCCCACATCCCAACCACCCTAGCATATAATCAAGAATATCTTAATCCATGTAATCATATGCCTTCTCAAAAACTAACTTACAAACAACACCCTTTTTTCCTTTCTTATTGCAAGCATCAATACATTCATGAGCTATTAATGCACTATCTGCAATTTGTCTACCTTTCACAAAAGCTCCCTGAGATTTTGAAATCACATTACTAAGGACCCCACTAAATCTGGTTGCCAAAATTTTTGCAAAAATCTTGTAACTAATTAGTCTCCAAAAAATCATGCTCAGAAAATTCATTTATAAGCTTAAACAAGTCCTGTTTTACCACCCACCAAATGATTTGAAAGAAAGCTATTGGATAATCATCTGGCCCAGGTGTCTTGTCCCTCCCCAACTCCGGACTGCCTTCTTGATTTCCTCTTCCGAGATCAGCTTTTCAAGAGACTCCGCCACCACAGAAGAAAGGGATGCAAAAGAAAGTTTATCAAGCCTCGGTCTCACCCAATCTTCCCTTTTTAGAAGATCCTTATAAAATTTAACAATTGCTACACATACCTTATCCTTTTCTTCAACTCTTTCCCCTTCTTCTACTATTAAGCATTTTATTTTATTGGCTCTAGCTCGAGCACTTGCCATGGCATGAAAAAAATTTCGTATTCTTATCACCTTCTTTCAACCAAGTTACCCGAGACCGTTGCCTCCATTTAATTACCTCCTCCCTCAATCTAGCGTTATATTTTTCCTTCTTAATTTCCATCCAAAGTTTTCTCTTCTTCTGAAAGTTCTTCTACCTCTTCTTTGCTATCACGGAAGATATGATGGCATGAATGTCGTTTGCATGATGAGGAAGTTCACATGTAATAGGCACCCTTGTGATTGCAACATACGTACTTCTTTATGAAATACTTTGTACTTGGGAGCTCTTTCAAGCAAAGGGAGCCAACAAAAGGCATATTGATGTGTAAGCAGAGCATCAATGGACCGAGGCCACGAGGAAGAGCAATAGAAATTATGAAATAGGAAGAGCAATGGAAGCTGTGAAGTATACTGGTGTCTTTTTAGCACGATGAGGAAGTAAGTTCACATGATATTGGAACTCTGCTTGTCAATGACATGATTTTGTTCTGAATTTTTTGATGAATGGATTTAATTTATTGAAAAAAGCCAAAAGAAAAGGGGGGCAAGAGGCAAATTGCAAAGGAGGTAACGCAAAACAGCCCGGGAAAAAGGAAAATGAAGAGGGATTTAATTCAACTCATGAGCATGAAACTGAACAGAAAATTCAAGAACAGCAGCTAAAACACGGGCAGAGAGATCTTATCTCAGTCAAGTAGATGCTGCAACTCCTGATTTGGCTAGGATCCTCAGAGTTAGCCACCCCATTGACTTGTGAGAAAGAAACAACAGAGATTCTGAGCAAGTCCCTGACCTCATAGATCATATCGGAAACTCTTCGTGAGCACGAGACAGTAGAATTAACAGATCACATTTGATGAGTCCCCGTCAATGTTAGTAGGACTAAAACCATGGTGTACTGCGACTTTTACAGCTTGCAGTAGGGCCTTAACATCAGCAAAGTTTGTGTCTCAATCCTAATAGGACGACAGGACCCAGCCAATGTAACAGCATTGTGGTCCCAAACAACCCCATCCACTCCTGCAGGGCCAAGGTTGCTGAAGGAACACCCATCAAAATTTATCTTGATGGAGCCAGCAGGAGCAGCAGTCCAATTAACTACAGAGGAGGCCTGCTTCCAATTAAGTAGAATAGATTTCTCCCAGCTTGAATTTGACAACATATGGGGAATGCCATGAAATCTTGAATCCACATTGGCCCATTCATACAAGAGTTGCCTAATCATGTTAGATGTAACCCGAGCCGATGATGTCTTCCATTGGAAAATTAGTCTCTCTACAACCAGATGCTCCACAATGTAGCAAAGAGACCATTTTACACAGCAAATGCCCAACTGAGCTCCATGCAAATGCGTGGCACCTCAAAACTCACACAAGCAACAGGAGCTAATGGAAGGTATTGGTGCTTAAGACTGCAGTAATGGACTGAGGCCACGGGGAAGAAAATGGAAGTTATGGAGGTTGTCAAGGCATTACTTTGCATGAATTTAGGTTGTGTTTTTCTTATGTTATTTATTACTCGAGCATGATGCTATTGGTTATTATCTTTGGTTGACTTGTAGGAGAGGTTGATGATGTCCTCCATGTGTGAGGCTTGGTTAGGTTAAAAGGAGAAAGCAAGGAAACAATCATCATCATCTAAGCTTGTCCAAGCTAATTGGGGTTGGCCACACAAATCTTGTTCTGCCATTCCATTCTATCAAGGACCATATCCTCAGTTAAAGCCATACACCATCAATTATTTTCTTACTACCTCCACCCACATCCTTTTGGGTCTACCGCTTGCCCTTTTAGAGCTATCAACTTGAACCAAATCACTCCTAGCCGTTGTTGTTCTTGGATTCTGTTGCACATGGCCAAACCATAGTCTAATTTCCCGCATCTTATTACCTATTGCTAGTCCTAAGTTCACTTGAATGCATTCATTTCTAATTCGTTCTTTCCACATCTTGCCACTCGTTCATCTCAACATTCTCATTTTAGCTACACATCCTATGAACAAGTGCTTCCTTGATTGCCCAACATTCTATCCAACATTCTATCTCATAAAGCATGGCTGGTCTTATACCCATCCTATTAAATCTCCACTTCAATTTGATGGGTATGTGGTGATCACATAAAACTCTAGAGGCCCATCTCCTCTTCATCCACCCAGCTCAAATTCTATGAGCAAGATCTTTCTCAATCTCTTCGTTCTCATGAATTACAGGTCCACTTGGTGTATGTTGTTTGTAGATGACATAGTTTTGATTGACAAGGTGAGGGAGGAGGAAAACACAAGGCTAGAACTATCTAGGGATGCTTTAGAATCTAAGGGCCCGTTCGACCCATAGCGTAAGCCTATAATAATTGGAAACTCATCTATTCACTAGTGATCCTCAAATTTGTTACTACTTCCTCATACATATCCTTAATCATGCCAAAATATTCTTTTCGGACTCTTTTCTTACTCCCACAAGATCTTCTCTAGGGACCTATTGCATGCTTTCTCTATGTCAATGAAGACTGTGGTGGACCTTCCTAGCATAAATCCGAACTAATTTTCTAAATCATTCATCTCAAGCCTTAATCTTTGCTCAATCACTCTCTCCTAAAGTTTTACTCTCCTTTATTCTTGTAAATAGATTATAAATAGGTACCAAAATATTTATCTCCATTGTATGGTATTTTCTTCGATTCCTGAGCTGACGATACCAATAATATCGATGATATTATTGATAACATCATTGATACTCGGAATTGATGCAGGACATGAGATCTACTATGATGAATTGCTGAACTTAGCCAACTAATTATGCAAACATTCAACTAATTATGCAAACTTTTAAAGTACAAAATGAAAGCATTTTAATGACAAATCGAAGTAATCCCAAACAGTAACTATGCTCAAATTTGGGGCCCGGGGACAATCCAACAGTCCAAAACTATAAAATAAAGCTCAACAAGAACCTATGGTAGTTAGGACTACCATCTAACATTGGGTATTAGTGCCAATTGACTGTAGATTTGATCAATTTGGGACTTAGGGTTCAATTGGGGAGCTCAAGGGTTTTTTTTTTTTTTTTTTTCAATTGGGGAAAATTGGAATTAGAGTTAAGGGTTTTGGAATTAGGGTTCTAAGTTAGGGAATTAGGGTTTCCACAAGAAGGATTAAATGAGGGGAGAAGGGGAAGAAACAATCACAAAAGGGTAGAGGAGGTATGGCCGTACGGCCTGGTCCATACGGCCGTATGGACTGGTTCGTACGATCTGGGTTGACCGCACGGTCAAGCCTAAGGTGGGTTTGGGTTGGAGAGAGTTAGTGTTGTGAGATGGGTTAGGGTTGGTGTTGATGGATTGGGTATGGGATGAGATAAGAAGAAGAACAAGAAGAAGCTAAGAGAAGAAAAGAGGAGAGTAAATACTTTGTTGTTGAGAAAAAGAGATAAAAGGATAGCTTGTAGTTTCACACCACCTTGGAATCACACCAAGAGATCTTTAATTACAAGGGATTTTCCATGAATCACACACGGGAAAGAGAGAACTCTTTTCTTTTTTACAAAGTATATCATAAAAAAAACCCTAAGGGCTGAATGTATAAGCCTTAAATAGGCTTTTGGGTTGCCAAATTACAATTTTGCCTTCTCGGTTTTTTTTTTTTTTGTTCTATATATGTCCAAAACCTCTCAAAACATAAAATAAGTGTACCAAATATGAAATAACGCCTAATCTAAGCTGAAAAATAAAATTCTAAAGTATGTAACATCCGATGATGTTTGGTGATGACGATGACTCCCGATCAAGTTGTCCACACGATGCAACAATCCGATCATTCTGTCGTCGCGATCAAACGGTCCAAATCTCCCAACTAAGCAACCCACATGCATCTTCCCAGTGTGAGGCCTTCAAAGATGCATGTACATGCATGTGGAGTCTTCTACAATGGCTAGAAACTCGATCTAGGCCCACTTGTGGGTCCCATGTGAAAATCACCTAGCTACAATGAAGCCGTTGAGGCTCTCCTCTTTGGTATACTCTATGGGCTTGGATGTCCTCATCAGGAACATTGGTTGTAAGTACATTATAATGATCAACCCGATATAATTTAATGGCAAATATGTGTGTTTCAACATCGAGGTCTTGGGTTTGAGTAGCCTAATGGCAGGTAGGAATTTTTTTCCAGCACTAATGATGCAAGACGCATGGGTGTGGCTAAATGGTGAAGTGAGATCAATCAACAAATTAAATTAAATAATCAAACACACAAATCACACCAAAATCATCAAATATCTCAAGAATCCAACATGAAACTATGAATAGTCTAGGCCACAATTAACAAACTACGCCATGCATGATCATTGAATACTACAAATTAGGATCTAATGGATGTGAGAACACCCTATTAGCATAGGAATAAGCCTATTTCAAAAGGGAGGAACTATTATTACCTAGGGTTTGCTCAATTAGAATGTAGTCTAACCTAAGGTTAAAGGAATTTGGGGAAAATGTGAAATTAGGGTTTAGACGGTTCAATTGGCTTAGGGATTTTGGGGCTTGGGCCTTACTTGAGGGGAATTAGGGATTTGAGTGGTTGGAGGATTTGGATTTTAGGGTAATTAGGGAAATTGGGATTCTAGGGTTTGGAAGATTTGGGGAAAATTCGGAAGTAGGGGATCTAGGATTAGGGTTGGGGTTTTAGAAATGGATTTAGGGGTTTTGATGTGGGGTAAGAGAATCCAAAAGGGAAAATGGCTAGACCATACGGCCAACGTAGGGGCTCACACATGTGGCCGTACGGTCACACGTGCACGTGTGGGTCGTTGGCTAGGATTTTCATAAAAAAACCCATATTTCAAGTAAAACATAAAATAGTCAAAAGATAATAAAATAAATGATCAAAACTAATAAAAACAAATAAATCTAGACTATCCTAAACTATTTGTAGCCAATGGGGTGGTCCACGATCAAGAGTAGTCCAACTGTCCATTGTGCACGATCCAACGGGCCGATCATTCTGTGCAATAGATCCAATCATCTGATCGATGCACGATCGATGCATGCACTCGATCCAACGGTCTAGACTCCCCACGAATGCAACACACATGCATCTTCTTAATGTAGGGTCTTTGAATATGCATCAAATGCATGTGAGGTCTTCAAAACGGTCCACTTGGCCCATTCGGTCCCATGTAGTGGTCATCTATGTAGAGGGAAACTGGTGATGATCTCCTCCTCCTCCGGTAGATCCTGAATGGTGCTCTAATATCCTCATCAACTAAGGTCTTGGGATTTAAGCCCAACTTACCTATTAAAAAAGTTCTAGTTGATGAAGTCAGAGATTTTGTTATTGTCATGGTATAATGGTCATGGACATATAGTTATTCATTGAGTCTATCTTCTAAGATAACTTGGACGATCAATTGGAAACACGTAGGCTATGTTTAGAACTAAAGAAATATCACAAGAACTGACAAGTTCTGAATTGTGAGCCCTTTATATGCCATTGCCACATCTCCATGTGGTTGTCATCTCCTTGCGGCTTTGCAGGTGAAATCACACAAAAAGCAACCACATGCAGAAATGGCAGTATAGAGGGCCCATTGTTAGGCATTGTTTGATACTGCGAGGTTAAGATCTCATAGTTTCCAAACAAAACCTTAATGTTGTTATTACTATTTGTATAGGGCTTGAAACACGTCATGAAGTAACTTTTTTTAATTGATCAAAGATTTCTCTTGCTGTTTTTTGTGTGAAAGGCCATGTTGTAACCTTGTCCCTAGATTTAGAAAGTTGTTTCTTTCTTGTTGTTGTTTATGACTTCTACAATGTTTGCTAAGTATACCTCTGCTCTTAATGTGATGTTTTGTAGTGGTGTGGAACAAGTGTGGATTGGAGCACGGTCAGTAGTGCGTTTTGTGATTCATGCATTGTGTCTTACCTGTAGTTGTCCTAGTTGTGAGATGAAATGGAGCAATTTCAAGCAGGTACATTTATTTATTGGAACTTCTATTTTGTTTGTTACCAAACTACCATTTCTGTTTTACACTAAGTCTAAACATATTCTTGAGTTCCAATTATATGACGAAGAGAAATAGACTCCAAATATAGAGTCTGTGCGTATTGGTGTTTGTATTCCACAAACAAAGGTTTTGGAGAAAACATTAAAGATATGTGGAAGGAGAGATTTAGTGCTTGTGGAACTTACCAGATGATTATTGGACTTTGCATAGAGAAGATCCAACGCTCCACTTGACTGAGCATGGGTTGAAAGTTGTCTTACCTTCGACATCAACGTCATTAAGTTTATAACAACAACTACTTTGGAACTTAGAACTCAGGAAATTAACTCCAATGGTCAACCATAACACTGTAAAAGTGTATACACCTCATCTTTGATGGGTGATGTAGCAAATAAAAGGAATTAAAATCAATTGACAAGTATATGAATAACCACATAAAGTGATCAATCCTCTTCTTGATGCCAAAATTGATAAAATAGAACCATTAATGGACTGTGGTTGTGTATCCGTTGTGTATCCAAAGTTGTAGTGGAAGAAGGCAAGATAATTAAACAAAGAAATCACTTACAGAGTCGAGATACTACTCAAATACCCATGTATACACAACTGCATGGACCTCTAAGGCTGTACAGTTGTACAAAACCCTAATATAAACTTACATAGTTTGCATACAAACCCTAGGAAGGACGCATTATGTGGACCTGCAGTCAAATCAGTTCATATTTTTGGCTATACATTGGATTTGTGAGCCCCACAGTCCTATTGGATAATGCCTTTGAGGTTTCATCTTCAACAGCTAACAACTGGGGTCCACCCTTGGACCTCCTTGTGTACACATGCTTAATGCTTCTCTGGATGCATCAATTCTCCCTCTGGCTGGGAAAAGCTCGTCTTCATCATTTTAACGATACTCTCATAGAGCTTCAAGTTGATGTGCTTGAAATCATCTGTTGTGATCCACATGCTATTAGATCCTGACCTTCATTTCCACTTCTCAAGGAACCTCTGGTAATTTTGCATAGACATTCTGATTGTCGAGCAGATCTTCAATAACTTGGTCAACTTGTTGTGGTACCTCGTGTATTTGTATAGCATGCTCCTCTGTATTTTCTTCTTCACGGTGTCCAAAATAGACTGTGAGGTCTTCCACACAATAGATAGGATTTATATTCTCCAATCTTCTTTTTGGACACAGTAGGGACCGATGCTGACAACTTTTGACAAGCTCCTATAGAGAACCTTTCTAGCTTGATGGCACTGCCCTCAAGATAGTAGCTTTTGTGTGGTTAGCGAGATGGAACAAGGAGCTTACTATCGACAATTTTCGAAAGAGGGGATTGATCATTATCAATGCTTGTCCTCTTTGTTGGCAGAGCAACAACTTGGTAGATCATCTATTTGTTCATTGCACGTTTGCAAGGAGGGTGTGGGATAAGTTCTTAACAATGTCTGGGGTGGCATGGGTGACGCCAAAGTCAATTTCGGAGATATTTTGTTCATGGCATGGAGGAGGGATAGACAAGGTAGGAGAATATGGAGAATGGCATCACTCATGGGGCTGTGGACGATATGGCGGGAAAGGAGCAATAGATGCTTTAACAACTTATTGGGGAATATCATGGGGGTTTTCAACAGGACAAAAGTGATGTAATTGAATGGGCATCGGTGTCTCCCACTCTAGGCAGGTGCCTCCTCTCTTGTAATGATTGGGCTAATTTCTAATTCTTTGATCTTTAATCAATAAAAAGTTATATTTCAAAAAATAAAATAAAAATCTTTCTAGCTTGAGGCACACATCATCACTTCATCTCCGAACTGAGCAAAGCGTTTGTAGATGTCATCGACTTGCCCCCTTGTAATTTTCATTGGTAATGACCATCTTTTGCATGCAATTTTGATAAATTGTTATGTGAACTTGATTTGTGGTGATATAAGGTCCCATGTTGATTTATGATCATCAACAAGGCATCATAGGAGATTCCCGAGGCTCCTATCTAGTACCTATGTTTGACCATTTGTTTGAGGATGATATGCGTTAGATATTTCAACATTCTTCCAATTTTACTTAGAGAATCTATAAGCAAACCATGAACTTTATATCTTGATTTCACAAAATAATATTGGGAGTCCCATGAAAGAAAACCCTCCTTGAAGAATATAGTAGTGATATGCAACATGTTTGAATTCTTCTTACAAGGAATAAAATGGACCCATCTTGGAAAACCTATCGGTCAGTGCATGTATGGAATCATATCCACATGTCATCTTCAACAACATGAAGACAGGTTCATATCATGGTGTGCTGTAGTGGCTGTTACGTAACGGTAATGGTGGCAATCAATACGTGTTACGGGTTCATAATGGCCATTACTGAAAAAATGAACCATAATGGCCCCGTAATGCCTCTTTATAGGTTTTCTATAAAAAAAATGTAATGGTCATTATGGCTTATATCGTAATGGTAACTGTAGTGGACGTTACAGCCACCATTACTGTTACAGAATGCCTTGGTCTGTATTGATGTCTTCTCATGGAGCATCTAGTAGATTGGGATTGAATAGAGTCATGTGTTCTACTTCCGTCATTTACCAAACTTACCAGCTGTACACTGCTTAATGATGGTCCCAACATCTTTCTTCAAGCTAGGCCAATAGAAACAATCTTCAACTAGAGATCGTTTTGTTTCAACCACAATAACAATGTAGTTCTCATGATTGCAACTGTTTGGCAATGAGATCTTGCAAGGAACACCTAGGAAATTTTTTTTTTTTGACAGGTAGCTCTTAGGAATAAATGACTGTGTACTATGGAAAGATATCCATGATGTAGAATGTGTCATGTGTAGTCCACATTTTCTCCTACTGATAAAGATGTGAAGATCTTGCTGAAATCGAATAAGGCAGAGTGTGGGTACAATAGTTGAGAGGAACGTGGCCTTCCATGGTAATTGGTGGTTGAGATTTAGAGAAGAACCCAATGCTTTGTGGAGGGGATTCATTTCTGGGAAGTGTGACAAATAGGTAGGATGATGGTTCTCAGGCATCTCATCAAGAAATCGGGGCTGGATGCTATGAAAGTGATTGGCAAGGTGGTGTAAATTTGGAGAAGAACCCAATGGTTCGTGGAGGGAATTCATTTCTAGGAAATGTGACAAATAGGCAGGGGAATGGTTCCCTGGGAATCTTGTGAAGAGATTGGGGTTGGATGCTTGGAAAGTGATCAGCAAGGTAGGCAGTGTCTCTGAGGAACTAACAGAGTCATATCCATCTGGGTAGGGCCCTTTTTGGTAAAGGTATTGGCTATTGAGGTAAAGGAGACAAGGTGGGCTTTTTGAGAGAGGCTTGGGTAGATGAGCTGGCATTGGTAGTTCCCTTTCCATCACTGTATCTCTTCTCATAATAGAAGTGAGAGTTAATGATCCCTATGAAGTGTTGGCGTCTTCCATGTTGTGGAATCACTTCTAGAAGAAATCTCAACCATGATAGAATCATTCAAGAGTCTTATGAGAAAGTTTAATGAGGTTTTCAGATGCAAGTGTTGAGGACCAGAAGGTTTGGAATGGACATTAGTGGCGGACTTCTAGTAAAATTATCCTTTGGTTCACTTTATCCAAGTGGCTGGGAGGCCTCTCCATGGCCTAAAGTGGAGCAGGCTCTTACCCCACTGAATGTTTGACCTCTTGCTTAGGTGCCTTCGCTACACAAATCCACCCTCTCGGTAATAAAAAAAGTGATAGATCTCACTCTTAGATACAGGGCATAATGGCTAGGCCCAAAAACAATGTGATAGGGAAAAAAAAATGTAAAATACCCGAATCTCTGTCTCTCTGTTTTTTTTTTAAAAATAAAAATAAAATGTTTCTGACATGTATTCAATGGTGTATCAGACCATTCTTTCATAAGAATGTTGTCTCTCTGCTTGACCTGTTGAAAGTCAACCAAATATGCCCTAATCAAGCATGGGTTGTTAGACTAGGCTCATTATATTGAAATACAACAAAAAGAAGATGAAAAAAAGGAAGAAAGTGATAGTTTTCCTCTTTAATTTCTCCCAAGATGGTTTATTCTGCTTCGATTCATCAAATATCATCCAAATATTGTGTTTAGATCCCCAAAATGGTCTTAGATCTACTGTAAAATGAGTTTTTAAGCTCATTCCATAGTTGAAAAGAAAAGAAAAACTAGAAAAAAGTGGGTTATTTTTTTTCCTTTTTCTTTCTCTCTGTGAAAACATGGCCATTATGGCTGTATTAGACTTGTTCACCTGTGTGTCACGTAATGGGGGTGGCTCATACAGTTACGGCTGCATCATTACCAATTTTCAAAACCATGGTCAGGCTGGTCAAGGCTTCCTTTTTTGCTTGCAGAAAAGGACTCCCCTCTTTGCCTTTTCTAGCAGGGAAGCTTGTTATTGAGGAAGATTCCAACCAGTTATTAAGTGGCTTTCGAGTGATGCTTTGGAGGTTTTGTGTTGTTGCAGTTGCATCTTAGGAGCCCATTCCTCAGCTTGCCAAAAGGTCAATGAAGCGGCTTGTAGACTCGCTAGAGAGTGAGTGAGGAGAGAGTCGCTTAGTTTGGGCTCATTGTATTTGGCTCGAGTTGTTTTACCTTTATGGGTTTAATCAATTTCATCGCTATTAAACCAAAAAAGGAAAAAAAAAAAAAAAAAAAAAAAAAAAGAAGAAGAAGAAGAAGAAAAAGGTCTTTTGTTGGAAACGTATGAATGCGCTAGCACGCAATGGCTTTTCAGTAGCCATTGTTTAGGGTTAGTCCTGAATGTAGATGCTCCATTTTGCATATGTCGAGCACTCAGCTTCTTTTAGGGGTTTAAGTATCAAAGAGCTTCATGATAAGAAAATACAATATAGTTCTCAATAGATATGATATGGTAGCCAATACTTCAGTGTTTGCATGGCTGCGTAAAATTCAGTAGCGTAAGTAGTGTGCCTCTTTTCTTTCTTTCTTCTTCCTTTTCTCTTAGAAGATATTGAAGATTTTTGGATAGGTCTTCGATAGAGTGAAATGGTGTATAGGATCTGTGTAACCAGCCCTAATTGGTTGGGATAGGGCTTAAATGATGATGATGATGACCCCTTATACCCAGGCGCCGCTCTTGCTTTGAATTGGTGTTTCGAACTTGCACTCCTGCCCCTGCTTCCGAGCAGTTTTTATTTGCTAACAGTATGAAATAGATGCTCCGTGTTCGCAAACCTGATGTTTTCTTGGTTTTGCATATGCTATATGTACTCTTTAAGTGGCCATTTTACACATGTATTGTTGTCTCACATTCTCATTATAGAGATCTTATGCAGATTTTAACAACATTATTTATGAACTCACCTTACGAAGTCTTTTTCCCGCCTTTTCTTTATGTAGTCCTAAGTAGGCTTTGTGTAAGATGGCTAATTTGTGCAGAAATTCCCACTGTTTCAGTGTGAAGAATTGTGGTCAGGCAAGGCACACATTCCTCGCTTTACGATGGCAAGGGGAATGTCAAAGTTGGCAGCCTATTCATTCTCTATCATGGATGGCAGACGTGTGAGTAAATTTTGAACTACATATGGTTTATGATGTTGAATATTGTGTCCTCCCCATTTTCCAAGACCGTTATTATCACCACTGTTGCATTTGATTTGCCTGATGCGACATATCTAGATATTTGAGCCAGTGTTTTAAATAGCAGTAGCGTGTTGCGTAGTGTTCAACCTTCTATAGGTGTAGCGTAAGCTATACGATACTTCTATTTTTAATTTAAAAATAGAAAAAATATGATAAATAGTAAGAAAAAAATAAAAAATATATATATAAATGCCTAAAAGATTATTATTATTATTATTATTTTTTTCTAGTATAAGCATGTTCAAACAAGTTATTAATTGTCATTTATCAAAAACCAATTCACATACATAAACCAAGCAAGGTATTATCACATCAACAACTTTTTAAGAAAACTATAATTAATAATGTCTAATTAAAATCACAAGTCACAAGTAGGGGTGTACATCGAGTCGAACCGAGTCGAGCTAAGTCGAGCTAGCCTCAGCTCGACTCGGCTCGGCTCGGCCACTAGCTGACCTCAGCTCGAACTTGGCTCGGCTCGGTCCTCGAGCCTGATTGGCAGCTCGGCTCGGTTCGGTCAATAGCTTGGGCCAGTTCGAGCCGAGTTCGAGCCGAGATCGAGCCGAGTTCGCCGTTGCAGCATTTTCATAAACACCTGGACTGCACCTTCAAAATCTCATTGTATTTGAGACAATAGCAATGGTTTTAAAGGTATTTTATCAAACACCTTCTAAGCAACATAAAAATCAAGAAAAAAAGGGTGTTGGTTTCATATACATACCTTCCTTGCCACCAACCACACTTCTTTGAGTCATTTCATCAAACACTTGGTGAGCAACATCAATATCAAAGTAACCGAGTCACCGAATTGGTTTGATCTGAGTTCGATTCGAGTTGCGTTCGATCCGAGTCGAGTCGAGTCGAGTTGGGGCCAGCTCGAACTTGGCTCGAACTCATTTTCGAGGTAAAAAAATCAACTCGACTCGGCTCGAACTCATTTTCGAGCTCAAAAAATCAGCTCGACTCGGCTCGAACTCAGCTTCGAACCGAGTCAAATCGAGATTTTTTGAGTTGAGTCGAGCAAGCTAACCGAGCTAGCTCGGTTCGTGTACACCTCTAGTCACAAGTACAAAAAGAAATTAAAATCCCACAAGATGAGAGTATTAAGTACAAAATATGAAATATAATTACCTTTAAAAAAATACAAAATATAATTACCATTTATTGGAAAAAAAGGCGTAGTGTACGCTACATACACTACGTGTACGCTATGACCCCTGTAGCGTACACTACAGGGGATTTACGCTTTTTCTAAAGCTATGTAGCGTCGTAGCCACGCTACGCTTCGGGTGCTATTCAAAACACTTTAAGCTAATGCATTTTTTATGTTCATTTCTTGTCAGAGTTACATGATGCCTGGTGCATTTGGCATGTTTATTAAATCAAACTCTATTTTGATAGTTGTAATTATGCGTGTTTCGAAACCAGTACTGGTAAATCTGCACTCCCAGGTAATGCAGGGTCATTTTCACACCGGGCTCGAGTGAGGTAGCCCGTGGGATGCAGGGACACTTGGGGTGAGTGACCCATGTGATTTGGGGCCTACGGGGGAGGTCTCGTGTTCGAGACTCTTCACCGGGGGTGATTAATGCAGGTGCATTTCACACCGGGCTTGAGTGGGGTAGCCTGTGGGATGCGGGGACACACTCGGGGTGGGCGGCCTATGTGATTTGGGGCCCATGAGCCCACGAGGGGGGTTCGGCCGAGGTCTTAACCCATGAGATGTGTGGCCTGGGCTATAAGATAAAGGGATTAATTTGCTATACTCTAACAGTTCGAGCTTTTAGAGCAAGTGGTTAATTGTCCTGCATCACTAAGGCTGGTAAATCAGAAAACCTTTCTGATAAGGAGAGGAAATGTGCTATCCGTAGATCATAAAATAGACAAATAAAATTGAGAACTAACTATGGCATAGACCCTTACGAGTCGTGAAGCACCGCCCAGCTCCATGGACACAAGGAGATGCTTGCATATGCTAGGCTATTGTATTGGTATGATGATACAAATGGTTACTTGATGCATCAAGGCCATACATCACATTTGGATGGTCAACATGGACCACACATCTTAAATGGAGTTTGATGGGTAGTACGGTCCTCAAGATTCTATAGGATAACATTAAAGGTCCTATCCAAGGTATTACATAACGGTATTGACTGGCATATCAGCCAGCTTGCAGGTTGATACGATTCTGGCTTTATCAGCCTGATATGGCCCTCTAATGCCCCCCTTTTTCTGGGGAAAAAAATCTAAAAAATTATTGGTAAAATTCAAAAAATGCTAGGATCCCAAATATGCATGCTAGTTTTGTCTTAGACATGTATTTGATGGTGTAATAACGGGGCATTCTTTGGTAAAGAATGTTGTTTGTCTAACAGTGTTAGCTTGACTTGCTGAAAGTTGACTACATAGGCCTTAATTGAACACAAATCAAGCATGATTTGTTGGACAAAGCACTTTGCATATAAATACAACAAAAAAAATATGGAAAAGTGGAAAAAAAAGTGATGGTTTACTCCTGATGATATTTCTCAAAATGTTCCACTCCGCTTCAGTTCACGAATCCCAAAAATTAAAAGAAGTGATGGTTTATCCTTTCTTATGATATTTCCCAAAATGGTCCACTTCTTCAGTTCATGAATCCCACTTAGATTGTGTTTGGATCCTCAAAATAGGCCTAAATCTAGTTTAAAATTATTAGTTTCTACACTTTCTTCATTGTTTAAATGAATAAAGAAGTGGAAAGACTAAAGAAAAATAGAAAATAAAAACTTTCATAGGCCATTTTTGGGTGTATTGACCCCATAATTGTGCCAATACAGGCGTATTAGATGATACGGTCTATTTTTCCATAACAGACGGATTCACCCCTGTGCTGTGTTATAGGGGCAGCGCTTTCCTTTATGTAATGGTTGATACAGTTACTATGTAATCTCTTTTCAATACCATGGTCCTATCTATCAGCCAGTTGCATAATTTCATGCGTGTATAGCAACTGTATAGATTTTTCCACCTTGAGCTCTCAATTGCTGTTGACAGTGGTTATGTTTGAGTTGTAGCATAATATAAAGGACACTTGATGAACATGTTGATTAGATTCTTACATTGGCACCAAAATTGATACTTTACCCACCCATCACCCTTTAATAATTAAGCTGATACCATTACATCCCCAATTGCAGATGCTAGTTATTGGCAACCGGTCCATGCCATTCTCTTTCTTTCTTGTCACACATGCATGCACATGCTAATGTATATGTCTTATGTGACAACTATCTTAATTTTTTTGGTATGGAATAGAAGGCAAATTCTAACAAATCCAGAACTTGTTATGTTCTCAGACCCGAATCATGAAGGAGGACCTTTGCGATCACATATGGGAATTTCGTTTCAAAAAGGTTTGTTCCATGCACTCCACTATCCATTATTCACTCTGGCACTCAACCAAGGATTTAGAATTTGATGTCATATATCCATTTGCTTGGATGACTCATTGAGGTCTGTTTGACCCAGCCAAGTTGATGTTATATTCTTTTTATCATCATCATCTAAGCCTTAACCCAACTGATTGGGGTTGGCAACATGAATCCATTTCCACCATTCCACTCCATTAAGGTCCATAACTTCAGTTAGACCATAGGTCATCAAGTCTTTTCTTACTACTACACCCATGTCCTTTTGTGGGTCTTCTTTTGTGATGTGATATTCTTTTGTGGAAATATCTTTTTTGATGAGGAATCATTACCGGCAATTGGTTGGACATTACAACCCCCTCTTTTCAACCATAATTTGTTTTTTGTTTTTGTTTTTGTTTTGTTTTTTGTTTTTCACTTTTCAGAGGCCTGTTCCTCTACAGTCGTGTAGATTAATCTAATTCTGCAATGCTCATTCAACTGCTTGTAATTGTTGCAACTATCTGGTAGGGCCACCATGATGATGGCATTCCCCCAAGGTCAGGCATGTCCAGTCATTAGGTCAGCCACACCATAGAAAATAATGGACAACTACCCAAAAGCCTCCAGATTCACATCGTGGTGCATGTACTGGTTGGATGGCTTATTTCTGGGGATACCACTTTGATGCCACACACACCATGGCGGGCCCTGTACCAGCAAGTGCTTCAGAACAAGCTTATTCTACAACTTGTAGAATAACGGTCATGCTTTCAAGGGAAAAGTTGTTGTTGAAACTGGCTGCAGCAATCATTCTCCTGGGAAATGGCTGGAATTTTTTACTTGTTAGGGTTTCTTCAGTGATAACCTTCACACACCTGGAATCCTACAATTTGTATTTTACTGAAGAATCTCCTTGGTTATTTTAACCCTGGCAGCAAAGCCAGGTTGAATGGCATGAGCGATATTTCTCCAAACTGTCTTGAGTTCCGAATTGGCTTTTGAGCATCTTGATTTACTATAAACCCACTGCCTCTAAAACCAACTGTGGTAATTGACACCATACTTATCTGTTGCAGACGGCTCCTGTGTATTGGCGAGAGTTGGATCCTTCTTGGGAGGGCACAGGTCCCCCCATGCGCCGCTACTTCCACCCTGATGGCTCCCAGACTGCAGATCCTTCAGACAAAGTATGGGGTGGTCACGAATGCACGTACTCGATCGTGACCAGTTTCGTGGATGAGGGGAGGATCAGGGAGCACTATGTGAGGATAAACAGGTGGCCTCGAATGTCTGTCTCAAGGAAGCAAGACTGGAGCTGGGAGCTAGCCAACCACTTGTACTGCTACACGAGTATCCCTGATCCTGATAAGGAGGGTGGCACTGGCCCGCTCTTTCCAGTCTGGTAAGTAAGCCAAACAACGGCTAGTTGCTGGTGGTTGTGATGGGAAAAGTGAGGGAAGTCTTTCATTCATCCGGGGTCCTCTTTTGTTATATGTATAAAATGTAATGCTGTAGAATAACATATGACGAATACTTTATGTAGCTTGTATGTGAATGTGTGGTTACTATATATGCATGGCTGTATGTAAATAACATGCAGGGTTTTGATGGTGTTTGCTGTATCTCTGATGGTAAGCCTAGATGACCCAAATGGACATTGCTGCATTCATTATGGGTGTGGTACTCTTTTCCTTGGATGCCTAATGAAGATCTGGACCTGAAATGATGGATGGGCGCAAACTGGAAGAAGAAGAAGAAGCTGCCTACTGTGGTAACTTAGGCGTGCACTATTCATGCACGGTGTGGGTTGTGGGCCGTAAGGCTACTGGGGCATTTTATTAGGTGTATTTTGCACTTTGTACATGGCCACTGTTTTAGTGAACCTAAAGAGCTTAATTTTTTAGCACTTGGCTCGAACTCATTTGAGCCATGGTGTACTCAGGGAGTGAGCAACGGCCTACTTAAAGATTTAATTCCTTGTTGTCTAAGGTTTTAGCCACAATGTTGGTTGAATGTACTTGACATGTGATTGTACATATGTGGCATAGGTGCCACATATTGCAACGACAGTTAGGTTGATTAGGATCTAGGTGGCAATAGTTTAATATTAAAAAAAAAAAAAAAAAAAAAATAACTCTCCCCAAAAGAGAACTACCACACGAAAAATCTTTCCATTCATAAAGAAATATCCATCTTCAATAAATGGGTGCATGCTTGTTTTGAAGAGGTATAAAAGTATCTCAGATCATGCCTTCTAAAGCTTTGTTTGTTCATGTTTATCTCAACCCACTCGCAATTGCCATTTAAGACCATCTTATGAAAGTATATCAGTATTCACTCTTGGAGATCTATGCAACATTTAGAAAGTGTAAATCTTCGTGTTGAATTTTAGATTGTAAATTTATTTTATCATGAAGATAATTTGTCTTCTTCTTTTTTAATAACTGTTAGAAAATTCAGAAAAGGGCAATAAATCTGATATAGACTATTCAAGTGAAGACTAGAACCCATGAATATTATAAATATGATATTTTAATTTTCAATTTTTTTCTTATCTCCACGAAAAGAAAGCACGTGTACAAAATAAAACAGAAAAGGAGAGTAAAGGACGGTCACTTCATTTGCTGGATCGGTTGTTAGGCAATGCAGCTGGATTCCTGGCATTAGGAAATTGTATATTCTGCTGTTCAGAATCATGAGCCGTCTGATCAAAGTGTCCCATAGATCCCACCCATCGGGATTCTGGATGTTCTTAACCATCCCAACTAGTTGCCTACTTTTCTTATGTCCACGCAAAAAAATCATGGTTTGTTTTTATTTGGTGGGAATATATGGCCTGTCACACATCCAAGATATGGCCCATAGATTGGCAATGGACGGTAATGATGGTGTATGCAGTTGAGCTGATTTTCTTAGAGAGAGCTGATCGTGTTAGTTGTTACTGTACCATTTTCTCCGCTGAGGTGCTACTCATGGAGGAAAATCAGTACCAATAATATAGATTTTTTCCTCTTCAAAATCAGACGCTCATCTGCTCACCAGGTGAGCCACTCCTGAATGTTGGAGTAGGTGGTTGGTTGTTCACCGATTCCAATAATGTGGCCCACCTGATGAGCGGGCTATTCTAATTTTTGTGCCGAGCGATCTTCATGGTGGGCCCTATAGTTTTCACGGTACTGATTTCCTACACAAGTGGCACGTGGGCGGGATTTGGTGATCGGTTCTCTTTCTTAAGCAGGAACCCTCTCTTACAATTTGTGACGGAATTGGATTAGGTGTTCCCGGGTAAGACCTTAGTGGGTGTTACCCTTACCTTATGGGGCCCACTTTGATGAATATTTTGTGAATCCACGCCGCCCATCCATTTTTTCAGCTCATTTTAGTATGTTGTCCCAAAAATTGAACAGATCTAAATCTCCACCGGACCACACCACTAGAGAAGTGGGAAATGACCATTAAAATCGTTTTGTCGGCTACAAAAGTTTTGATCAAGCTAATCTTTGTATTTTACCTTCATCCAGGTCTGTTTGACCTTATGAACGGGTTGGATGGAAAATAAAAATTAGGGATCTGCTTACAGTGGGCCCATGGAAGTTTTTAATGGTAGGTGTTCAATCAACAACACTGTTTCCTGTGGTGTGTTCCACCTGAGATTTGGATCTGCTTATTTTTTGGGACTACGTCCTAAAGTAGGCTGGAAAAACGGATGGACGGCGTGGATATACAAAACATAATCAAGGTGGGCCCCACAATAAAGGTAACAGCTAATCCGCTCCGCTGTGTGACATGTTATCCTTATCTTTGCATGGTATACATCGGTTTCCAATTTAGACGAGTGGCCTATCCATGTTTCAGTGATCCAGACCATTGGTTAGTTAGTTTCGAGCGCTGATGGAGAGTTGCCCAAAATCCTTTTGCAATTGCAATTGAAATTGAACGGGGATCATTTTATATTTCCATTGTTAACCATCCAAATGTAGGACACGAATTGAAAGGTTAACATCATGGTTTGAAGAAATACTTGCGGTAACATCATCAACAGTAGGATACAACAGATCAGTAGTCTTGATTACCAAAACATGCCAAGATTTGAAGGACAAGGATTGGCTGGTGACCCCAGCACCATCCACCTACCCGGTGTCAAAGCTCTGTGGGCCCTGGGCCCTACCATAATGTATATGTTTTATTCACGCCGTCCATCTTTTTTCCATCTCATTTTAGAGCATAGGCCCTGGGACCTACAAAAATCGAAGCTTCGTTGATAATATCGTAAGTCGTTCGATGCCATTGAGTAACAACTTCCAAAACTGTCCAGCAAGTAAATATGATTTTTTTTTTCTTGACGGAATCGAATGAACGATGGCATCGACATCTGCTTGATGGGATCGAGTGGTCTGTTGATGACATCGACAGATCCTGTTACAGACAGATTTAAGACCAACAATAATTTTCCTTGTGTCTTCAATATTCAATCTTCATTGTCTATAGCTCCTTAGCCTTCATCATCTATAATTTACCTTCCATCATAGCTTCATTGTTACTTTTCGTGTACACTCCGTCCTTATTACAGCTTTGCCAAGCCCAAAGAAGTTATACAGAACTTGAACTTCTCTATGGGAACCACCTTTATAAGCATGTCAGCTGGATTCACGCTTTTGTGTATCTTTTCAAGAGTCATGCCTCATTCCTCAAGCACCTATATGATAAAATGATGGCACACATCAACATGTTTAATACGTGAGCGATAAACATAATTCTTAGCCAAATTAATCGCAATTTCGATGTCACAATTGATTGGTACAACCTCTTGCTGAAGCCCCAACTAATTTATCATTCCTCTCAACTAAACGCTTCTATAAGTACCATATACTTAGCTTCAATTGTGTAAAGAGCCATCACAGACTGAAGCTTTGACATCTAACTGATTGCTCCACCCACTAGCACAAATGACTAATCGGAGGTCGATCTTCTGTTATTCACACTGCCCGCATAATCTAAATCCATATACCCTACTAACTTGTCCCATAATTTTTCAAATATCAAAACGTAGTCTTGCATACCTCGCATATATTGAAGTAGTCATTTCACTACCTCCCAGTATTGCTTGTCGGGATTAGATATGTATTTGCTAACAATACCCACCACATGTGAAATATCTAGTCTCGTATAGACCATGACATACATCAAGCTGCCAACCACACTCGAATAAGGCACACGAGACATATCCTTCTTTTCTTCATCTATTTCAGGACACTGTTAAGAGAAAAGCCTAAAATAAGCTGCGTGGAGAACGCTAATCGGTTTTGCCTTGTCCATCTCATATTTCAGCAATACATTCTCAAGGTATTCAGCCTGAGATAACCATAGCCTGTTCTTCTTCCTATCTTTGTGTATGTCAATGTCGAGAACTTTCTTTGCAACCCTCAGATTTTTTATTTCGAATGTCTCTGATAGCTAAGTCTTCAGTATATCGATATCTGACATGCTATGACTGATGATAAGCATGTCATCAACATACAATACCAAAATAATGAACTTCTCATCACTCAATGTCTTATAATAGACATAATGATCATACTCACTCCTGGTAAATTTTTAACTCATCGTGAAAGAATCTAATTTCTTGTATCACTGCTCAGACGATTGTTTCATGTTGTACAACGACTTCTTCAACTTGCAAACATTTTTCTTCGACCATTGTATTTCAAAACCTTCTGGTTGCTTCATGTAAATCTTCTCTTCCAATTCCCCATGCAGGAAAGCAGTCTTCACATCCATATATTTAGCTTGAGATCGTATTGAGCAACCAGTGCCAACACGAATCTGATAGATACTTGCTTCACCACAGGAGTGAATATATTAGTAAAGTAATCACCTTCTCTCTGATCATATCTCTTCGCTACCAATCTTGCCTGGTACCTATCATATTTTTTTTCTTAAAGATCCACTTGCACTTGATTGTTTTATGGTCGACAGGAAGCTCCATCAACTCTCACATCTCATTCTTGTACAAAGAGCCCATCTCATCATGCATAACTGTTTTTCACTTTTTTGCATTTACATTGTCAAGAGCCTCTTGAAAAGTAAACAGATTCCCTTCATTCGTAATGAAAGAAAATACAACATTCGAGTCATCCCTGTATCTCGCTAGTAACCTACAATCCCTTGATGGATTCTTTCTCATAGGTGACTGCTTCACCTACTCTTGTACTTTTGTCTGCATCTTAGTATTAGCCCGTGTCTCATCTCTATCTATTTGAATGTCCATAACTAACCTTTCGGCATCCTTGTGCTCATCCTTACAGAACAAGGATCCTTCGTCGAATTTGACGTCACGACTAAGGATAATTTTTTTTGTGACCCGATCATATAGCCTATACCCTTTCACACCACCACCATAATCGGTAAGGATGTGTTTTTTTTTTTTTTCCCCTTTGGTTCAACTTATCTCTCTCAATTGACGTTACGTGAGAGTAAGCATTGCAACCAAATACTCATAGCCTTGAGTACTCTATCTGTTGATTACTCTATGCTTATTCTAGAATTTTACATTCAACGACCATAGAAGGGGACCGATTCACCAAGTAACACGCTGTGTTAACAGCCTCAGTTAACATTTGCTTGCCCAACCCAGCATTACTCATCATGCTTCGAGCCCTCTCCAAGAGAGTCAGATTCATTCACTCAGTCACACCATTTGCTCTGGTGTGTGACGCATTGTGTTATGCCTTATAATCCATTTATCCTTAAAATATTGATTAAATTTCCTAGAAATGAATTCCACACCGTTATTTATCCTCAATACTTTCACATTTCGCACTGAATATTTTTCAAAAATTGCTTTCCATTGTTTGAAGTTAGAGAAAACATCAAATTTATTTTCATAAAATAAACCTACACGTTTCTGGAATAGTCGTCAATGAAGGTAACAAACCATGATGACCCTCCACCTGAAACTACAGGTGACGACCCTCGTACATCAAAATGCACATAATCTAGAACTCCCTTACAAATATGTTTCCCAGATTTAAAAGACAACATTGACTGTTTACCATATATACAATACTAGCATATACTAAAATCAATACTTTTAAAAACTGGAATTAAACAATTGTCAGAAAGTACCTTCATGCTCCGCTCGTTCATGTGGCCCAAGCTTGCATGTCACATACATTTAGACGTCCAATCCGGTACAAACGATGCAACTCCACTAGATGAAGTACTCCCGATCAACCTATAAAGGTTTCCATTCCTCTTCATTTTAATGACTAAGAGTGCCCCTTTTGAAACTTTAAGGACACGGTTGAACCCGACGAATTTATACCAAAGTGCCTCGAGTGCACCCAAAGATATCAGACTCTTTCTTAACTCAGAAACATGTCTCACTTCGGTCAAGATACGCTCCATGCCATCAAATATCTTCATGCGCACCGATCCAACACTAACCACTTTACAGGCATTGTCGTTGCCTATAAACATATGGCCACCATCACACTCACTGTAACTGGTGAACCAACTCTTATGAGGGGTCATGTAGTACGAAGCCTCTTATCCAAAATCCATTATCCGTCGAAGTACCCGGATTTTGATGCAGTTAGCATGACATTACCATTCGTCTTCTCATTGGATCCTGCAATGTTGGCCTCCTTAGAAGAGCTCTCTGAAATTTTCTTCCTCGACTTAAGATTCTTACAATCTTTCTTCATGTGCCCTGTCATGCCAAAATTCCAATACTCAACTTTCCTTTGCCCTTGCCCTTAGATTTGGACCTCCATCATGAATATCCACTATCCTGCTCAGAATTTCTTCCCATTATAACCAATGCATATATAAAAATATCCATGTCATCACTTTTCTTTCTCATCGCCTTCGACTTAAGGGCTGAGATAACGATCTCAACGCTGATGGTCCTCCTAATGCTGCATAAAGAGTCTTTGAACGACTCATACGATGATGAGAGAGAGTTAAATAGAATACATCTTGATTTTCATCTTTCGCCATCTCCTCCACATCCAACAACTTGCAAACAAGTCTATTGAAGTTACTGATGTGGACCTCAACATCAGGCCCCTCCATCATCTTCGGATTGAACAACTGTAGCTTTAGATATAAGCGATTCTCAAGAGACTTCTTCGTATAGATGTTCTCTAGTTTCACCCATATACTTGCTGCGGTTTTCTCTCTCATGACATTATAAAAGACCTCATCCGTTAAACACAATTGAATAAATATATTTGCTTTCTTATCTAACTTGTTACATTATTCTTCTAACATAGTTTTTGGTCGCTTTTCAAGGTAAGCTTTGTCCAATCCTTGTTGAACTATGATACCGTTCATCTTAACTTTCCATGGTTCAAAATTATTTTTACCGGAATACTTCTTTACATCAAATTTCATGTTAGATATCATTGATACATTGCTTTCATATTCGATCTGCTTCCCAATGTTAGCTCTAACACCACTTGTTGGGAATTGCAGAAGCACACAAAGCGGAATGAAGAAAAGTACACACAATCGTATAAATAAACCCAAACAAGAATAATCCGATTTTTACGTGAAAAAATCACAACATAAAGCAATGAGTAATGCACTATAAAAGCATAATTATAAGAGATAGATGATCTTATTGATTCGAACAAACCTTGAATCTCCTTCAAACCCTAGCTCTGCCCTTGAAACCTTAGGAACGTTTTAAAAAGCCCTAATACACTTTAATCCCTCCCTAATCCTAATTACACCCGATATATATACTACTCAACCGGAATAGGAAACAAATCCCGCACTTACGCAACTCTGCGCGTGCTCTCAATGGGACCTTCGAGTAACAACTTCCAAAACTGTCCAACAAGAAAATAGGATTTTATGAATTTTCTCGATGGGATTGAGCAGACTGTTAATGGCATCGACATTGTTCGATAGGATCGAGTGGTCTTTCGATGACAAGATTTAAGACATCAACAACATGGCCCATAATGATGGATGATTGTAAAGTTAAAATGTTCGAGCGAGTATTGGAGCTTGTCAAGGGCTTGGATTGATTTATTAGATTTTTACCTTGATTTTTTTTTTTTTTTGAGTAAGATCATAGTAGTCCAATCTTTGGGCCTTTCGATTTTCTTTTAAGGGTGATAATTTGAGCTGTTTGGGGTCCACATATGATGTGTAAGTGGAATCCAACTTGTGAATCTGGCGAGCCTCCTCATGCTCACTGTACTTGCCCAAAATCATCTCGATGGGCCACACCATAAGGAGCAATTTGTAGTCACGGCTAAAACCTACATACTGATGTGGAGTACCCCACCTAAGTTTTGGAGCCACCTAAGATAATGTGTCCCTTCATCCTAGTGGGACGCATCTGACTTATGATTATAGCAGGGTTGATGTAGGACGTGGATCAAGCACGTTCCCAACGCTCATGGACCGGAAGAAGCCCAAGGAAAATTCGATAAAATTCGGCATAATTTGACCAGTCGACGGATCTGATCAATAGATCAAAATTTCGCCAGAAATTTTAGAGGTGCTTACTGGCTGATTTCTGCCAGTTTAGATAGATTGACAAATCCATCGATAGGTCAAAATTCACATAATTTCCAGTTTTAGTCAATGAACGTTTTTGAGCCATTTCGACAGGTTGATGACAAGTCGACATATGGCGAAAAATTGCACATTTTCTGGAATTTGTTTCCTTCTTTGATTAGGACTCTTTTGATTACGTTTTATGATTTGTTTAAGGATATTTAAGGATGTTAAACTTATTTTTCAGAACAAATCATTCAATCTATCAATTTAATTTCTTAGAAATTTCTTATTTTCTCTCGTGGATTCAAAAGTGCCTTGTGGATTCAAGGTATCTATCGATCGAGGAAGACGGTGATTAACATCATCATATCATTCATGCATCAGTTAGTATCAGAGCGGGGCTTTTCTTTAGATCAATGACTTCTAACGATGGGTCGAGCAATAATCCGATGGATGGTGATCTAGGGAATTATCCTATAATTACAACGGTGTATGAAGCTTTCCCTCGGGAGAATCAACCATTTGGTGAAAGTCGTGGAACAGATCTATGTTCGTAATAATAAGCAATATGAGATTGGTGATGGAGCTTGCACTCATCATATTTGTGGTGTAATAGTAGTAATGAATCGCATGCCACCACCCGATAATGGTGAATCTCAAGCCACCACTTTGATCGTGAGTTAGCCATTGTACATGCCAAGGTTAGACATAGATTTACAGCAGAAAAAGATCTTTTGAACGAGGTACACTATAAACCAAAAGGTTTGTAATGTGATCATCGATGTTAGGAATAGAGAGACTCCCATATAAAAAACAATGGTGGAAAAACTACCACTGAAAACAGAAAAGCACCATCTCCATACACAATTGGATGGATCAAGGAGACAAACAAAATAGAAATAGTTGAACGATGTTGTATATTATTTTCCATTGGCAAATATTATATGGATGAAGTAATGTCTGACATGGTCGACATGGAAGCTTGTCACATGTTACTTAATTGACTATGGCAATATAATGTTGATGCTATGCATAGAAGCCAGGATAACATATTTATATTTATTAAGACAGTAGAAAGATTATTCTCGTCCCTATAGGAACAGAGAACCAACTTAAGACTTTTAGAGTGGAGGGATGGTTTCTCATAATCAAACATGATTTTGTCAAACAATCTAAGGAGGTGGGGAATGTAGATGCATTAGTTAAAAAGAAAAAATATGTGGAGCCTGCGAACATTCTAGAGGATTTGACACCAGTGTTACAGGAGCCCGATGAACTTTCTAAGGAATTGCATCCCATACAAGATCTACAAAGCCACATTGATATTCTCTTAAGGGCAAGTTTGCCTAATTGCCCACATTATCAGAAAGAATGCTGGATCTTGCAGGCACAAGCAAATGAAATGATCCATAAGAGTCACGTCAAAGAGAGCGTGAGTACATATATTGTACCAGCTTAGGAGTTTAACGTCAAGTATAAGGAAGAGGCTAACAAACATTGTTGCCAGAAGGTGTTTCAAGTAGATGATGATCTGCTATTTCACTTGCGTAAGGAAGAGTTTCCGGTTGTGACACGTACCAAGTTATTGAATAAGAAGATAGACCTTGTTCTGATCCTTAAGAAAATTAATGATAACGCCTTTGTTCTTAATATTCTAGAGGGCATGGAGATCTTAATGACTTTCAATGTAGCAACTTAGTATATGTATTGTGAACCAAGCCCATTGAAGCACTCGAGGAAGTTGAACACGTATCGTGAACCAAACTAGAGAACGAGTTTTTTTTCAAGTGATTGAGGGGGGGATCAAGCACGCTCCTAATGCACATGGATCGGAAGAAGCCCAATGAGAATTCAACAAAATTCAACCGATCGATAGATTTGGTCAACAGGTCGAAATTCCGCAAGAAATTCCAGATTGCTTGCTGGCTAATTTCTGCCAGTTTAGACAAGTCAACAAGTCGAAATATTGTTCGACAGGTCGACAGATTGATCGATAGGTCGAAACTCAATGAATTTTCAATTTTAGTCTTTAGACTTTTTTTAGCCATTTCAATAGGTCAACGTCGTCATATGGTGGAAAATTGCACGTTTTTTAGAATTTGTTTCATTCTTTGATTAGGAATTTTTTAATTATGTTTTAGGATTTGTTTATGATTATTTAAGGATGTTAAACTCATTTTTTCAGAATAAATCATTCAATCTACCAATTTAATTTCTTAGAAATTTTTTATTTTTTCTCGTGGATTCAAAAAACCTCTTATGGATTCAATAGTGCCTCATAAATTTAAGGTATCTATCGATCAAGGAAGATAGTGATCGACCTCATCACATCCTTTCCTGCATCAAGGGTGGACCCCAATTCTATTTGGAAATTTTTATGGTCACCCATTTTTCCCTTCGGTGTTGCCCGCCTGAACATGGGGCAGCTAATCTACTTTGTTGGATGGCACTTACACATCACGGTTGGTCCACGAAACTCTAACGTATGCTAATTAGTAATTACCATATACATGCTCGACTGCATGTCATCCTTGCGTGGGGGATATGGCCTATCCACCATGGGACCCATCATTATATCAATGGCGTAGCGTCAATAATACGGAATCATTTGGCAACTCAGATTGGGGGGTATTGGAGGGTACTTCGGATCTTTAATCCAGGCCCCTTGCACAGCATGGATTGAGAGGTATTTGGAATCTCCTGTTGAGATTGTTCAACATCATCAATAAAATAATCTAAGCAATCCAAACATTGGCCATTTAAATCAACGTTTAAAAAAGATTAGTTAGTTGCTCAGTTGTGATCTATGCTTGCCCATCTTAAATTTTAGAATTTCATCAATATTTTTTGCCACAGTATATATTTTAATCCGCGTATTACATCATTATATCAAACATCACATATCTTTAGGGATTTTAAGTTTGATTTAATAATCAAATTCAAACTCCCCTAAATTTAATTCCAGTGGTCTGGGCCCACCAGTCTGCACTCTTCTCGGGCTTTGAGTTTGTACAAGTGGGGACCATGGCATACGGATCCCAACCATTGATCTGATGGCAACACTATGGATGGGAGAAGCCCCGGTTATTCCTAGACTGGAAGATCCCGGCTTTTTGATCTTTGCCCTTTTTCTCCACATTTTACCATTTCTAGTATTTTTATCTTAACCATCCATTTGCAATCCACCAATACAGGGCCAACAATTCAACGATTTGGATCAGCACAGCGTGTCCAACATGCACAAACTCAAGGCACAAGATAGCCATACTGATGTATCTGAATCACTTCAATGGACGGCGAAACATGAGTAACACATGCAGCGCCTGCAACATTTTTATTTATTTATTTATTTTAATGTTTCTTTTAACAGTAGATGTTGACCGTCCACTAGAGTGCAGAAGTTATACAAGTGGGACCCATGTCTCCGTGATCCCCGCTGTTGCTGGGCGTGTGCTCCGCACCATGGAAGGGTGTGCCTTACAAACCTCCATACTGGAAGATCCTATCCATCCCTCTAGCATTTTTTTTTTTTTTTCTTTCTTTCATTGCCTGATCCATCCATGGCAGGACCCATACGATCAACAGTCAGGATTACACACACGAGAAGAAACACACGCGCACACACATGTATGTATCACAGGAGGAGAACTCTGGCAGATGTCACACACGCATATGTATGTAGGTATATGTCACAAGAGAAGGAAACTCTGGCAGATGTATACAGACAGAAATGGTACAAGTCCCATACACGTATGCATGTAAAATTAAAACAACATTGGCCTTGCCATAAACCGGTCATAACCCAACAAGGTCCACCGCCCATCTGTTGAAATCTAATGGACAGTTAAAATAAAATAATCTAGGGTCCAAATCTAACAAACAAATGTCCACCAGCTAGAGATCAGGACCCCATCTAATCAATCTCATTCTGGGTCCTTTATGTTACATTTTTACCAGATAGATATGCTTGAAACTCCAATCACAGGGATAGCAAAATAATTAAGAATGGTAATTCGTTCTTTATAAAAATTACAATTCCATGGAAACGGATCCTTCATCTACTATCCCACGGCGAGAGGATCAATTCATGCTCATGAAGATCAGATACAGCCAATGAAAACTTCAGCATTATTCG
Organism: Magnolia officinalis; assembly: GCA_021015155.1. Lineage (NCBI taxonomy): Eukaryota > Viridiplantae > Streptophyta > Magnoliopsida > Magnoliales > Magnoliaceae > Magnolia > Magnolia officinalis. The sequence goes on along the minus strand of JAJHSJ010000005.1, from coordinate 19,818,243 downwards.
GATTCAGCAATTCTTCGGTACCATGGCAACAGTTCCTCTACGATCTGTTTTCATGGTCAGATTCAGTTCCTTCCATCAGCCATGGTAAAGCCCGCGACCGATGCTAGATTTCAGTAGTCGAAATCTAAAGTTGAGTCCAAAGATGTAATCTCGAACCGGTGACTTGGGCTGCATGGAACATTGACAGATTGCTAATCGGTACAAACCTGTAAATGTTTCAAGAAACTAGCTTGCAAATCAGTGGCCAGTGTTTAAATAATGATGTACTGAAACGGGGGAAGAGAATGGATCGAATGGTGCTTACTTGAAAAAAGAGAGATCCAAGACCAGTCATTTGGCTTTCCGACGCTTCTGCATTCCAGTGCAGTTTGAGCAATACCATTTTCCTCTGGGTTGTTCTTTCAAACCAACGCAGCCAAAGTGGAACCACTCTATCTTGCACTGCTAGACAGGAGAGAAGGCCTGAATCAGAATTGAGTAGAAGGTTTTTTTTTTTTTTTTTTTTTTTTTTTTAATTTTTTTTACCAGCATTGCTTGTCCTTTGCCCTCACAACTGGTTGATCTATGCTGTTCATCTATTATGCCCCACTATGGATAGGCCACGTGGAAAAAACCATATTGATCAGGGATCCTTACCATCCATACAAAGGTGCTGAAATGTACATAGTTGTGTTTCTGATGTCATTTCCACAGTGGAGATCTCTGATCGGAGGGAGTTTTTCCAAGTGACCATCCTATGGTGAAACATACTAGATGAATGGTCTGGAACACCATGTGGCAGGGAAAAATGGGCAAGCAACAAGGGTGAGAATTGCAAGCTTGTAAAAAGAAATTAAGGAAATCGAAACATGCATCTGGGTTATCACAAGCGACCATCTCCCCAAAGCTGACTTGGTTGCAGAAACAGTAGGTGGGTTCATTTGGATCGACTGGCAAATCCAAATCCATGCTTGATGGATCTGCTGCTGCTGCTGCTGCTGCTGTGGCAACTGCCAAGCGTGTTCTGCCAAACAAGTCAAGGCCTTCGTCAGAGTGATGCACCACCAATTATAAACAGACAAGGAATGATGTCTCTTTTCTGGCACGCTATAAGATGTAAATTCCTCAATAGCATCTTTTGCATACTGGAGGGAAAAAAAACATCTGCATTCAAGTAAACTTGATGCTGACATAGTAGATCTAGATTACAGGAGCAAAACTAACAAAAAAACAATGGCCATTCCTCAGAGAGAGATCTTTTACAGTGAGTTAAGATGTTCAATTTTGAGTTGAATTGCAACAATAGCTCATGTGTCTCGGACAGGTGTCTGCAAGCTTAACACATATCAAATCACTGATAACTATGGACTTCTCTGGACCAGTGGGCATGAAAAATACAAATGAGGCAATCCTGGTGACTCCAAAATAATTATCTTTTTTTTTTCCACCTCTTTTATGGTCCTCATCAAAAGAGAGATTTGCAGAATGTTCACAAGTGGGTTTCCCTATAAGTTCATAAACCTTTGACATCATATACTTTGTTAGTGAGAAATGTGATTTCACATCTTATCATTTTGTGTTGTCATCTCTTTCAGAGAAGCTAGAGGGGTGTTAAGCTTGACGGAAACATTACCACTTCCGTGATATGTAATACTTTATGTTTATCTTTTTCTTCAATAAAGTTTCGGTTATTTATCAAAATATTTTTGACAAAAAGAAAAAAAAGCCACAGCAAAGACATGATGGAATAGCTTGCATGCATCGAAGTGGCATCTATATGTAGTATGATCAAGCATCTTAGTTGGTAGAATGATATTTGCTCAAGTTCTTGTACAACACTGACAGTCATTTAGATACCCATAATAAGCTTGAAGAACAAGCTCAATATATATATATATATTATATATATATATATATATATATTATATATATATATATATATATATTCAGGAGAATTGACTAGAATGAGCAGACATTGATGAACATGCATGAACTGGTGTTGATGATTCCAAGTATTTTGAAAAAAAAAAAAACAATGACATTCATGACAGTTTTTCCAAAACAAGACGGGGGAAAACTGTCATCATATACATTAAGAATATATTGAGGAATGATTTAAAGCATAAATCAATGCTTAAGCAATTTTTTTAGAAGTAAGAAAATCCAGGAGAAATGCATACTTTTTGCGTCCTCCTTTACTACTTTCACTAGCCCTTCCAGATTTGGTATTACCATCAAGGTTTGAAGCGGCCGTCCCAGCAGCACCTGTCAGATCCTTTTCTGTTACAGGCCAAAAGATTCCAACATTTACAAAACAAAATTAGTGGCATCCCACAAGGTTGTTTGAGGCGTTTTGTTGATCACAAAAAACTCCAATAAAGAGGCAAGGGTGAAATCCCATAGGTGAAAACCATGAATCTTAGTGATTAGAGAAGTACCTCTTCGTAGCTCATCGTCAAATCTTCTCATATAATCATCAAGTTGTTGAATGTGAGCATCAACCTTTCACAAAGTTATACATCACAGTTAGCTAGAAGAATAGTTAATACCTTTTACCAGTCCATACTTTGGAAGCAGTAATACTGCAATAAACAGAGATGGCAGAAATAAGTACTCATGGACTTAGATCATATATGATATTCACGAGGTATTTGTGACACATATTACAATGATATATGTAAATTCAGGACAATTCCAGAAAAGAAAAATATCTCCCAAGTTTACATCTTTGATCTATTTTGTTACATGTAATTGATTGGACCATACGCAACTCCTCCCCAGCTTCTTTGAATGATAGTTATCAATATTTTTACTTATTGGAGAACATAATGTCATCAAGCCCTATGTTACAAAATTCTCTAACTGAGATAAGGCTATGATGATGCTGTCACAAAATTCTCTAACCTTTTAAAACAAATTGCAAATTATTCATGACTTATTCAAAAGTTTCCAGTCTTATTCATAAATTATCGAGTAGTTCTCAAAATTTTCATGACTTGCAACTTCTTTGTGAACAAATAATGTGTCTCGACAAAACATATATTATTTGATATAGAAAGATTTATTTTATTTATTTTATTTTATTTTATTTTTTTGTTTTGATTTTCTCCTAATTTTCCCGAAATCTTCCCAAATTGTGTTCAATTGCCTTGCCAAATTATCCCCGACTTTGAACTTGGTAATAAGCCACGTGCAAGAGGATATGGACCTTGTTGCTAGAAATTTGGCTGGGTTGCATTGTTTTATGCCCTTTTTCCACTATTAATGGAATTTATTCATTTCCAACAAGACGCAATAGCTCACTCCATTGTTAGAAAAAATAAAAGTTGGGATAAAATGAAAACATCTAGAACACTGTTCTACTTTTCATACTTCATCAACATCACGTCATCATCATCATCTAAGCCTTATCCCTATTAATTGAGGTCAGCTACATGAATCATGTTCGTCCATTCCACTCTATCAAGGGCCAGACCTTCAATTAGACCAGAGGTCATCAAGTCTTTTCTTACTACCTCCTTCCATGTCCTTTTGGGCATTCCCCTTGCCCTTTTAGAGACTTCAACTTGTACCCACTCCTAAATGACTCGGTTCTTGGAGTACAAATCGATTGTAGAAGAAATTTGTAGGGGGGGGTGGAGAGGGAGAGAGAGAGAGAGAGAGGCTAGGGCAACTTGTGTTGTGTTTGTTAGTCACTTGACTAACACACACACACACGTATATTAATTTGAAAGAAAGAAACAATGCCCCTTAGAAGTACAAAACACACACACACAAACAAAATTACATGTATTTCCACACTCCCCCTCAAACTGCAGCATGGATATCGATCATGCCCAGCTTGGAATACATACAAAGAAGATGATGACGATCAACATGGATAGTTTCTCTCCCTTAAACACAACATAGCGGGATACAAGATTGTCACTTGTTGATTGTCTATAGCATATAGCTTGAACTTTTTTTGTTCGTTGAATCTTTTCTTCAAATAGAAGGTCATACCAAATTCGACAAATATCGAGTTACCAACCCATCATTCACATGCAAAATCTTCTCACAAACACGTGCAACATTGCGCAATAAATTAGTGAACTATACTCACAACACTTGAGAGGATACACACAATAGCATGTAAAGATGTGTGCAACACTATGTGAGTGAATTACACTCACAACTGACAACAAGGGCCCAATAAAGGAAGAGATAATGAACAAAAAAGGAAAGCTCCATTACTTGTAAAAATCCCTTTTGTCAAGTTGAGTCGAGTATCATGTCGAATACTTTGTGTGCGCAGCACCTCTAAGCACGGAACGAGAACATCAATTACGCAATCACAATCATCATGATTCGACATTACATTTCATAGCTCCATAACATCAAAACAAGAATGAATAAAGAAATTTCAGCAAAAAACCAAAAACCAAGGGCTGGCGACACCCACTTCTCACAAAAACAGAGAGTCATAGGCTCATAGCACACCCAAATCTTGACAAAACTTTGTGATTCTTGTTTCTGGTAATTGCACATAATAAACTGCACCTGCTCCATATGGAAATCTGTAAAAAAATCCTTTAAAAAACAACACAACAAGAAAATTGAAATCTAGACTTTTTCTTATTTTTCTCTATTTTCGCAGAAACACCACAAAAACTCATCCAAAAAAATTGCAGAAAAATCACCAGTATTATTTTAAAATCATTATCTTCCAGATCTCATATTTTCCTGCTTCAAAAAGACTACCTGGCCGTACACTGTTAACGTCATTTGTATGGACGGACGACTTCAGTAGTGGGGCCCCACTATCGTAGGTTGTGATCAGGTCCCAACTATCATAGGCTTTGATACCAAGTAGAAATCGATTGGAGAAGAAATCTATAGAAGGGGTGTAAGAGAGAAGTATGGACGACTTCAGTAATGGGGCCCCACTATCGTAGGTTGTGATTAGGTCCCAACTATCAAAGGCTTTGATACCAAGTAGAAATTGATTGGAGAAGAAATCTATAGAAGGGGTGTAAGAGAGAAGTATGGACGACTTCGGTAGTGGGACCCCACTATCGTAGGTTGTGATCAGGTCCCAACTGTCATAGGCTCTGATACCAAGTAGAAATCGATTGGAGAATAAATCTATAGAAGGGGTGTAAGAGATAAACGGGAGAGAGAGAGAGAGGCTAGGGAAACTTATGTTGTGTTTGTTGGTCACTTGACACACACACACACACATTAACTTGAAAGAAAGATACAATGCTCCATAGGAGTACAAAACACACACAAACAAAACTACATGTATTTCCACACTCGGTCTCCATTGCACATGACTAAACCATCCAAGTCTACTTTCCCTCATCTTATTACCTATTGGCAATACTCCTAAGTTCCCTCAAATGTATTCCTTTCTTGTGTCCTTCCTTGTCTTGCCACTCATACATCTCAACATCATCATGTCAGCTACATATCCTATGAACATGTTGTTCTTTAACTGGCCAAACATTTTGTCCCATAAAGCATGGCTGGTCTTATAGCTATCCTATAAAATTTCCCTTTCAGTTTGAGTGGTACACATTGATCACATAAAATGGAGTAGACAAAACAAAATTGTTGTCCCAATCTTCAATGCATTCCTTGTTTCATTGGGTCTCTAATAACCTTTTCTTGTTGTTAGGACGACTAGACATTCAACTTTGTCCAAGACAGTTTACCACTACTCCATGTAGAAATATGTTCACGCAATAACTTAGCCAAAAAAATTGAGAAATGAACATTTACTGCCAGAATCCTGATGAAATTCATAACAGTTCAAACACAATGTTTGTCCAAAAATTTTCACAGCTACTCCAGTTCCCTGTTAAGAGCCTTGGTGTTCCCTCACCCAACCATCTCAAAATGTGACACCTGATCCCTACCATACACTGGGCATACCATGGATTCAAATGTTCAGTTGATTGACTCAATCACGGAGAGCCATGGCATAACCCAAAAAAAAAAGGAAAAGGCACACAGAGACAATCCTAGCTCTCCAACCAGCAGCTTGCAAAAGGACAGTTTTTTTAAGGCATTGAAATTTCGTTTTAACCATCCATTTTCAAGCAGATGGTTACGATTTTCCATCCAGTATGATTTTGACTCCATGTTGCATCCACACAGGGTCCCACTTCTAAACAGCCCACCATGGTTGATGGTACTTGGGGAGATCACAAATTCAAGACAACAATATAAACCATATTCCATTTATCACAGATGATGAAATCGCATGCATATACCTATGCCTGTACAGGTTCCAACATAAGGCACACGTCGTCTACAGTGTGGATGTATTATAAAAGCGATCAAGTATTAAGGATATTAGAGACCCAACATCAGGATTAACGTGGCCTTTCCTCAGCAGATGAGTACAATCAATGCAAACACATGACACAGGCTCACTTGGAAATAGCCTTTTAGATTACCTAATGCTAATCATTGCAATGCTGAAGAACTTGTTCAAAAAGTAGTTATAAAACATTGTGAACTATGCCAGCGACTCAAAGATTGTACAACTATTTCATCTGTCAATGAACATTAAAAGTTCAATAAAACAGTAAATAGAACAAAAACTGTGAAATTTCATATAGGCCAATTTCAATTATTATGGGCTTTGCAATGTGAATCATGATCCACTCTAGCATGCAACCAACATAGAGAGATGTGCAGTATGCATGTACAAACCATGAAGTATGATTTCCAAGTTAATATGCAGAAACATGCAGTTGCACCATTATATACCATATCGTAGGCACGGACAGCCAATGTAACTTTCTCATCAGCAATCCTAATGCAGTGCTTTTGCTCATCGAGGGCCTCATCTGAAAATCTTATAAGCGAAGTGTTTGGTGTGATGTTACCAGATTGAATACCCCTCCTAATATCCTCTATTTCTTGTTCGCATCGTTGTTCATTTTGTCGCTGAACAGCTGTTTATATTAACAATAGAAATATCATCTCTCAAAAACCTAAAATAATGCATAAGAGGGAAAAAAAGAGCAGAAAAAACACAAATTCACATCGCTCAAAATAATAAAACATGCACACACACACAAATTCACTTACTCATGCACACCTGCATGCATGCGTGTGCACACACAGGGTAGACATGTATGACAACATGTGGATATACTTGTGTTTGTGTATGCACCTGCAGGAGTGTGCCTATGTGTAGGGTATGTCTCTCTGCATGGGCATGTGGGTACAGTTACTTTTACAGAGGTTTGATCACATGGAGTTAGCTCCATTAAGTACCATGGAGTCGAGCTGTTTGGGACCCCATTGTGCTGTTTGTAAGCGATCCAACCTGTCCAAAAGGCCGATCCAATCATCAGGGGGTTAAGCCCCAAGAATCAGGTCCATCTGATCATCAGGTATGCCACACCATAAAGAACAATGGACAACCACCTGAAAGCTCCAAATTCAGTGTGGGGCCCACTATGCTGTGTGTATGCAATCTAACCCATCCAATAGGTGCAACCCAAAAATCAGATTGATCCCAATCATCATGGCAGCCTTATGGCATCCCATTTTCATGGTGGGACCACATCTGATGTGATTTTGTATGCCATACATACAGCATGGTTGATGCAATCAAGCCACAGCCCACACACGTTTACAATAAAACACCCAATTTCCTTTTTTTAGCTTATTTCTTTCTTTTATATTTCTATGTTAGGAAAAATATCTCTATGTCAGGAAATAAGTATTATTAGCTTTTCACGTTTAAGGGTTTTCTTATTTTTGAGATCTTGGCTAACAAGGAATTTTATTTTTAGATTCCTTAGATTATGCTAAAGATTTTCTCAAGGAGAAAACCTTGTAAACACTCATGATAGATAAGGCATAGGTCCTATAGAATAAGACAATTGAATGATATTTTCCTTGAGCAAGTTTTCTTGTTTCCCTATAGTAGTGTGTTGGGAGGGAGTAGTGATCTCTAGTATAGGAGGATTGTTGAGCTTGCTCACTTTCATTGCATCTTTTCTCTTGTGTAATTGAACTTTCAATTTGGTACATTGAACTTCATTGCTATTAGTTTCTTCCTTGATCTAGTTACATTGTTTTGTTATCAGAGCAACTTCTGCTCTTGAGAGATTCTTTTCTCTTTTACTTTTCTATTCTCTTTTCCCCATCTTCTTACCCAAATTCCGTTCCAATATGCAACCCAAACCTTTCATCTTTTCTCTTTTACTTTTCAGTCCTTTACCTCAGACTGTCTGCATCCTCCATCTCACCTAAGCCATCACCCTATTTATATCCCAAATAGTAAAACCTGTCTATTGTTCAGCTAGTAAACAACCCGTAATCTATCACAAACCCAATCTTTCCAAAACTTCCTATTCCTCATGTCAAAAATAAAAAATAAAAAAACCATCAACTATTTCTGTTTTTTGAATCGATAAGAATCTAATGGAACCTTGATCTTCTTTTTTTTTTTGGGTTTCCGAACAGATTTGTCCATCTGTAATGGGGATCACATTGGTAGGGATATAGGCCGATACGTCTCCAGCTTGTGTTTCAATGACGGGTATCATATTGCGTTTGCGTTGCGTCACTGGATTTCTTAAATAAAGAAAGGCATGGGAGTACGGACACAAGAAACAGAAAGAAAGGCATAGGATTTTTCTGAGATACAGACCCTACTGCTGCCCCATCCGTAACTATTTATGGTGATTCAGTCCCTAGTTTATGCCCCAGTTTTTTTTATTTAGTTGGGAGTTTGTTCCTCTCGTCCCATCGCCTCCATATATTGGCAGGATGGAGGGACAGCAACGAAGCAAGGGTCTCGGAAGCCTGCCAATATATGGAGGCGATGGGACGAGATTCGGAATATTGCCATTATCCCTATTTGCATTTATTGCATTATCCCTACCAAAAACCTTCCCCATTCTAAACAAGACCATCAACCTAAAATATTCCATTTTCTTCAAACAAAAGAAGAAGAAAAAAAAACTCAAAACTAGTCTTGGATATTGTGCCTAGGTCTGTGATCATATAAGCACTAAAAGAGGGACAACTTACAATCCTAGGATGGCTATTGAACTTTAGGTTGGATTCTATCAACCTTGTAGTGAGTGGTTGATTTGATCACGAAACGGTTGAATGATATGAAGGTTCGTTTCACGACCAAAGAAGATACTCTAGAAGGACTGGTTACTATTCTTGAAGAAATAAGAAACGGAATCAATTTGGACCATCAAACATCTATGGATAGCCTTGAGGGAGACCTTGAATCCAAGAATGTTAAGCCAAGGCATTCTGGTCAAAATGGTGATTTCCACGAGTATGACGAGGGTTAAGGATCCAACAACATGGCTATGCGCAGCTGGGAACAAGAGGAATGAACAACCCCCCGACAAGACTATCCAAATTATCTTGAAGGAGGACAGAATTTTCGTAATGCGGATCTCATGAAGCATATCAATATTGAGATTTGGGATTACGATAGTAATATGGATCCCATGGTTTTCAATGATTGACTAGAGACAATAGAGTTATACTTTTGTTGGTATGAAATGGAAGAAGTTAAGTTATGTTTTACTGCCCTGAAACTTGAGGGTGTAGCCCAAGATTAGTGGTACGTTGTCAAAGAAGACTCACAAGGCTATGGCTTTCCTCCTTAGGCAATTGGGAGGAAATGAAGGCGGGCTTGAACCAGAGGTTTCTACCATTGGACTATGAGATGACTTCCTTTTAGGAGCTTCTTACACTATGCCATGACAATCTGATCATGAAGGAACACAGAGCGTTATTACATATTAGTGATCCGTTGTCACCTAACAGAGATGAAAAATCATCAAGTGGCATGTTATTGCAATGTGGTTCGATATTCAAAGAGAATTGGTCACCGTTCAGCTCAACAGTATGGACGAAGAGTAACCAGATGGCCCAAAAAGTGCAAGAGTAGCAGTTAGTAACAACGCGCAATAGCACCCAACCCGAGGGCTATACACTTACCTGCTTTACTGCCAATGGCTCCATAGAATATCCACAACTAGTTGTGCCCCACGGTAATTTTTATCCAGATTACAAAATTGGCCAGAAGTTTTCCTCTAACACTCTTGGTCACAATTAGCGAGTGATTCATCTTTTCCCGAAACATTGACACAAAGGAAAAGTCTGTTGCGCACTTGCGCCAACTCAAGGGAGATCAACCAACACTTGTTTCAACTATGGTGGTTAAACATCATGCGACAAAGTGTCCCTTTCGTAATCTCTAGTTTTGTGAGGGACAAGGGTGAATGGTACAAAGAAGACTTCGTTGAAGACCAAGAGGAAGGTGAACATAGAAGCGATCCAGAAGGTGACGATCAAGAATCTAAGGGATAGGCCTTAATGAAAATAAGTTATCATTGGTGGTCAGGAGGATTATGATAACACCAAAAGATGAAGCTCAAGAAGATTGGTTAAAAACCGATATCTTCCACACATGAGTGTCGTATGGTGGAAACGTTGTCAAGGTCATTATTGACTGAGTTAGTAGTATAAACATGGCCTCGCAAAGCATGATAAACAAGTTACAATTGAAGACCCAAAAGCATCCCAAATCGAACAAGATTGCATGTTAAGGCTGAGGCGCATGCCAAGTGGAGTGCTTAAATTCAATAATTCACATTTAACTTTAAGCGTTGGGTCAACGTAGAGAATAAAGTAGCAGACACCCACAACCAAAAATCACATCTATCATCTACATTATCAGTCTCTGTTGTTGGGAAACTTAAAAGAGACTGCAGTAGCCAGTAGATGATGATTTTGGTAAGGTATTTTTAACACTATCTATATGCTTAAGTATCAAGTATCCACAAGACAGTTTGTACGATGGGTACTTATTCCATGGTCCGAGGTTATGTCTTCCTAAAAGCGCCTTGCGAAAACTTGTGATAGAAGAGCTTCATTCAGGTGACCTTGGTGGTCACTTTAGGATTGACAAAACAACAACCCTCGTCGATGATCGTTTCTATTTGTTAGGTATGAAGAAAGGTGTTGGAATTGTTGTTCAAGAGTGTCGAGTGTGTAAGCTAGGCAAAGGTAGCAAGCAAAATACTAGTCTTTATACTCCACTCCCTGTCCCAAATGCTCCTTGTGAAGACATTCATCCTAGGATTACCTAAGAATCAATGTGGCCATGACTCTATTTGTGTAGTGGTCGACAAGTTTTCTAAGATGGCCAATTTCGTCCCTAATAAGAAGAAATCAAATGCTTCATATATCGTTAATGTCTTCATCAGGGAGGTGGTTCGTCTACATGGTGTTCCCAAGATAATTGTATCTGATCGTGATGTTAAGCTTATGAGTCACTTTTGGCAATCTTTGTAATCTAAGATGGAACTAAATTAAACTTCTCAAGTGTTGATTATTCACAAACAAATTGATAGACCAAGGTCGTCAACCATAATCATAAGCAATGTTGTCAAATCACATGTGCGGTTATGTGAGATCACACAATTGCATATGCAGTCACATATTTTTATTTTTATTTTTCGTGAAAAAAAAAATTAAAAGGAAAAAAGGGAAAATTTTGGGAAAAAAAATGTAAAAAATATAAGAACTTAGGGGAAGCTTCCCTAAGTTAATAGATAAGTAATACAGTAATTTTACATTTATAAAATTAGTTTGTAAGAAATAAAATCAATTAAAAAATGAATGAAGTACATCTAGTGTTTTAAGTATTGATAATATTGGCCGATATATCCCAAGATATATCTTGTATCCCACCTGTGCGATATGAAACACACAAGTAATGGGATATATCCCACATGTTCGATCTGGCGAGCATTTTCAATTTTCGATCCTCTTCTTTTTCTGTAAATCATGTTAACTCGATGTTAAATTGTTATAAATGAAAAATCATGGATTGGGAGCTTCGATTTCGATATTTGGAGGAGATGGGCCAAGTTGCAGATAATTGAAAAAAAAATAAAAAATTTCCAATTTCTTGCAAATCGGTTGTAATCTTTTTGTCCAAACATAAAATCAAACATGTATGTAACATAATCTAGTGATTCTTTTATTGCTTTTAAATGTATTGCTTGTGTTTTCACACGTCGTCTTAGATTTATAAATTATATAAATAGACTTTGAATATACTTGCATCAATTCAATTAGACAGTGCATAGATTAGGACCTCATACAAAGAAAACCTATTATATGCACTTGGTTTTTGTAATGTTTTGATTTATAAGTGTGTATTGATGTCTTTTTTAACAATCACTAAAGTTTCATTGAAAAAAATCGACCAATTTCCCAATGTTTTCAACAATAGTGATACATTACACGATGCAACTGATATATCCCATGCGATAACCAATATGTATCCATATTATAAGGGTGCGATATGTAACACAATACCGATATTTCGAACACGAGTACATCAACACAGTCAACAATATAGCTAACAAATAACAAAACAATCAATAAGCTATTTATTGTACAAATCAATGTTTTCGGCAGTGCTCGTAGCGTATCGTAACTAAAACGTCCAAGTGGCATAAGCTACGGGGCATGTAGTGTAGCGTACAATGTAGCACAAGTAGCGTATGCCATGCAAAATCTCCTTTAAAAAAAAAAAAAATTTCTTCTATGCTAGTTCAACACCTATTTTAAAATGGTGGTGACTCATCCCCATCACATGTGGCGCTACATTAGATCAATCTGGACCATCCAAATTGTGGTCCATATAATGGATAGAGCACTTAGATCAATCTGGACCATCCAAATTGTGGTCCATATTGTGAATTTGTGATGTTTCAATAAAATATTAAGTATCATGTAGGTTACACTATACGCTATAGATCAATCTGGACCATCTAAATTTTGTGTGTGTGTGTGTGCGTGCATGCGCTAACATATCTTCGCATATTTTGCATATGTGATCGCATATGTCGGCATGGCATATGCGATATGCATATGGGAATTCGCATATGTGAATATGCGGTCGCATTTAACAAAGTTGGTCATAAGAATCTTCTTTGATGTTTGGTTGGTGATTGCATCGGTTCATGGGACATCGTGTTATTACAATTTACAAGCTAAGTTTGCCTATAACAGTTCTGCGAACCGCACCATGGTACTCTCTCCTTTCGAAATTGTGACTGTTATTTGACTTTAACAACCTATCAATTTAGTCCAACTTCCTATTGCGACTCAATTGAGGGGGATGCCAAAGCTTTTGCACACTGCACATTAAGGAGATACATGAAGAAGTCAAACGGAAGATCACCTTAGTAATGAAAATTTGCAAGGGGCATGCAAACGTTTGATGGCGTTTTGCACAATTTCAAGAAGGGGATGGGGTCATGGTGCAGCTCAAAATCTGAGAGGTTTCTAGCAGGCTTACAACAAGCTCCACTCCAAAAAGACAGATCCTTGTCATATTTTGAAGAAGCTAGGTGATAATGCATACCTAATCGAGCTTCCACCCAAGATGAAGATCAACGCCATTTTCAATATGGAAGACATTACAGCTTATCTCGGACATCATGAAGAGGAGAGCACGGAAGAACGAGCTATCCAGGTACTTGAAGTACCATGCCAGCTCGAAGATATCATTGAAGATATGTTGGACAATAAGATAGATTCCACACGCCAAGGTTCTCAAAAGTTTCTCGTCAAGTGGAGGGACTAATTGATATCTAACTGCACGTGGATCTCAGCAAATGATTTCAAACAAATCAACCCGGAGCTCTATGAGGAGTGCATTGTCATTAACAAAATCGAGTTTTTCCAAGCTGGGGTAATCAATTCAATTGAGCCACATCACACACGTGTACACTTCACACGTGCGCACAAGAAAAAGCCCAATGTCCATTTTTTGCTTGTTTCTAACTTCCTTGCTTTCAAATTTATGTGTTAGGATCTCTAAAAAAATTGTGTTAGAAAAAATATCTATATGCTAGGGAATAAGTATTGTTAGATTTTCATGTTTAATGATTTTTATGTTTATTTTAGAGATCTCGGCTAACAAGATATTTTGTTGGTTGATTACTTAAATTATGCTAGACATAACTACAAGATTAGTGTAACGACCCGGAAATTTCCGTACAATGGCTCGAGTACTACCTCGACCAGAAATCACTAGGGATTAAATCCTTTAGAAATTTAACAAAGTTAACTAAGTGCGAAACTAGATTAGCCATGAAATCCGTTGGAATCGCTTTAAATACGATCTGCAAGACCCAAAACTTGTAGAATCATTGACGCTAGGTTACCCTAAAGTCTAGGATCAAACTCATTACCCGACTGCTCTCGGGAACGAATTGAAAACTCCGTATCAGGTCTAGACCGCACATCGGGATTCCGAATAATACGAAGTTAAGGAATCAGGACCGCCTCGCTGGGCTTGACAACCATCTCGGAAATCAAGTCCAGACGGTGTCCCACGGCCGTTCGCTCGAGTCCGGAGCGAGGGAGTGTGAAAACTCTTGTTTTCTTTACAAAATAAATATCTTGAATAGTAATCTGGCACGTATCGCTTGCATATATTTTATAAGTAACCAGACCGTCAGAATCTGACCCAAATACACCCTCGGATTAGGAAAAATTTCAGAAACATTTACGTGTACTTGGAATTTCGGATTGAGGCCCACTAACCGTTGAACTGAAAATGGTCCGCTACGCGTGATCTGGGAATCTGACCGAGACGAAACCATAACTCCACGTAGATCCAAGGTTAGTGAGCTTAAGTCCAACGTTTGGCTCAAGGAGGGCCGCCAGAAATCCTCTTTTGAGCTGAATTAACGCCGATCTACTTATAATATAAGTATACCTTGAACATAAGTCTATTCCAGAGACTTTTTAGGCTATATAAGGGCCTTAGAACACCCTCTCTCACAGCCATACGAATTTGAAGAAAACCCTAGAGAGAGAAGTGAGAAAAGAGAGTGAAAGAGTGAGAGAAGTGGGAGAATCTCCCTATTGTTGTTTCCTCTCCCTACCCTAGCTCCACCACACCGATCTTGCCGCTTTCCCGGGGATACCGACTCCGTTTCTAGGTAAGGAACCCTAACCCTAACCTGTTTTGGAGTTGTGAAGGGTGTGGGTTATGAAATAACTAACCTATTTCATGTCTTAGGTTGCCGTTGTGCCTTAGACAAAGCGAGGGTGAACGAACTGACTCCGTTACGCGTTTATCGGCGTAAGGTGAGGACTTTAGGTGTATAGGTTACGGTTTTCAACGCTTTCAATGTCAGATAATGATAGATTCATGATCTGCATGCAATTGCACATGTACAAAGTGCTTTCCGTTTCCTGTTTCGATTAAAGTTGTAGAATATGGAATTTTACATATTCTAGGTATTCGTAGAAAATACCGTATACGTATATTTTTTGGAAATGTGTTTGACATGTTTATTTGTTGTATGGATATATGATATATGGATAAAATACTTATTTGGCGAAAGGATTCGCCTAAATACATGTTTTACTAATATACACTATGTATGTAGAAATACTGTATTGTAAGAAGTACCGTATACATGTATATTTTAGTGATGTGTTTGCCATGATTAATTGTTGTATAAATATATTATGTGTGCATAAAATACTTGCTTGGCGGAAGGACTCGCCCTAATACATATTTGTTAACATACACTATGTATGTTGAAATAGTATATGTTAAATGTTTGTGGCAATGCTTGAGTGAGTAAGTGTTTGGATGTTGATGCCTTAGGAGGGTGTTGAGATGGGATTCTTAACTACCTTAGAGACATGTATGATTACCTCCATGAGGTTGTTTACTTAAACCGCTTACTTGCAATCTATGTGTTTGTATTCCTATTAATGTAGTGCTTTACAACATGCTTTATACCATACTTTATAACATGCCTTATGACATGCCTACTAGCATGCTTGAATTACTTTGTTTATCATGCTTTACTCCACAAGCTATGGATGAGAATTGATTGAGTTTGGGACTATGTCTATAGTCCAGACATTCGGTACCAGACTTGAGATTGTGGCTGAGATTTATGTCGCCACGAGGGATGTGTTTGACGAACTCGAGTCGTATTTCGGTTGGCGATAGTGGTTGGCCACACGGAGTGCTTCTGCGCTTCATATCGCTCAACTTGTTGTGCACTCGAGCTTGTCAGGCTCGTCAAGTAACCCGATATGTCAAATGTGTATTCACCATGTTTGGTCACTACTGCTTGAACCTAGGGTACCAAACTTACCAGTGGAAATCCCGTTAACTATGGTACCTCGATCCGCTAAGACTCATGAGTCGGACATGGTGGTATGGGACACCGTGGCCGAGCTGTCGGCCTATGCTGGGGCCACGTGCCTCCCCGTAGTGACTATTGAGCAACCAAACTCGTGAGCCGAATACGGTGGTATGGGACACTATATTCGAGCTGTCGACACTTACGGCGAGAGCCGAGTACGGTGAGACCTGTACTCGTGCTGACGGGCGACGAGTCCTCTGTAGTGTCTTCGAGTATTCTCCAAGGTCTGTGATTGGCGACGAGCCCTTCACGGCAACTAAAGTATGAGTTGAGCCGAGTACAGTGAGACCTGTATTGGAGCTGACGGCCAGCGATTGAGCCGAGTACGGTGAGACCTATACTCGAGCTGACGGTCAACAATTGAGCCGCATACGGTGAGATCTGTATCCGTGCTGACGGGTGACGAGCCCTATGGGATGCATTCGCGATGCCTCTCGAACCATAATACCGTATGAGATTAACTAGGATTGACGACCCTAGAATGGATCATGTTTGGGAATGATACAAGGGAGGTACCTTAGTTTTCCAATACTGCTGTTTGAAATGGACTAATAACAACTCGGTAATCATGCTCATCATCGCACCGCATGTGCCTAGTAGATGTGGAGCACTGAGGGAGGTATGCATCCGCGAACGTAAGATGATGTCGCATTAGGGTGGTTTGGCAAAAACATTCATCATGTCATTTCATACTTGCATTTAATAAGAGTAATTAGAATTGTTTGATTGTACTGCTTTATCATTACTGCTTGATTGAATTGATAACATGTTAACCTATGCTTTATTGTCCCACTGAGTTAGTTACTCACTCCCACGTTACGGGACGGTGTTATACAACCAACCAGACTCTGTCGCAGGTATAGAGGATGCGTCGATTCAGGAGGCAGAGCCGGAATACGACGAGGACCAGGATGAGTTCTCATATATGCAGTACTCTGACGGCTATGCTTAGGCCGACTGGATCGCGGGGGTTTCAGGATCTAACTTTAGTTGTATTTTGACTATTTTTATTCAGAAACAATACATGTATATGGATACTCAGTTAGTGTTCATACTCTGGAGATCGAGATGGTTTTTGTTCCTTTACATACTTTATATATACAGTTTCAATCTTCCGCTTGCCTTTATACAATTGATCTGGAGTATGAATTACTGTTTGGTATAATCTCACTCATGTTTATTACTCTAACACAGACAACATTTAATCATCATTATTTATGTTGCATAAGTGATGCGTTGGAACTCGGGAGTTGAGTTATACTCGACCCCCGATTTTCAGGGCATTACAATTAGCCATGCTCGTCATGTACCATACAAACTTGGGACAGAATGTTGGGTAAGACCAACCATACTTTATGGGACAGAATGTTGGGCAGTTAAAGAACAACATGTTCATAGGTTGAGTGTAGTTAAAATGAGAATGTTGAGATGGATAAGTGCAAATCAGGAAAGGACAAAATTAAAAATAAATAAATTCGAGCGAACTTGGGATTGGTACCAATAATAAGATGACAGAAAGTAGACTTAGACGGTTTGGTCATGTGCAATGGAGACCAAGAATTCATTGGTTAAGAATGAGTTGGAACAAGTTGAAGGCTCTAAAAGAGTAAAGGGAAGGCCCAAAAGGACGTTGATGGAGGTGGTAAGAAAAGGCTTGATGACCTATGGTCTAACTAAAGGTCTCACCTTTGATAAAGTGGAATAGTGGAACAAGATTCATGTAGCCAACCTCGATTAATTGGGAGGCTTGGAAGATGTTGATGATGATGAGCTGCAGATTTTCTCATGGAGGAAACCATGTAAATACTCGTTATAAATAATGGATAGGCCCTATGGTATAAGACAGTTGAATGATATTTTCTTTGAGCAAATCCTCTTGTTTCTCTATTGCAGCATGTTGAGGTGGGAGTGGTCCTCTGTATAAGACTAGAGGACTATTGAGCTTGCTCCCAATCATTATATCTTTTCTCATGTGATTCAAACTTTCAATATGGTACATTGAACTTCATTGTAATTAGTTCTTCTTTGATCTAGTTGCATAAATGGTGGGCCCCATGCACAACTCAAGACTAGGAGTCGCTCCATGTGATCACTCATCTTCTATATGCATTTTAGTTTACATGATAAGTTTTCATGCATTAAAAAGATGGGAAAATATTAGATAGGCATATTTCAAAATTTTGAGAGGAAAACCAAGTTTGACCCCACCAGAACTGAAATATCGTAAGATTATATACACATTGCATCTTTTTCACTGTATAACAGGCTCAAACCCTAGCATTTCGGCTACTGAACGTGTTTTAATTTTAATTTTAATTTTAATTTTTTGTACTTTCTAAGGCCAAGTTGGTGTGAAACAATCTTCAAGAAACCGGCGCCAGTAGGAATAACAACTGAAACAATGGTTCAAAAGTGTACCTTGTAAACTTTTGTCTAAATCATGCATCACTGAATAGTATCGCTGCAACATGGATGGCAATGATTCTAGATCTGACAAAAGGACAACAGTTTAGTATGACAGAAAGCATGCCACTTATTCGACAAGTCCTAAGTAACATTCAATTTTCAGAATACAACAAACAAGATAATCACATTACCATTAAACAAAACTGAAAGTGATACACCCACACATAACCTAGATTTCCAATACCTTAGTTTGGTAAAACAGTGAAAACCCCATCAGGACGTATGATATGGAAAGAAACAAAGGGAACTGACATAGCTAACATTTCATCTGTTTAAAATAATCCACTCTACTGCTGATTTCAAGTAACTTGAATATCAAAGAAATGAGCTCCCAATGGTTCAACTACAGATGATGCAAAATCCCTATTTGCCTGCGAAGAGGTTTGGATCCCTTCACCATTCAAGACGCTATCTTTTGGTAGACTGGTTTTTTTTTTTTTTTTTCCTTCCTGCTAGTATATTTTCCATTGGACTCACGTTATATAAGGGCCTGTTTGGGTGCCACTTGAAAACGAGTTCATCTCATCCCTGATAGTAATTATGTATTAGAGATAATAGTTTAGGGTGAATTTGATTGCATCAAATTAGATAGCAGGTGCGTTTGGTTGCACCAAATATCATGATATTTCAAGATTAATCAAGGTGTAGCCAAATGGCACTTGTTGGTTATCTAAATTATTTTAATCCCAAACTCTAAAACATAATTACAGTTATCTAAGATAAGACGAACTCATTTTTAAGCAGCCGCCCAACTTTTCTCAGAATTCCCATTACTCTTAAAAAAAAATAAATAAATCTAAAATCTTCTGGTCAGTTGATTATTTAATCTTTCGTTGGAGATTTTCCCGCCCCACCAATCTTGCAAGTGGCCACTGCCACGAAACTGACCATACACAAAGTAAGGCTAGCCCACTCATCAGGTGGGCCACCGCAATTAGGAAAGGGTTGTTTAAAACCCTGCCAGCTGTCCTAATTCAGCGTGCACATGTGGCCCACGTAATGACTACACGGGCCCAAACCTTTCATATTGCACCGTATGCGCCGCTAACATGTGCGGCCCACTTCCATATTCGCACACGTGTTGCGGTGTAAAGGTGTGTGTAGGGAGGGGTACACGTGGAGCTAGCAATCCTCTTTTAATTTACAGCAGCAAAGTAGTGCCAGGAACGACTTGCTTACGTGGCACTTGCTATCATCACACGTTACAAAAATATATCCTAACATGGAGAAATGAAGCCACATGGCCTTAGATGAATGGTTATGATCACCGGGCCACAGACGGTACAGATTGGTGAGGACCACCAATTGATAAAGTACAGCAGACTATGAAACCTGTCGTGTCGTTGACAGTATCATATCACGTTGATTTGCGAGCATGACTTCAATGCACCGGGGAACACGGAAAGACAGTGTGCACGTACAGCTGGCACGAATCGATAAACCTTGAAAATTTTTAATTTCAAAGTCCATTTGGAAAGGTGTGCTACTCGGAAGGCGCGTACTCCCCAGCGCACAATATCTTTTCTTCCTCAGAAGATTTTATCAAGGAAATGTACTCCGCTGCCTCAGGATACCAGTAGTGCCATAAGGCCCGAGTTCATGCAAGTGGGTCCGTTTAGGAGATCCGACCGAAGATTTGATTGGAGGATGGGCCATGCCCTAGAATCTACCTGATGGGACTTCCTAGCAAGATTAACAGAAAAATACAGCAACCGCCCACTAAAAACAAAAAAGAGAAAAGGACAAAACATCTGTGGCATGGCCCATCGATCAGATCAACGGTATGGATCACCGAAACCTATGGCATATAAGGGCCCGAGGACACGATTACACATCCTCGGGCCGAGGATAATATAATTCTTCAGATCTTTTAAAAAAAAAAATTTGAAGAAAAACTTCAGAAAATAAGGAATTAGAAGCACCGCTAATCGACATGGAAATCGATTGATGTCTCTATTGCTCTTCCGGTTTCTGAAATCGGCGGAACACAGAATCCGGTGGATCGACAGATTGAATCTCGTTTTTCTTTTGGGTATGTGGTTGAAGAAGGAAACTAGGGTTTTGTGCGGGAGGGGAAGGAGAGCTTACTCGCTTGGAAATCTTCGAGAAAAGCCATTGAAGGAGAGAAGATGTAAGAGAAAAATCGTAGCCTGCAACTGTCAGTTGCGTTTCCGTGCTCCCGCCCTAAATTTCCATTTCGACAAAGATGGCGACAGATACCAAACCCTAAGAGAGAGAAAGAGAGAAAGAGGGAACGCGGAAATGACGAATGTAGCCTTCCTTTTCCCTATAAGGACGCACAAACCCGTGATACATACGTGTGTGCGTCTGTCACCATTTACTAAAAGCCTTAACTCATGCTTGCATTTTAATATCAGCCGGGTAGATGTGCCCGACTCGTGTGTGTTGTGTGTGAAATTATCCATAATATTCATACACACGTGGCCAACTGATGGAGGGACGGGCCTGATTTCCAACCTTTGTTCGCATAGGCTGTGGGCCTCAGCGGCCTATGAATGGATCTACTCTTGCACACGTGTCTACTGCCATATCTGCAGTGAGTACGAAGGCTCATGCGGACACAGGAAACGATATACAAGTACAATGGCATATCTGGGTCCCTCACCAGGACCTAACTAGAGATCGGGGAAATCGGATTGCGTACCGAGTAAAGTCAGTCGTGCCTACCGTGAATGTATGTGGTTTATCCACTCCGTCCGTCCGTTTTTCCAGCTCATTTAGGGCCCGTTTGGCCGGTCGGATTGGAAGGGATCGGATGGTATTGGAAGGGATTGGAAGTTAAATCCTGGGATTGGTCGGGCATGCCAAACAGAGTCAGTGATCTGATCCCAATCCATGGATCTTAAGACAATCCGCTGACAACACCATCATTACCTTTAAATCCCATCCAATCCATCCTAATGCGTTCAAATTTGCTTGGGACGTGTTTGGTTAGTAGGATTGGCAGGGATGGAAAGGTTTAATCCCCAGATTGGTCGGGCGTGCCAAACAGACGGAATATAGCAATCCAAAGATATAGCAATCCCATGGATCTCAAGACAATCCACTGACAACACTATCATTACCTAGAAATCCACGCCATCCACCCTCATACCATTCAAGCCTTTCTAGTCCACCCGGCCAAACGGGCCCTTAAAGGGTTGAGCCCAAAATTGAAGCATATCCAAAGCTCAACTGGATCATACTATAGGAAACAGTGGGAATAATTATTTCCACCGTTGAAACCTAACTAGGCCTAACAGTGATGTTTATTTGTCTTCCAACCTGTTCATGAGATCATACAAACATGGGCCAAAGGAAAACACAGATATAAGCTTGATCCAAAACTTAGAAATTTTCAACTGTAGAAGTTCCTTAAAATTATTTGATAAAATGAATGGATGAGTGGATAAAATACATAAATCAAAGTAAAGCTGATGTAGTTTACTCAACTAGCTAAGCATATTATTAGTACCAGTCCTTGCCCGAGAGGAGTTTCAACACAAGGTCTTGGGTTCGAAGACTAGCTAAGCATATCAAGTTACTCACTATTTGATCCAATGCCATCCATTGAACCTAATGGATAACATTAGGGCATAAGCTCAAAAAGAGACATATCAAAGAAAGCTTCATTTGGACCACAACACATTAACCAATGGAGACTGAACACTTACTGTTGAAAACTTCTTAATAGACTGTGTAAGTTTCGGGTCAAGCTAATATTTAAGCTTTCTTGCCTATATGACTTATGAAAAGGTTGAATGACAAATAAACATAACCAGAGGGCTATAGAAATGGATAACCATGGGTGTCAATGTCACCACTGCTTCCTAGGGTATGGTCCACTTGAGCCTGAGATCTACCTTCTTTTGGGTGCAGCTTCGGTGGATACCATGTCCACTAGAGGTGGGCTTCAAGTTGAGTTGGACCGGATTGAGTCCAACTCGATTCCGTCCGAAACTTTTAATGCACTGACCTGAACTCGATCCAATCCAAGACCGAGTCTGGGTCCTCTGACTCAATTCGATCCATTGCACTGATGGCTTGACCTGAACCGAGTCTGACTCGATCAGGGAAACCGAGTCGGATCAGATTGGGTACGATTCGGATTTTATATATATATATATATATATATATATATATATATATATATATATTATATTAGAGAGAGAGAGAGAGAGAGAGAGAGAGAGAGAGAGAGAGGCGCTCACCTGCGAACTGGTTCGTACGTACTATATACGAACTTTTTTGAGAACCCATCATACGTGATGTGGATCCAAAATCTGAACCGTTCATGTGAAGCAGCACCTAGTGAAACTCCCTACGACTAAGTTTTACTTTTATCTAAAACTTTTATCCATACCGTCCATAGCAAAGAGAAATTCAAATCAAGAAAAGAAACTGTTTAATTTTTCACGGTCCACCAAAGTTCAGATCAAAGTAAAAATTCATACTATGAGGTTTCATGAGGTTCTGCTTCATGTGGACCGTTCAGATTTGCAAGATTCATCACGTACGATGGCTTCTCAAAAAGTTCGTACGTACTACGTACGAACTGGTTCGCAGGTGAGAGTTTTCCTATATATATATATATATATATATATATATATATGCAGTGTGGTCCACTTGATCTTTAGATCTGTCTTATTTTTCGGCCAAAGCCTTAAGATGAGCCCGCCAAATGGATTGACAGTTTGGATATAACACATAGCTCATGATGGGACCCACAGAACTTGCTGGCGTCAATGCACCAGCGTGGTACACCTACTAATCCGCTTCGAGTACAAAAGTTGAGAGGGGTTACGGGTTACCCTCCCATTAAAACATTCAAAAACATTTTTTGGGCCCACCGAGGTGTGGTTCACAAATCCAGACCATCCATTATGTGTGTCCCACTTGGATGAGGGGTCATACCAAGTTTCAGATATATCCAATTTTTAGGTGGGCCCCACCAAGTGCTTTTATATGTTTTAAGAATGTCTTCACATGATTTTAGATGGTATGGATCACTTGAGTTCCGTATACAGCTGATTTTTGGGATATCCCATAATTTAAAGGGGACCCATCAAATGCACAGTGTTGATGTTAGACATGCATCACGGTAGGGCCCACACAACTCCACCTCATGGGAAGTTCCCATGAGCTCGATCACATAGAACCATTTTCTGTTTTCTTTTTCTTAGGCAGTCTCGAAAAACTCAGTGCTCGATGCAGCTCGAGTCCTAAGTTGAGGCCCGAGAGGATGGATTGGCTACTCTCCCTGCCATAATGTATTTATTTCATCCATGTCGTCCATCTATTTTTCTAGATCATTTTATGGTATTAAACAAAAAATGAGGTATATCCCAATCTCAAGTAGACGAAATTACAGGAAACAGTGCTGAATGAACATTGTGCGGATCAGATCGGATCGGTTCAGATTGGCTACTGATCCGAACTCAACTCGATGTATAATCGAATCTGAGTAGGCCTACTTGATCCGACCCGATCCTGGCCTTCGGTTCAGATCGGATCGGGTCGGATTCTGCCCAGCGCTAATGTCCACCTAGCTGGGTGGGGTGGGGTGGGGTGGGGTGGGGTGGGTGGGATCACTAACCGTGGGACCCATCATGATGGACGTGCCTTATATTCATGCCATTCATTCATTTTGAAAACTTATTTTAAGACATGATCCAAAAAAATGAAGTAGATCCAAATCTTAACCATAATACAAGAAATAGTGGTAATTGACCATTAAAAGTTTCTTGTGGGCCACAAAAGTTTTAGATTAAGCTGATATTTGCATGGTCTCTTCATCTAGGTCCTTTTGACCTTATCAACAAGTTGGATGAGAAATAAACATTCCGGTGGCCCTTGTAAAGTTTTTAATGGTGAGGATTCAATCACAATGGTTTCTTGCGATATGGTCCATCCACCTAAGATTTGTATCTACTTCAATTTTGGAATCACAACCTAAAATGAGTTGTCAAAATGGATGAACGGTGTTTATTTAAGTTACATACATTATAGTGGGCCCCACAGGGATCCATCGATCCAGGGATCCACTCAAACCGTGCCCCTCTTTTTGGGCTCATGCCCTAAAATGATCCGTCAAAATGGATGAACAATGTAGATAAAACACATACATCACAGTGGGCCCAACAAATCCCTTACTAGGCCTGGCAGCGGGTTGGTTACAAACCCCACCAGGAACCGTCCACTCATTTTGATGGATTATTTGAGGAAATGAGCCCAGATCGAAGGCTTGAGTGGACCACACCACACCACTGGATGCGGTGGTAACAATGACGCCCTCGGTTGAAACCTTCCTAATGACTACCGTGATGTTTATTTGCCGTCCAACCTGCCCATAAGGGAAAACATAAATATGGGCTTGATCCAAAACTTCTGTGCCCCCACCTACAATGATAGGCGTCCATCCCCCATGTTTCCTATGATATGGTCCGCTTGAGCCTTAAATCTGACTCTTTTTTGGGCTCATGACCTAAAATAATTTATCAAAATGTATGAACGGCGTGGATAAAACACACATTAATACAGACCCCACAATGCCCTTGCCAGGACTGTCGTATCTCCTGCTAGGATGGTCCGTCTATAGCTAGCTCCTGGTGGGATAGTACCCACTCCTCTTCCGGACAGGACTGCCATATGTTTTATCCACGCCCTTCATCCATTTTTCCATATGTTTTATCTACGCCCTCCATCCATTTTGGCAGCTAAGCCCAAAAATGAGGCAGAAAAAAATCTCGGGTGTGTTAGTAGGATAGATAACAAACATACCACATATAGTTGTACCATATATTGCTGTAATTAAGGGCTGTAATTAGGGGATATAGATATTGTAATTAGCGGATATAGATGCTGCTGTAATTAGGAGATATTATGCTGTAATTAGAGGATATAGATGTTGCTGTTATGCTGTAATTAAGGGCTGTAATTAGGGGATATAGATGCTGTAATTAGGGGATATAGATGTTGTTGTAATTAGGAGATATTATGCTGTAATTAGGGGATATAGATGCTGCTGTTATGCTGTAATTAAGGGCTGTAATTAGGGGATATAGATGCTGCTGTTATGCTGTAATTAAGGACTGTAATTAGGGAATATAGATGCTGATGTTATGCTGTAATTAAGGGATATATTGTTAGGGAAAATGATTTCTATATAAGAAAAGGATCACTCGATGGAGGGTCACTAAGCAAATCTGACATGGTATTAGAGCCACTCTCTGCAACCTTGTCTTTGGTCCAATCTTCGTGGTTCTAGGCTCTGGTTTTCTGGTTTCTTGGGTGCGGGTTTTGGTTTGCAGTTTTTTTTTTTTTTGGGTGCATTTCGAGAGATTCTAGTTATGGCTAACAAAACCAACTCAGAAGTCTTTCAAACTCGGTTTACAGGGAAGAATTATGCTGCCTGGGAGTTTCAGTTTCAACTTTTTGTCATGGGAAAGGAGTTGTGGGGTCATGTTGATGGGAGTGATCCAATGCCTACCGATCCGACAACGTTGGTTCAATGGAAGGTGAAAGATGCTCGCGTGATGACTTGAATTCTTGGATCTATTGATCCACTGCTTATACTCAATTTAAGACCGCACAAGACGGCTAAATCAATGTGGGAGTACTTGAAAAAGGTCTATCATCATGATCATTCCGCCCGGCGATTTCAGTTGAAAACTGATCTTGCTGCCTATTCCCAAGGTACACTCTCTGTTCAGGAATATTTTTGTGGTTTTCAGAATCTTTAGGCTGAGTTTTCCGACATTGTGTATGCCGACGTGTCGGCCGAATCCCTCTCTGCTGTTCAAGCAGTCCATGAAGTTAGTAAAAGAGACCAGTTTTTAATGAAACTAAGGCCAGAATTCGAATCTATTCGCTCCAACTTGATGCACAGGGATCCTTCACCATCTCTTGACGTGTGCTTTGGAGCACTTCTTCGAGAGGAACAACGCCTTCTTACTCAATCTTCGCTTCCGCAACAGAATGTTGTCGCATACGTTGCTCAAGGCAAAGGGAGGGTTCGAGACATGCGTACAGTTCAGTGCTACAGTTGCAAAGATTATGGGCATATTACTGCCCATTGTGCTAAAAAATTCTGCAACTACTGTAAATAGAAGGGACACATCATCAAAGAATGCCCAACACATCCTCAAAACTGACTCGTGAATGCTTATCATGCTACTGCTACTGGCCACACTTCGGATGGGGTAACCAGCACTCAAAATCTCGCTCCAGTGTCATCTTCCACTGCTGCCACGCCTACCCTTACACCAGAAATGGTGCAGCAAATGATTGTATTAGCATTTTTCGCTTTAGGGCTGCAAGGTAAGGGTACTATCCGTACTATACCCTCTCAATCTTGGCTTGTTGACTCCGCTGCATCCAATCACATGACCAGTTCTCCTGATATGCTTAGCAATGTTCGTAAGTACATTGGTTCTTCTAATATTCAAGTTGCTAATGGCCATCGTTTACCGATTACTGGGGTTGGTGATATCGCACCATCACTTACTAATATTTTTGTATCACCTGGGCTTTCTACGAGTCTTATCTCGGTTGGACAATTAGTGGATGATAATTACAATGTTTAGTTTTCTCGTGATGGTTGTCATGTGCAAGATCCGGTGTCGGGGAGGACAATAGCGAAGGGGCCTAAAGTTGGAAGACTGTTTCCATTATACTTTTCCATTCCTAGTATCATTTCTTTGGCTTGTACTATTGTCTTCAATAATTGTGAAGTATGGCACAAACGTTTAGGCCATCCAAACAATGTTGTTTTATCTCATTTGCTGAATTCTGGTTCGTTGGGAAAAAAAGATTTTTCTTTGCCTCATGCTTTGTCTTTTGATTGTTCTACGTGTAAAATCGAAAAAAGTAAGATTCTTCCATTCCCTTCTTCCGAGAGTAGGGCAAATAATTGCTTTGACCTTGTTCATAGTGATGTATGGGGCATTACTCTTGTCATTTCTCATGCTCATTATAAATATTTTGTGACATTCATAGATGACCATAGTCGGCATACTTGGGTATATTTTCTGCGCTATAAGTCTGAAGTCTTTGCTGTTTTCAAATCATTTCTAGCATATGTTGAGAATCGATGGAGGATCGCCCTCCCAATTCGAAGTTTTTACCACTAGTATTAAGACTTTACGATCTGATTCTGGTGGAGAATATATGTCTCATGAATTTCTTGAGTTTCTTCGTCACAAAGGAATTGTTTCTCACCGCTCGTGTCCTTATACGCCTCAACAGAATGGCGTGGCTGAGCGCAAAAATAGACATTTGTTAGATGTTGCTAGGACCTTGTTACTTACATCTTCTGTTCCTCCTAAATTTTGGGTTGAAGCTTTAGCTACAGCAGTATACTTGATTAATAGGTTGCCTTCTAAAGTGCTAAATTTCGACTCTACATTCTATCGTTTGTATAAACATCACCCTAGCTTTCTTGACTTACACACTTTTGGCTGTCTGTTTTGTGCATCTACCTCCGCATCAACGTCACAAACTCTCTGCGCAATCTGTGAAATGTGTCTTTATGAAATATAACTTATTTCAAAAAAGGATTTGTGTGTTATGATGCCTCTTCCATTAAATTTCATATATCTCGTAATATCGTTTTCTTTGAGCATCAATATTTCTTTCCTAGTTCTATTACATCATCTCCTGCAGTTTCTGTTCTTCCTCACTTTAATGATTTGATGTGTCCTCCTGAACGCTTCAAGCCTGGTTTTGTGTATGAACGCCGTCGACCAACTCTACCCCTTCCCGAGTCTGATCTGCCACCTGATCCCATTTTGCACCCTCCTCGACGATCTGACCGTACTTCTCATCAACCGGATAGGTATGGTTTTCCTCATACCTCCTTCACGGCTACCTTATCAACTGTGTCGATTCCTAATTCCTACTCACAAGCTGATAAACATGAGTGTTGGAGAAAGGCTATGCAGGAAGAACTTCAAGCTCTTCAAGAAAATCAGACTTGGGACATGGTCCCTTATCCTTCTCATGTCAAGCTAATTGGGTGTAAGTGGGTTTTTTCTGTGAAACTTCGGCCTGATGGGTCTGTGGACCGTTATAAGGCTCGTTTGGTTGCCCTTGGTAACCGCCAGGAGTATGGAGTTGACTATGAGGAGACTTTTGCTCCTGTCGCTAAAATGACAACTGTGCATACTATTATTGCCATCGCAGCCTCTCAGGGATGGTCCCTTTGCCAGATGGATGTGAAGAACGCATTTCTTCACGGTGATTTACCGAAAGATGTTTACATGACACCTCCTCCTGGCCTCTGCTCGTCTTCAACGTCGAATGTATGTAAGCTGAAGCGCTCTCTGTGTGGTTTGAAACAGGCTCCTCGGGCTTGGTTTGATAAATTCCGGGCTACGTTACTTCGATTTTCTTTCATCCAAAGCCAGTATGATTCTTCGTTGTTTCTTCGAACAACTTCTATTGGTATCGTTCTTCTTCTAGTTTATGTCGACGACATTATCATCACTGGGACTGATTCTGCCCTCATTAATCAACTCAAGCAATATCTTCATGATTCATTCCATATGAAGGATCTTGGTCCTCCCCGGTATTTCTTCGGTTTGGAGGTTCAGTCCGATTCCTCTGGGGTTTTCCTGCATCAGCATAAATACACAGAGGATTTGATTTCCTTGTCTGGTTGGCAGGACTCCTCTTCAGTGGATACCCTTTGGAAGTGAATGTCAAGTATCGACGTGAGGAGGGGAATCTCCTTCCTGATCCCATGGTGTTTCGACAGTTAGTTGGTAGTCTCAATTATCTCACTATTACATGGCCTGACATCTCATCTGCTGTCCAGCAAGTCAGTCAATTTCTGCAGTCTCCTCGCCACCTTCATCTTGCCGCCATCCGCCGAATTATTCGATATCTTCGGGGTTCCTCTCACTGTGGCTTGTTCTTCTCTACTAGTATTCCTCTTCGCCTTGTGACTTTTAGTGATGCTGATTGGGCAGGATGTCCTGATACTCGCCGGTCTATCACCAAGTGGTGTATGTTTCTTGGTGATTCACTTATCTCTTGGAAGAGTAAGAAACAGGATCGTGTTTCCAAATCTTCGACTGAGTCCGAGTACCGTGCCATGTCGGCAGCCTGCTCGGAGATTATGTGGCTCCGTGGCTTACTTGCTGAAATAGGTTTTCCTCAGTTTACTCTCACTCCTCTTCATGCTGATAATACGAGTGCTATTCAGATCGCTACCAATCCCGTCTATCACGAGCGTACCAAACATATCGAGGTGGACTGCCATTCTATTCGGGAAACTGTTGATACTCGGGTTATCTCTCTTCCACATGTCTCAAGCGACCTTCAGATAGCGGACGTCTTCACCAAAGCTATGACACGACTACATCATCAATTTCTTGTTGGCAAATTGATGTTTCTTGATCGACCAGCATCAATTTAAGGGGGGATGTTAGTAGGATAGATAACAAACCTACCATATATTGTTGTACCATATATTGCTATAATTAAGGGTTGTAATTAAGGGCTATAATTAAGGGATATAGATGTTGTAATTAGGGGATATAAATGTTGTTGTAATTAGGAGATATTATGCTGTAATTAGGAGATATTATGCAATAATTAGGGGATATAGATGTTGCTGTTATGCTGTAATTAAGGACTGTAATTAGGGGATATAGATGCTGTAATTAGGGGATATAGATGCTGCTGTAATCAGGAGATATTATGCTGTAATTAGGGGATATAGATGCTGCCGTTATGCTGTAATTAAGGGCTGTAATTAGGAAATATAGATGCTACTGTTATGCTGTAATTAAGGGCTGTAATTAGGGGATATAGATGTTGCTGTTATGTTGTAATTAAGGAATATATTGTAAGTAGGGAAAATGATTTCTATATAAGAAAAATACCACTCGATTGAGGGTCACTGAGCAAATCTAACAGGATGGACCACACCACAGGAAACAGTGGTGATTGGATGCCGACCATTAAAAACTTCTTGAGAACCACAAAAGTTTTGGATCAAGCTGATACCTGTGTTTTCCCTTCACACAGGTCTTTGTAACCTAATCAATAGGTTATATGGCAAACAAGCATTAGAGCGGGCCTTAGAAAGTTCTAATGGCAGGCGTTCAATCACCACTGTTTTCGTGGTGTGGTCCACCTGAGATTCAGATCTGCCTCATTTTTGGGCTCATGCCCTAGAATAATGATCCAAAATGGATGGATGGTGTGGATAAAACACATACATCACTGTGGGGCACACAGATCACCGTCCAGTAAGGACGTCACTACTGGCAGTCTCAGTAGGCAATCCGCGTCCTCTGGTTCGAGTCAGCAGCTCAGTGAGTGGCCAGCCGCGGTTCAACGTGGACGCTCGGGTTCCAGCCCACCTTTCCTGCCAAAAAGAAAAGAACTCCTGAGGCCGGATCCTCCACAAACATTCGTCGAAAGAGCTTTCCCAACGATTCTTATTCACCGCTCGTGTAAAGGTTATCAACATGCATACGGAGGTTAATACCATGTGTCGAATTTATTCACCTACGCCCACCATGATAATAGAATAGGATGCCCCAGAAAATCAGGTCTATATAATCATTAGGTGGGCCACAAAATAGGCAACAATGGATAATGTACCCTAAAACTTAGAGAGATTAGTTATTGGGTGTTTCAATCATGGTCTTGTTGGTTAAGTGGCTAACAAGGTTATATGATGGAATTGATCTTGTGAGTAAAATCACAATAAAGAAACCATGTTTTTAACATACATCAATTATGGAAATCAAATGGCAAGAAAAAGCCCATCAATCAAAGACTGGTAGTTGACTACTTATTTTAATAATGGAAAAAGGACATATACAGTGGGTCCCATTATTTGGGCAGTTCAGATTTGAGGTAGATGCCATATAAACAGCGGCGGCATGTATTTGGCATCCAAGTACCTGATATCCAACCACTATAACACCATAAATTCAAATGCACCAAAATTAGGATTCTAAATGGCTGATTAATGGAGATCCAACGACCGATTCCAAACTCAACAGATATGTCATTTTAATAGGTAGTTAGGGTTGCTTGATCAATTTGATTTTGGGATAATACCTCATCTAACCTATGTAAGACTCTTATCAAGAGGACCACACATGATCTTAGGTTTAGATCTGACCGTTGGATTATTCAGATTGATTCAGTGGGCCCCAATACAGTTGTGATAATTATCGATAGGTTTGGGGCGGGACGTTTGAACCATGGTCCCTATACATGGTTATTAAGTCGGATATGGAAACCTACGGTGTCGAGACCCTAGAGGAGAGAAGTGTGATGGATAAACTTCTCTAATCATTTTTCCTATAAATAGATGTCTTGGTCCTCTCACCAACACAAGCAAGAAAACCCTAGTCTCATTGAAAGGTTCTCCTAAGGGTGTGAGGTGCGAAAGATCAAGATTCTCGTCGGCGACATCGAGACAACGGGATGTCTTCCCAATTAGGTACGTCTTAAGATTATTGTGTTGAATCTCTTTTATTGATGCATAGACGATCCGTCAATTCCACAATATAGATCTAACAGCCTAACCTCATTAGGTAAATCTTACAGAAACAACCTATATGTAACATATTTGAATTAATTAGGCATCTAAACACAGACATTAATTTACTTGGGAACTGCGATGCAAAGCCCCCCAATCATGTAAGGATGCAAAACCCCAAATTATACAAGGTACTGAAAAACAAACACCCAAAAAACTGATATGGTCTTGACCTGCCCCCTTCCATTGTATACAGATTTTCAGATCTAACAACACAGGCCACAATTCAGTAATCCATACCAGTTTTCTGTTGTCCCACAGTCAGACCAGGCTCAAAAAGATCTCTAGATCGTAAAATAGCAGCAACAGGATTTCTTCAACTGAAGGCAGACCTTTGTCATATCTATTCTGACCAATGTTTGTACGCCACAAATTGGAAGGTTAAGGTTGGCTCATCAAGGAATTTATTTAATTATTATTATTATTTTTTTATTATTATTATTTTTGAGGGGGGGGGGTGGGGGGGGGGTACACTAGTCACGCATCATATATTTCCTCCCTGGACAGTGGGACACGTATTCTCTACGAGTTAGCTTACGGCTGATATTTATAGCTTTATATTTTTACCTAAAGAGATTCCATATGCATCCTAATTCATCTGCTCATGAGCTAGTACCACCACATGTGCAGGCTCTTTCAAATTTCAAAAATAGCAAATACCCCAAGCATTTAAAGCTACTAAAATAAAGTCATCTATAAGAATCAAGTCACCGGGAAAAGAAAAGAAAAAAGAATGAGAAATCATTGAGCACGAAGTAGTTAGTGAAAGTATCGGCAGCTTTGCGAACATGAACATGAGCTTATACCTTCATGGGCAGTTTTGCTTTTTAAGTGTAATCTCAGTTTCAGAAAGACAAACCGAAGCATGAAAACTGTCAGCTGGATTTGCTTTTGCTTTAGTCAGATCAGATATCTCCTTCATCATTGTGCCAGCTTGGTCCATCAAGCAGCAACCGGCGGGCCCTTTTTTGATTCAGAGGAAGCTCGCAACTGAAGGACTCCAGGCCACAGATGTTAAACATGTCATCAGTAGAATGAGAATGAGTTTGGTGCCCATTGAATTCATTGCAAGTACACATGCATTTGGACAGGTCTTCTATCTTCTTTTCGTGAAATTGGAGATGGGAACAGGCGAGCGGATTATTTTCACTGAAGAAATTGGTTGCTGATAAGCTCTTCCATCTGAATTCGAGATTGAGATTGGAGGGTAGTAGGACAGCATCCAAATTTGGATGGCACTTCTCTTGAGAAGCCTCACTTACAAAAATATTGCGATTTCTCTCTTTATAATTGCCGCTTAATCTGCATCCTTCTGTCAAATCGAGGTAGTTCTGCGTACGGGATAATATTAATGGAAAATTATCAGATTCCTCAACTGGGAAACCCCCCTCTTCAAGGATGTATCTTCCAATGGTAGAGCTCGGAACCCAATCTAAAAGAAGTTTCTGCAGAGAGGAGTTTGGAGGATTTCGCTTGTGGAATAAAGATGGAGAACAGGGTGCAATTGCATCCAGACTGCTGTCAAAACTCCACCAATGATCAGCAACCATGGGATTTAAGTTCATTCCTGTCCTGTGAGATGCAATAGACAACTCAGGCTCATTCACCAGACTGCTGTCAGCCCAACAAAGTAATTGAAGAGGACATCTCTCCCTTGCGAGTGCAGGTTCCTTTGGACCATAGATCTCATCCAGCTCTCTTAAGCTAGATATGTTTCTCAGGACAAGCGGTTGCTCTGGAGAGTATGCAGAAGAAGGCAAGATTTTGTGGGCCAGGCAATCTGATTCAGATGGCATGTGCTCCAACATAATACACCTGCTTCTGTTAAATGAGAATTCTGTACCCAGATCAATACCAAAGGTCGAGTTCCTCTCGGTGTGCAAAATTGTCGTTCTTCCACCATCCCGTTCACTGTCATATCGACTGCTTTTGTATGGAAGACTTGTTTCATGAGCATGCCCAGTGGAATAAGAGTTAGCGTCCAGACTAACCCACAGTGGGTGAATGAGAGTGTCCTCAGCATCCCAACATTCAGGCAAACCCTTTTCCCTGATATCTTCAGTAGATGGCATAAGGTGCATTTTTTTAGCATGGGGAACTTCCTCAACCGACAGAAAAGTTTCTGGATTAGCAAGAAAGGTGGAATTGATGTCCAAGTCCATTGGCCTTGACCTCAATATGCAACCGCTCTGCCACAGAATTAGATTAATGTTGAACATCAGTCAATTAGGTCAGTTACTTATGGACAATTGACGAACAAAATCAACTAATAACTAAGAGAGGGCCTACAGAAATTCCTTGGGTAATTGTTTTATGAACTTCTACAATGCCAGATTATCAAGCGACACCTAATGATTCTACATTAGTGAAACATGAAGCAGCATACATTGCTCGCATTGCTTTCAATTCCCAGTCGCTGAAGGAACTCCGAAAGCAAATCAGATCTGAGCAAAACTTCAAGTCAAATCCATACTAACAGGCAGCCCAAGAAAGTGAAAAGAGCTTTTTGATGAACACATGTCTAACCCATTTGAAGAGAACTCGTCAACATCATGAGACAAGGCCTTTGCAGCTAACTTAAGTAATTTGTGTCTCTTCCTGGAAAAGATTTTCCCATTCTTGAATTGCAACTCTGAAAATTTGGCAAGATTATCAACTGAATGTCCTTTTTAGTTCTTACAGCTTGCATGTAATAAAATAATTTGTGCTAAATGCTAACTACAGATAAAGAAGTCCTCAATCCTCATATAGATATCAGTGGTTAATAGATACCATATACCTTTGGCCGAAAACAAAGAATTAATAACATTGATAACCTTTCACATCAACTGCAAATTCCCAAGAGCACAAAGTGATATGAGCCAGTTTGCTACTTTTCTAATGAAAAACATGTGCTTCTCACAAGCCATGGTGTCATATTAAATATACCGGCAGTATGCTGATTTTTAAAAAATAATAATAAATAAATAAATATAATAAGTAGAGATGTGGTTGACAAATAACTCTATCCGATCTCTCTCAAATAAAATGAAAGCTAACCTCAGTACACATAACATACTCACAGAAGATAGATGCTTGAATATTATTGCCTATATGCTAAGCGTAAACATGGAACATGCATTTACACAGAGAGAAGCAAAGCACATCATGTATTCTACAGCAACACATCATAATATTATTTACAACATGTACTGCATACACAGAAAAGTATTACAATGATACGATCATAAATTTATGATAACAAAAACATACATCTTTATGACTTGTGACATGCAATGCTTGTTTGGATGCATACTTCTTACACTTTCATAAACTATATTCATAAAAAATGTGAGGAATCTTTTACTTATTTACTATGGCATGACAACACAATTTTCATATTACATCTTGTTTATAGAACAACATGGTAACAGAAATTAGAAGAGTGTTAAGCACCACTGACTATCAGGGACGTATATTTCCCTCACCTCAAGAACTACTGTATGAATACTGACTTTGCTAGAAACAAGAGTAAAAGCCAAGGAACTCCTTTACCCAAAGTTGACAAGGGAGCAACTTTTAACAGTAAAAGAAAAATGTTACAACCATTTATGCATGACAATCAGCCTGTGGCATGTCCACTTCTGTAGCCTTCAGAACAAAGTATGGCTAGTACGCAGCCCACAAGGTTAGCTGGTAGCTGTTAGGCAAATATTTGCTTATGCTTGACATAAAACCAAGCAACAGCTAGGACTAGGTCCAAGGGCTTGTGATCTCAAGTTTGCCATTGTTGAGAAATGATGGTGCAAGTGCCAAATTGAGATCTAAGAGGCACATTTTAAGCATCAGCTAGAGGACAATCCTCAATACATTGTGTTAGAGGAAATCATGCCAAGAGTATGAAAAGGAATTCGAGGCTTAAACAAGAAAGCATATGCAAGAGTTTAAATTATAAAAAGGATGAACAGAACCATTTATATCAGAAGGGGAGTAAGAAGCAACAGGAATTTCTCATCACAGTGGCCACCTGAGTTTCTCGAGGCTCGGTCTGCTAAAGAAGAAGATTTCAGCTCAATAGGTGTGGCCTTTTCAATGGGTGTCAATGACCTACTCACTTCATAGTTCTGGCTGACCACGTTACACAGCTCTGCACATGGCAGTAAATGATCAAGAAATAAAACAGTTGGACAAAAGCAATCTTTTACAATCGAGCTAAGCCACTCCGAGATGGAAAGTAGGTAACCACTAAGCAAAGAACTAAGAGGCTATCTGCATTCGCAACCTACCTCCTGTACAGTTACTTGCTCCTATCTTCTTCAAAGGGTTGTCCTGCTTATGTGGTGGATGAGAACGAATACTGTCGAATGTATCTTCCTGAAGTTTCATAAAATATTGGTACTCAGAAGTCTTTGGGTCATCAACTGCATAAAAGTTTTCTTGTACATTAAATTTTTTTTATGATCGAGCTAAGTTGCTCCAGAACAAAAGATAGAAAATGAGACCATAAGTTGAATGCGTCTAGGGAGAAAGACCGAGGTATCCAATGAGCATAATGTATGAAATCCACTTTTCTGATCAGCAAAGCACTGAGAAGCTATCTTCATTAATAACCTACCTCCCATACGATTACTTGCTTCGGAGTTCCTCAAATGGCTTTCCTGTTTATGTGATAGACAAGAATGAACACTATGGCCAGTGTCTTCCCTTATAGAAGATTTCAACCTGTTCGCTACATAAAGAAATTCTTATAAGACAATCTGATATGGAAGGTAGCTAATGAGACATTGGCTGAATGCATCCAGGGTGAAAAACTGACGGATCCAAATATCATAATTGCATGAAATGTGCTCCTACCTCTCATATAGTTACTTGCTTCAATATCATTCAAATGGTTGTCCTGTTTATCACGTAGATAAGAATGAACTTTACGGCTAGCAGCTTGTCGTAACTTCTGGTAATATTGGTACTCAGAAGTTTTCGGGTTGTCGACTGCATAAATATTTCATGTAAAGTAATCTAGATTGCAAAAAGGAAAAAAAAAAAAAAAAGGAACAGAACTCTACTGACACATTCCATCACTCACTACACCTGTTTGGTGCATTGTATTAGGTGGGATTAGATGGTATGGAATTGCATTTGGTCCCATGAAAATTCCATCCGGCACTTGGAAACGACGGGAAGGATTGAATCAATCCCGGTATCATATCATCCAGTGCCAATTGCGGGCTTTCTGGTGGATTTCGAAATCCACTACATCTGAGGGCCCCATGTTGATGCATGTGTTTTATCCACACCGTCCATCCATATGCACCCTTTACACGTGACATTTGAGTTGCATATGCATATAGGTGGCCAGCATCAGTTGTGAAATCAGGTCCGTTGATTACAATTCGATGGTCCACCAAACGCAGGCTTCACTTAATACCTTAATACCGTGTTTTCCCCAAAGGAAGAATTTGATTCCAAACGTGGGATTGGACGATCAAAATACCATGGTATTTCTAGACATGCAATCATCGTGCAATAATGGTGTTAATTCCGTCTAATGCAATTCCATACCATTTAATCCCGCGTACCAAACAGGCCCAACAGAATGGCATGAAAAACAAGCAGTCCTAATTGACTTATCTTTTTTATAGAATACCTATAAAGAAAGAGTGAAATATCAAATGCAAAATAGCTTATTCACATTCCCCAGAAAACTGAAGCAAACATAGGCAGCCATCGGAAACCTACAGCTCCGTGGAAGACTGCTTTTAGCAGGACTTGAAGAAGCATCTGGTTGGCGATTTATTTCACGAACAGTATCAAGGTCTGCAAACCGTACTCTTTTCACTCTGCTCATATCTGTGAAGTGAAAACAGTTTGTCCGCACAAATAGAATTTTTTATATAGAAAATAACTCAATATTTATGGTCTGTGGCCAAGAGCTTGCAGATGCAACAGTTTGAATTCTAAAACAAGCATAATAACAAAATGAACACTTCAGTTGAAATGATGTGTTACATGACAAAGAGTTTTGCAAAGCCCACATGCACCTCTGCTAATGCACCTCTAGACAAGGTCAAATATGCCAACCTGGTAGGTATTAGGGCATTCAAACGGAGTATCAGATAGGACTACCTTGTATATGACCTGGCCCAAAGTCAAGCTAATCCAATAATCAGGCAGAAAATTGATTAGAGTTCAATGTGAACCATTGGACAGTTTTCCTTAGCCATCCTTTGTTTTTGTACGTGTGTCCCCAACTGATGCGCTGACCTGCTTGATTTTCAGACAGGTCATCTTCATGGTGGGGCACACCAGATAACGGCTCACATGTCCTTCACACATTCTACATGTGCAGAGGTGCGTGTGGGCTTAGAAAAGCTCACATTACATATACATGCTCAGACCAAACCTTGCAGTGTGTTTGTTCGAGGCAGCATTCCTTGCAGGTTGGCCCCACCATTCATTGATCAAGATAGTTAATCTGGTGGGTGCAATTGTGGATGGTGCAGGACCAAATCTCTACTCCATCAAGCAATTCCAGCCATCAAATTCCTGTCTGCCATATTTTAGTTCTAATCATCCATTTGCAGGCTAGAAATTGCAACACTAGGAAGATTATTTCTTGGTGGGGTTGTACATTGCAGTATTTTCCACAACAGCAGTGCCCACCAGATGAACGGTCAGGTACACTGAATGGTAGCCTTCACTTGTACAAAACTCTGTCCAAAAAGTCAAAGAGTTTGGACCAGGCATTTTCATATTTCCTCTCTGATTTTTGGCATTGACAAGGAAATTGCATGTGTCAAAGGGTCTTGCTTTATGGGGCAAGAATAAAACAGCTCTGGAATTTCTGCAAATCAAATGTATGCACTGTTAATAACATCCGGTTCCCTAAATTCAAGTTGTTCCTCCCAGTCCTGCTACCCTAGACCTCAGCAATCTATAGTTTACTCAAGTGCCGGATTCCGTGTATGTGACGTCCGTGGTACAGTCGTCCAGACTGCCATATGGCACCCCCACATGGATGGTTGCTGACCCAAAAATCTCACAGATTCAAAGATGCTAATCATTGGACTCTTCATCTTTCATCTTTGCTCTGTATGGGTGTGTAAATTTATTTTTTTTCTCAAACTATGTTTTGTGTGGTCCACAAAGGAAAATAACAGGATCTACGAATCTGGAAGATTTTAGGGACATCTTCATCATACAGTTGGGCATGCATCGCAAGACCATGGGCCCCAAATGTATTTAAATCGGATGAAACCGTTCATTTGCTAAGCTTCAGGACCCATTAGACACCAATAGATAGATCGCTTCAAAGCTTTCACGATCAAAACAATGGAAGAATAGACAGGAATCGAGTTGGAGAGAGGGAAAGAGAGATCAAAACCTGAGGTTTGATGAGAAACCCTAGAACAGTCGCAATTTTGAGAGCTCGGAACTCGATCGAAGCTGCATCTATCTGATGATTTCTGGATCAGAGGTCGATCTTTAACAACGGAAATTCCTGAATTCCTCCTCTTTTACATCGCATCCGCGCATTTTTCCTCTTTCGAATCGAATCATCGACGAAAAAACCCTAGCTAGCCCGGGCGAAGTACTTTCGTAGAGAGAAATACCAAGGCCACGGTTCAAAGCAGCTGCGCGCCAAAATGAGACGGTGCGTGAAACAGTTGAGAAATGAAGCGGCGATTCGCGGCACACGTGCCGTCTCAGCAGTGTGCGAGATCTGGGCGGGTGGGCCCATGTGTACAGGATCTGAGCCATTCATTTTATGACCCAGGAAATGCGTGCCCTAAAAATCAGGCTGTAGACCAACTCATCACCTGAGCCACTCATATGTGTCTTGGAGTGTCCATTTTCCTTCTATACGTGGTCCACTTGATGAGTTAGCTGGCCTGATCACTAAGTAAACTCCGTGGGGCCAACCGTGGATTTATGTGTCTTATCCGTGCCGTCCATCTATTTTTTCAGATCATTTTAGGGCATAAGACCAAAATCAAAGCATATCCAAAGCTCAAATGGGCCACACCAAAGGAAAACAGTGTGGGATAATGACGTCCACCGTTGAAAGCTTTCTGTGGACCACAGTGATGTTTATTTACCATCCAACCTGTTCATAGGGTCATACAGACATGTATGAGGGAAAAAACAAATATCAACATGATCCAAAATTTCTGTGCCCCCAAGAAGTTTTCAACCGTAGGCATTCACTTCACACGGTTTCCTCTTGGTTGGTCCACTTGAGCTTTGGATATGCTTCAATTTTGGGCTCATGCGCTAAAATGAGCTGTTAGAAGGGATGGACGGCTTGGATAAGATACATACATCACGGTGGGCCCCAATGTGTTTGCTCAGTACCCCTGACAATTCGCTTCCCTGGATCTCACACATGTGGTCCTCAAGTCCATCTGGCCTGATTTGGGACAGGATACATAAGAGGCCATCTGATGATGACCTTGATATCACCTTCAGGTGGCCCCCACATCCCACTTCAAGATGTTTTGATGGAATCCAGTCCAAAATTTTAGCATTTTTTTTTTAGGGTTTAGGTACTATGCGCTTGAGTTGACTATAAGCTCCCGTGAGGTCGAGCTGTGTGGGCGTGTCGACCATCAACACCGTAAATTTGATGGGTCCCCTTTAAATTATGGGATATCCCAAAAATCAGCTGTATACGGAACTCAGGTGGGCCATACCATCTAAAATCATGTGAAGACATGCCAAAAACATATAAAAGCACTTGGTGGGGCCCGCCTGAGTTTTGAATGCTACTGAAACTTGGTATGAACCCTTATCCAAGTGGAACACACATAATGGATGGGCTGGATTTGCAAAACACATCTTGGTGGGCCCAAAAAACGTCTTATGAATTTTTTAATGGTGCACAGCCCCTCTCCACTTCTGTATGTGGTGTGGCCCACAAAAGTCACAGATTATCTTTATTTTTTATTAGGCCCACGATGGAATGGTGCATCTGACTGATGGAGTAGATGTTTGAAACACATCACAGTGGGGCCCACACAGCTCGACCTCATGGGACGTTCCATCAGCTTTTTTTTTTTTTTTAATTAATCATATATATTTATAGAGTATTAAGAGTTATATAAGACTCTTGGGTGATTATGCTAGGCTTTGGTTAAAATCATTTTATTTGGGATCCAGATCATTGACGGTTTAGCTCAATGTCTAGACCTTTTCTGTTATATAATTAATATGGGTTATGGATTTTCTAAACCACTGATAATGTTAGAAACTGAAATTTGAAGAGAGGAATATGAAGGGCTCAAGCCTCTTCACCAATTGGTAAAACCTAGTTACCTGTCCACATCTCTCCTGGAGCATCAGCTCAAGCCGTGATTCAAGCATATGGTTTGCACCATATCTCGACTCAGGTCCAACGCCAATTTGAAGAAAGTTCAAACCTTGAACAAAAGGATGCAAGTCTGTAGTTTAAAGTGCATCTAAAGTACCCCTAGCAACCCATTGACTGTACACCATGTCACGTGTGTGAGTTATGTGGGAAGATTTGAATCTTGATTATCAGTGGCAAAAGCTTTTTATACAGTGAAGTTTCTTTCTGCTGTCTTTTAATAAAGAATGGTTTTTCAAAAGTAATCTTTTACAACTTTGAAAGTTATATTCTCATGTTTTTTATTAAGGAATTTTCTATTATTAATATCCTTTTATGATCTGTAAAATAAAAATAATAATAATAATAATAAACTCTTAAATTGTGAATATTATCCTGGTATATATTTTTTCTCTTTGATTAGAAATTTTATTCTCTTTTCTCTATATATACTCTTCATAGTACATATTCAAAAAAAATAGAAATATACATAAATTCAATCACTAAATTTGTACCTCTTTCCTCAAAATTTGTCATGCTATCAGAGCATTTGATCTCAGGTCCTGTTTTTTCATGTTCTACTCTTCCGATCACACGACTTAGATCTGAATCTTTTTTGCTATGGCGATGTGAAATCTATTGCCATCATTCACATACAAAATCCATTCCCGCCGCGGTTTCAACCAGCCGCAATAACATCTCCCATCACTCTTTCTGGCAATCCCAAATTAGGGGTGTCCGGTTCATGCGTCTCTCACCGGCTATCACCCTTCTAAAACCCTACCCTGTCTGCATTGAAATTCATCTCTCGCCACCACATTAAGTCTCTACATACCACCCTGCGTCACCGCAACTGCTGCCAAACCATCATCATTACCCGGGAATCGATAGTTGAAGTCCCTTGATATACATTGATGCACCATCCTCTAATGGCCCAAGCTTTTAGAGCAATTAATTATTTAGCATGGTATCAAAGTGGAAAGTTTTGTGTTTGAACCCTGGTTTGACTTTGTAATATATTTTCCCACAGGGGGCCAGGATATCAAGTCCGACCTATTGATAGTGTGAGTATGCTTCCCTAATATTTTCCCCTGTGGGGCCATTTATAGAAAAGTGGCATGCCTCCATAATATATTTTCCCAGAAATCAAGTTTGGCTTATTTATGGTGTGAGTATCCTTCCACTCTTGCTCGGTATGCTTTCGTGCATGGCTCTATCCCACATGTGCGAGGAGTGATACATCATCCTCTAATGACTCGTGCTTTTAGAACAAGTGGTTGTTTGACATTTTTTATATAGATAACCCCAAAATATTAATGATTTTGAAAATACTCAGCAAATTGAACTCATATTGATTAAATCTACATCCAATGTTGAGGTTACTTTAGTCATTCTATTATTTCATAGATATTACAAACTCATCAACAAAAACCTCCATAACTTGATATCATAATGGTCATTGAGGTAGGTGATCAACTGGTCTTTGTGATGGGGCTCGCTTTTTTCCATAGTTCAAATGTTCTGCACATGTGGGACGCTGATCTTCTGCATGTAGAAACTGACTACAGCTGAAACAGCTCGTTATATGGTTTCAAAAATACACACACACACACACATATATAGTCTTTCTTTTCTTTTAGCTTCCCAAGATCGAATTAGACATCATCCTTGGTTGAATCTAAGTTTAAGTGTAATTAACTATTTGAGAGATAAAATTGAAATGTCTACTTGGTGGCATTACCACAAAACTTTCCGACTTAAAACCCTACATTTGATTAGGGTCTTCCCCTGGTAACACAAGGTTTCAATACTGTGACGTGTGGGTCATGGCCCCACTCTGATTGTTTCATTTGTTGAAAGTTGTGATAATGTTATTTCTAATTAAGGAAAATTTTGGAGAAATTTGAATTCTAGATTTCAAAAATCATTCTTTAGAAGTCAAGTTCAAAGAGTGTTCTTGTTTGATCTTACATATATTATGGTAGGCATTTGTTCTCCCATGGTACTTGGGTTCAGTTTTTAAGTTCAATGGCTATCCAAACAATTCTTTTCATGGGACCAAAGTTTGAGCCTCTATGTTCACAAACATACTGAAGCTTAGGAAACTTCACTTACATTCAAGTTTCTAATTTCCATTCCCCAAGGTCTGGTTTATTTCAATGCCAACCAACATCACAATTTCCAACGGAATTTACTAAGATTGGGAATTTATTCAGATAACTAATGTGTAAAGAAGAATTTTATTACTAACATTATATCTTTTTTTCTTTTTCTTCTTCTTTTTTCAGTACGTGACTAATACGGAAAGATAGTTGTACGTGGGTGTAAGCCTGATACCTCAATCATCTTCGTGCAGAGTAGTAGATTTACTAGTATCATTTCCTAATCCTAGCGAATACCGGTCTTCTACTTGATTAAGGCATTGAGTCCATTAATGATAATCACGCAGGATTTAAAATTTAAATCAAACTATGTACATTTCGCTTAAACATAATTTTATCATGCTGTTGTCCCGATTATTCTAGACACTTGAAAATGTCTTATAATTTTCCATTTTCACGAGAAAAATACCTTATGTCCATGAGGAATAGGCCTCAATTGGCCC
The DNA here is from genome assembly GCA_021015155.1 of Magnolia officinalis. NCBI lineage: Eukaryota > Viridiplantae > Streptophyta > Magnoliopsida > Magnoliales > Magnoliaceae > Magnolia > Magnolia officinalis. The sequence goes on along the minus strand of JAJHSJ010000005.1, from coordinate 19,774,063 downwards.
ATCCTAGGTTGAACTTATAAGCTTAATTATAATTAATTATTCAAGAGTTGAAAGTGGTCAAAATGTTACATTCTTCTCGCCTTTCATTTTTATTTTGTTTTTAATGTCCACGTTAAACTTAGTCTCCTACTTTTGATAGGGTCTTCTCTCAGTAAAACCAGATTTCGATCCTGAGACCTGTGGGTTATGGGATCACTTTAATTGTTCTCATTTGCTGAAAGTTATGATAATATTGGTTCTAACTAAGGGAAATTTTGGAAAGAGTTTAAATTCTAAATTTCTAAAAATCATTCTTTGGCTGTCAAATTCAAAGATTGTTCTTGCCTAATCTTACATACATCATGGTGGGCATCTACTCTCCCACGAGATCTAAGTTTAATTTCTATGTTCAGCTATCATCGAAACAAATTTTCTGACAATCTAAAATTTGGGTCTTTAGATTTACAAACATACTGAAGCTAAGGTAATCTCACTTACACTCAGGACGTAGATTTCCATCAACATAACATGAGTCATTTGAGTTTTGTACCAGTCTATTCCACAAGGATCGGTTTACCTAAACCGCTCTGATACCATTCTATCATATCTGAGTTTAGATACACGAGCGATGAAAGGGGACGCGAATTAGCTGTTACCAGGATAACAAGTTAGTGGGTGTTACCCTAACTGTTTGGGTCCCACTTAATGTATTTTTGTATATCCACACCATTTATTTATTTTTCCATCTCATTTTAAGTATGCTATTCTAAACCTTCAGGAGATCCAAATCTTAGGTGAGCCGTACCACTAGAAATACCAATGAATGATCATTAAAAACTTTTTGTGGGCGACAAAAGTTTTTGATCAAGCTGATATTTGTATTTTTTCCTTCATCCAAATCTTTTTGGCATTATCAACAGGTTGGATTTCAAATAAACATTATGAAAACCTTAAGATGGGCCTTCTGGATTTTGTAATATCAAGGCACTCAAGCACCACTGTTTCATGTGGTGTGGTTGACCTGATCTTTTAAATTTTGGAACACCATCCTAAAATGAGCTGAAGAAATGGATGAAGGGCGTGGATATTCAAAAAATCATCAGTGTGGACCCACGGTAAGGGTAACACCATCTAAGCTCTTACACAGGTAACACCTGATCTGCGCTGGATGGAAGGATGCGGATTGCATCCAGCACCCTTAGTCTAGCACTAGTGAAAAAGTGCCACGTAGACGTAGACGTATCATACGTGCCACGGTAAGAATTTGAAATAATCATTTTACCGTTTTCACCGTCGATTTCATGCCTGTACACATTGTGACTGGTGCGTCCAACACCTCGTTGGATGCAATTTGCATGCGTCTATGATCGATAGAAGAATTGATAGCGTCTATAAATATTAAAAAAACAAATATCAGATTTATCCAAAACTTCCATTACCCCCAAAAAGGTTTCAATAGTAGACGTGCAATCTCCCACTGATTTATGCCGTCCGGTCCACTTGATCTATTATTTTTGGGGTCAATCCTCTTAACGATCTCACAAAATGGACGGACGGTTTAGATATAACGTGAGGCCCACAGAACATTGTGATGTCAACACACCAGATACAGCAAGCCAATCCGCTTCCAAGCGTAGATACATCACTGTGGGCCCACAGTCACTGATCGGTGCGACCTGGGTGAATCCCCGGATCCACCGATTCCGCGTCCATGGGACGATGCTTCAAACCTTGGCTATCACAGTCCTTGATTTCAGTGTCTCCACAAACTCATCCAACGCCACCAGAGATGATCCCTTTACACCATCCATCTCAATAACGGCCCGCTTCATCGCTTCTCTCAGCCTCTCAGCTCTCTTCCTAAGCTGCCTCCCTCTCTCTCCTTCCAAAACCTCCCTCACCACTCTCTCTACATTCTCCCCTCTCACCATCTCCTCCGTCCCTCTCGCCATTTCCTCGCACACTCCCAACTCCGCCAGCAGCTTTGAATTGTAGAACTGCTCCGATCCCAACGGCCACCCGATCACCGGCACTCCGTAGCTCAAGCTCTCCAGCATCGAATTCCACCCGCAGTGACTGATGAACGCTCCCATCGATGGATGTCCCAGAATTTCCATCTGCGGGGCCCACTTCCTGATAAGGAGCCCCTGCTTCCGCTCCCTCATCCGATCTTCGAACCCTTCTGGCAGCCACTCGTCGTCGAAGTCCCCGTCCGCGTCGAATCCGATCGGAGGACGGACGGCCCAGATGAACGCCGCCCCGCTCGATTCCAATCCCTTCGCCAGCTCCATCATCTGCGGCCGCCCGATGCTGTTCTGCGACCCGAACGACACGTAGACGACGGAGCCGGGCGGGTGTAAGCTAAGCCACCCGGCGCAGGTTAGCAGCGGCACCCCGGGCTCCCACCCGCCGCGGCGATCGCTCTCGCCGTCTTTCGGCGCGATCATCGCCAGTGGCCCAATCGCCCACACGGGCTTCCCCGTCGATCTTCCCCAGTCATCGAGACTCGATCTCTCGATCACGTCGACGGTATTCCAGAGGCCGCCGTCCGCCCGGCGGCAGTACTCGGCCTGCTGGCGCACGAACGCCGACGACTCTCTGGTTGCTACCTTCATGTTCTCCGACAGCTGTGAGCGGTGGATGGTGATGTGGGGGAGATCAGGCAACGTAACCTCGTCGGCGCACGTTAGCGTGTGGGGGAGGTGGGTCCAGATGGAGTTGTAGATGGACATGGCGTATGGTCCGGAGGTGTAAAGGATGGTGTGGAAGACGTTGAAGGCATTTGCGACTTCGACCGTCCAGGCGAGGAACATGTCGGAGACGATGGAGAGGAGGGGTGGGCCATCTGGGTGAGAGATGATGGACGAGATCAGACGGTGGAAAGCGGGTTGGAGGGCTTGGGAAGCGCGGTAGAGCTGGGAGATGGCTGCACGTGAGAGAGAGCGCGTGTGCTCGATGTTGACGGGGAGGCCATGGTCAGAGCTATGGAAGGGGAGTTGGGCTAGACGGATGGATGGTGTGGATTGGAAGAGGGGGCGTAGGTTAAGAACGTTGCCGGGGGTGCTCACGATAGTGATGATAAGGTCAGGGAAGCGAAAGGCGAGGATGCGAGCGAGGTCGATGAATGGGTTGAGATGGCCTTGGGCCATGAAAGGGAAGAGGACTATGGTCCCGCATTTCTTAGCTTCCATTGCAGGCACAGTGTCAGAGTGAGAGACCACAGGAGCTCTGGAGGTCCCGCCGATTTTCACGGAAGCGGATTGGCAGGTGTGCCACACACGGGTTATATAGAATTCAATGGTGTACGTTAAATTTATGACCGTGGACCTCACCTTTTATGGAATAGTTTTTTTGAAGTAATACAAACTTAGAATACGCACTTAGACCTCTTCATACGGAGTCCCCCTTCCAGGACAAAAATACCCCTCATTTTGACGGAAACAAATTCGGTACTCCCCCTGCCACCGGCTAACGGCGGACGGTCAGTGGTCTGTGGGCCCCACCATGATGTATGCTTTTCATCCATGCCGTCCATATATTTTTACAGATCATTTTATGGTATGAGACCAAAAATGAGGTATATCCAAATCTCAAGTGTACCACATTACAGGAAACAGTGTTGAATGAGCGTCGACCATTAAAAACTTTTTGGGTGTCCACCGTGATGTTTGTGAGAAATCCTCCACGTCTAAGTTCATTCATAGGGTCACAAAGACCTGGATGAAGAGGAAAAACAAATTTCATAATGATTTAAAACTTCTGTAACCCCTAAAAGGGTTTCAATGGTAGACATTCAATTCCCCACTGCCTTTTACAGTGTGGTCCACTTGATAGTTAGATCTATCTTATTTTTCATCTCAAGCCTTAATATGAGTTCGCCAAATAGATGGACGGTTTGGATATAACACGTACCTCATAAAATGACTCACAAAAAGCGATGGGGATTACGAGATAAGGAAAAAACAAAAAAAAAAAAACAAACAAGGAACATATGGCTACGGATTATAGCCGTAGCCATAACTGTAGTTAGCAAGAGTATATGAAATTTTGTTTTTACCTGTTGCAGTTGATGCCAGATTGGCTACGGCCCTATTGCTACGATTATAATCCGTAGCCATAGGTCTACGGTAATGACTTGATTTAAGTTATCGATACTATCGATCATGTCTCGATATTATCGATGACTTATGCTCGATACTATCGAACATATGTCGATAATATCGACAATTCATTTATTTTTCGAGTTTTGTTGCTGAATAATTTGGCATTCATCTTCGATATTATCAAACTTTGGTCGATATAATCGACAATCTATGGTTACGGTTATAATCCGTAGCCATAGGTCTATGGTCATTTTCTCCTCTCTTTTCCCCACAAGTACTATTACTTTATCAACTTTCTTCTTCACACTTGATGCAAAAATAAATAAATAAACAAAACAAAACAAAACAAAACAAAACAAAAAAAAGAAACAAAAAAAAAGAAACAAATAAACAAAGCATTAGGACACCATAAAGAATGTAACCTTAAAAAGCAATGTTTTACCCGTTTGAGCTTCATAGGGATTGCCTAAACAGATTTAGGCGACTATCGTGCTTCTCCACTCCACCCTTCACCTTGTCAAACCACCATGTCAGTGTACACCTACATGTTGGCTTAGAGATGACGGCAGAATTTTCATCGCCTACAAAGATGTAACGCCCTGAAATTCGGGGGTCGAGTATGAACTCAACTCCCGAGTTCCAACGCATCACTTATGCAACATAAATAATGATGGTTAAATGTTGTCTGAGTTAGAGTAACATGAGTGAGATTGTACCAAAACAGTAATTCATACTCCAGTTCAATTGTAAAAACAAGCGGAAGACTGAAATTGTATATTTAAGGTATGTAAAGAAACAAATTTTTATGAACACCAGAGTATGAACTCTAACTAAGTACCAATATACATGTATTGTTTCTGAGTCAAATTCAAAATACAATATAAAAGATAAGTCCTGAAATCCCCGCGATGCAGTCGGCCTAAGCAAAGCCGTCAATATACTGCATGAATGAGAACTCATCCTGGTCCTCGTCGAAATCGGGCTCCTGCTCCTGAACCGACGCACCGTCTATACCTGTGACAGAGTCTGGTTGGTGTTGCAAACACCGTCCCGTAACGTGGGAGTGAGTAGCTAACTCAGTGGAACAGTAAAGCATAGGTTATCATGTTATCAACTCAATCAAGTAATAATGATAAAGCGGTACAATCAAACAAGTTTAACTACTCTTTTTAAATGCAAGTATGAAATGACATGATGAATTTATGCCCTTGCCAAACCACCCTCATGCGACAACATCTTATGTTCGCGAATGCATAACTCCCTCAGTGCTCCACATCTACTAGGCACATGCGGTGCGATGATGAACATGATTACCGAGTTGTTATTAGTCCGTTTCAAACGGCAGTATTGGGAAACTAAGGTACCTCTCTTATATCATTCCCGAACATGATCCATTCTAGGGTCGTCAATCCTAGTTATCTCATACGATACTATGGTTTGAGAGGCATAGCGAAGGCATCACAAAGGGCTCGTCACCCGTCAGCACGGATACAGATCTCACAGTATGCGGCTCAATTGTTGACCGTCGGCTCGAGTACAGGTCTCACCGTACTCGGCTCAATCACTAGCCGTCAGCTCGAATACAGGTCTCACCGTACTCGGCTCAACTCATACTCCAGTCGCTGTGAAAGACTCGTCGCCAATCACAGACCTTGGAGTATACTCGAAGATACTACAGAGGACTCGTCGCCCGTCAGCACGAGTAGAGATCTCACCGTACTCGGCTCTCGCCGTAAGTATCGACAGCTCGAATGCAGTGTCCCATACCACCGTATTCGGCTCACGAGTTTGGGTTGCTCAATGGTCACTATGGGAGGCACTTGGCCCCAGCATAGGCCGACAGCTCGGCCACGGTGTCCCATACCACCATGTCCGGCTCATGAGTCTTAGCGGATCGAGGTACCGTGGTTAACGGGATGGCCACTGGTAAGTTTGGTACCCTAGGTTCAAACAGTAATGACCAAACATGGTGAACACACATTCAATATATCGGTTTACTTGACGAGCCTGACTAGCTCGAGCGCACAACAAGTTGGGCGATATGAAGCGCAACAGCACTCCGTGTGGCCAACCATTATCGCCAACCGAAGTACGACTCGGGTTCGTCAGACACATCCCTTGTGGCGACATGAATCTCAGCCACAATCTCCAGTCTGGTACCGAATGTCTGGACTATAAACATAGTCCCAACCTCAATCAATCTTCACCCATAGCATGTGGAGTAAAGCATGATAAACAAAGTAATACAAGCATGTTAGCAGGCATGTCATAAGGCATGTTATAAAGCATGAAGTAAAGCATGCTGTAAAGCATGTTGTAGAGTACTATACAAATAGGGATACAATTACATATACATCACAAGTGAGTGGTTAGAGTAAACTACCATATGGAGGGTATCCTACATGTCTCTAAGGTAGTCGAGAATTCCATATCAGCACCTATCCAAGGCATTAACACTTAAGCATTTACACTCACAAGCATTTACACAAACACTTATAGTGCACTATTCCAACATACATGACGTATGTTAGCAAAATACGTATTAGGGCTATCCTTTCGCCAAGCGAGTATTTTATCCATGTATACCATAATCATACAGCAATAAATCATGACAATTGCATTTCCAAAATTTATACATATACGGCATTTCTAGAATACACAATTTCAACATACTTAGTGTTTACAAGCAAACATGTATTACGGCGATTCCTTTCGCCCAACAAGTATTTTATCCATATATTGTATAATCATACATTAAATAAACATGTCAAACACTTTTCCAAAAAAAATACGTATACGGTATTTCTACGTATACCTAGAGTATGTGAAATTCCATATTCTACAACGTTAATCGAAACAGAAAACAGAAAACACTTTGTACATGTGCAATTGCATGCAGATCATGAATCTATCATTATCTGACATTGAAAGCGTTGAAAACCGTAACCTATACACCTAAAGTCCTCACCTTTCACCTTGGAATCGCAACGGATCAGCAAGGGTTGATGAGCTTCCGTATTCGGGAGTTTTCTAGCCTAAAGAGTGAAACCGGTTAGTTATTTCACAACCTATAGCCTATACACCTCAAATCAGATCTAGGGTTAGGGTTTCTCACCTTAAAACGGAGTTGATATCGCCGGGAAAGCGCCTGGAAAGAGGCGGTGCAGGCCGTGCGATGATTGAAAGTAGTAGGAGGAAGGTGCTCCCACAAATCCCAAGTCTTCTCTTTCTTTCTCTCTCTCACTAGGGTTTTATCCCAAATTCGTATGGCTGTGAGAGGGGCTGTTCTAAGGCCCTTTTATAGCCTAAAACCTCTCCAAAATAGACTCAGGTTCAAGGGTTACTGCTATTATAAGCATTTCGGCGATGTTCCACCTCCAGCTAAAAGAGGGTTTCTGGCGGCCCTCCTTGAGCAAAACGTCAGACTTAAGCTCACAACTCGTGGATCTACGTGGGATTACGTTTTCAACTCGATCGGATTTCTAGATCACACGTGGCGGACCAGTTTCAGTTCAACGGTCAGTGGGCCACGATCCGAAATTCCAAGTACATGTAAATGTTCCTGAAATTTTTCCTGATCCGAGGGTGTAATTTGGTCTGATTCTGACGATCTGGTTGCTTAATACTGATCCGCAAGCGAATGGTGCCAGATCACTATTCCAGATATTTATTTTGTAAAGAAAAGAGTGTTTTTCACACTCCCTCGCTCTGGGCTCAAGCGAATAGCCGTGGGACATCAGCTGGACCTGACTTCCGAGACGTTTGTCAAGCCCAGTGAGGCGGTCCTAGTTCCTTAACTTCGTGTTAATCGGACTTCCGATGTGCGGTCTAGACCTAATACGAAGTTTCAAGTCATTCCCGAGAGTAGCCGGGTAATGAGTTTGATCCTAAACTTTAGGGTAACCTAGAGTCAATGATTTTGCAAGTTTTGGGTCTTGCAGATCGTATTTAAAGCGATCCCAACGGATTTCATGGCTAATCGAGTTTTGCACTTAGTTAACTTTGTTAAATTTCTAAAGGATTTAATCCTAATTGATTTCTGGTCGAGGTGGTACTCAAACCAAAGTACAGAAAGTTACGGGTCGTTACAAAAGATGGATTTAAAAACTTATCAAACATAAAATTCACAAGATAGCCTAAACATCGTCTATAAAATTAGACGGGCATGCTACAAATTCAGCGGGGCACACTAGAATATCAGCGGGGCATGGTAGAAAGTCAATGGGGCAAACTAAAAAATCAGTGGGACAAACTAAAAAATCAGCGGGGCAAACTAGAAAATCAGCGGGGCAAGCTAGAAAGTCAGCGGGGCAAACTAAAAAGTCAGCGGGGCAAACTAGATAATCAGCGAGGCAAACTAGAAAATCAGCGGGGCAAACATGAAAATCAGCAAGGCAAACTAGAAGATCAGCGGGGTTAACTAGGAAATCAGCAGGGCAAACATGAAAATGAGCAGGGGAAACTAGAAAATCAGCGGGGAAAACAAGGATATCAGCGGGCAAACATGAAAATGGGCGGGGCAAACATGAAAATGAGGGGGGAAAACTAGGCAATCGGCGGGGCAAATTTAACAAATTAAGCCATAAATATAAACGTATCCAATGTTCAAATGAACCACACTAAATGAAATTTTGAATTGAACTTCTAATGTTGATCATTTTTTAGGTGCCACAGAAGTTTAAGCTAGTGATATGGTCACAATTCTCATATGTAGTGGAAAAGGAAATTGCAATCTCATATGTTTTGGTCCAAAAGTTATGATCAATTTACAGTCCACATTCATTTGGTCCAACAATGTCACATTCTTTTGGTCCAACCATGTCATGTCCTACATCAGTTGGGGATGAATGAATCAGCCTCATTTTCAGTATGAGAAAAATAGGGCCCCATTTCGTGAACAATTCATCATGCTTGTGAGTGTGATAAAATCAAACCTTTTCATGCATGGGCTTTAATCTCAGATCGTTGTTGTGAGGTTTGGAGATTGAGTGCACTCCTTTAAATGGGTGGTTGATAAATGGTTTTGGGTTGGCAGCCAAACAGGCTATAGTATAAAAACAACAATAATAAGACAACCCTAGCTGTCCATTTCTTTCACCTAAATCAAATTCTGCAATCACTACAATTTTCTTTTCTACCATGTGGGAAATGTGTTGGATTCTCTTTTCCTTATATCCAATTCATCGCTTACATTCCAAGCAAACAAACATCGCCTGGTAATTATATCTTTTGTGATTTGATTTACCACAGCAATCTTTTTACCAAACTGGTTACTGATTTTGGATAAGAGAGTTTCATGGTAAAAGAAATCAATTCTACCAAGATTGCAATTTCCTTTTTCCACTATGTAGAAAATGTCCTGAATTTTATTTTCTTGAAATCTACCCTATTTATTGCAATCCAAACATATGAGAATTATGACCATATCACTAGTTTTTATATGAGATTGCAATTTCCTTTTCCACTATGTAACAAATGAAACATATGAGATTGCAATTTCCTTTTTCCACTATGTAGAAAATGTCCTGAATTTCATTTTCTTGAAATCTACCCTATTTAGGCAAACTCGCCGGACAGTTCGAGACTTTTTCGATAATATCGAAAGATATTCGATATATCGATGCAATTATGGCTACGGTTATAATTCGTAGCTATAGGGTCCCACTGACCCTAACTCACTAGCTTTTTTTTTTCTTTTTTCTTCTATTGTAATCCCCATGGCATTTTGTGGGTCCCATTATGAGGTATGTGTTATATCCAAACCGTCCATCTATTTGACGAACTCGTATTAAGGCTTGAGACGAAAAATAAGACAGATCTAGCTATCACCCAGATCCATAGCTCAACTGGCAGACTGAGTGGAAATACCTCGTTTCAACACTTGAGGTCTTGGTATCGATCCCAAGAGCGGGGCAAGCATGAAAAAGAGCCGGGCAAACATGAAACTGAGCAGGGTGAGCATGAACAAGAGCGGGGCAAACTTAAGTATGAGCGGGGGAAACATGAAAAATAGCGGGGCAAACTAGAAAAATAGCAGGGGAAACATGAAAAACAGCGGGGGAAACATGAAAAACAGCGGGAAAAACTAGAAAAACAGTGGGGCAAACTTGAAAAACAGTGGGAGAAACATGAAAAACAGCGGGGGAAACATGAAAAACAACGGGCCAAACTAGAAAAACAGCGGGGGAAACAGAAAAACAGCGGGGCAAACTAGAAAAATAGCAGGGGAAACATAAAAAACAGTGGGGGAAACATGAAAAACAGCGGGGCAAACTAGAAAAACAGAGAATTCGGACCACTCCTAAAATGCGTCAATCACAGAGAACATCTCTTGCTTTCGGTGCTAACTGGTGCCTGTCTCTTTCTATTGTTTGAAACAATATCTCACCATGCTTTTTTTTTAATCAAAAAATAATTTAAAAATAGAACGAAAGAAAACTACATACTCGGCTCAACTCCCCTATTGACCCATCCAGATCGAGGACTCGACGGTAGGGAAACCTAAGAGCTAAGAGGGTCCTTGTGCCTTGGGTGGACATGATCTTCTTTTTTTTTCGCTTGTGTGGAGTGGTGGGCCTTGCCCCATAAACCCAAAAATCAAAGGCTAGGATCATCTAATCGATTCAATTTTGAACCACGGCGATCCATGTTGGGATGGGAACGAGGATTCGGTGGATCTAGGGAATCACTCATGTCCATGGATCAGTGACTGTGGGGCCTAACTTGATGTATTTGTTTTATATCCACGCCGTCCATCCCTTTCACAGGCTCAAATCATGAACTGTGACTTGTGTGGCATTATATTCACAAATAAAAAAATAAAAAAATAAACCCAAATCAGGTGAACCATAACATAAGAAAATATAATAAGAAAAAGGGAAATTGAACACCCATCATGGACTGTGGTTCAAATCACGTACATAGTTTTTCATATTTCTCCCGCTGTTTTTCATGTTTCCCCCGCTCTTTTTCATGCTTGCCCCGCTCTTAGGAACGATACCAAGACCTCAAGTGTTGAAACGAGGTATTTCCACTCAGTCTACCAATTGAGCTATGGATCTGGGTGATAGCTAGATTTGTCTTATTTTTTGTCTCACGCCTTAATACGAGCTCGTCAAATAAATCATTTCTATTTCAACAACGCTATTTCCATTTTCAACTTGAATAAAGAAGCTAAAATCCGAATGACATGTTGAAAAATAGAAGAAAACAGAAAAAATGGGGTTTCCTTCATGCACAAACTTGGCATTTCATGAAAATTGCAATGAACAAAATCTTACGAAGATCGTCGTAGAAGAAATCCCTCGAACCAGATGGTTGCTTGCGTGGAGAAATCCGTTGGAGATGAATAGGATGCAACGTTTTGGAAGATGGATGTAATGTTTTGGAAGAGGATGCAACGTTTTGGAAGAGGATTCTTTGATTTTGGAAGATGGAGTTTAAAGAAATGGGGATATGGAGGGTAATAAAGATCGGTAGGTGAAAGCAGTTAATACAGTTTGAAGGTGTCATCGATGATATCGACAACCTATCGATATGTCGATAAATCGATATATCGACATTACATGAAAAGTCATCAACGCTTGCTGGATAATTGTATTCCAATTTCGATATTATCGACAAATTTTTGATATAATCGATGACTTGCGTCGATTATATCGATGATATGTCGATTATATCGATCACTTACGACGATTAGATCGATGATATGTCGGTCTAATCGACTTTACATACATAGTCGATGCTTACGTATGTATCATCGACATGTAGTCGATGTAATCGATAACTTGTTGATATATCGACAAAATATGGAATTTGAGGGCTTGGTTGCTGGACACTAACAGCCATAATTCAATGATATCGACAACCTATCGATATAATCGATATATCGATATAATGTCGATATATCGACATTATATGAGAATTCATCGATGGTTGCTGGACAAATGTCAGCTAGTTTCGATGATATTGACAAATATATCAATAAATTGTCGATCTATCGATATATCAATAAATTGTCGATATGTCGACATTATATGAAAATTCATCGATGCTTGCTGGACAAATGTCAACCAATTACGATATTATCGACACATTGTCGATACAATCGATGACTTATGTCGATTATATCGATGATACGTCGATCATATCGATAACTTATGACGATGACATCTATGATATGTCGATATAATCGACGTTACATACATATTTGTAATTTTATTTTCTGTAGTTTTTTTTTTTTTTTTTTTGTTTCGGTTAGCTTGTTGTACACACCCGTGTCAGTAAACACCCTCCATGTTAGCCATCCCCACTAGGGATCGATACGAAGATAAATAAATTCCATCCTTTTTGCAAGTATCTGAAATTTTATTAGGTTGGAGAAGTTGGAGTTGTATTGTAGCACTAGGGATCAATACGAAGGTGAATAAATTTCATCCTTGTTTTTTTTTATTGTATTTTTTAGCAACTAGCCAAGGAAAACGTACCTAAATAAGGCTTTAATTTCCCTAATCACCTACTATGGAGGTGTCCCAAAGGAGTTTTCCTTTCTTCAAATGTTTTTTTTTTTCCTTATTTTTAATTTCACTAATAAACTATGGGTTGTATTGTAGCACCGGAATCATGTTCTCTTCTTAATGCATCCATTTTACAGAAACTCTCTTTGTGCATAAGCATTTTTTTTTTTAAAGGGAAAAAAAAGAGAGAGAAGGAGAAGAAGAAGACAAATTGAGAGGAAGAACTATAGAATATGTGATGGTCCATTAAGATCTTGCTATATAATTGATTGTATTTAATGGTCATCCTAACTATGGATTTAGTTAAAAGACAAAAAGACCAACCCTATGACCATTTAACATTCTAACACTCTATTGACACCAATATGCATTCTCATGCATGCATCCTGTTGGGAAATGGATTTTGCTGTTCGTTTATGATATTTGTAGTTATACAGGTTGTAACATGGACAATAAACAGTTTTAGATCACGATTCAATCTTTTGGGTCTGCACTACTACATGCAAAATCTTCTTCAAAGCAGTTTCCTTGGGTCTTGAGCTCCTACCAGTGGAGGTTATGGTCTTATGATATAGAATGTTAGCCAGATGGGCTCCATTGTGGATGATCCATGCCCGCAAAAATACAAATATGATGATCACGAACCTTCAATTAGTCTTCAAGTTTTACTGTTGGCTTTGATTTTCATGCGTCACAGTTGAATAAAATCAAGACCCGAGAATAAATTTCATATTATCTTGTCAACGATCATAGCATTCCTCTCCAAGTTTTACTGTTGGCCTCATCCTTTTCATGTTTATTTGAATAGGTAGGAAACCATTATGAACTCACAATCATACGGTTGATGGAAAAGGTAAAAGCAATGAAGCAAATTAGAGAAAATGAAATATGAGCAGGACAAACTGATATATGCGGGGCAAACTAGAAAAACAGCGGGGCAAACTAGGAAATCAGTGGGGCAAACTATAAAATCGGCGAGGGAAACATGAAAATGAGCGGGGCAAACTAGAAAAACAGCGGGTCAAGCTGAAATATCAGCGGGACAAACTAGAAAAACAGCGGGGCAAACTGAAATATCAGCGGGGCAAACTAGAAAAACAGCGAGGCAAACTGAAATATCAGTGGGGCAAACTAGAAAAACAGTGAGACAAACTGAAATATCAGCAGGGCAAACTAGAAAAACAGCGAGGCAAACTGAAATATCAGCGGGGCAAACTAGAAAAACAGCGGGGCAAACTAGAAAAGCAGCGGGACAAACTGAAATATGGCCCACCTGAGTTCCTTATACGGCTGATTTTTCTGCTATCCCATAATTTAAAGGGGACCCATCAAGTTTACGGTGTTGATGTTCGACATACATCATGGTGGGGCCCACACAACTCGACCTCATGGGGAGTTCCCATGAGCTCGATTGTATACAACCTTTTCCTCTAGTAAAAAAATAAAAAGGAACTACATACATTCAATGTGGGGCCAACTGAGTTTAAAATATACCTTTGCTGTGTGCTTTCTTCTCTGGACCGACCATTTTGAGAAGAAGACAAAATGCAATTGAGGGGGCCCACAAAAAGGGTTTTTTGGGGTCTTTCTACCGAAAACACAGTGAGGAAAGGGGGTGAAAGCAACGGTAGTGAAAGCAACAGTGGAAAGGGAGAGGAAAAACAAGCAGTGGAAATGGGAGAGGAAAAGCCACAGCTGTGAAAGGAGGGGTATTTTCGTCCTGAAATTTTGAGTCCGTACGAGGAGGTCCAACTGCGTATTCTAAGTTTGTATTGCTTCAAAAAAACCGCTGGATAAAAGGTGGGGTCCACAGTCGTAAATTTCTCTTTTCGTAGTGTGGTTCACTTGATAGTTAAATCTGTCTTATTTTTCGTCCCAAGCCTTAAGACTAGCTCATCAAATGGATGGACAGTTTGGGTATAACACATACCTCATGATTACACCCACAGAACTTGCTGGCGGCAATACAACAACTATATAGCTGGTGTGGGTACACCAGCCGGAACGTGTCAAGACACGGATTGCGTCCTAACCCGCCCCGGATGGTAATCCATCCGGGAAGAGCTATGTGGGGCCCAAAGTGATGTAAATATTTTATCCACTCGGTTCACACTTTTCTCAGGTCATTTTAAGGTATAATACAAAACCGTAAGCAGATCCATAGCTCCAGTATACCGCATCAAAGGAAGCTTAAGTGATAATGACTATCACAGTTGAAATCTCTTTCTAAGGGCCACCATGATGTTTTTTTACCATCCAACCTATTAATAATGTCATGGGAACTTGGATGAAGTGAAAACACAAATATCAGCTTGATCCAAAACTTATCCAACTCCTAAGAATATTTTAATGGTGGAAGTTAAATCCAAACTTTGTGGTCCAATTAGGCCCTGGACCTGCCTTTTTTTTTTTATTATTATTATTACATAAAATGATTTGAGAAAATTATTAACGGCGTTGATAAAACACTTATATCACTTTGGCCCCATAGAGCCCTGCCTAGACAGATTAGCATAAGGGGTAGGATGTGGAATCCGCGTCCGTACGTGTCAAAGGAGCACTGAGCTCCGGGTTGTAGGAACAGTTCAAAGGAGATCACTGAGCTCCGAGTTGTACGAACGGTTCAAAGGAGATCAAAGTTACATGGCCCCCACAGTGATGTATTTATTATATCTACACCGTTCAACTATTTTTAGAGTATTATACAAAAAATGAATCATATCCAAAGATCATATGGACCACACCACAAATAGCCGTAGAGATGATGATTTTCACCGTTAAAAAATTCATAGGGCCCACCATAACGTTTATTTTCCATCCAATCTGTTCATAAGGTCACAAAGACCTGAATGAAGAGGAAAAACAAATTTCATATTGATCCAAAACTTTTGTGACCCCAAAAAGGGTTTCAATGGTAGACGTTCAAGTCCCCACAACTTTTTGCAGTGTGGTCCATTTGATAGTTAGATCTGTCTTATTTTTCGTCTCAAGCCTTAAGACAAGCTCTCCAAATGAATGGACGGTTTGGATATAACATATACTTCATGATCATACCCACAGAACTTGCTTACGTCAATAAAACATATACATAGTTGGTGTGAGGTACACCAGCCAATCCGCTTCGACGAGGACGCTCCGAGCTCCGAGTTGTACGAACGGTTCAAAGGAGATCAAAGTTACATAGGTCCCATATTGAAGTATTTATTATATCTACACCGTTCATCTATTTTTAGAGATCATTTTAGAGCATATTCAAAAAATGAATCATATCTAAAGATCATCTGGACCACACCACAAATAGCAGCGGAGATAATGATTTTCACCGTTAAAAAATTCGTAGGGCCCACCATAACGTTATTTTCCATCCAATCTGTTCATAAGGTCACAAAGACCTGAATGAAGAGGACAAACAAATTTCATATTGATCCAAAACTTCTGTGACCCCAAAAAGGGTTTCAATGGTAGACCTTCAATCCCCCCCACTGCTTTTTGTAGTGTGGTCCACTTGATAGTTATATCTGTCTTATTTTTCGTCTCAAGCCTTAAGACTAGCTCGCCAAATGGATGGACAATTTTAATATAACACATACCTCATGATTAGACCCATAGAACTTGCTGACGTCGATACAACAGCTATATAGCTGGTGTGAGGTACACCAGCCAATCCGCTTCCGATTTTTATATAGTCGTGGGGATGTATTGTTGTGCAGTGCTCTACAAAACGCAGAGACGCGCGCTGCATGCACGTGGATATTGGTCGGCGCATTGCCGGTAGAGCTGGGCATTGGACCGAGTCGGATCGAATTTGGTCCAACTCGACCAGGTTCGAAATTTGTAGGTCCCAACCCGAACTTGATCCGATTCGGGACTGGATCTGGGTCATTTAACTCGAACAGATCCGAACTCCTGCTGGCTTGAATCGATCCGAGTTCGACTCGGTCAAAAAAACCGAGTCGGATCGGATTGAGTAAGGTTTAGATAAAAAACTGATGGACAGTGTGGATAAACCAAAAAAAGTTCAAGATGGGCCCCACATAATTTACTCAGTAGGAACAAAACGGATAGTTAGCTCTTTGAAGAAGCTTGACAGCACAGACAGATAGCTTCTTGAAGAAGCTTTACACCACACATAGATAGCTTCTTGAAGAAGCTTTGTAAGTGTTCTATAGGGCCCACCATGATGTATGTGTGTCATCCATGCCGTCCATCTATTTTTATATATCATTTTATGATATAAGAAAAAAAAATGAAGTATATCTCAATCTTAAGTGGACCACATTACAGGAAACAGTGTCGAATGAATTTTGGCCATTAAAAACGTTTTGGGGGCAATAAAAGTTTTGGATCAAGCTGATATTTATTGTTTCCCTTCATCTGGGTCTTTATGACCAAATCAACCGATTGGATTTCAAATAAACAGTACAGTGGGCCTTTGGAGGATTTTAATGGTGAATATCCATTCATTATTGTTTTGTTGTGGTGTGGCCCACCTAAGATTTATATCCCTATACTTTTTTTTATTAAGCCCTAAAATGATCTGTAAAAATGGATGAACGGAATGGATGAAACACGTACATCATGGTGGGGCCCACAGAGCACCGACCATCAGCCACGGGGCTAGTGTCAGGGGGAGTAGGCGATTCGTCTCCCTCCGAGTACTCTTGCTATCTGAAGCTAGCACCAGCTATATAGTTGATCTAGGTACGTGTCATGCGAAGACGAGCACTGACGCTCCTCGAGCTCCAAGTTGGCTCCTCGAGCTCCGAGTTATACGAACGGTTCAAAGGAGATCTACATTACATGGCCCCACAGTGACGTATTTACTATATCTACATCCCGTTCATCTATTTTTAGAGATCATTATAGATCATTTCCAAAAAATGAATCATATCCAAAGATCATCTGGACCACACCATAAATAGCAGCGGAGATAATGATTTTCACCGTTGAAAAATTTATAAGGCCCACCATAACATTTATTTTACATCCAATCTGTTCATAAGGTCACAAGTACCTGTAAAAACATATTTCATAAGGTCACAAGTACATGATTGAAGAGGAAAAATAAATTTCATATTGATCCAAAACTTCTGTGACCCTAAAAAGGGTTTTAATGGTAGACGTTCAATCTCCCTCTAGTTTTTGCAGTGTGGTCCAGTTGATGGTTAGATCTGTCTTATTTTTTGTATCAAGCCTTAAAATGAGCTCGCCAACTGGATGGACGATTTGGATATAACACATACCTTGTGATCAGACCCACAAAACTTACTAACGTTACCTGAGTCCATCTGCTTCGTACATCGATCAAGCTATGACTCTCTTTTTCTTTCCCTCTTTCTCTCTTCCGTACACTAGTATAAATCATTTTTCAGTATATCTCTCTCCAGCAGATAAATCCAAGCTCCAAAACCTTCTTCTCGCCTTCTTCTTTAACAGAAATAGAGAAGCAGATATGGAGAGAGAATCACAGATATAGAAAGATGGAGAGAGATAGAGAGATAGGGACGGGCTAAAGTGTAAATTGGGCGGGATTTTTTGGCGCTGAACGTAAAGCCTAGGCGGTAAAAGTAAAAAGAAATACACACACACCACACACACACACTAATATATGCGGTTCGGATCGGGTCGATCTGAATCGGATCGGGTTCCGGATTGGGTCGGTTCGGAACAGGGCCTATCTGGATTCGACCTGAAAATAATTCGGATCTGGATTACACTACCCGATCCTTACCATCGGTTCTGTTCGAATCGGGTGGATCGGGTCTGATCGGGCCGGATCCACCGGTTCGGGTACGAAATGCCCAGCTCTAATTGCCGGCATTTGGAATGGAGCAGATCGAGTGCTCCAAGATCTTTGGGGATCACCATGTTTTTAATGTGAAATCTAATCCGTTCATCAAGTGAGATCCACAATTCTAGCCACTGGGGCTAATCATCAACCAAATCCACAACTTAGGTGGGCCACAACATTGGAAACAATGGTGATGGGATGCCAACCTTAGGTTTTTGTGTGGGGACAGTGATCAAAAGCCATTAATCATTCCTGACTCACCAGGAGGATGAAGGGAAAGATGCAAAAATTAGCATGTTCAAGAGATAATATCCTATCGATAGGTGGGTCTCTAATTTGGACGTTGTAATTTCAGCTAATGTGGGACGAGTGGGCATTATTGAGTGCTCGTGTATCAATCATCACCATCTTCCAAGTTACCAAAGAACTCCCGCTTTGATAAGTAACCTCCTATTAGCGGAAAGGAAAATTAAAATAAAACACTACCAATGTTTAAGTACTTTTGCTATTGTCTGCCATGAAAATGAGACATGGCAAAAATAGGCTAATCCAACCATCATATAATCCTCGTGAATTTAGAGGCTTTTGGGTGGTTTTTATTACGGGCACTCAATATTTATATTGCAGGTACATTGATGTATACCATTTATACATAAAGGTGGGCCCCACACGTAAACAACATGAACTCCTTATGTGAGGGTACTTATGTCCACGGTACAGATTTAGAGAACAAACTGAGTTAGCTCATTTAACTCACTCGACTCAATTCGGAAACGCTCAACTTGACTTGGCTCAAAACTAGTTTAAGTTGAGTTGAGCTGAGCTTATCAGCTCAAAAAAATTTCAAGCTCGGATTGAGTTTACTTAATATAAATAATTTGTATATATTTAAATAAATTATTATTATAATATATATTATATATTATATATATTAAAAATTTTAAAAATTAAATTTGAACTCAGTTTATAGGCTCGAATTCAAACTCAAACTCAACTCCAAGGATCGAGCTCAAGTTGAGCTTGAACTTGGCTCAAGATAACTCGAGCAGCTGACCAAACTAGGATAGCCTAGTGGCCGGCCAAGCTCGACTCCATCCGAACCGATTCCTATTTAGGAATGTAGGAGAGGGAAGGTAATTGCTATGATACAAAGTGGTATTTGCAATTATCCCATTATAAAATTTGCAATTATCCTATTATTAAATTTGCCACCGGAAGAAAACAGGGCCTACAACGTCACATCTGCTGGAAGCAAGCCAACGGAGGACGAGGATTTCCTGCAAAAGGCTTTCACGGGAAGTTCCCGCGCTATAAACTGTGGTGGGTCCAACGTGATGTTTGTGAGGAATCCACTCCATCCATCTATTTCGTGGGCTCATTTTGTATATGAGATCAAAAGTGAACAGGATCCAAGACTAAAGTGGGCCATATTAAAGGAAAAGGTGATTATGAAAATTCTTGCCGTTGAAACCTCCGTGAAGTCGATAGTAATGTTTACATGTCATCCATACAGTTCATAACGTCATTATTACTGATATGAACTGAAACACAAATATTAGCATGATTCAAAACTTATGTGGCCACGAATATTTCAACCGTGGACATTCAATTCTAACATCTACATTCAATTCTGACATCTTCAGCCTACTTGGGCATTCGATCCAGATCATTTTTGTGTTGCGCAGCACGTCAACAACGCAGTGAGCCTAGATCCAATCTAAGGCCTCACCCACAAACGATAGACATGAAGAAATATAAACTAGAAATAGATCAAAGCAATTCAAAATAAACCACGAGACAAGATATACGTGGAAAAACCCCAAACTAGGGTAAAAAACCACGGATGCAAAATTCCACTATGAAGAGAAACGAAGATTACAAGGCAATATACTAACCTCTCCCTTGGAAGTACAGAGAAAATCCTTTGCCCACACCTCAGAATAATTTCCTAAAATTCACCTTACCTAGAATAGCCCTAGGGACCCCAACAAATTTCATATTGATCCAAAACTTCTGTGACCCCAAAAAGGGTTTCAATGGTAGACCTTCAATCCCCCCCCCCCCCCCCCCCCCCCCCCCCCCCCCCCCCCACTGCTTTTTATAGTGTGGTCCACTTGATAGTTATATCTGTCTTATTTTTCGTCTCAAGCCTTAAGACTAGCTCGCCAAATGGATGGACAATTTTAATATAACACATACCTCATGATTAGACCCATAGAACTTGCTGACGTCGATACAACAGCTATATAGCTGGTGTGAGGTACACCAGCCAATCCGCTTCCGATTTTTATATAGTCGTGGGGATGTATTGTTGTGCAGTGCTCTACAAAACGCAGAGATGCGCGCTGCATGCACGTGGATATTGGTCGGCGCATTGCCGGTAGAGCTGGGCATTGGACCAAGTCGGATCGAATTTGGTCCAACTCGACCAGGTTCGAAATTTGTAGGTCCCACCCGAACTTGATCCGATTCGGGACTGGATCTGGGTCATTTAACTCGAACAGATCCGAACTCCTGCTAGCTTGAATCGATCCGAGTTCGACTCGGTCAGAAAACCGAGTCGGATCGGATTGAGTAAGGTTCAGATAAAAACTGATGGACAGTGTGGATAAACCAAAAAAAGTTCAAGATGGGCCCCACATAATTACTCAGTAGGAGCAAAACGGATAGTTAGCTCTTTGAAGAAGCTTGACAGCACAGACGATAGCTTCTTGAAGAAGCTTTACAAAAACCACACTAGATAGCTTCTTGAAGAAGCTTTGTAAGTGTTCTATAGGGCCCACCATGATTGTATGTGTGTCATCCATGCCGTCCATCTATTTTTATATATCATTTTTTATGATATAAGAAAAAAAAAATGAAGTATATCTCAATCTTAAGTGGACCACATTACAGGAAACAGTGTCGAATGAATTTTGGCCATTAAAAACGTTTTGGGGGCAATAAAAGTTTTGGATCAAGCTGATATTTATTGTTTCCCTTCATCTGGGTCTTTATGACCAAATCAACCGATTGGATTTCAAATAAACAGTACATCTGGGACTTCTATTGATGAGATATGCGGCAGTATTCACAGCATCTGCCTAAAAGGTCTTGGGCAACCCTGCATGTAACCTCATGCTCCTGGCGCGCTCAAAGATGGTCCTGTTAATGCACTCAGCCACACCATTCTGCTGTGGTGTCCCTGGAATCATTTTCTGATGTTTGATTCTATTTGCTGCACAATACTCCTCAACCTCTTATCACAATACTCTCCCCCCCATTGTCAGATCTGAGACACTTTACTGTTTTACCTGTCTCATTTTCTACCATAACTTTCCACTTCTTAAATACATCAAATATATCAGATTTATGTTTTAAGAAGTAGACCCACAGTTTTCTACTAGCATCATCAATAAAGGTAACAAAATAACGTGAGCCACCAAGAGATAATACCTATGCCGGTCCCCACACATCAGTGTGTACAAGCTCCAACAGATGTGTTTTTGGAGCGCGTCCCGTCTTCTTGAAGCTTACCCTCTTCTGCTTGCCATACACGCAGTCCTCGCAGAATTCTAAGTCAATAGACTTCAGCCCTGGTAGCTTCCCTTTTGACAATAGCACTTTCATCCCTTTCTCACTCATATGTCCCAGCCCTGATGCCATAGCTCCCCATTCACTCCAGTTGATGCGACTGCGAGTGAACTATATGATCTTGAAGTCACGTACAAAGTGCCTTCCTTTTTGCCTCGAGATATCACCAAGACACCTTTTGTGATCTTCCAGGAGTCACTGGTGAATGTCGTCACATAACCGGTATCAGCCAACTGTCCCACTGAGATCAGATTACGTTTCAAACTCGGTACATGTCTGACATCCTTCAATTTCAAACCGTTCCGTCTTTCTGATTTACATGAACATCTCCCTTTCCAACAATATTGCACGGCTCATCATCACCCAGGTAGACTCTCCCAAAGTCACCTGACACATAATCACGCAGAACTTCCTTACACAAGAGTAACATAAAATGAAGCACCCGAGTCTATAACCCAAGACTCATTCCTCGCATCAAGAGACAAGATCAACGCTTCTGTGTCGCTCTCCTCAGACAGATTCACTGAATCTTTCCCACCTTGAGAGCTTCCTTCTTGTTTCTTGAGCGCCCTGCAATCACGTTTCATGTGCCCCTTCTTGCCGCAATGCCAACACCCATCTTTATCTTTCGGTCCCTTGGACTTATTCCTTGACTTAGAACGCCCGTGTTTATTGCCTCCTTTGTTCAGCGATCTTCCCTTCCTCCAATGTTTAGAGCATTCCCTGAATCCCTTGAAACTCCTGATTACCTTCCTTCTAGATTCTTCGCTGAGAATTAGACCGGCCACATCATCAAATTTCAGCTTTGTCGGTCCTGAAGAATTGCTCACAGCAATCACCAAACCATCCCAACTGTCTGGCAAACTGGATAAGATCAATAACGCCCTGACCACATCCTCAAAAGCAATGCCAACGGATTCCAACTGGCTCGTGACTGTATTGAACTCGTTTAGATGTTCACCATGCTCCCGCCATCTGACATCTTCATGTTGAATAGCTGTTTCATAAGATGAACCTTGTTGGATGCTGAGGGCTTTTCATACATGGTGGCTAGGGCTTCCATTAATTCTTTTGTCATTTTTACCTTGATATATTGAAGGCGACGCTCTTAGACAAGAGGTCAGATCGTTCCTAAGCCTTCCTATCTAGTAAAACCATTCATCATCTGTCAACTTTTCTGTTTCTTCTCTTTTCCTCCTAGAGGAATATAGAGGTCCTTCTGATACAGATAATCCTCCATCTGCATCTTTCAGAAGGCAAAGTTTGAACCATCAAACTTCTCAATTCTAGTTTTCTCATCTTCTGTCATCGCTCCCAATAGAACTAAACCAATAGCTCTGATACCAGTTGTTGCGCAGCACGCCAACAACGCAGTGAGCCTAGATCCAATCTAAGCCTCACCTACAAATGATAGACAGGAAGAAATATAAACTAGAAATAGATCAAAGCAATCCAAAACAAACCACAAGACAAGATATACGTGGAAAAACCCCAAACTAGGGTAAAAAAACCACGGATGCAAAATTCCACTATGAAGAGAAACGAAGATTACAAGGCATATACTAACCTCTCCCTTGGAAGTACAGAGAATTCTTTGCCCACACTTCAGAATAATTTCCCTAAAATTCACCTTAACCTAGAATAGCCCTAAGGACCCCAATTTATAGTTTTGGCAACTTCCCTTTCCACATCCCAGTTGCGAAAGGACTTGCAACACGAAATCCGCGAAACTCCTTTCGCATCCCAGTTGCGAAAGGACTTGCGACACGAAATCCACGCAACCCCGACTGGTCGTGGGTGGCCCAGATGTGGCTCCACTTCTCAACATTTTGCCCTCCTAAAATAAACTCAAAAACGGATGGACAGGTAGATTTCTCATAAACATCCCAGTGGCCTCACCTAAGGGCCTGTTTGGTGGGACGGATCCCACGGGATTAGGAGGGATGGGATGGATTTTAAGGTAATGATGGTGGTGTCAGTGGATGGAGAATGTTTCCATGGTTTTGCTATATACAGGGATTGATTCTCTCAGCTGTTTAGGAAGTTTGGTAAATCTCGAGATTAGGCCCCTCATTGTGTTTAGACGTGCCATGGGATTTAAAGCCATCAACTGGGTTTTGTAACTCTGCCCGTTTGGATACTCAACAGATTGGAAGCAGACATAAAGTGTGGGATCGCTGGTTGGCTGGACGTCTTGGCTACGTGGTTATGTCATTTGCTCATTACACGTGCGGCCTGTTTGAAATGCAAATCAAACCATCCAAATTGTAGGGACGTCCACGAGGGCATCTGACCCATCGGTTGTAAATGACATGTGTGCATGAAGACTACCTACCTACCATTTGAAGTTGTTTACACTAGCAGATCGGTGCCCATTACTCTATCTGCCTGTACATTCAAAATGTGCTTGGATCACACTTCTAGTTTAACCCAGGATTAGTCAATACATGCAGTTTTCACTGTCTTAAGGTGTAAAATTAGTCTGAAAATGCAACCATGGTCTACCAATCTTGGATTGACCAAATAGAAGGATCCAAACAAATTTTCCATGCCTGCAGCCTCCTTCCTTACTATTAATTTTTTTTTTTGACAAATTTCCCATAGATTAGCATGGGTAAGTGCTACAGACCGCCTGCATAACACTATTCCCATGGATACATTATATATCACTACTACCGTTGAATTAAGTCCATGATCACATCCCAACATACGAACTGAATGGTTCAAATGGATTTAAGCCCACGATCAAAAGAAATTTATAGCACAACAAGCGACTGTGCTAATCATTAACAACGGACCACACCAACTTACTTATCAACCATTGCGAGTGGACCAGTGGGCCACACCAACTGACTAACCTGGTGGGATTAAATTGATCAAAGTGAAGCAGATGTAATGATTTAGTACCTATATATTTGATGATACCCATGTCATGAAATTAAAAATCATAATGAAGCAGTCCATTATAAGTATTCTCCCGTACACAAGCAGTAATATCTACAATATTATCATAATATATAAAGTAAAAAAACAAAAAAAAAAAACAACCAGAATTCTAACCATCAGTGCCAAGAATCTCTTCCCTAAAGACGGGACCAGATCATCACTGGACGTGGCACGAGAAACCATGTCCCGGGTCATCTGCTGGATAGAGGAAGTTGATGAATGATGGATATCAACCTCGTCCACTGATGTGGACACATACCCCGAATGAGATCCGGTTCCACATCTCGTCAGTGCACTGGTATGACCGAAAAAACTGTCCCAACATGTTGTAGCCTCTTTCCAATTTTTGAATGCTCGATGTTGGCCTCCACTGTACCCCTCGACTTCCAATCGCGCGTCATCCCAGGTAAGATAAATGCCTGACCGACGCCCCACCAACACAACGTAGTATTTTTCTTTGGCCATCTGCAAAGACATGACCATTATCGGAATGTATACAAACATATTTGGTGTAAAATGCATTTAACAATTATGAGGCATATCCAATCGACAAAAAATAGATATTATCTTTTGATCAAACGTAACGAAAAAGTTGTGTGTGCATACCCTTTCTCCATTTGAAGTGTGTGGTCCTATCTGTCAAAACGTGCATTAAAAAAAAAAAAAAACAAATGCAGAACGACATGAAGACGCGAGATATTACATAACCTAAAATCCTCCTAGGAGCAATATAGATGTAGTGGATAACACAGTATATCAAATATGAGTAATCCAAAACGATAAAACCAGAAAGAGATAAAGAAAGTTATTACAACCCCACACATAAATTCATAAAAAATAAAAAAAAAAAAAGTGTAGCAAATCTCTCCCCACCGCTAAATATTATCCATACTGTAAGGTATATTATAAAGTATCAGAAAGCCAGTGAATCCGCTTCCATCAACTAGAAGCACCACCATTAATACTCTTTAAATCAGACAGAGTTTTTTTCAGCCGTTTAACACGACGTTCCGGTCGTAGAGCAACAAAAAAGGATACAAGCTTGTCATCCCGAGTCAGGATCTGACCAACCTCAATAAATTCAGGGTTGGTTAGCCTTTGAACCTCTTCAAGTATGTCGAAGACCCTACTTGTTCGGTTAACCTCCTTCCTAAGTCCGAAGTTACACATAGCCTCTGTTACAGTCGTGAGAGACATGCCTAGTATATCGCAGGATGACCAGGTCGCATCCTTTTTGTTGTCGCACTCCTACCAGGAGTACTATCGGATCCGGTTTCACGACTGGGAGTGTTCTAAAACGGCCTATTGTCCCTTGATTGACTGTCGGTTGAATGGCCATAATTTCCCAATTATTCATGGAGATTTTCTTTAGAGAGGTCCACGGTAGCATCAGGATCATCGTCCAGCTTAGTCCACACATCGTTCAAGTCTTTACGAACACGAGACCAGGATGTGGCCATGTTCCTACTTCCTTATGTATATCATCCCGTAGCCTGGTCAGAACCTGCAATCACTACTAAATCATCCATCCGTTCAATTCGCTTGCCACGCAATCTCTTAGCTCTAGGATGTGACTACAAACAATGAAGAATAGTGGAACAATTAGATTGGACACAACGGTTTTAAATCATAAATATACGGCAGATGTGTTACTTGACAATTAAGTTTCTTAAATATTCGACAGGAGGATCGTTACCTTTAGATACTCCTCCCATACTTCGTCTGGCGCCGTCATGACCATGTGCTCACTGTCCCAACCAAAGCCGCTCGTAGCCAGCATGTCGCTTACATCGTTGTACTCTCTCTTGTGATACCTCAATCTGTTTTGGACATTTTACCAGTTAACAAGGATTTGAGTATGTTTATGCACCTAATCGGCGACCGCTTGATAGGCTTTTCTTTTGAATCCATTATCGGCCTTTTGACCTAATGCAATCTGCTCAATCAAGGTGTCAAACAATACTTGATCCATACTTCTTGACCACTTGACTTTTGCAGCGCGAGAGGATGGCTCTACGAGGGATTTGATGGACTTCTCACGGGGTGAACAACGCGTTGGTAGGACCGGTGTTCTCACTGGTGACTGTATCAGAGTCGATGTAGAACCTCCCCAAACGTCCGACATCTCACCTATGTATACATGCAATGGCAATTACAAAAGCAAAATCATTCGACGTATGTACCATTCAATTAAAGTATATATCAATAAGAGTTAGTGGAACAGTAACTACTGTCCCAACATGAAAATTTATCAAACCAGAATATAAATACCGAATAGTAACATATATAAGTTATACATAATTATCATTGTCCATTACATATACGTTAAGTGTCAAAGTACTTAAGAAACATGTTGTAGGCCTATCGAATCCTACTAATGATTTGCCCACATGCGTTCCGCAATCCTGTCCCGAGTTCTGATCCACTCATCTTTCTCTTGTTGAGTGGCTTGGACGAGCCATTGCCTGTCATCAGCCGATGATACCTCATTTGGGATAGAATTAGTCTCAACGTCACCCACAGGTAACCCAATATCACACAAATCTTGATCCGATGCATCTTCCTTTCGTATGAAATTATGTAACACACAACAAGCAACAACAATTTTGACTTGCGTTTCAAAAGGATATTGCATAACCGTCTTTAATATTGGAAATCTCCTCTTCATCACACCAAAACGTCGCTCAATTGCATTTCGCAATTGCGCATATCAATAGTTAAATAGTTCTTTCATATTCATGGGAGCTCTCCCAGTACGATGCTCTTATAGATGTTATCGAACTCCATGATAAGGGCCATGAATCCTGGTGAATGAGCGTAACCTGCGTCGACGACGAAGTATTTGCCTACATAATTGCAAGAAGGATTGATTCAGTCTTGTCGCAACACGATAATGCACAACAAATGATGAGCGAATGATGGTGAAGGTTATTTACCATGTGGCACAATCAGTGGATCATCATTTCGCGTGAGGGCATTATGTAGGACCCTTACATCCGACAATGAACCTTCTCATCCAGCTAACACGTATAATATTGACATATCAAACGAACAAGCAGCAAGTACATTCTGAGATAAGATACATTTTCGGTTATGGAAGCTTGCATGTTCTGATGCTGGTATATGTGCAGGAATATGTGTCTCGTCAATTGCGCCTACACAATCCTTTATTGGAGGAGATTTTGAGCCCATAAGATTAGTAAGAATGATGCAAATATTATTGTCGGTTACATTCACGAATGAACCGTTGGTCGTGAATCGTACCTGAAAATAGCTGGCCCAATGTGTATTTGATTGAATCTCGGTCGGGATTTTTGTGTCGGCTTGCTTAACGTAATTAGGGTATGGGGAGACAACCGCATCTAGAACTCAGTGAAAGTGACGGCTTATAGTTTCACCTGAACGACAAAATCTGTGTCCAGCCATGCGATTATGCACATTGTGTCTGATTGTATGCAGGAACACGACTATTTGTTCCTCTAAACAAACATTACGTGTATTGCGTAGGGTCGTCTTCTTACGCACTACTTCACATAGATAAAAATGCATCTTGTTTCATCCTAAGTTGAGCAATGCAGTCTCTATCACCTGTGCGAATAATAGAATTGATAAAGTGGCCCGCGCATCATCCCCCATTCGAGCCGGCTCTTTGAATCTGTAGTGCTGACAGTATTCCCCAATAGCTGCAACGTATGCAACCATTGCAAGAACACAATGGAGTCGGCCACATCTTCCTCATATTCATCTTCCATCGTCTATGTTACACCTATGTATACAAGTTGAAGCATAAGACTTTAACATTAATGGAAGAACGGACTTAAAAAAGCCAACACTATAACAACCAGATGCTATCTTGAGTTGAGTATTGCATCGAAATTGTTTTGTATCTAATCCAGTTCTTCTATCGAACAAGTCTTTTTCCTATTTAGGGAAGCACATTATTAAATGAAAGTCTGCTGTTTTATTATCCCTTCCGTACACTCTCTTATATAATAACAACATCAAAACTCAATATCCAAGAAAACAAGTACACCAACATCATGCCGCAGGGTTCCATGGCGTATCAATATGTGTCTGAATAAGAATTCATTGTTATTTGTCAGCCTTCTTCCCTCACCCTCAGTGCTTTGCAAATCATTAAGCTTCGTGCTTAGGGTTGAAGAAATTTTAAGTGATCCGATGCATCTACTTACAATTCTTTTCTTCATGTCGTTTTGCTTCTCAATTCGCAACAAGTTCAAATAAGCTCATAAACTTAACTCATAAGTCTTTGTATATTATATATGCATCCAGAAATTTATTCATGCGATTTCTTAACTAACAGTACAATGAAAAAACATGAATCATATACAACTAATAGAAGTACAAGAATGACATGTTTAAAACATACCTGGGACTTGGTGTAGCAGTTATATGAACACTCTAAATGCGGGAGGTGAATGTCTACGCAGAATCTACAGAATGAAGAAGCAAATGACCCATAATCACAAATTATAAGTAAGATAGGAGGCAGGAAGGAAACATAGAAATAGAAATACCACTGTATCAGTAACACATCAGTCAAGCTACATAGAGTGTGGCCCTTTACATACATGGAGCACGTGTAAGGTTGTTGGATGATTGAAGCAATTACTAAATGAATGGGCCAACATACCTTTTCTACCACCTGAGATTTGTATTCATGCAACAACTATACTTCTGATGCAGGTTCAACCATAATTCTAATTTGTATTCATTTTATCGACATGACTATTGTTATTAATTTCCAACGTCCTTTGGAAAACCAATTATTAATGAAAAATAAAAGCAATATTGTTGTTGGACAAACCAGAATTTGATGTTATATAAGCAGTTTGATTCACGAATCCCAAATAAAATAGAAGCAGATTCCAAGCATATGAAGCTTGAAATTCTTCAGTGGTCATACTACAGAGCCAGGAATCTCTGTACATTCCTTTATCCCCTGTTTATTTTATTTTGATTCCATGCTAAGTACCTGCAACTATATAAATAAGTTTCTCACCAATTTTCTAATATTTCAGTCTTCAAGACAATTAGATATAAGGTATTAGCAGTTCCATGAACTATTCACATATAAAATGATTAGTTGTTATGGAAGGAGATAGGAATAAGAGATATGAACATTTGTAATAACTTTCAACCGTGGCTCATATAAAAACCAAACAGATTTATCTCTACTGTAGATAACAACAAATATCAATATGCAAGGATTGCATATCCAACAACATGACTGTTGTTATTAATTTCCTGTCCTTTTTGAAAACCAATTAAAAATGAAAAATAGAAGCAGTATTGTTGTTGGACATTCCAAAATTTAATGTTATTTTGATTCCTTGCTAAGTACCTGCAACTATATAAATTAGTTGCTTACCAACTTCCAAATATTTCAGTCTTCACGACGATCAGATATAAGGTATCAGTAGTTCCATGAACTAAATGATCTATAAAGTTACCGATTGCAATGGAATGAGATATGAAAAGGAGATATGAACATTTGTTATTACTTTCAAACGTGGGTCATATACAAACCAAACAGATTTCTCTCTATTGCTGATAACAACAATGATCAATATGCAAGGATTGCACGGTTATTTTAGCAAAGAGTCTGAGCATGAAACAATGGTTAATGATTAGGGATGTTTACGTTAACAGATGGATGAGACTCAGTGAAATTAACAAAGGTCCAAAAGAGAGGTGACGGCATTTACAGAAATATAACAATATTATTTACACATATATTGATGGAAGGAAGAAAGTGTAATGCCAAGGATAAAGTAAATGTTACATGGAATGAGATGGCAGAGATCATTAGGAAATCATAGGAAAAATATTTTAGCAGTGTTTAGAGAGAAAATCCAATCATATACAACTTGGTAATGAAATGATGATGTACCAAAAGTGATTAACAGAAAGTCGGTCGTGTTTCAAAGCCTGCAAGTCAGCAATTTACCATGGAAATTTTGAAGATATGGACATGCCAAAAAGATCGTCTGACCCATTTCATTCCCTCTTATGCAGCTTTAAAATTTGTATCAGCAAAAAGAAACCTCTGTTTTGGGTACCATTTTGGGATATCCTTACCTTCAAATCCCGTTTACATCGTCCGACCAACCATGCCTTGGAAAGGAAAATGAAGAAACATTTGTAGTTTCTTCTCCAAATTTATTAATGTCAACCCAGCTTCAATTACAGAAAAAATGTGAAAATGATCACAGTGCAACAAACAATGAAGCAGTTGGCAGCAATGACTCAAACAGAAGAAACCTAATGTTTAGGGTACCCTTTTTAGCTAATGAAACTCCTTTATCATCTACCAACATACCAAACATCCATGGAAGCTATATTGGGGAAGAAAATAGAAATGATAAAAACTACAAGTGGTACATACTTGCTGGTTGCCAACACACTCATATATAACGATCCAGCAATTAACTACTTCTCCTTCTTCGATCAAAATATATAATGTCAACCCAACTCGAAGTACCACATAAATACTAAAAATGATCAAAGTGCAACAAAGGAGAAGTAGTTGGTAGCAACGACTCAAACAGAAGCTACCAAAAATTGTTGTCCATCCCACGCACATATGGCAAATACTGATTTAGCACAGTCCCAATTTCACAATGACCAAACAAGATCAACCTACTAGAAAATGAATTTTCAATCCTTAATTCATACACTCTGCTGTCGCCGTCTGCAGCGAATTAAGAAATACAAAAACGAAAAATATACATGCAAACATTCATCTCTCCAACATGCATTAAGGCATCTAACCCATTTCAAACCCACGGTAGCATTTTAAAAAACAACCATCAGGAGATAGAAACCCCTGTTTTGGGTAACCTTTTTGGAGAACAAAACTATTAAATCAACTTCCTCTATACCCAACATCCATGAGAGCATTTGAGGGAGACAATAGAATCCGAAAAAACGTCTTGGCTGCATACCTGGTCGATGCGAACCCACATACAAGGAGCGAGCGATTACCTTCAAAAATATATATTGTCGCACCATTAACGGAAGCCATCTCTATATAGATGATATCGGAGGGACTGTAGAAGACGCGACCGTTCCATGGTAGGACCCTTGCGTACGGTCGCTGCGATGGCCTCCACTACAGAGACACAATTACCAAGCAAGCAGAGAAATCCTGCATGGGATTTGGTGGATGGCTCGAGATAGTCAGTTGATGAATGATGGTTATCTGCTATATCCTGTACCCGATGTCGTCTAATGACCGCAGGATACTATGGTTCCGCCTAAGACCGCACCTTCGAAAGCGCGCATAGGATGGACGGGCGGATTTGCTCCATCCCATCCCTTCAATTCCCTCTTAATCCGCCCGCCCAAACAGGGCCTAAGTTCCCAGTGAGAGAACTTGGCAGGGAAATTTGTGTCCACCACAAGAAATCACATCAGCTAATTTTTAAAGTACGCAAGAATTTTAAATAGATAAGTTGACAAAAACAGATTGCGTCCTGCCCCTACCTGGACAGAACACTGTGGGGCCCACTGTGATGTACGAACTTTATTCGGGTTGTCCATCCATTTTTCCATATCACTTTAGTGTATGAGCCCAAAAATGAAACAGATCAAAAGCTCAAGTGGACAACACTACAGGAAGCAGTGGTGATAATGACATAACACCATTAGAACCTTCTTAGGGCGATCGAGCTATTTATTTTCTATCAAACAGCTTAATAAGATCGTATGAACCTGGATGAATGGAAAACACAAATATTAGCTTGATCCAAAGCCTTTGTAGGTCCCAAAAAGTTTTTAATGTTAGTCGTTCAATCCCCATTGTATGGTCTGCTTGAGCCTTGCATCTGCCTTAATTTTTTTAAAGTTCGTAACATAAAATGATACAGTAGGCCCCACAGAGCCCTAAGCAAACAGATTATCATCCATGCAAGGGCAGAACTACATAATCAGATTCCAAAGTTGACCTGGTGAACAGTTCTAATGATCGGAACCTTTTATCTGTTGGATCACTATGTGGATTGATGTGTTCCGTTTTGCTGTGTTCCGAGCCGAAACTCGAATTTGGGTCGGGGGAGGATTCTGAATCGAAGCGACTCCCGAGCGGGTTAACGTGAAGGCCCTTCGAGTCTCATACTCCTCGGCGCGGAATAGGCTTCTACAACCGGACCGGCCGGTTCAGGAACATGGTTTTCCTGAGCGGGTTGTGATTGTGGCTGCTGCTTCATCTGGTTAATTTCATCGCGCAGGGCTTGTATCTCGCTTTGCATAGCTTGATACTTACTTGACAGATTGCGAGAACGCTGAGAAGGCCCTGGGGTTGATTCGACGTGAAATAGCGAAGAGGAACGGGTCTACTCATTTTACTCTGGTTCCACAGCTAATACTTTCTTCTTTCCTCTTGCCATTATGCTTGAGAATATGAACCTGACCTTTCGTATCAGATTCCCACAGACGGCGCCAAAAATGTTGATGACTAAATCTGGACCACCCTCCACTAGGCACGACGAACCTTTAATGAACCCTGATCCCGCACAAAGAGTGAGCAAAGGAGACCTGGCTAAGCCAGGGGACTCTCCGATGCCTAAGTCAGGTCAAGGGAATCTGGGTCTAAGTCGATTGTGGAGAGAGGGTGTAAGTGTTGCGTACCTGTAGCAATGGAGTCTCATTGTATTTATACCTGACTATCGGTTGGTCCGGGTCCATTAATCTCGGCACGATTCACTCAATTAGTGAGATACCGTGATCGTGGAGATATGGTCCGTAATACGGGGATCGTGTAGTGTATCGTGCGTATCTGCGGGCGAAACAATCGGTCATGTTCGCTTAAGGTAGTTTCTTAGTTTAGCACATGGAGCGTCCTCATCCTGCCTCAGCCTCGGCTCGGGATCCCAGGCCAAAGAAGCCCTAACTCCAAGCCTCCGACTTAAACCAACATGCACATGAGCCCTCACCATTGAGTTGTTAAACGGGGATCGTGTCCCGAGTCCGAGTCGAGCCTCGACCTGGACTCATGATGGACTTGGCTTTACTTATCTGCTGAATATTCTGGAGGTCTCCCCTCCGAGCTCCGAGGTGGGCGGCGGACCTGTCCTGTCGAGTTGAGTTTTCCCGCAACGGGTGACACTGATGTGAGTGGTCGAGTTATCCGTTTCTGGTCAGACAATAGAGGGGTGGTCTGAAGTCTTTGGTCTGAGCTTCATACCGACTGTTCCGATCTTAGATCACTCCGAACCGACTACTAGCCTCAGAGTGGGAGCTCAACTGTGACCGAGCTGGGAATCTTCCTTCCCTTTAGTAGCATTTATAATTTCAGATTGAATCTTGTATCTGACCGGATTAAAGAGATGTCGGTGCTCAGAATTGTAGAGGCACGGATCTGCGTGTAACAAAGGGAAAACATAAATATCAGCCTGTCCGAAACCTCCGTGGACCTTAAGAAGCTTTCAATGGTAGACATTCCATCCCGCTTTTTGCCGCGTGGTCCACTTGAGCTCTCGTCCCCTTTTCACCGACGCCTGTACAGACGCACGTGCAATTGAAATTCTCCCAGGCCCGAGGTGTGTGGGATAGAGTGCGTGCTTTGCTTTTCCCGTCCAGCACGTGAACTTTGCTATTATTTCTCTGACCAGGATAACCTGCCCCCATATTTTTCTTATTTATTTTAGCTTGGCTGGGAGTTTTGCATATATTACTGCCTGGCTTTTCGGCTATAAATAAAAACCTCTTGCTTTTACCATGGCCTTTTCTACCGTTGCATATTAAACTGACCGCTGTTAGTTAGAATGATTTTTTTGAATTCTCGTGTTCACCAAACTACCGTCCCTTCATTTTAGAACGTGGCCCAAAAAATGTGATATTTTTTAAGCTCGAATTGGGCCCACGATCAATCCTACTATTTTGTGTAAAGTGTGTCATCTAGAGCCATGAATGTTTCAATGGTGTGCATGCAATCCCCACTATTTCATTTTCATTTGGCCGACTTAAGTTTTGAAGCAGACTCATTTTTTTATAAAATGCCCTAAAATGACATGGCAAAACAGATGAACAGAGTGGATTTGTCACAAACATCATGGTGGGCCCTATCTACTATAGAGCAATCCTCCGTATGGACTCAAATGTTTGCTAAACATCTGGCTCTCACATTTATTGACTATGGTGGCCGGATAAAATAGCTCCGACACTATGTGGTGCTCTGCATGATGTTTGTGAGAAGTCTATCCATCCATCTATTTTTTTTCCAACTCATTTTGCAACATGGGCTAAAAAATGAGACAGATCCAAATGTCAAAGTGGGCCCATAATGGTCCCAAGATGTTTCAACGGTGGGTGTTCAATCTCATTGTTTCATATAGCCCAATTGAAATTTGGATTCACTTTAAAATGAGCTGAAAAAATAGATTGATGGAGTGGATTTGTCACAAATAATCTGTAGCCTGACCAATGTTTCGACAATGGGCATTCAATCCCCACTCATTTCTGCTCCTTTGGCCCAACAAAGATCTGTCTCGGCCTCATTTCTAGGCCCATGCCCTAAAATGATAGGGCAAATCCCATAGATGGTGTGAATTTGTTTTAAAAATCATGTGGCCCCCACCTATAGTCCGGCAGCCCTCTCCCCTTCTGGACTTAAATGTCCAACAGCCTCTCAAAACTGGTTTATTGACAATGATTGTCCTGCCAACGTACCCCAACGTACCTGGGCCCCACCTTGATGTTTATGAAAATCTACCTGTCTATTGGTTTTGCTGGCTCATTTTAGGGCATGGCCCAAAAATGAGTCAGATCCAAATCTCAAATTAGGCCCACGATGGCTGCAAGAATATTAAATAATGGGCACTCTTTTACATTATTTACTGTGGTGTGGTCCACTTGGGCTTTATATATGCTTCATTTTTGGACTAGTGCCCTAAAATGAGGTGTGAAAACATATGTACATGTACGGGGTGGATCTTATCTACAATTCTTATGGGCTCCACCAAACCATACACCCTTACTGTATCCAAAGCCCTTCATTCCTACTCAAAACATCAAACTCCACCCACATATTATGCTGATGACAAACCTCATAAGTCTGCGAACTTCCCATCCTCAGGCACGTGACCCTCCCTTGACCTAGACCCACGCGTGCTCCCTCTCTATCACAGTCTCCCCCCACGTTCCATTTCCTGCACCCTCTCCCCAACCAACTGCCCCACCTCCGCCACATCACCGTTCACACACATATTTTTGAAATTTTTGGTTTAAAAAATAAACAAAAGTTCGAAAATCTTGTCTTCTCTACCAAACGTTATTTGAAATATCAAAGAAAAAGTGGGTTTTCTTGAGTCCATTGTCGAATAGAGTGGTAGAAAAGTTGTTGTTTATACGTGTTTGAGTGAGCAGTATTCTTACTTGGAGAAATGGAGGATGAGATGCCCAGTTTGCTTATCATCAGATGGTGGCTTAAGTGGTCCAGTACAGGAGTGTTTTAGATTTACACCCTGAACAGTCTATGGTGTAGATGGAATAAAGGGTTGAGCTTGTTGAGTTTAGTGAATGTACGGTTGGAGAATTTGTAAATACGAATAATGTAATTTAATAGGTAGAGAAGTCAGAGTCTGTTGATGCTGTGATTTGGATGTCCTCGCTAGACCGTTGCACACCAGCGGAAGCAAACAACAATGGAGACCTTGGCTACAACAGGGAACTTCCAATGTCAAAGTTAGGGCAGAGACTCTGAGTCTAGTAGAACTTATGGTGTATTTTTTGTGCATACCTTTTTCCACAAGTGAGGCACTTATTTATAATCTCTTTAATGCCAATGACGTATATGGCAATACCTCTATATGGTAGATGCATATCATAGAATGGATTTCCCTCCGGACGTGTCGTAGTCGTTTTCCCGAGATCTTTGGAAAGATCTTCTATTGATAAGATCTCTAAGTGGTCAGGATCCGAGGAGATTGCGATAGACGACCGAGGTCGAGCTCTAGGCCGAGCGGCTAAGGTTGACTTTCTAGTCGGGGGGCCAAGGTTGACTTCTTGGTCGGGAGGTCAAAGCCCGATAAACCGAGCCGAATTGTTAATTGCAGGGAGGGGGCCTTTCTTTGAGGCAGGTTAGGTCCATATCAATAGTCGTTAGCTGGTTGTGATAAGATCTCAACTAGAGTCAATCCTATTGCTGGTGGTTGATCGTTGGTGGTCGATCCTCGAACTGATCATGGAAGTCGTTCTCAGTTGTCGGGCCGAGCTCTTATCCGACATCCTTGTGCTTTGTGTTCTCTCTCATTATAGTTGTCTTGGTCATTCCATTTTCACCGATAATAGTAGCCTCCTACTTCTAAGCGCTTTTCAGGAGCTCAGGAAGTAAGTTGATATGGGTCGGGGCTTAAGTGCGGGAGCTCGTGTGCAGGTGGATGTTAGGTCGGAAATACTAGTCATTATGGCAAAAGGGGAAAGGCGGTTAGCACGGAGATCGAGGGAGATCCTGCAATGATCACGACGATGCGCTCAAGGAGATGTGTGTTGGAACGGCGCCTCTTCAGTTCTTGGCCGATGGCATGCGGGCACGTGTCCTTGCTTTGAAGGTCGGGTCGGCTTGCGAATGGGCAGTCACCACGTCTCCTACTCCGGCCACTTCCCTTTCCTTCTTCTTCAATTTTCTTTTCTTTCAGTCTTTTCATTGGTTGTAATGTCGGACAGTTCTGATAGACAGTCTGTGCCTGGAGCATTCCACAACGATTCTGAGCCGGAGAGCATGGATTCCCGGCTAGGTGTCCTTTCTGAACCACCATCTCAGGTGCCGTTAGGTCGAGAGGAGGTGGCAGAGTTTGCCCCGGTCGTAATGGTAGCAACTCAACCTGTCGCTGAGCGGCCCTTAGTCGTCAGCCCTTTCGGGTCACGATTGGGAGATGCCGACCTAGCCTAAGTAAGGGAGAAGTATCAGATTCCTGAATTTGTAATACTCCGAGCTCCTGAATTTGGTGAAGTTCTGGGCCAGCCTCGCGAGGGCGAGGTGGCCATATACGTGGTCGCCTTGCAGTGTGGCCTCCAACTTCCTGTCCATCACATTGTTCGGGAGGTGAGGTTGGCCCCAGGCCAAATTATTCCCAATGCACGTAGAGCTTTGCTCGGGACTTTCGTCCCGTGGTACTAGCTCGGGTTCACCGAGCTGTCTGTCAATGAAATTTTATACTTGTACAGAGCAAGGTATTACTTCAATGCATGGATGAACAAGGGCTAGACCCTTATCGAAAAGAACTCGTCCTCCAATAAGGGGTGGAAGGACAAGTGGTTCTGGGCGTCTGGAGAATGGGAAGCTCCAATAGCTGAGGTGGCTAGGCTGCGCTCCCATGTACCCACCAAATTTGTGGTCCCAGGTCGGAGATAACCAATCTATAGATTTACATTTTTCCTTAGTTGTCTTGTAGCTCTGTTTGCTGACCAGTCGTGTTCGTTGCAACTCTTCCACGAAGCCAGTCGCTGCTTACCAACTTGCAACTTCGCTAGGTTAACTGTGCAAAGCTACAAGACGTCACGGAGAGGGATCAGAGGAAGTTGATTACCCCTCAATCCGGCTTGGCACTGATCGAGTCGAGAGGTGAGTAGTAGGAGCAGAGTTTCCTTCTATGTTCTTATGCTCGGATTTCATCTTTTTCCTGACTAGAGTCTTTTGTAGTCAAGAAGAGGGTAGATCAGAGCCAACCGCTGAGGGGCTCATAGCAGAGCAGCCGGCTCCGGTTGCTGCAAGTGAGGGAGCCCGGGAAGCCCCTCTTTCTAAGATCCCTCATCAACCGGTGGCTTTGGAGGTAGTAGACTTGGAGCCTTCCCTAGCTTGAGGGGAGGCTTCTCCTGTAGAGGATCCCCCACTGCCCCAGTTCAGGCCAAGGACGGTGGGGCTTTAGGACATCAAGCTAATTCTGCCCCTGTAGCGCCCGCACACAGATCTCACAATTGGGGAGGTCGACTTGTCTCCATGGAAAATCAGGTCGAGGCTTTGACTGGTAACATGAACTGTATAATGCATATTTTGGAGAGGCAGAATCCACCTCCCAACCATAAAGTAGAACCAGACGCGGTTACCGAGCAGTCTCGATCTCCGCAAGTCCCTCATGACTCGCGGGGAGTCAGATAGTAACCTGGACAACATAGTCAGGTGCCAACTCATACCGTGGAAACTACCGCGCTCGCCAACTCCGACCTGCACTACACATTAGAAAATAAGAGCCGCAGGAAGGCTTCTAAGTTAATGGTTGAAAATGAGGTTCCTTGGGAGGCTGAGCTTAAAGAGATACGAGGCCAGATCGGTGACATCTGACAAGCATACAGAGCTCAAGTCCGAACCTCAGTAGAAGCAATGTTAGAAGAGATAGAGCCACCATTCATTGACGACATTATGACATATCTACTTCCGTCCAGATTCCGAATGCCGCAAATCACCCCATATTTTGGGACTGGAGACCCGACTGAGCATCTAAAGTCCTTTAGGGCATGGATGGAATTGCATGGTGCGACCAGTTCGGTAATGTGACAAGCATTCTCTCTGACCTCGTCAGGAGTAGCACGAAAGTGGTATAAGCAACTGAAGCCGAGGTCTATCAGTTCATTCGCACAGCTCAGCAAGGCCTTTATCACTTAGTTCATTGGCGGAAAATATAAAATGAAATCAGCAACTCTTCTCCTCACCATTACCCAAAAGAAAGATGAATTGTTAAAGAACTACATCATTCGCTTCAACGCAGAAGCAGTACACGTAGATGGCTCTTCAAAACAAATAGCCATGGCCGCCATGATATCTGGTCTAAGGGAAGGCTGCTTTCTCTTCTCAATCAGCAAAAACCCTCCGACCACATTGGTCGACCTACTCAGCCGAGCACAAAAGTACTCCAACGTGGAGGAACTCTTCGGCTTAAGGAAGGCTACTCGGAGTGCAGGGAGCTCGGCTAAAGATCGAAAACGCAAGGAGGAACAACCACCCTCAGTCAGCGGCAAGAAGAGAATGGATGACAACTTGGACAGAGGTCAGCACCCGAACAGACGACCGAAGAGAAAATTTCGTTTCTACACTCCTCTGAACACAACTCCCAAGCAAGTTCCCACAGACGACGCTAACTGTTGATGCTATGATTTGGACGTCCTCACTAGACCGCTATGCACTTGCGAAAGCAAACAACAATGGAGACCCTAGCTATAGCAAGGTACCCTTCGACGTTAAAGTTAGGGCAAAGACTCTGGGTCTAGTAGAACTTTTGGTGTATTTTTTGTGCGTACATTTTTTCGCAAGTGAGACTCTTATTTATAATCTCTTTGGTGTCAATGATGTATATGGTAATACCTATATATGGTAAATGCGTATCACGGGAGGGATCTCCCTCTGAATGTGTCGTGGTCATTTTTCTGAGATCCTCGGAGAAGATCTCAAAGAGATCTTCTATAGATAATATCTCCAAGTGGTTGAGATCCGAGGAGATCGCAATAGATAGCCGATGTCAACTTCCTGGTCGGGGGGCCTAGGCCAACTTCCTGGTCGGGAGGTCGAAGGCCCCACAGACCGAGCTAAACTGTTAATTACGGGGAGGGGGGGCCTTTCTTCAAGGCATGTTGGGTCCATATCGATAGTCGTTAGCTAGCTGTGATAAGATCTCGACTAGAGCTGATCCTCTTGCTGGTGGTTGATCGTTGGTGGTCGATCCTCAAACTGATCATGGAGGTCGTTCTCGGTAGTTGAGGCTGAACTCTTATCCAACCCCATTTACTTGTGCTTTATGTTCTCTCATTATGGTTGTCTTGGTCAATCCATTTTCACCCATAACACAGTCGACTCTGCGTATTGATTATCCGATTGTGTGATATGGGGCGTTAGATGTAGGATTACACGTATAGAACTTTAACTTTTCAACCTTTTAAA
Organism: Magnolia officinalis; assembly: GCA_021015155.1. Lineage (NCBI taxonomy): Eukaryota > Viridiplantae > Streptophyta > Magnoliopsida > Magnoliales > Magnoliaceae > Magnolia > Magnolia officinalis. The sequence continues at coordinate 19,733,263 of JAJHSJ010000005.1, read as the reverse complement.
AGTGGGTCAAAGTCCAATTCTTGGCAAAAGTATATCTCAACTTAATCTTTTAAAGAATGAAAACCCATCTTCTAAAAGTGAAGGTTTTTTTTTTTTTTTTTTTTTAAAAAAAATAATCTCTCCTCTCCTTGTTTCAATTTCTTCCTAAGCATATTCATTTTATCATAATCTTTGCATGAGTAAGAAAAACTTATCTAATAAAAGTAAAGTTTTTACTATCCATTTTTCTTTCCTTCCATCCATTTCCTCCCACGCACATTTATTTGAGCGTAATCTTTTAAAGAAAGAAAAAGAACTCCTTTTTTAAAAGTGAAATATTTATAATATTTTTTTCATATAATTTTCTCTTATTTTCTTTCCAAACAAGATCGTTTTAACATAACAAATAACATGTAAAAAGAAGAAAAATCTGTTTTTATGAGGTAGGAGTTTCTTCCGAAGAAAGTAATCAAAAAGTACAAAGGATTGCCGAAAAGCACAAAAGATAATTGGAGTGCAATGGTAGATGAAGAGTTGGTTAGAGAGTTATAATAAATGAAGGTAGAGGTATAAAAATTTTAAAAGGTATTTAGGGACATTTTTGTCCCATAAAATATATATATATATATTATATATATATATATATATATATATATATATATATATATATATATATTTATTTATTTATTTAAAAAAGGTATTTTAGATGTAGAAAAATAATAATTTAGAAAGCGATGCTATTTTGCTGCTCCAAAAATCCTTGAGTGTACTTGCATAAAAAGCCTATAATAAAGGTCGAGTGAGATGACTTAGACTAAAGAAACTGAAGTCGGATCCTTACTCTTGTTCCGGTGGTAGACTCTGAGGAGTTTCAACACCTGGACAAGAGTTCGAGTATCCATAAGTGGTGAAATCCCACTACGGCGTGGACTACTCTGACTGGCCTCCGTGATGTATGAGTTTTATCCCCACAATCCATCCATTTTTCGACATCATTTTAGGGTATGATCCCAAAAATAGCCCTCAATAAGTATTCAACGGTGTGTGGTCCACTTGAGCCTTGCCTCATTTTTGTGCTCACATCCCAAAATGATTTGGAAAAATGGATGTACGGTGTGGATAAAGCGTACACATCATAGTGGGCCGACAGCCACTGGCAAGGGTAGGATGCAATCCTCGTCAGCTGCATAGGGAACGCGAAAACATTAGGCCCTCCCATGAAAATCATATTGGTCCGCTCACTAGGTGGTTCTTTCCTATTTGTTTAGTAAACCCTGTCTTATTTCAATGGCTGTGGCCCATCTAACAAGTGGGCTGATCTGATTTTTGTGCAATGTGACTCCATGTGAGTCCTGTTTTCATGGTACCGATATTGACACGGTACCACAATTTGCTGTACCTTGCCTGTATGTGATAGCTTCTCTTTTGTTTTCTAGTCGGGGGCGAGTTCCTTTCTTGTACCCTCTCTAGCCGTCTTCCAGAACGTGGGTTTGCTGGAACACCCAACACCCAAGCTCCTAAGGGCCATCACGGTCTGTGTCGAATCCACTCCATCCATATCGGTTTTGCCAGCTCATGCTAGGATTAGAACCCAGGAATAAAGCAGATCCAATAGTCAAGTGGGCCACACCATAAGAAACATAGGGGATTAAATAACCACCATTGGAACATTCTTGAATGGGTTGGATGGCATATAGGCATTACAATGAGCCCCACGTAGGTTTGGTGAGATCCACAATGTTTCATGAGGTGTTGCCCTCTTGAGTCTTCCATCTCCCTCAATTTTACATTGACATTGAGGTGGGGCCCCGAACTTCGGTGGCTCCCACCAGGATGAAGGTACAAAAACAAATAGCCTGATGCAACTCTTTCCTGTGGTGCAGCCATCTTAAGAGTTTTATACCTGATTTCCTGGCTCAAAATCCGAAATGAGCCGACACAATGGCCCAAGTCATCACTACAACACAGCTTAGAGCAATCTGTCCCTCGATTCAGCACTGAGGTCTTGGTATTGATCCCTAGTGGGGGTGGCTAACAGTGAAGTGTGAACTGACAGTGGGGGTGTACTAACAAGCTAACCAAAAAAAAAATCAATCAACATGGATTCATGGTTCACCTGACAGCTTGATCAGCCTGCTTTATGGGCTGGATCAAACCATGCACCTGGTCTCAGCAACAAAGTCATGCACCCAGCAACAACAAAGCACCTGTGACAAAGAAAGAGAGCACTCCGACAAACCACAGAAATCAAAACAAGAGCAAACTATCCCTCATCTCAAAAACCATCTTAATCTTTCCATTCCAAGAAACCAATCCCGTTGCCGTCATGGCATTTGTAGCACAGCAGGAGAAAAACTTCCTAGTGACCCTCTCTATGATTACAGAAATTGCTAGCCTCCTAAAGTGAAGAACTCTAACCACCCGACCATCCTGGTGCATGAAAAAGGATAAGAGGGACCCACCTTAAAAACCTAACCACTTCATTTCCGTTTCAAGCAATTTTCTCTATGGATAACAACTAGTCGGACCTTCAATAATCCATGCCACCCATGCCGCCGCCCATAGCTGGAACCTCCTTCTCGTCCTTTGGTAGTTCAACGACAACAGCCTCGGTTGTAGTCATCAATGAAGACACACTGCAACACAACAAGGAGAGGTTACAGATAAGACAAACAAAGGTTTAGCTAAATGCCAGCGATTCTGCCCACAAAGTAGCAGTGAAAAAAACCACAAGTAGAGGTTTTCAGTTTACAACTGGAATGGATGCATGAGTGATTACATAACCATCTAGGACTTTAATAGGGAATTAAGGGTGTCCATAGTCCATGGGGAAGAGTTGATGGCCACTAACACCTTATCATTGCCATACTTAAATAGGATTAGACTGTTATCAGTCAATTCCTCAGACTCTTCCTTAAATACAATCTCTCATACAAGCAATGTTACTTCTGGTTTTTCAATTCATCCCACAACAGTTAACCAAGTTTCCAGAAAGAAATGTCACCACCTTATAATAGGGTCAAGTAGAGGGGGGAAAATACCTTGCAGCATCCACCAATGCAGTTCTGATCACTTTCAGTGGGTCAATGATCCCGGCCTTAACCATGTCGACATATTCACCTGGTTTATTCAAATGGGTACAAAAGAAAATACAACTCAGCACATCACAAGCAAAACCAAAAGTAAATTTCAGAACAGGAAAAGTTTGGAATTAACAAAATGGTGGGCAAGGAGAAACCACCTTTGGCTGCATCATATCCAAGATCAGTGTTATCTTGCTCCAATAGCTTGCCAACAACCACAGCCCCTTCAACTCCGGCATTGGAAGCAATAGTATGCACAGGTGTCTGCAGTTAGAGAATTACTGCATTAATTTCAAGTAGCACCTCCCTTTCAAAACCTAAAGGCCCACTTAGATAACCCACAAATCTGGATTAGTTCTGCTCTTCTTTTTTCTTTTTTACTTTTCCATCTGATTGGTTCTGCTCTTTTGGTGGACCAATCTGCTATTTGCTGTGGGCAGACAGGAACTGCTAGATTGCATTAGGCATGTTCCATTTTCCCACTTTTTAAGTCTCAAATTGCAAGTAAGATGAGAACAGCTCTGAGCAATTCTTCTGATAAGTTGGGCACAGTGCGTCCCATCTGTATGATCAACCATACACATGGCATACATGTTTGTCAATTGAGACTGTCCAAATCGTGGACCCCGTCATGGATGAGATGTGGCTCAAAATTCACAAGCAGGCCCTTCTTTCATATTGTATGGAATGGGTACCACGTCACATGGATTTTGAAGAGCAAACTTGCTGGTCTATTTTGAGGGACTGCGAATCGGTTGTTTCTATGTGATTCTATCCGTCTCTTGCAGACTGGTAAGGGTTGTTTTGTTTGTTGCTTTTTGCAAGTTCTCAGGAGAGCCTAGGAGGATGTCAAGAGCTTCACCTGTCCCAGGGGGCTTCCAGAGCTGTATGCTTTTTGGTGCTTAATGAAACTAGTCAAAAATAATAATAATAAATCACACCGAGCAAAAGATCTAAACAATCTGATTCGCTCATCAAATACAGACAGCACCATTTTCCTTTCGCTGTCCACCTTATAGCTGCCAATTTTATGATAAGCATCCTTCGACCAGTGTGACTTTCAGGGCCTAGAAATTAGATTGTCCGCATTGCTGTACATGCATATTGTGTGTATGGTAGATGACACGCCACAACTGAACAATGCTGGTAAACATTCACCATAATCATGTCCATGATTTGAATGAAACTTGTTAGATATAACAATGTACTGTGAAACCTAACCTTGAGAGCGTTCTGAATAATTTGAACTCCAATTTTCTGATCAAAGTTAGCAGTTTGCAGCTTCTCCAGCTCCCTTGACGCATAAAGAAGAGCAACACCACCACCTGCAAAAAGCAGCACTTAATTGAGATTTCAAGTAAAAGCAGCAACAACCACAGGCTAGATGAGCGAAAGACAATGACATACCAGGTACAATGCCCTCCTCAACAGCTGCCTTAGTTGCATTTAGAGCATCAGTCACCCTATCCTTTTTCTCACCAACTTCTACTTCACTAGCTCCTCCAATCTGCAAAAAGCATCCCCCCATCAGCTATGAATACTTCTCCACAAACTATAAGGCCTCCAACTGCTGAGCACCACTTTATCAGATTGAAAGAGATTAAGCTTAGATGGTAACTGGACATGGTGCCAATAGAAGATTGAAGGAGATTAAGCTCAGATCGTAACTGGACATGGCACCAATAGAAGTCAAATGGCTTCAACAAATTTTAAAGAACAGGCTAGTGAGACAAGACCTTTAGCACTGCAACGCCTCCTGAAAGCTTTGCCAATCTTTCTTGTAGCTTCTCCTTGTCATAATCCGATGTGCTCGATTCAATTGTTGACCTCAGCTGTCAGAATAAAAGAATAGAAACATAAGAACAAAAACAGACACTTCAAACACCACTAAGTTACAACAACTCAATTGCCACTTCTCAAGACAAGTCCTCAAAATCCAAAAGTACATGAAATACCAAAAGATTAGGGGTTTGGACAGAGACGAACAGCACAAACCTGATCACACCTTTCTTCAATAGCCTTCTTATCACCAGCCCCATCAAGAATGACAGTGTCATCTTTAGATATCGTCACCTGTAATTGTTGTACGCTAATAAGTGAAGAGCAGCCCAATTAAACCTTACAAAAAAAAAAAAAAAAAAAGGCTTTGAAGACCAAATAACAGATGGTTAATTTTCTCTGACTGAAAACCAAGCAGATAAGAATGGCAACTGGAAAAAAAAAAAAAAAAAAACCAACAGTATCACATAAAGAGAAACACGAGAGCAATGCAGAAACAATACCAAAGGGAAGATTGAAATAATAAAATAACACCTTCCCTATTATCTTTCAATTTGAGAAATAGAACAAGAGTTGAGCATTAAAAATTGGATAAATACATCTTTAAATGTTCAAATTTATAACAAGGAACAATAAGATGGTTAAACAACTAAGAACATATCTGGGATGCAGAAGCTCTCACCTTTTTGCATGTGCCTAGCATAGATGGTTCCACCTTTTCAAGGTTCATCCCAAGTTCCTCAGTTATGAGCTACAATAAGGAATGGAACGGATAAATTGTTAGCAAATAACGCCACAAATTTTTTTCAGAAAATCAAGCACAGAAAATAGATGAAGGAACCCACATCACCCCCAGTGAGAATGGCAAGATCTTGCAAATTGGCTTTCCTGTTTTCTCCAAAACCAGGTGCTTTAATGGCACAGACCTATTAAATACATCATTTGCCCATCGGATAACTGAAATTCTCATATCTAAACCAATAACTGTATTTGAGTAAGCAAGTAATCCCTTCAGGGTAACATGAAGGTGAGAAAACACCTTAATTCCAGCACGAAGTTTATTTAGAATGAGAGTCGCCAATGCATCACTTTCTACGTCTTCGGAAACAATTAGTAAAGGCCTTTGCAACTGAATATACACAAAAAATTCCAATTAGGCAAGCAGGCAATATTGCATATTGCCAGTAAAACACTAGGTGGTTTAAACCCCAACAGGATACCAAGAGAGTTGTGTACCTTCAAAGCCAACTCCAGCACTTTCACCACCGCATTAATGCTAGAGATTTTTTTCTCGTGAATCAGAATAAGAGGATCATCAAGTTCCTGCCAGCAAAAAATCCATGCACATTTAGGAGGAACAATGCATAAGCAAGACCAGCACACAGAATCAAGGAACAACATCTGTAGCTTTTTGCGTGAAAGAGAATCCACAAAGGAAGTGGTGCCCAGCAACTCAGCATATCCAAACCAATACAAATGCAGGTTTTCTTTTGCACGAAAGGGGATAACCACACTCCTGGCTCTTTTGCACGAATGGGAATATCATAGATCAAGGTTAAGAGAGAGCTCATTACGAAAATCAACTCACACATTTTTGGTTCTTCTGGTTAGTGATGAAATAAGGGGATATGTAACCCCTATCCAGTTTCATTCCCTCAACAACTTCCAATTCGTTGTACAAAGTCTTTCCATCCTGCAAAATTTTACCAAGCCAGGTCAGAGAGGACATACCACTCAACATAATTAAATGACTCTGAAAAGGAAAGAGACAGCAGTTACCTTCGGATCACATATGATGAAAATTGAGGAAAATTAATGAAGAAAAGAGAAATTTTGTAATTTTATCTGACGATGACTGTTTGTTATAGCAATCATCCTTAACTTGCGATGATACCTTTTATGATACAAATAGGTCCATCCACTGTATTGTATTGATAGCTTTTATGATATAAATGTTTTTTAAACAAATTAAGGATATAAATAGGTCAAACCTTAATTGGCATTGATACTTTTTATGACATGAGTATATGACGGATACTTTTTTTCTGAAAGATATATGACGGATAATATTTATATCATGATTTTCATGAAAAGCATCAGTACAGATGGATGACTGCTGTTATAAATCAACATAAACCAGCATGGATAATAATAAGGTAAAAGAACATCAACCAAACACCAAGTAGCTTACAGCGATGGTGATGACTCCCTCCTTGCCAACTTTCTCCATCGCCTTTGCTATCAGCTCGCCGATCTCTCTTTCCCCGTTTGCTGATATGGTACCAACCTTTCCACATTGAAATGACATAAAACTCAGCCCCGAAATTTTATTTAGCACTAGTAGAAAGCACAGCATTTACTCAATGCTAAGACTAAGAACTATGGCATCAATTTAAACCTGTGCTATCTCTTCCGATGTGCTAATCATTCGCGCCTTGCTCTTCAAGTCCGTCACCACAGAATCAACTGCCATTGTGATCCCGCGCCTTAGATCCATCGCATTCATCCCAGCTGCAACTGACTTGCAACCCTCGGCAAATATTGCACGAGTGAGGACCGTGGCACAAGTGGTACCTGCAGGTAGACCAGCATCCACAAAATTAGGCAATTACACAAACTTGGGTAGGGTTGGACGTAAACCTGTTGAAAACCAGGAAAGAAGTTTACGACGTAGATAACACAAGAACTGTACAATCACATCTGACATGGTGGTCCAATATAACTAGACACCCTACAATAAGAATAAATGGCCCACAAGGTACAACTCACTCTATGAGCACTGGGTACTACTTTTGTTTGCTTTCCAAACAGGGCCAATTCTTTAGTAGAAACAAACTAAATAAATGAAAAAAATAAAAATAAAAAGGGAGGCTGTCCATTGAGTAAAGGTGAACCAAGCAAAAAAATCAACTAAAAGAAATCTCCCATATGGTTTGAAATCTTACCATCTCCTGCCACATCGTTGGTTGCATTAGCAACTTGCTTCACAAGGCTTGCACCCATGTTCTTAACTCTGTCCTTAAATTCAATACTCTTTGCAACAGTCACACCATCTTTTGTCACTTTGGGTGCACCAAAGCTTTGTTCTAAGACAACGTTACGACCCTGTAATTTCCCAACCATCAGATGGAAAAACACTCTGCTAACAAAAGACTAAAAAAGATACTTCTGAATGATATGTGCCTGATAAGCATTTTTAAATAACAAAACATGCAGAGAAAAATAGGAATACATGTGAGAGGAACTTATGAATCCTCATCCAATTTGCAGTTATGAGCAATGGACAGTAAACACAAGATAACCATAAACACCAAATAAAACGCAAAAGCCTTCATGTAGATTTTTTTGTTATATAGATAAAGTGTGCTTGAGGATTTTTTGTTTTTTGAACGGTGATAAAATTTTATTAGGAAGAGGTGAAAGCTTCACTAGAAAGCCAGAAGCTTTTTTTTTTTCTTTTCTTTTTTAATCATTACCAATACACACACACACACACACCAGTTTCTAGATGTCCATAAAATTGACCAATAAGCATGAAAAGACACAAATACAACCTCGAGGATCTTTCTGTATGCACCACTCCAAATCAATAAACAGGAGGATGAAAGAATAAGTGACTGCACTCCAATTTTGAGTTCTTTATGGTGGCCCATGAACATTGGAGAGCACATAACAGGAAGCCCAGATCAATGATTAGACTACCCACATATCATGGGGCCATGTGCACCAATAGAGTCAAGGAGAGATGAAAAGAGGGAAAAAAAAAAAGGGTGAATACACTCCAAAAATGGCATACCAAGTACCACATGAGATTTTCCCTAAAAAATAAATTAAGGATAAACTTTTTATTGTTGTTGCTTTCATCATTACACTATCATCATCGCCATCATGATAATCATCACCGTCATTATCATTAATATTATTATCGTTGTCATCATCATTACCACCACTATTATGATTTTAAACACTATAACATAACAGAAATTATATGAATAAGAAAAAAGCCACCCTTACAATCCATACAACCAAGATTCAAAATATCATTTGAATGTATTACATCTCAGTATGAATTTACTGAGATGCATTCCCGCTTTGATACCATAAGACATTATCAATCTCGTTATCACTGAATTCCATTAAAATTATATGGGGAGGAATGAATTTGGACAATACTTCCAGTACTATACAGTATACATACATAGTGGAACATATCCCCAGCACAAAAAAGTACATTCCGATATTATGAACCTTTCCATGTAGCGCATCAAAATGCTTCATAATGATAGTGAGTAGTGAATTGCAAGCTTGTAATGGCGATTTAATAGAACTCAGCATTGAGAACCAGCTACCAATTCGTGCTGTCTAAAAAATCTAAGCTGTAAAACACGCCAATGACTCCGTGAAGGAAAAATAAAAATACGGTAATCACAAACCAAGTTTCCAATCTGATCAACACAAAAAAGCATGATAAAACAATACAAACAAAATCATCAACACAAAAGCAGCAACATAAGAACAACTCTAGCAACAGTAACAGAGGTTTCAATAACTTCAATGGGTAAATAAAATAAAAAAGAGCACCTTCGGTCCCATTGTCACTTTGACAGCATCTGCGAGGTCTTCAACACCTTTAAGCATCAACGCCCGAGCCTCGACCCCAAATTTAATATCTTTTGCCGCATAGTTTCTGCTCCAGCTCAACCGACTGCCGATCTAAACCCACAAACAGAAAATGGTGATTTCAATAAATGACAGCAAAACCCAAAAACCCAATATTCATCTCCAAAAGCACAAAACAACAAGAGAGAGATGAAAGAGACAAAAGAAGAAAAATCAAAGCACTTACCTGCTGGCTGCCATTTCTAGAGATCCTACACAAGTTTTTTTTAAAAAAAGAAAATACATCAATAAATCAAGAGAAATGAGAACAAAACCCAAATGCAGAAACACCAAAGTGCCAAAAAAAAAGAAGACAGAATCTATTTTCTTTGATCTTTGTTCTGCAGACCTGGCTCTGGATGCAAGGGTTGCAGCAGCACGATACATGGTGGTGAGAGAAGAAGAAGAAAATAGAAAGAAAGCTAGAGAGTTTTTGGTTTCTAGGGTTTTAGTGCAGAAGGAGAAGCAAGCAGAAGAGGAAACTCTTATATGAAAGTTAGGACTCTGGAAGAGAGCTCGTTGAGGTTAATTCTGGAAAACTGGAAAGGTCTAGAAACCTCTTTTAGGGTTTAGGGCTTTAAGACTTTTCTATCAGACCCTCTAACGGCTAAACAGATGGCCCTTCAAATGCTGGATTTTCGCACTCTTTAAGGTCCAGTACATACATTGCGCTGTATTTTAGAGGGAGCTGGACTTCAAGGCTGGCAATGGTTGGGTCGAACCGCCGGTCCGACTAACCCAATTCGGCTAACCTGATGGGGTCTAAAATACGTGGCTCATTCGAATAACAGTTGGGCTCATGTTGATCTAGCCCCACCCAACCCGACTAGCCCATATACAGCTTAAACCCAATCAATGCAACTTTCTTCAAAGAGAAATACTTTGATACTCTGGCATTGTGGGATGAATGATATGCAGGTAGTCTAACTGCCAACCTAATGTAACCAGCTCAGAATGAATAATGAAAGCACAAAACTCCCGCAAATGTAATATAATATATTATTATATAGGTTGATTACAATCAGGTGCTATCTGATAATTAATTTAAATGTAGCATGAACAAGAGTTATTTTTATTTCACTGTCAAAATATTAGATTGTTGTATATTTATTGGACAGTCAAAAATGAAAAAAATAATAATAATAAAGATTTTTACCAAAAATTCCTCACAAATGTTACTTTTCCCAATACATGCTTTCAGCTTTCATATTTCTAAAATCATGCTTCGGATCTTATTAAGGAGTTAAATGACATATTGACCCTTATTTTAAGAGGTGATGGCAACCCAAGATGATGTTAAAAAAATAAGATAATTTTACAAAATAGTATTTCATTAATATAATATTTACATCTGGTGCCTTTTTTAAATAAATTTTCACTAAGCTACCTTATTAATCAAGTTGTCAAACCCGTACCTTCAGTTAGTTTTCTCTGACGTTTATTTAGTTTAAAGAAAATGATGAAAATGCTCAACAATTAATGAGGTTGCTTATTAAGAATTAAATAGTTACATAGATGAAAATATGTGCTATTATAAAAACAATTTTGAAAAGGAAAAAAAATCTCTGCTACCGATTCAATAGTAATAAGGACATAGGGTCGGTGTTTTTGTGGGACCCACCATGATGTATCCAGTAGTTTATTCATTTTTTTCAGAAAATTTTAGGGCGTGAGTCCAAAAATGAGGCAGATCCAAAAACCCCTCTTTAAAAATTTTATTTTTAAGTATGGTTAAGCTTACACTCATGTGCAATAAAGTTCATGTACATGCCACATGCTAACATGGTACCAGACTATAGGTCCGAGGTCCAAACCAACTGTTAAAATAGTACCATTAGATTGATGCCTTAGCTCAAGAGCCAGGTTGATCCATCTGCTAGTTGGGCTATATTAAGGCCCAGATGCTAATGGAACCAGATTTTCTTACGGGAAACATGATGGATGGATCGGATCTCTTACATATGCGCCACCCAGGCACATGTGTGGTAGATAGGTCATATGACTGTCATTATTATGCCAGAAGTAGGGGTGCATACGGAAGCGGTAGAATCGGTAACTGAACCGGAACCGACCAGACCGCACGATTTTGGTCTAGTTTTGAAGTGCACCGGTTCTAGTTCTGGTTTCGAAAATCATAGAGCCGGTTAGTTTGGTTCGGTTGTTGGTTTGGGGTTTTGTAAAATCCAATTGGACCATGAACTGGACCATAGAATCGAACTTTGGAACCAAACTTGGAAGACCCCTTAGTCAATAAATATTTAAATTTTATTTTTTTAACATAAAAAATTATACTATTCATCAAATGGATCATTGGCAACGAAATCATTTTGGGAACACGAAGGGGTCATAAAAACAAACCATGACAAGATTACTCTTTGTGAAAATTTTCAAGAGGAGCTTGGGATGGACTATGAAAAAAAATTTCATGCAATTTGGTTGAATTATAAAAACAAACCATGACAAGATTACTCTTTGTGAAAATTTCCAATAGAGGAGCTTGGGATGGATTAAAAAAATAAAAAATAAAATCATGCAATTGGGTTGAATTATAAAACCAAACAATGCAATTGGACTAGATTATAAAAAACCCAGAACCGCATAGCCAGATCGGTTTTTTACGGTCCGATTCCAATTTGGCTCTAAGGTGAAAATGGTCAGTTTCGGTTCTAGTTTTCCTAGAATTGTTCGGAATGGTTTGGTTATCAATTTGGGGTTATGTAGAATCGAACTGGACTGTGAACCGGACCATAAAACTGAACCCTGGAGCTGAACCTGAAACCAGACCCCTTGGTCATTAAATATTCAAATTTTATTTTTTTAATGTAAAAAACTTTACCATTCATCAAATGCATCACAACACAAATAGACATTGACAACAAAATCATTTTAAGAACACGAAAGAGTCATAAAAACAAACCATGATGAGATTATTCTTTGTGAAAATTTTCAATAGAGGAGCTTAGGGAGGATTATACATATATATATATATATATATATATATATATATATATATATATATATATATATAATATATATCATGCAATTGGACTGATATATAATGCAATTGGACTGATTATAAAAAACCTAAAATTGTATAATCGAACCAGTTTTAAGGTGCAAACGGTCCAGTTTCGGTTCTAGTTTTCCTTGAACTGTTGGGAACAGTTCAGTTCTGGTTTCACCTAAGAACCGGACCAAACCGAACCGCATGCACCCCCTAGGTGGAAGCATGTTTTCATAAGTACGAAAGCTGAAAGCACCTTTTATTTTTTTGGAAAACAAATACTTATGAGGAATTTTGGGGTAAAACTCGGATAAAATTATCCCATGGTTTTATTTCAAAAGGCATGTGTACGCAAGTCAGCTTAATTGGTTTAATATTAGCCACATTTACCATTTATGGGTGTCTGTGTATCAAGCGTTATACACAGCTGGAGCATCAAATAACTCCCCATTCTTCAAAAGCCGGCAGGTAGGGCCGGATCTGTAACTCTAGTCCACGACAACATTGCTCGGATGTTGCCTAACTATAAGAGTGATCTGAGCTTGCAATCCCTCATCCTAGTTGTTGGATAGCCGGAAAGTGTAAATGGACAGCTCTAAATCAATTTTACACTTCAGCCAGGGCAAATTTTGAGAGCTCATTCTTAGTGGGACCCACCAAACGCATGGTTCTGATCTTCTCCATCATGCTTACAAGGGGAGGTCGGGGGAACCACACAATTTTGGGGTGGACCCAAGGTTCAAGACATCGCCATGGGTCATAACACGACAATGCAAATGAATGGACCACGACGCATATATATCAAGCTGAATGGTTTGGGTATATGATGCTTAATACGCAGTCACTCAGAAATTATACATGTTCATTATATTAACTCAAATAAAACAGACTAGATTGTGCCCCAACTGTCACCAAGTCCCAGACACAATCCTAAATTCAGATTAGTTGAACAATCCTAACCTCTGATTCGTGACATTTGTTTGGGGAAACAGGACCATTGGATTTTATTTATTTTTTTCATTTTTAACCATTCAATGAATGTCCATGAACCAGATATTCAGATAATCAAATAAGCTTAATTTTGACTTATGGTATTCTACACTGGGTATTATAAGTTGCACAGTTTAATTTTACAGTCTGTACGTCACAGGTGCAATTTTTAAGTAAATTATAAGTGCCTGCCTATCATACATCACATTATGCCAGAGTACGGTATAAAAGTTTCTCCTCCCTTGCATATGCATATATGATCAGAATGCGTGTTCCATGCATCTCTCCCACCATAATTTTCATTGTTGTTATGCAATTAAACACAAAGGTTGCATGTGTTAATGAATAGCTTGTATTTTAGTCAAACATGTGCAATTAGGATAGTGCAGGCTTGCTTAGGTCGTATTGTTCGCTTCCAACCCACCGCAAGCGCAGAATCAGCTGTAGGATCAAACCTGTGAAGGTTTTTTTTTTTTTTTTTTCACCCGCATATACCCCACACACTCACACTGTAGTGGGATTTCACCACCTATGGATACTTGAACCCTTGGCCTAGTGTTGGCTTGACTGTCTAGCTACCAATGTTATGACGATCAGTCAATTTAGAAGAATGGTGTTAATTCTTCTGAAATGGATTCTTTTTTTCCGTTAGTAGTTATAGATTTTTCTTTCAATGGTAATAATCGGACTTAGGTTTCTCAATAATGCAATAATGAATGGAAAAATGAAAAACTAAAGGCTGAAACATCGATTTTATTGATTGATATTGGAGTTTAGTACAATTAGCAAAAAATATAAATAAAAATAAATAAAGAAATAAATAAAAGATAAATACATGCAATCGCTTGTATGGATAAACAATCAAAGCGGATGTCAACATGAAGTTACCAGAGTATGACCTTCCAATTAAGAACTCGGTTAATTGGGAATCCAACCGGGAATCCAACGACAATAGGTCATGGATATTTACATTGCTTCTAGGCATATTGCAGCAATGGTACTGGACAATAGCAATGTAAGCTATCCTAATCTCCCAACGTTCTATAACAAGGCCACATGGAACTGGAGAAAATAAAAGGCTAGGACTAACTGCATAGAAGTAGAGAAACTAAAAGGCTAGAACTAAGATAAGTAGCACTATGTTGTGTAGAGAAATTGTGTTTTGGCAAGGGCTTGGAGCACTTCATCGGGTGCTTCTTATATAGGTTTTTTAGAGATGGTGGCCATGCGTAAGATTCCGTATTGTGGAAATTTTGGATGATCAATCATGCGAATCTCCTTGATTTTGCATATAAATGTAGCCAATTGTATCACGCTATGTGCATATGAAAGATCACATAGGTCTCTTGCTATTCCGATCATGCAACATCCAAACTCTTACTTTGCATAGAGTTACTTTTCTTGAACTCTAGTCCTGAACTTTCCTACACAAACACGCTAATAATCTCTTAGCTTTGATAAACAACCATTCACTCCAAATGCATAGTTAAGAAATGCTCCACTGCTCTCAGACAACTATTAGTTATGGTGGAACCTTTGGACAGTCCAATCCATTGATCTAGACTGTTCATTTGGTCGAAGGCCCATTATATGGCCTTCCTTGAAAACATTACATTAATACGACAAATATTAACCATTTGATCAAAGGACATCAATATGGACAGTCAAGATCATTTCCACGGAAAAAGGTCCAAACAGCAAATTGATCAATCTATTTTTAGGTAGCATCACGTATTCCTTTTTATTCTATAGAAAGTAAGGCCAAATCAAGAAGGGATTAGATTGTCCGATCAGTGTGATTTTGGCCCAATAGCCCATGAAAATGTTCTAAACTTAACGGACAGCTCAGATAGATTGATTGGACTATCCAAATTAACATAGGCAACTAGGAACACCACAACCTAGAGTTCCAGGAAAGCACCGGAGCATTTTTCTGCATTTTTAAAACGCATTCCCTTCTACGCCAATCTTAACTGAAATCCATTACGTACATGTGAAGGCATGGATCACAATAATCTCACTGGCATACGATGCCTTCATAACACTCTTTTGAAGGTTGAATGGTACACTTCTTTTTCATTGCGAAAGAACGGAGAGAGATGCACAACAGCTGCACCACAAATTCAAATAAAACAATCTACATCAAGAGACCCACAGTAGATAGATCATACACTCAAAAACAGATATGCTGGACAATACCAACTTAGCATTTCTCAGTTGAATCTGTATCACCGTCTGTTTTTTGTCTCAACCATCCCTTGGGGCGTCCACCAATCAGCAAATCAGGGCATCTCTTTCAGCGTAATTTTGCTTTGATCCCTTGGGGTGGCTTGGATTTGATGTCCAAGCCACCCCTTGGGTAGGCAGGCAAATCTATGACGTCCCTCCATATTGCAGTTTATTAGCACGGTTAATAGAACTTTAGAAGTTATACATGATAATGCATTATACCCTTGTGAAATGCAATGGGTACTTGCAAATTCTTCTCAGCTACTTGCTGGACAGATGCGAACACATGCAGGAGGTCAATAGTGTTAACAAGCCCCGCTGTACAGATACATCCGGGCTCAAAATCAAGTCTACCATGCAATCCAAACCTCTAGATTAAACATTGAGCTTATCAACTTTCTTTCAGCAGACCAACCTAGTTTTGTGCCAGGGCACTCAATTTAAGGCCCACCTTATGATCAATCTAGATCAGATGTGCACCATTCTTTGGCGACACATCCCCTTGCCATTTCTGCCTGCGATGAACACCCACCTTCCACTGCATTAAGAGACCTGGGCGCTCCGATTTAGTAATTCACCAGTCCAACGAAGAAGCATCAGCAGCTGGAAGCTATTTTTCCTTGGTTGATTCCACCTCAAGTAATTCATATGATTTTGTCAAAAGCCGAACAAGCTTCAAACTTAAAAATACAATGGTCTGCAAAGTTGATAGTGTTTTACCTGTACTGATGAGCATTTTAAATACAAACCTTGGAAAGAATATCTATGGCTGCAATATCAGTTTTCTTCACACAAAATCAAACCCCGCTTCTGAAACCCGAACATCCATCCAAAATCCCACAAAACACAAAATGTTCCAAGTGCATCAACATCAATGGATTTATTTCAAAACTAAAGAGAGAACCTTTCCCCTTCTCTGACTAAATGGAGTATGGAAACACCATTTCAATTTTCACAATCTCTTCTTCCTTTTTACTCCCACCCTAAACTCTCTCACACCAAAACAAAACCACTCAACAACCCAAACCCTGCCCCAGCAAAAGGGGCATTTCACACAATATACAAATACACAAAATAATGAACAACCAACCAAAGCACTACAAATATCACCCGAGCAAGCCACCTAGCCATGGTTAGCATTTATTGCAGCACCTGATCTTGCCTGTGATATCCGGTTGGCATAGATGGTCACAAGCCGCAACTGTGTGCTGTTAAGTCCCTCTAGATGCGGCAAAAATGCTTTGCCGAGCATGATATAGATATCCACCAAACAGAATACAACTGTCTGCAATACCCCCAAAAAAGATACAACAGAAAAACAGGAAAAAAATTTGTCAGAAATGCACACCATACACATCCATTAGAACCGTACCCACAGAAGCAACTTCACCATTGCACAAAGAAATTGAAATACCATGAGGTGGGAGTTGGCCCATGGCAATTTCTAAGGTCGAGGAAAATAATTTGTGATTTTCAAATTCCTGTGTGTGTGTGTGCTTTTCAAAATTTTGACTTTTTGTAGGATTCCCCAAAATTGCCATAGAGTTCGTGTTGTACTGGAAAGAAAGAGCTCTTTCGCATCAAGAGAATCATTTCATGGCTTTCTTCACAGCCCAAGCTCAAACACACCCCAAGTTGTGACTAATAGGGATTAGCAAACTCGAGTCTTCTTACACATTACAAGGCACTTTACTGTACATGCTTCATTTTGGTGATTAGGAGATTACTAAAGCCATATAGTGTATCATGCACCAATGAAGATAATAGGAATTCCCTTAAAAATATAAAGGGAAAGAGACTCTTCAACAAATGCAGTTTATGTAGCACATGGCAATGGAGTCGGTATTCAAGTCAATTTGCAAACCAGGGCAATATAAATCATTTAGGGAGTGTTTGGTTGCACCATATTTCATGAAATGTCATGATAACTTTGCACCAAATTAGACTGATTAATTGTGAAATAATATGAAACTTCATGATATTTGGTGCAACCAAAGTGCACCCTTAGATATATTTGTGATATATCGTTCCTGAAATCGTGAAATTTGTGGGTATGTGCAAGACATTGATATTTTCTGGAAAGTCACCAGTTTCAGTAAATATTATTAAATATAACAATTAAAAAATATATATTTTGGTCAACAAAATCAGTGTTTGTAGTGTCGGTACCATTACATGTATCGATATCGCCGGTAATATCACCAATACCCAGACATGCATTGCTGACTGAGAGACATTAGGAAAATGGTGGGACTTCTCAAGGAAACTTCAAGAGATGCTAAAATACACATTGATTGTATATTTAGGAATGAAATAATTGAAAAAAAGAAAAGAAAAAAGCATACATGATAAGTATCCTTTAATGGGGGCCTAAAAGCATGTGACGGAAATGGTATATCCATCCATGCACGCATGCACATAACATACATACATACATACAAACACACATGCATGATCCATCCATCCAACCATTCATGCATGCATAGATACAAGAACACATGCATATATACACACATGTAGGATCCATCCATCCATCCATCCATCCAACCATTCATCCATGCATAGATACAAGAACACATGCATATATACACACATGTAGGATCCATCCATCCATCCAACCATTCATGCATGCATACATCCATACATACATACAATGACACACACACACACACACACACACACACACACACATATACCCACATGCATGATCCATCCATGCATACATGCCACCATCCATCCACCAATCGTGCATACATATACACATATATGCATGCATTTCAACATACAACCATACACCAATAAAAAAATTTGAAATGAAATTTATTTTTTTAATAAATAGATTTTTGGAGATATCAATACATTGGCGATATTATTGACTCTAGAATTTATACAGTAAAAAATACTGCGATACATTGGCAATATCGATATTCTAGTGATACTTGGCAATATATCGGGGATATACCACCACTAATTGAAATTTCTGATACTACCAGTGTTATTGGTATCATCGAGTTGGCAATACCGATAATATCAGTAAATATAATTGACAATAACGCCAATACTCAAAATAATGAACATAATAGGGGATTTGCATTCATCCAGGTGGACCATGAGGAAGATCTAGCTACGACGGTGAAGGAGCTCCATGGAAGCCGTTTTGAGGGTTTATCTCTGGTGGTCCAAAAAGCCAGGCATGGCCTAGAGAAGGTAAATCTGGAAAAGGGGATGAAGAAGATTGAACCTTCAGTGAAACGGGGGGGGGGGGGGGGGGGGGGGGGGGGGGGGGGGGGGGGGGGGGTTGGGGGGGGGGATTGTCATTCTTTTGCCTTCCAGAGAACTTGATAGAGGAAATTTCGTTTAGAGAGATGGTGGTGCGAAGAGAGGGGGTTCGAGCCCTAAAACTCCTCCATATGCTTCCGAGCCTATCCCTTCGCCAAAGAAATGGTTGTGGAGAGAAGGCTCCGACCTAGAACCAGAGATTCATTATCATCCACTAGTCCTGGAGAATGCCAAGGAGGTTCTCAAATGGGGATGGGTGGCATCTCTGAACACGGGCACTGGGAAGGAGGATCTTCAAAGATGGTTGTAGCAGTTTGGTTTGAGCATTGCCGACTCAAGTCTTCAAAACATTATCAGAAGATCGGGTGTGGTTTGCGGTTGCGTCACAGGAGGACCAAGATCACCTTTCTTCGTTAGGATTCAAGCTAGTAGGGGGGCCTCTGAAATCCCCGAAGAAATGGTCCAACGTCTCTCCTTTCACTCTGGAAGTTCATTGGTTTCAGGTCACTGGGGTGCTGTTAGATCTTTGATTCTTGGAGACTTTCAATATGATAGGAAAGTGCTTGGGGGAGGTGGTCCTTATCGATCCAAATACGTTGGCAAGCTCGAAGGTGTGTTAGGGAAGAATATGTGTCCAGATGAGGCACAGGAAGTTGCCACCAGAGAAAATTACTCTATCTGTGGGGAAGAAAAGGTGATCTTCTGATTAGCTCCAAAAACAGAAGAGGCAAGTTGGAGCGAAGGTATCTCGATGGGTGGTAATCTTAAACTCTCCAGTGTTACAGAAGGCGTTGGACCTCGGAGGGAAGAAGTTATCTCTTTCCAGTGCTTTTGCGAAACACGGGAAGGTATTCCCATTATGTGGCATTCGGATCTCGCTCCACAACTGGCAGTGGACATGTGTAGCAACGATTTCAAATTATCAGAACATGCGGGAGAGTCGCCTCGCTACTCGTCATAAGTAGTTGATGCAGTCGAGGATTGCTCGGTCCTGGCTCTTTATGTGGACGAGAAGGGTTCAGGAGATAGCCTCGAGATTCTCTAATCAATCTGGTTCAGATAGAGAGGACAAGAACAATTTGAAGTCTGGCTCAGGCTCTGTTCCTCTACGTTTGATTCAACATCGGGCCTGTGACCAGGAGACACGCCCTAGCTTTAGGTGTGAAGCCAACAAGTGTCTCGACCCTAAGCCTTGTTGCCAAGCATGCGGAGTTGTTTCCTTTCCTCACACGAGTTTCTCCTCTTTCCTTTCAAGCCACGTGTGAGGCTCCTTTAGTCCGAATCAGAGATCTCTCTTTATTTCCAGAGCTCCTTAAGAGTCCGCTTCCTACTGCAGGTTTCTCATCGCGGGCTACTGGCAAAGTCAACCATCAGTCTCCCTCCTTCTCATCTTCCATAGGCCAAAGGGCCTTTTCAAACAGTGGTGTAGAGTCATCTTCCCAACCAGATGGTTTTCTTCTTCAAGATGATGACCATCTGAGGGTCCTCGAAATTGCCCCTCTTTAAATGGTCGTGGGTCCCAACAAAGACTTGCTTGTTGAAATTAGATGTCCAAACATGGAGTGTAGCCCCAACTCCAGGTGGGAGCACCTCGTGCTAAGAGGAGATGGATCAAAGATGCGATGAGGCATTTCGAGAGATTGATAGGGTTTTCATTCAGAGATATACAGGAAGACTATCGCATGCTGTTTCAATTCGTGGAGGAACGTGGCTGAGTGATTCACAACTCAAGATCTCCTAGGAAGGCTACTACCTCATCCAGAAGCAATAGGGAACTCGCAAGCTTATCATTAGAGATCAATTATGACAGTGCGGGAGGGTCAGAAAGGGGCCCAAAGAAAGGTTAAAGGGGGAGATCAGTGCCCAAATGAAGATGTTGTCTTGGAATGTAAGGGGGGTCGAGAGCAAGCAGAAGGGATGCATCATTAAGGACGTTTGCAGCAGATACAAGGCTCAAGTGGTGACATTCCGGGAAATGAAAGTGCAAAGATTCAATGTGAGGTTGCTCCGTACCGTGGAGCATTCTGAATGTAGATTGGGTGGCCATCGATGTGATGGGCAAAGCCGAGGGAGTGGTTGTAGTTTGGCACTCATTTATTTGGGCAAAGGGGGATGTGGGGTGGGGCTTTCTCAGTCTTTGTGGTGTTGAAGGAAGTTTCCTTGATTTCAGGTGGCTATTCACATCAGTCTATGGTCCAAAACAAGAAAATAGCAGGGAGGCTTTCTTCGAGGAATTGTCAAACGCTCATTCCAAATTTTTGGGTCCTTGGTGATGCAGGACAATTAACCACTTGCTCTAAAAGCTCAAACTGATAGAGCATGGAGAATTAATCCCTTCATCTCATAGCCTAGGCCCCAAATCCATGGGTTCCGTGGGCCGCCCATCCCCAGTGTGCCCTTGCATCCCACAGGCCACCACACTCGAGCCCGATGTGAAAATGCCTCGCATTACTTAGAGTGTAGGGGGGATTTCAATATCACTTGGTTCACTTCCGAGCAGCCGAATAGAGGTAGTGTATCAAGCAACATGCACGCCTCATATTGGATAAACTACCATGATCTAATTGATCTACTGTTGGAAAGAGTGAAATTCACATGGTCTAATGGACAACGAAATCCAATTATGTCCAAGTAAGATCGTTTCTTGCGTCTCAACGGGCCCTACCAAAAGCTACTTCAGATCACCGTCCAGTGCTTCTATATGTAGAAATCAAGAATTGGGGGCCTAAACCCTCCAAATTCGAACAGTCCTAGCTCTTGGTGGATGGCGTTTCTCAGTAGATCAAGGATTGGTAGACCTCTTTTGAAGTGGAGGGCTCTAAGGGGTTCAAGTTATGCTGCAAGCAGAAGATCCTGAAAGACAAGCTAAAGACTTGGAGTAAACAAATCCTAGGCAGAAGAGAAGCGGAAACTATAGAAATTCTATCGAATCTTCAGGGCCCTGGACACCAAAGCTGAGGAAGGATCTATTAATTCAGAAGAATCAGTAGCTCGGGTAAAGTTGATCCAAGGTTATGCCTCTCAGGTGAAGGAGGATGAAATTAAGTGGAAGCAGCGATCTAAAAGCAGGTGGATCAAAGAAGGTGATAAGAATACGAAGTTCTTTCATAGTATCTCTAGTGCTTGGACGAGAACCAATAGAATTAGCAGCCTTATGGTGAATGGAATCCGCGTTGAAGATAAGAACCTATTGGCAGAGGAGGTCATCGCTGGCTTCTATAAGGATTTACTTTTCGATGAGGGCTAGACTTAGGAAGTGATTCTCGACTCAGGAAGCGATGTTGCTCGAGGTCTTGTTTACTGAAGAAGAATTGCGTGAGGTTGTGTTCGCTTTGGGAGGTGATAAAGCTCCAAGTTCGGATGGATTTTCGTTGTGCTTCTTTCAAACTTACTAGGACGTGGTTAAGGACAACATTTTACGCTTTATGTCTGAATTTTATGCTAGAGGTCCTTGCCTCTCGTCTCCAAAAGGTGATTGGTAGAGTTATTTCAGATAATTAGGGAGCCTGTCCTAAGGAAGCAAATCTTGGATAGCACGCTCATAGCCTATGAATGTCTTGATTATAGATACAAGAGGGGCTTGCAAGGAGTGGTACGCAAGTTGGGCATTGAAGAAGCCTATGATCCCGTCGATTGGAACTTCCTATCTTATATGATGTAGCAAGTTGGATGCGGGCCCAAGTGGTGTGCTTGGATTAGAGAATGTGTTCAATCAGCCTGGTTTTCGAACCTTCTCAATGAGTCGCCTAAAGGCTATTTCAAAAGCTCTAGAGGCATCCATCAGAGAGGCCCGTTATCGCCTTTCCTCTTTTTGCTGGTAGTTGAAGCTTTGGGTGGTGTGGTGGCGAAGGGGTAAGAAGGTTTCTTCAATGGTTTTAAGGTGGAGGGGACAAAATCTCCCCCCATCTCGCATTTACAGTTTGTGAATGATACGCTCCTATTTTGTGATGCATCTACAGATATGGTGGATATGGTCAGAACCATTGTTCGGTGCTTTGAAGCGATGTCGAGCCTTAAAGCGAACGTTGCTAAAAGTGAGTTCAGATGGAGTCGGAGGAATTAGATCAATTGGCTGGGATTTTTTGGTGTTCGGAATCTCTTCCAACTACATTTGTAGGGCTTCCTCTCTATGTTGGTAAGCATGTTAAGCATTTGTGACACAAAGCAGTGGAGAGGTTTGAAAGGATGCTCACGAATTGTTAGAATAGGCATATGTCGTTAGGCGGATGTACAACCCTCATTAAAGCAATTTTGTCCAATCTCTCGGTGTACTTTATGTCTCTTTTTAAATGTACAGCTTTGGTTCTTCATCGTCATGAAAAGCTGAGACAGGACTTCTTGTGGCAAGGGGTGGAAGTTAAGAAGAAATTCCACTTGGTAAAGTGGGAGGAAGTGTATCTACCCTATGAGGGAGGAGCAGGTATAAAGGACCTTAAAGCCATGAATCAAGCCCTCTTTGGCAAATGGTGGTGGCACATTGGAAGACAGTGATTAAAAGAAAGTATGGTTGTTCGGAGGGGGAGGGGTGGACGAGGGATTCTTCGTCTTATAGAGTTTGCACTCTTTGAAAAGGGGTCTTGTTAGTTAAGGAGGATATTATGAGAGGAGTAGCATTCATCTTAGGAAATAGCAATAGAATCAATTCTAGGAAGATGTTTGGGTTGGGGAGTCTCCTTTGAAGATTGATTTTCCTCAAATCTTTTATTTGGCCCCAAATTTAGCCGTCTCTGTGGTGGATTGTTTCTCTACGTTTGAGGGATCCTCTTAATGGGCTTGCCCGTGTAGGCGATTCCTCTGTGACAACGAAGTTTTGGATTTTGCAAGCCTTCTGGACCAAATCCACTTCTTTGCACCTGCCCCTGATGAAGCGGAAAAGCTCTATTAAAAGATTGAAAGCTCACAGAGATTCACATTTAGATCCTTTTATAACATTACTCGCAACTGGGAGGCCCCTCTTAACGCGAGTCCAATTGATTTTGTATGGCACTACAATGTGCCTCCCAAATATGCAGCCTTCAATTGGCTTGTTGGGAGGAATAAAGTCCTTACTATCAATAACCTCTGAAAAAGAAGCATGATTCTTCCCAACGTATCTTATGTATGCAAGACGAAGAGACGATGGATCGTTTGTTCCTTCACTGCTCTTTTGCGAGATTAATTTGGGATGACCTTCTTTCTCACTTCGGTATTTCTTGGACCTTCCCAAGTACCATTGAATCACTATTAATGGCTTGGCAAGGCCAAGATAGTTATTTGGAGGATGGCTTTGATTGCGGTTTGGTGGGCTTTATGGGAAGAAAGGAATGCTAGATGCTTTGATAACTCTTCCAGATTGGCATTTGGGGTCTCCGCTAGGGCCAGATCACTTGTTATCGATTGGGTCTCCTCTTTCAATCTAGTGGGAGATTGTTGTGTTGATTTTCTTGCTTAGCGTTGGGTCACCTCCTTGGCATCCTGCCCTTGTTTCCTTTTCAGTTTCTAATAAATAGCAATTATTTCTCAAAAAAAAAAAAAAAAAAAAAAAAAAAAAAACAGTGGAGTGGACATTCAAATTCTAGACGACTTTGATAATTTCAAACATATAGGAGACTTTTTTTCTTTTTAGATTTTCTAAGGGCCTGTTTGATTGTCATAGGTAATAATTACTTGCTTGAGTAATTACCACATTGTTCCCAATGCAGACATTGACAACTTACCTTTTGAACGTTAAAACCGAGGATGGCTTCGAAATGAACGTGGGGCCCATTGTGATGTATGAGGCTTATCCACACCGTTCATCCGTGATGCTAGCTCAATTTTGGACATGAGCCGAAAAATGAGGCAGATCCA
Source organism: Magnolia officinalis (assembly GCA_021015155.1). Taxonomy (NCBI): domain Eukaryota; kingdom Viridiplantae; phylum Streptophyta; class Magnoliopsida; order Magnoliales; family Magnoliaceae; genus Magnolia; species Magnolia officinalis. Next base: position 19,708,432 of record JAJHSJ010000005.1, on the reverse strand, counting down.
AAGCTCAAGCGGATCACGCCACAAGAAACGGTGGGAATTGAATGCCTTCCGTTAAATACTTCTTGGGGCCCCCGAAAGTTTTGGATGAAGCCGATATTTGTGTTTTCCCCTTATCCATGTCTGTGTGACCTTATGAACAGGTTAGATGACAAATAAACATCAATGTGGGCGCAATGAAGGAAGTAGCTTTCAATGGTGGACATTTTAAGGCCATTGTTTCCTTTTATGTGGGCCATTTGAGCGTTGGATCTGCCTCATTTTTCAGCTCATGCCCCTAAATGTTCCAATAAAACGGATGGACGGCACGGATATATCACATACATCACGGTGTGGCCCATAAATTTAAGTCAGTCTTTTCAGACTGATTTTCAAGGTGGAAATACACATGAATTATCAAACAGGCTAAAAAAGTAATAATTACCTGTTTAAAATGTATTTACAGTAGACATGAAAAATCAAACAAGCCCTAAAAGAAATAACTTTGATGTTTTTCCTCCAAAAGCATAAATTTCTGAGTTAATTTCTGGGAGTACAGAATGTTTGGGTCATATTTATCACATAGAAAACAGATATGCACTAATAGTACACGTAGAAAATCAGCAGAAACTCAGATTTCTTTTTAGAAATGAACTCAGACTTTGATCCCAAACAATAGGGTTAATCATGGCTGCATGGATTCCTCATTAGCATCCAAGTCTTATCCCAACTAATTGGGGCTATCCTAGTCTAAAGATGAAAATCAAACCTTGCGGACATCAGCACTCTGGTTCCCGAAGGCATCAAAAAGAGCAGGCATAAATGAAGGTAACTGAGCCATTACTTCCTCCTGTGAAAGCCGCCCCACAAGCTGAAGAGATAGAAAAGCTTTATCGTGAGTACAACTAAAAGATAGCACAAATCGACATGCAAATACATATATGCAGTAACACCAACGTGGGAAAGTAAATTCACGTTTACTTCTATCACTAGCTTAATATTTTGAGTTTGCAACCGTACTTCACAGCATTAACATGGCAGCTAGAAGGATGTACATGCAAAAAATATCAGATAATAAGGAAAAGGCAATGAAAACATGAGTGCCGCATGACTCTGTATGAAGTGGTGATGGTTTTTTGAAACCAGATAGTGTAAGTAGTGCTTTTATTTTTACTATGGCAACAAAACACACCCTTTGCATCAAGTGCTAAAACATACTGTTTGCAGTAAGCGAATGCAATGGAATATGAACCATGGTAGCATTCATTATACTAGGTTATAGTAATGCCACCTAAAATTTTAACAGTGGACAATCTAAAGAAGAAGCAGAATGTGTGCCAAAATTAGTTATATGTACTGGGGGAATGAGGAATAGGTGGATCACTGATTCCTCCACTATTGAATGGCAAGAGAAGAACAATTTTTTTTTCTTCTTTTCCTTAAGTTTTTCTAGGGTAAGTGCCACATACAATGCACATGGAGAGAGGAAGGGAGAGGCAAGTCAGGAGAGAGAGAAAACGGAGGGACCACACACAGTTTGGGAGGGGGCGCAACCCATCCCCACTTTTTCAGGTTTCATGGTCCACTTGAGTTTTAGATCCGCCTCTTGCTTGGGCTGACCTTAGCATAAACATATCCTTTGATGGATAGGCTCCGAATCCTCGTGCAGGCTGTGTAAATGCAAAGAGATGGGAGTGGGCTACTCTTGCATGAAAAGGAGGGGGGAGGAGCGGATAAAATTCAAGCTGTATGTGCAAAGGCTAAAATCCAAGCCACTGGTTTATAAGCACAGTACACAGACTTTCAAAATTCCTTAAACACCACTTATCTATCTTCAAATTTTCATTTAATGTCCCATAAAATTCCAAAGGCCATGACTCTCCTCAAACTAACTACAGGGGCAAAGTGTCCATTTGGTCATGGCATTATATATAGTACAGATATTCATTGGGCTTTGAAAGGATCCTTGGCGTATGTCATCAATGGTCGGTCGGGGGTCCATTCAGTACCAAGGGGAAGAATATGTGGAAATGGCACTTGCGTCATCATGTGACATTATGGATTGTTCACCAAGCGATGAACATAGCCTTGACAATAAGTGAATGCTATGGCACATGAGGCATGGGCATTCATTTTGTTAGGACTTAGGACGCAGTAATGCCTCCCAAAGTCTTAACAGTGTGACAATCTAAAGAAGCACATTGCGGTGTATATGCTGGGGAATGAGGAATTTGTGGATCATTTTTTTCCGCTCCAACACCAAATTGCAAGAGAAGCATGAAGTTACTCTTTCTGATGTTTGATATTCACAGGGATTTGAATGGATCCTGGGGAAACACCATCAATGAATAGACCGGGGGTCCGTTCAGTACCAGAGAAATGTGAAGGATGGGATCATGGGACCTTTCATAATCATGAGGGCATTATGGAAAGAAAGTAACAGTAGGATATTTGAACATAAAGGTTCGTCCGCAAGAGTAAAAAGAATAGTACGTTGTCCGCAAGCATTAATTGGGCCATGGTTTTTCAGGAATTCTGGCTGCATCTAAGGCAGATTTTATTTCTGATTTGAGAGGAGCAATGGAGAATGGCAGGATGGATCTTAAGTCAAGAGAGAGGTGGGAGCCTCCTCCACCAAGACATGTAAAGCTCCGCTTTGGTGGTGTTCTAATGGAGTGTCAGCCATTTCATTGGTCCCATGAGGGATAAAAGCAAAGCACTAATTGAAGCACTTCACACTCACATCCTGCTAGCAATGAATGTGCAAGGCTATCGATTTCTTTGAGGCCCGCAGAACGAATGCACTTAGACATTGCAATAACTAATCAAGGTAATTTCCTGCAAATTCTAGATTCAAGTCCAGTAATAGACCTGACACCGCCTGACATTGAGACTCAGTAAACCTGTTATTGTCCAATTTCATAGAACTCTGCAGGTTCCAACTTCCTTGAAGCCACACGGATCATAGCTTAAGATCAATGTTTTCTGTTGGATGGCATGCTGCCATAAAATACTAACCATAGATCATATTAAGAAGAGAGGCCTAATGATGCCAAATAGATAGGGAGGAGGCAGCAGTCTGCCACTTGCTATTGCATTGTGAGTTTTGCTAGAGATTTGGAGTGCCATATATTCGTAGTTCAGCATTATGTGAGTGCTTCTGGCAATGGCAGCCGATCATTGAGCTAGCTAGATTTCAGGGGCGTGGGGCCCAAACAGCAAGGAATGTGGAGACTGATCTAAAGGCAGAATTATGGACACTGTGGCTGGAAAGAAATGGCCGCTTATTTTGCTAGCAGAGCAAGACAGCAGGTGAGTTATTCAACCTCATTATCAAACTTCTAGTAGATCCGGCCAATTGGCGCATCTATCAAGCTGGCATGCAGTCAAGGCTCATCCATGCGAGATGGGATGAATTTATAGCAAGTGGAAAGCCCAAGAAAAAGTTAACGGAGCGATGGTGGTGCTTCCGGAGGGCTATTTCAAGTTTAATTTTGATGGGTATTCCATTGGAAACCCTGGGCCACCTGGAACTGGCGGTATGGTTAAAAATAGCACCGGTACTGTGTTATTGGAGTTATCAGGGCCAGCAAGAATAGGTGACTCCAACTTTGCAGAAGTTTGCACAATGCTCCAATGCGTTAAAATTGTAATTTCTAAGCAGTTCACCCAATAATATTCCAGGGGGACTCGCGGAACATCATCGAGTGGGTAAATCATGACATTCCACCCTGGCATTTGGCTACCATATTCAATGAGATCAGCGACCTGAAGGCGTCAATCAAAGAGGCATTTTGCAAGTCCATCACTCTTTGAATGCCAAAGGGAACATGCCAGACGAAAGTGGCATCAGTCACTCTGATATCCTTATCATGGAAGGCCAGTCGAATGGATAGCAGCACTATAGTTTTCAGCCCTGATAAGTCTCGAGTTTTTTTAGCTCCCTATATTTTTTAGTATGGAAGTCTTGGGAGCCTGGCCATTGTTGTTCTGTATCAAGCGTCCGTATCTAGAGTTTGTTTCTCTGTTCTAGGCATGGCTTGCCTTCAGAGCTGATTCGCTTGTCCTTGGAGGTGTCTTTTCGTGTGCCCCACAGTTTTCTTTTTTCTTTCTCTTTAATAAAATTGCCCTTCATCAAAAAGAAAAAAAAAAAAAAAACTTTAATCCCTATTTGGCATCCATGATCTTTGAGTTCTTTGAAACCAAAATCATGGATTTCCAAAATTAAGAAAGATTGGAAGAAAAATTAGTATTTGGGTTGCCTGCCAAGTACCTGGAAGTCTCTATTCCTCTCAGGAAAAAATTCGCAAAAATGTTTGAATTCATTTCCTCTTGAAAAAGTTTCTATTTCAATTCAAGGAAAATGAGTCCCTCTTATCCTTCCTCCAACAAGCTCCGTTGGACACATTAACGGCATCCATACCATGCATTAAGTGGGTCCAATCATTACAGCTCCACAGCTAAAATCACATTGCTAGCATGGTCCTAGTTGTCTGACCAAAGGCAAGACCCACATGATAGATGTAGATCAATGACCAAATGGTTCCAATATAATTGAATATCGATCATCCATTTCCAAGCCACTGATTGGATAGTCAGGACATTCCAACCTAAGTGATTGTTTGGGAGGAATGGAAGGTGGAATCTATATAATGGATAATCTGTATCAATGAATGGATGGTTATGATCAATATGGATGATCCATTTCCCTAGCGATTGATTGGACATTTAAGATCATGACCAGAGTGATTTCATTGGGGATGAGCAATCGAAAGTGGGACCACATAATTGATGATCTAGATCAATAATCACTTTTGGTATAATCAATATGGACCATGCACTTCCCTAGTCAAGGAGCAGAGAATTAGGATCACCGGATGATTTTTGAGAGGTATAGGCAATCAAAGGTGGGACCCATGGTATTGCCAACAGGTCAAGACTTGATATACCCATGCCTGGACCTGATTGAGTCAGGTTTGAGTCCAGTTGAGATTGGATCAGGTACCATATTCAAGGTCCCGGACCAAGATCTCATTAGGTTCAGGTACCCATCAGGTCTTTGAGCCTTGGCTTTAGGTCAAGTCCAGGTCGGACAAGGGTATCTACACAGTCGGACCCAACCAATGGACGGATTTGATCTAACATATCTATGCCACGTTGACACATGAGTAGTGTAGATATGCTCTCTTCTACATGTGTCTAGGCTTAGCACAACTAATTCAATTTTTAGATTAAGTAATATACATAAAAATGTAATTGCATTGGTTATGAACGAGCTAACAGGGCACTCACAAGAAGATGGGAAATGCAACGCTACAATTATGGAGGGATGCTTTAGAATAAAAGGTTTTAAAATTAGTCGGACTAAAACAAAGCACATGGAATGCAATTTTCACAATAGGAGTGGAAAGGACGATTAGTTAAGATTGTTGGATAAGAAGTACCCTAAAATGACCTTTAAAAAAAGATAATCTTGGGTCAATAATTCAAGAGAGCAAACAAATTGAGAAGGATGTTGGTCATAGAATTAGAGTTGGACAAATGAAGTGGAGATATGCATCTAGAGTTGTATGTGATCGCCGCATACCAATGAAATTGATGGGGAAATTTTATAGGATAGCTATCAGACTAGCCATACTTTATGGTACAAAAGGTTGGGCAGTAAAGGAACAAAATGTTCACAGAATGAGCACAGCTAAAACGAGGATGTTGAGATGAAGGGGTGGTAAAATAAGAATAGAATTAGAAATGAATGCAAAAGGAAAGGAGCAGTGTTCATAGTATCGGTATCATTACATGTATCGATGACCAGGGATATGGAAACATGTATCGGTATAACTGATATTATCGCCAATACTCAAGAAAAATATCGATGTTTGAGGGAAACATTGGGGAAGGAAAAAGGTAGAATTTTCCAATGAAACTTCGGGAGATGTTAAAAGACACATGTTTACACAGGTAGGAATAAAAAATATTACAAAAAACAAGTATACATAATAAGTTTCTATTTTGTAAGGACCTAACCACGTGTTGTCAAAAAAGTTAGTATAAAATTTATAACCAATCAATAGATCGGCCAACACTCATTAAAATATAAAATTTCCAGAAACACATATCTTCCAATTTAAAAATGGAAAAAATATGATTTCCCCAATTCCCCTTACATTTTGACTTAAATGTTAATTTTTCGCCACAAATCTATATTAATGTATGAGCAATGTTGTCAAATCGCATATGCGATCATGCGCGATCGCATATGCCTATGCACATATGCGATCGCACAATCGCATATGCGATCGCATATTTATTTTATTTTTATTTTTTTTGAAAAATTAAAAAATATATATGTATTAGGGAAGAATTCAAAAAATTGTAAAAAAATTATAAGAAACTGAGGAGAACTTTTCTAAGTTAATAGATAACTAATTTTACATATTTAAAATACATTTGAAAGAGATAAAATCAATTAAACAATGAATTAAACATCAAGTCATCGACATTTAACAATATAGTGACAAGAAGTAACAACAAAATCAACAAGCTATTATTTATTATGGTAGAAAATCAACAAGCTTTCTTCCTTGAAACTTAAAAGTGCTTGAATCTTGATCTTCCAACTTCCAAGAGAGAGGGAATGTAAGAGAGAGAGAGATTAAGATCACTTGGAAGTAGGAAATACAAGAGAGAGGGAGATTAAGACCACTTGTAATTAGAAATGTAAGAGAAAAATAGAGTAGGAGAGTTTTGGGGTGAGAATATTGCAAATGGAGGAGATTTGGAAGCCTTTTTATAGACAAAATATTATTTTTTGCAAAAAAAAAATAAAAAAAATTCAATGTACCATGGCCAATATGTGATCGCATATGCTGTATGCGATTGCATATGTGCCATGATCGCATATGCGATCTGCATATGGATATGCGCATATGCGATCGCATATGCGCATATGCGATCGCACATGACAACAATGTGTATGAGAATCATGTATAGACTTGATTTCCATTGCAATCCATGCTAACATTTAAAAAAAGTTACCATGGTTTTTCATCAACTTTGAGTTCTGGCTCATCTTAGTTTTGAGTCGATATTTCTCCCTAAATCTCGACTATGGGTTTTTAATTCCCCCTACCTTTGACCAGTGTTTGAAGTATTGGTATCGCTACAAGTTTCGTTGACCGGGGATACGGGAACAATATCGACATTGCCAATAATATTACAGATATCCAGAAATGCAAGGAAATATTGAGGAAACATGAGGAAAGCGGTGGAATTTTTCAATGAAACTTCAAGAGATGCTAAAATACACATATCTGCATATTTAGGAATTAAAAAAATGCAAAAAGAATGTACACATGATAAGTAGAGGTGGGCATCGAGTCGAGTCGGACCGAGTTAGGTCCAACTCGACTCGGTCCAGTACCACAAAACTTTGATCCGAACTCGATTCGACTCAGGACCAAGTCCAGCGGGCCTGACTCGATTTGAATCGGATCTTGACTGGATTGACCCGAACCGAGTCCGACTCGATCAAAGATACCGAGTTGGATCGAGTTGGCCTTTGTTCGGATCAGGTTGAACTTGTGTAGATATGTGTTGTGCAAAGAGTCAACGCACCGAGTTATACGAACGGTTCAAAGGAGATGAAAGTTACATGGCCCCACAGTGATGTATTTATTATATCATACTGTTCATCCATTTTTCGAGATCATTTTAGAGCATTAGGGAAAAAATGAATCATATCCAAAGCTCAAATGGACCACACCAAGGATAATGATTTTCACTGTTAAAAAATTCGTAGGGCTCACCATAACGTTTATTTTCCATCCAATTTGTTAATAAAAGGTCACAATTACATGGATGAAGAGGAAAAACAAATTTCATATTGATCCGAAACTTCTATGACACCTAAAAGAGTTTCAATGGTAGACGTTCAACCCGCACTTCTTTTTGCAGTGTGGTCCACTTAATCTTTAGATCTGTCTTATTTTTCGGCTCAAGCCTTAAGACGAGCCCACCAAATGGATGGACGGTTTGGATATAACACATACTTCATGATGGGACCAACAGAACTTGCTAACATCAATACACCAGTGTCAGTGTGACAAGAAGCGGATTGCGTACTGAGTAAACTCTGTGGGGCCCACCTTCATTCATGCATTTTATCCAACCCGTTCATCCATTTTTCCAGATAATTTTAGGGCTTTAGCCCAAAAATGAAGCCTATAAAAAGATCAAATGGACCACACCAACATAAACAGTGTGAATTGAACTTCTACCGTTGAAAAGTTCTTAGGGCCACAAAAGTTTTAGATCAAGCTGATAATTGTTTTTTTCCCTTCATCCATTTCTGTTTGATCTTATGAACAAGTTGGATGGAAATTAAACATCACTGCATGCCTTAGAAAGGTTGTGGAAATCAATACTTCCACTGTTTCATGTGGTATGGTCCAATTGAGGTGTGGATATACTTCAATTTTGGTCTCAACGCCTAAATGATCTTTAAAAGCAGATGGACGACGTGGATAAACCACATTTATTCATGGTGGGCCCAATAGAATTTACTCAGTGCGATAAGAGCATATTGAGTAACTCAGTACCCAATCCGATTTTGCATGTAACAGTGTGACTATCAGGACTTAGTGCTCGAGGCGCCAGCTGAGAGGAGACGTTGGCTACTCCCCCTACCACCATGGTGGTCGGTGCTCTGTGGACCCCACCATGATGTATTTATTTCATGCATGCCATCCATCTATTTTTCTAGATCATTTTATGGTATTAACCAAAAATGAGGTATGTCCCAATCTCAAGTGGACAACATTACAAGAAACAGTGTTGAATGAATGTTGTGCGAATCGGTCCGGATTGGCCACTAATCCGAACTCGACTCGATGTATGGTCGGATCTGAGTGTGCTTACTCGATCCGACCCGATTCTGGCCTTCGGTTCGGATCGGATCAGGTCAGATTCTGCCCAGCTCTAATGATAAGTTTTCATTTAATGGGTGCCTAAAAGCATGTGTTGTTGTAAGAAACCAATCCATCCATCCAAACATCCATCAATTTTTTAGAATTTCGACAATACATTATCTTTCACCAAGAAATCATCAACAACTGAAAAGGAAACAAAAGATTGTGATCTCAATATCGCCCATGTTGCAATAACGATAATATCGCGATATCATCGAAATTATCGTCAACGATTCGGACATTACATACAACCATGTACCCATTAAAAAAAATTGAAATGGATTTTTTTTTTAATAAACAGATTTTTGGTGATATTGATACATCGGCGATATTATCGAAATATCACCCGATATACTGACAATACAAACAACACCTAGAATTTACATTGGTGATATTGATAGATTGGCAATACAATCGACGCTTGAAATTTACACAATTGAAAATATTGGCGATACATTTGCAATACTTAGTGATAGATCATCGATACTTGGAATGTTTTATACTACCATTATTATCGGTATCGATACCTATGTTATTAGTATTGCCGAGCTGGAGATATGGATAATATCGAAGATATTTCGATAATATTGCTACAAACAATGCTATTGACTTAAATGTTAATTTTTCACCAAAACTCTATATCAATGTATGATAATCATGTATAAACTTGATTTCCATTGCAATCCATGCCAACATTTTAGGGCCTATTTGATTTCCGATTTACAACGTAAATAGCATGTAAATGGGTATTTATTACTTACCTTTGCATTTACATTCTACAATTGCATCTTGATTTGACATGACGTTAAAAGCAAAGTTGTTTGGAGCACTACGGCGTGAAACCAAGAAAAGAAGAGTTTCATCTGCTAATTATCCATGGGGCCCACCGTTATGTATACGTTCAATCCATGTTGTCCATTTGTTTTTCCTACTCATTTTAGGGCATGATCCAAAAAATGAGGTAGATCCAAAGCTCAAGTAGACCACACCACAGGAAATAAGGGGAATTGAATGCTTACCGTTCAATTCTTCTTGTGGGCCACAGAAGTTTTGGATCAAGCTTATATTTGTGATTTCCCTTCATCCATGTCTGTGTGAAGCTATGAATAGGTTGGATGATATGTACACATTGATGTGGACCCTAGGCTCATTTTAACTATCAAAGGTAGGCATTCAATTCCCCATTTTTTTCCTATGGTGTGGTCCACTTGAGTTTCAGATCTACCTCATTTTTTGGATCATGCCCTAAAATGAGCACATAGAATAGATGGATGGTGTGGATCAGACATATGTGCATAACAGTGGGCCCCACAAATTTTACAGGCACAACTCCATCCAATTTCAACATATTTACACACGATTTTCGAGGCCTAGTTACAGTGTAAATCCCTTTTTTCCAATCACATGTAAAAAGTAATAATTACTTATTTACAGTTTGTTTACTATGTAAATTGAAAATCAAACAAGCCCTTTAAAAAGTTACTATGGGTTTTCATCACCTTTGAGTTCCGGCCCATCTTAGTTTTGAGTCAAGATATCTCTCTAAATCCAAACTTTGATTTAATAAAAACCAAAGAGTGATTGAAATTACCTGAAGAACAAAATTCCAATAAAAAAATAATCCAAAAAGATAGAGATTTTTTCGATTTTTGAAAATTTTTCCAAATTTCTGTCAATTTTTACCTATTTACGAATGTTTCCCCAGTATCGAGGATATTATCGCTGGTATCGGGGATATTATCGATAGTATCACCAATACCAAGGAACTTTTATAAGGGATTCTTCTCAAAATACCTCTAATATCAACAACAACGCCAAATACCACTAATATTATTGAAAATATCGCCGATATTTGGAAATTTGTAAATTTCCAGTAGTTTTGATCTCACTGACCTGGCGATATTGATAATATCAATGATATTATTAATAATATCACCAATATTTGGAAAACTACTTAGGAATAGAACAATAGGCAATATGTTGAGAAAAAGTAGATGCAGATGGTTTGACCATGTGCAACAGAGACAAAGAACTAAGCCAATTAAGAGTGAGTTAGTTCAAATTGAAGGCTCTAGAAGGGCAAGGAGAAGGTCTAAAAGGACATGGGTGTAAGTAGTAAGAAACTGCTTGAGGACACATGGTTTGAGGATATGGCTTGTGAGATAGTGGAATTGTAGAACAGGATTCATGTGGCTAACCGCAATTTGACGAGATAAAGTCAAATGATGATGATGACATAAACAGATAACATCACAGTTAAAGTTAACTAGGGTACCCAACCCATACCCAACTTGACCAATTTTTTAACTAGCTCCAAGATGGTGGACCTGAACCCTACTCGATTTTTTTTTAAGCCTAAAAATTGAAACCTAGTTTGTTTAAATCGGGTCACTACCTCAGGAACATCAAGGATCTAGGTACCTTCTGACATCCCTAGGGACCCCCATGATGGAGGATCTAGCTTAAAGATTAGACCTTGTGTAATATAATCAATATGGACATGCCATTTCCCTAGCCAATGACATAGGATCAACCAAGCAAAGTGATTTTTGAGAGGATACCCAATCAAAGGTGGGCCCACACCAAGGTGTCCCGTATCCGTTATGATACGGCTTTATCGGCCGATACGTAACAGTAACGGTTGACACTGTTACGCGATACGGGGTCGATATGGCCGTTACGGAATTCTGTGACCGTAACGGCCGTTACGGGCCATAACGGCCGTTACAGACCCATAACGGCTGTTACAGGCCTTTAAAAAAAAAAAAAAAAAAACCTCTTACCTTTTTCCTTTCTTTTCTTCTTCTTCTTCTTCTTCTTCTTCTTCTTCTTCTTCTTCTTCTCGGGCAGCTGCGGCTGCGGCCCTGCTGCGGTTGCGGTTGCGGCTGCCTTCTTCTTGTTCTTGTTCTTGTTCTTCTTCTTCTTCTTCTTCTTCTCTCTCTCTCTCTCTCTCTCTCTCTCTCTCTCTCTCTCTCTCTTCTTTCCCTCTTTCCCTCTTTTTTCTTTTCTTTTTTCTTTTCGGTTTCCCTCTCACTCCTTTTTTTCTTTTTTCTTTTTGCAGGTGTACCACGCACCATTTGCTGTAGGTACGTGTCACGCTAAGACGAGCGTTGACACTCCTCGAGCTTCGAGTTGTACGAACGGTTCGAAGGAGATCAAAGTTACATGGGCTCCACAGTGATGTATTTATTATATCTACACCGTTCATCTATTTTCAAATATCATTTTAGAGCACTACCAAAAAATTGAATTATATCCAAAGATCATCTGGACCACACCAAAAATCGCAGCGGAGATAATGATTTTCACTGTTAAACAATTCGTAGGGCCAGCGTAACGTTTATTTTCCATCCGATCAGACCCGAGTGGGCCCCACCATGTTGTATATATTTTATCCATGTCGTCCATCCATTTTGCCCCGTCATTTTAGGTCAGGATCCAAAAAATTAGTAATATCCAAATCTCAGGTGGACCACACCATAGGAAATAGTGGTTATAGAATGCTCACCATTAAAAATTTCTTAAGGTCCACCGTAATGTTTATTTCAATGTAACCTATTAGTTGGGTCACATTGACGTGGATGAAGGCAAAACACACATGTCAGCTTGATCTAAAACTTTTGTAGCCCCCAATAAATTTTTAATGGTGAACGTTTAATTATTATTGTTTCTTATGGTGCAGTCCACCTGAGCTTTGGATGTGCCTCATTTTTGGGCTCATGCTCTAAAATTATTTGGCAAAATGGATGGACGGTGTGGATATAACACATTCATCACGGGTCGGGCCCAAAAAATTTTGACATGTGTGCTACACTTCACAATCCGAGTCCCGCCTAATTCGGGCCTTAAAAAATTGTACACGACACATATTAACTTAAAATTTAGCAATTAAATTATGGACTGCAATTGCTAACTCACAATGCCAAAATGAAATTGTTTGAATAGTTTTAATTGTTAATTTGTGGACTATTTTTTAAAATAGGACCTTTTGATTTTTTTTCATGATTCACTATCCAATAAATGTCCACCAATTCATAAGTAGGATAATGGCAATAAATTGCATGAATTTGAGTATAGATTGGTCCTCCAAGTCAGCCCCAAATTGGCAACGCCATCTATCTGAATTTAATTTCGTTTTTTTAAAGAACTATTGGGAGAAATGATATCAAGTTGTTAAGTATATAAATTAGATATTTAGAAAATTAAATATATGAATTTTGTAGTCAAATTCAGGTTACCTGGTTCAAAAATTAATCAGACAGTCCGATACAACTTCTCACCAAAGAGTGGACCGTTACACCACCATAAACATGTTCCAATTTATAAATGAATGCATATTTGGAATGCTTAAAATATTGGGATTTAATCCATATTTTTTCATATTTTTTTGGCAAAAAAAAATTTCTGCGCCGTTACGGGCCGTTACGCCCCCATATCCGTATCGGTTTCGGAGGGCACCGTTACGCCAACAGATACCGATACGGACACCTTGGCCCACACTGATTGTTCACTGCATGGTCCTTTTGACATCTAACCAGCAGTTTTACCATCTTAAGATATTTACAATTCTTCCCATTTGACGAATTACTCAATGTTCGGTAACTAATACAAGAACTCAAGGTGCATAGAACATTAAACATCAGTTTATCAAACCATGTCCCAGTCCCAATCATCAAACCCACACCTTCTGTTATGTCTCCTATGATCTGTCTCCTATGATCCATCCAAGAGGACTTGGATATTGTCATCACTAAATGATCTAGTGATTTTCCACACACTACCCCACCAATTCCTTGATATACTTTTCCACACATGCATCATGGTTTCTAAATTTTGATTGCCTCAATTGTCAATCTCTTTCCACCCACAGAATTAGCTCTTCTTCCAGCATTGAACAAATATGTCAATTCATATGATCCAGTGTAGGTCAAGCCATTCATTTAAATTTGAACCATTGGATCATAATGTTAAATCAACTCAACATAGATACAACTGTAAAGACAAGCTGATCCACATCCCAAGTAACTCAATTTGATACTGAATTCACGTGGACCAGGTTCATACAATGATGATATTCCAAACTATCAGTCAAAAATCTACAACCTTGATTTGGCAATAAATAGAGCGAAGGTAGAAATGTTGGCATCGCATCATGGTCCAATCCATTGGCCAATCTGTAGAGGCATGAAGCAGCAACAAATTTGGGTGCAGAAGTGGGAAGTCTCTTTCAAAATGTTTTTTTTTTAAAAGTATAAATAGGGTGGCAACAGACCAGGTAGCCTACCCAACCTGACCCAGTTTTGGGTTGGGCTTCGGCCTCGCATGCATGGCCCTATCAATTTTTGGGTCGGGCTTAGGCCCAAGTTTTAAAAAAAAAAAAACCGAACCAACCTTGCCTCTTCTGGCCTAACTCGACTTTATATGTACATGTGTTGTATCCCACAAATATGTCATTCTAATCCTTGGTTAGGCAATACATCATTGTTGGTTTCATTCCTCTAAAATGTCTATTTCATTATCCAAGTGTAGCCCACTTGATGAATGGATAGATTGGGAAAATTCAAGTGTGAGACAGGAATTTTATCAATTTTTGGGCTGGGGCAGGCCCTTGCCCAACCAATTCTTTTTGGGCTCGGACTTGGGCCTGCTATGCTAGGACCATCAGGGCTTGGGTTGCACACAGAACTAGGTCTTAAGTGCCTAGCCAGCCCAGCCCAAGCCCGTCTCATTGCCAACCCAAGGAGCGAAAGCCTGAAGCAAGAGCGACACCTAGTTAGGAGGATCCTGCAACTAACCAATGACAATTGTAGCCACCATATACAGAGAAAATGAATAGAAAAATGAAGGAAAGAAAAGAAGGCAGCAACTCACAAATTACAGATCAGGAATAACACAAGTATCCACCGAACATCCCCAACAGATACAGCCACCAGCACTTTTTAATGTAAAACTAGCCTAAATAAAATCCCCAAGTAATTCAGCCATAGATTAGATCTTTTGGTAAAAATACTTACTAATCATACAAAATTCAATATGGTGTATGCATTTTCTTCTATTACACGGTGATTAAGCTCCCTGACCAGACGAGTAAACTAGGTAAATCAACTAAGACCCTTTTTTTTTTCCAGAAAAGACGGTAAACTAATCAGGCCTCCTATAGCAGTAAACAAACCCTATAAAATTCAATGTTAAAATAGTGCCACCTGCAACATTATTAGTTGAGTTATTCTTTTAGCTCCTTTTAACCTCTCTTTTTTTTGGACAAACAATTAACAGATTTTAACATGAAAAGAGATCCAACTGTAGCATAGTACAGCATCATCAATTGGCTCAGGTCATGCTAACATCAGCATGCCTCCAGCAATCAGATCTAGTCCTGATTCAAGCCTCCTCTCCTGCACACCATGATGAAACTTCATCCTCAAACCATTGTCAATTGCATCAGCTCCCAAGACCCTTCTAGATCAACATACACATCTACTCAACGTATTCGGTAACGGTAATGGCGGTCGTAACAGCCACCATTTGCGATATGGGCTGTAACGGGCATTACACTCTTCTTTTATTGAAAAATAATAATAATCTGAAAACCTATATCTTCCCCATGACGGACCGTTATGGAAAAAATGATCCATAACAGCCTTTACAGCCCCGTAACAGCTGTTACGGCACGCCATGCATCCATACAAAAGTTCTTCAAAAATAATCTACTCATATATGCATCAACATCCAAGACATCATAGAAAATAACTTCCTCGGCTGCACTTGAATCATCCAACTTAGCAGTATCTCTTGGACAAAACTAAATGCATACCAAGGTATTCCATAACGGTAATGGTGGCTGTAACGGCCACCACCATTACCGTTACAATATGGGTCGTAACTGCACCCATAATGGCCGTTACAGCCTCTTTTATTTATTTGAACTTTGAAAAAAATATATGTTTTGGCCCCGTAACGGGTAACAGTTACCATTACGTAACAGCCACTACAGCCGTTACATCGCTTTGGCATACCATGATGTATACAAGCAACCATACAACACAACCCAAATATTTAAAACCCACTGCTCGCCAACACGATAATTTATGATTTTCATTTTAAAACGCATGAAGTACGGACAAGGAAATTTTCAATCATCATAAAAATATGATTGACAAGAAATAGATAAGGCAGATCAAATCATCTCAATAAAGAGTAAAATACCAAAATTATTAACCAGAACAGAAAACCAAACCTAGAAACATCTTTTTATGACATCAACTATTGCATGCACCATTTTAAACACGAGGCACACAGTTACTGGAACAAAAATGCGAAAGACCAACATAAGGGAACACAGTTTGCATGCAGATTTTTAAAAGCCAGAATTTCTAGGTTAACTATATGGGGTGCTGTGCTAAAAACCAAGAGGACACATGAATGGCTAGTTCATTTTGAGAGGTTCTATATAGAAGTACCTTTGTCAAACAGTTGATGCAAGTAACAAGGGTTTTTTCATCTTCACTAACCAATAAAGGTACAACAACCTGCGAATTCAAAGAAATTAGTAAAATTAATAGCTTCAGGATGAGCTTGGTGTTAGGATAAAAAAATCGTGGAAATAAATAAGTAATTTTTTGGGATCCACGTACAGTAAGGCATCTGTGCGGGTCATACTGAGATAATATGACAGTCAAACAGTGGTCAGCTTCATTTGAAACCTGAATACAGAAAAATAAAGTTATAAGATATTCAAAATGCTTGAAGGATCATAAGACTAG
Organism: Magnolia officinalis; assembly: GCA_021015155.1. Taxonomy (NCBI): domain Eukaryota; kingdom Viridiplantae; phylum Streptophyta; class Magnoliopsida; order Magnoliales; family Magnoliaceae; genus Magnolia; species Magnolia officinalis. Next base: position 19,691,727 of record JAJHSJ010000005.1, on the reverse strand, counting down.
AACTAGTTCCTGAACATCCAAATACCTTGGCCACAGCATCCTTGGTAGCATTAAGCAATTTTTCAATAACAATTTCAACAGAATCCTCCATCGTGTCTTTCTGAAAGAAATAAAATATATGGTGACTTGAATCACTATGGTTCTCATCATAGTGGCAGACAATGCTCAAGAAAATAACAGGGAACTTTGGGGCTAAATTTATGCACAGGTGTGCACAAGTCAAGTGTGCTCCAGCAAACAATTACCTGATTGTTAAGCATTTCAAGTATCAAGGAAAGAGCAAGTTCCCTGACAGAAGAATCAGCATCATCCAAGACCTCAAGTACGGCAGTTAGAATTTGGTTGAAGTACTGCGGGAATACCATAGCAAACAAGTAAATCATATATGGTATTTTTCTGCATCAGCTACTTGTTAGATATAATAAATTGTAAAAAGGCCACTGTTTCACCAACTTAAGCAGTAAATGGTACCCAGCTGGCTAAATAGATAGTAAATGATATGCACACGTCTCTAGCATTCATTGCCATAATCTTCCGGCTCCTGAGAGAACATTGAATAATTTCATACTAAGGTCCCTACAACCAAGCAGATTATTTCATAAAAACCATCAAAATTCGTAATAGGCATCATGACAGCCTCTGGTATGTCGATCCTTGCATTGAAGATTACAATCCAACTGTATTCAACTTGGTTTTCAAAGGTGTCGGCCTTTCTCGAGTTTTGAGAGTCTATTTGAGATCACACAAGCATGCATGCGCGTGCACACAAAAGATGGATGAATGTTTTGTTTTTCACTTACAAAACTAACAATATCTAACAGTAGGTATTGCCTAAATTAAAACACCTATTATTACTCTTATAATGTTCCTACCTTTGTGGCAAGAACCTTCAAGCTAACATTATGTTCCCACTTCAAATGTGTTTAAACTTCCTAATATTTTGAAACAGATGCTTTAACGTAGGGGCATTTGGTGGCCTATGGGATGCAGGGGCACATTCGAGGTGGGCAGCCCATGTAAGGCGAGTGGCTCATGTGAAGCGGAACCCATGTGAAGTGGGGCCCACGAGGGGGGTTTGGCCGATGTCCTAACCCATGGGGTGTGGCCTGGTGATGGGGACATCAGAGGACCTACTCGAATGTACCAGAGACGGAGACGACCATGCACATCAGCGCAGCTTTCTTTATGGATGGGAGAGTTCCAAATGGGGCCCGTCAGGCCATTTTGAAGACCCCACATGCATTGGACATGCATCAGAAAGATCCCACTTTAGGATGATGCATGTGGGATGCCTAGGAGACCATTTTAGTCATAGGATTTTTATGTCTTGTCGATCCAACCGTTGGATCTTGTTGATCAGGCCATTAGGCCACCAAATCTTCCAGATTTGGGCCCTTGGATTCTGATATTGTTTTAATTATGTTTTTTGTTATTTTTAGGATTTATTTGATGGTTAAGATTGATAACAAATGTTTTAGTTTTCTTATTTTGGATGATGGGACATTTCACTTAAGCGAGTACATAGTTGTAATTATTCTGGATTTTTAATTCCAAATTTTTAATTATAAAAGCACAAGGGGGTGGAGGTCCAACCCTAGTGATTTTATTGAGAAGAAAGAAAAAAAGGAGAGAAGCTCTCCTATGTGAATGAATTTTCCTCCTTGTGTTTTAGGGTTTGTGAGAAACTCTCATTTTCAATTGAATTATGAAATTGTAGAAGCTTGTTTGGTGGTGGATTCCCCAAGGTATATCGTTCCTCTCTCTTCTTAAAAGGTATTCTTCTTCTTGTCTTGTCTTCCATTTTCCTCTTTCATTACAACCTTTTAAACCCATCAAAACCCCATTCAATCCTCCCTCTCTTTCTTCTCATTTACCTAGGACACGTGTAGGCCCCCGTTTGGGATTTTCTCTCTTGGATTTTTCCTCCAAAACTCCCTAATCCCTAGATCCTTTGAATCCCTAAACAACGCCAATTCCCAAATCTCCACCCATGAATACAAAACCCTAATGAAAATCTGAATTTTTCTGAAACTTTCCCCAAACTAGAATTTTGCTTCCATCTTTGTCTATTCACGTGGTTGTTACACTACTCACGCTAGATAGGAAGTTCCTACTTCCAAGTGGGCCGCTCTTGAATTATTTTATATTTTCATGCACCGCATATGTGATAACCTAGGATCTTCGTGTTATAAATCTGAATTTTTGAATCTATTAAGTGCATATGCTTGATTTTACATGTTAATTGCTGAAATTAATGTGTAATCGATCTCTCATCTTACATCATAGGATAGTTTCCATAATCCTACATCACCTGGGCTATGAGATAAAGAGATTGATTCGGCATGTTCTATCAGTTCGAGTTTTTAGAGCAAGTGGTTAATTGTCATGCATCAAAGTAGTATCAGAGCGGGAGGTCTCGTGTTTGAAACTCCTCACCGAGAGTGATTAATACGGAGGTATTTTCACACCGAGCTCTAGTGGGGTTGCCTGTGAGATGCAGGGGCACGCTCGAGGTGGGCGGCCTGTGTGAAGCGGGCCCCACCCATGTGAGGTGGGTAGCTCGTGTGAGGCGGGCCTCACCTGTGTAAGACGGGTGGCTCGTGTAAAGTGGAACCCATGTGAAGTGCGGCCGATGAGGGGGGTTCGGCCAAGGTCCTAACCCACGGGACGTGGGGCCTGGGCTTTAAGATAAAGGGATTGATTCGCCATGCTCTAGCGGTTCGAGCTTTTAGAGCAAGTGGTTAATTGTCATGCATCACGCTTCCTGCTCCCCCACCCAAATTCAATACTAAGGTTCTTGCAACCTTGGTTGAATTAGTTTTGGGGTGGTTTCAATTTGAACATAATTAACTTTCTTCGTTGTAGAATAGAGATGGTTGTAGCTAACTTCTTCAGTGTTTGACAATACATGAAAAGGTAACACTTACATTTATAAGAATAAATAATTATCCCGTGCCCATAAATATGGTGTAAACTTTCATCAACTTAAATGACTCCATTTTCAACAATATATGATTTGCATCCCAAAATCATTTCTATCCAAAATGCAGAGCACATCAGGTACACATTCAAGTACAATGACCTCATGTTTACTTCGTTATAGACAATCATGAACAAGTTGGTTCTTTAAAATCATTGTTTCTTCAGAATGAATGGAAGCATAACCAGCTTTGCACCATTTCAGATGGCAGCTGGAACCAGTTCCTTTACCTGTTGCATCCAACTATAATTGGAAGATCTAGCCTTCTACATGCCACAGGATTGGCAGAATAAAATCTGATACAAACTGACACACAATGTTTTAAGTATAGACAATATTTGCCAATATATCCCACGATATATCTTGTATCCCACCTGTGCGATATGAAACGGACAAGTAGTGGGATTTATCCCACATGTTCGACCGGTGAGCATTTGCAATTTTTTATCCTTTTTTTCTGTAAATCATGTTAAATCGGTGTCAAATTGCTACAAATCCATGATTTTTCATGTTTTGCATAAAAAAACATGGATTGGGAACTTTGATTTGGAGATTTGGAGGAGATGGGCCGAGTTGCGGAAAATTTTAAAAAAAAAATAAAAAATTCCCAAGTTCTCGCAAATCGCTTGCAATCTTTGTCCAAACATAAAATCAAACATGCATGTAACCTGATCTAGTGATTCTTCTTTTGCTTTTGAATGTATTCCTTCTGTTTCCACACATCTTCTTACATTTATAAATTATATGAATAGACTTTGAATATACTTGCATCAACTCAATTAGACAATGCATAGATTAGGACCCCATACAAAGAAAACCTATTAGGTGTGCTTATTTTTTGTAATGTTTTGATTTATAAGTGTATATTGATGTCTTTTCTAACAATGATGTTTCCACATGTTTCCAACAACAGCAATACATTATGCAATACAACCGCTATATCCCATGTGATAACTGATACGTATCCGTATCCCAAGTGTGCGATATGTAACACGATACGTCGATACCAATATTTCGAACACTGCTGACACAAACAAATAAAGTTCAGATTTTAAGGCAGCAAATGGATCAGTAGTGCACCAGAAGGCAGTATTTTTATGATAAATGCTCCTTTTGGTCTCAAGTGAGAACATAAAACAGAACGAACTGCAACACCTTAAATAAATCAGAAGCATACAGTGAATACAATGAATAAAGCAATGAATAGCTTGCCATAAAGATTATCCATTTAACGATTCAGAAGATGAACAAACAAATTTAAGGGACAGAGAAAAGAAAATAAAAACTCCACATTGAACTATCCTGAAAACAAATTAATTTTCCAGTCTTAAATGCATCACACCTTGGTCCACACGGAGTGATCATTAGCCATGGAAGCTTCAACTAATTGTTGAAGGGCGCCGCATTTACTTATAATTGAACTCTCATCGTTGCCATTGCAAATCTACAAATGGCAGCAATTATGTTAGCACAACTCAAAAGCTCAATGAATGATAACTTAAAACAATACCTTTGGTCAATAAGAAGAGCCAGAAAATGAAACAACTTGCAGAGAAAGGAACAGTAATACTGAGTTTCCAAAACTCACCCTGTGAAGAAGTTGAGGAATGCTAGGAGAAGAATCTGGAATGGACTTGTTTGTAATAGCTGGCTTATCCTGATTAAACTCCACATTAGGAAAGCCTTCGCTGCCAAGCCTCAATCTATTGGCTCCTTGACTATCAGAGTTCATCAGTCCATCCAAATCCAGATGTGGAGTCACCGAGGAACTTTCAAAATCTATGCTGCGACCCACATCTTCATTACGGTTAGTCAAAGAGCCCCCGTTATCTGCTGTAGTATTAACATTGAGATTAAGATCCTTGTTTCTGGAACTAAAAAGAAACTCATTGTTAGAGCCACCCTCGAAGTTTTGATAGAAGTGTTCCATTGATTCATCAGAAATAGTCTGACCAATAGAGCCACTGATCTGCATTGATTCTTGCATGGAGCTCATCTTCCTGCCGCCATCACTATCAATGGAACCAGCAGAATACCTTCCGAAGAGGTGATTTTTCTTTGATGTTCCAACGTATCCTTCCTCGGAAGAACTGCCAACCAGATCTGATTGGTCGTAAAAGAATTTAGAGCGTTGTTGCCGTTCCTTCTTGTTCTGCAAATAGTTCATAAGGTCCACCTCTATACGAGGGGTATACTGCTTAAGTGCTCGCCTTAATGAATTTTGCTCTTCAACTGATAGACTGAGAATAAAATTCAGGACTGAGGCTGAATCGTAGTGGGAATAAACTGATATGATGCAGGTAATAGCTGCTTCCTTCAGTTTTATATTTTTTTCATGGGCCAAAGGCGCCAACTTAGCAAACCATAACTTCAGCAAGCCACTATTACCAGGACCTTCAGAATTCAGAGCATGCTTGTTGAAGGAATTAATGGCAAACTCAATGACAGCCAATTTTGCCTTCGGTGACCGTTGCTCATCCAATGAACGCAAGAAAGCAGGAAGAAGAGAATCGATACCGTAAGTCTTACTGACAATTTCTAGGGTTGTTGAACAAGCTTGCCTAACCAATTCCTTTGGATCTATCAACCGTGAAAAAACATGGGGCAAGATCCTTTCTAGATAACTTTCAAAAGGCTTTCTGCATGTTGGAATAATCTCTGCAAGTGTTGTAAGAGCTGCTTGTGCAACTTTATGATGAGGATCGTCCAAGTGCTGAAAAAACAGCTTCATTACCTTTTCAAAACTCTGTGTAACTTCTTGAATACCTTTTGGACCTTGCTGCAGCAAAGTTCTGAGATAGTTAAAAGCAGAAACCCTAGCACACCAATCAGAACTGGCACTCAGCCCCTCAGTTAGAGCCTCGCTGAGAGAAGCTGGACCATCCGTATAGCTAGATATATCACCAATTGATAATTGACTATCATCGAAACTGTGTCTTTTGCTTGCAGAAGTCCTCCCAGTTGTGTTCTTTCTCGAAAGTGGTCTCTGGAAATTAGGAATATAACTGCCATGCGCTTCCCTAAAACTCACATCTTTATACGGTGTATCCAGATACTGCTTATCAATGTGCATGTTTGGAAACCTCCTGATTGGCCTCATATCAGTGTTCTCTTCAGCAGAACATCCTTCTTGTAGCCTTACAGAAGACCTCTTACCGGTGTATGACAATGATAGTGCTGACGAAGACTCAGTTGTCAAATTACTGAAATAAGATACTTTATCAGGTTCTTTGGAAGCTTGAACTTGTGCAGTGATGAGATCAGAGAAAACCGGGCCACCACTACGGATACTAACTCTAGCAATTTTGGCTACAGTAGAATCACCCAACACTGAATTCTGTACTTTGAGATGGTCTGTAGCAGGAACAGCTGGAGGAAATGGTGGATCACGGGATGATGGAGGGTCCACTCCTGCACTAGGGAGAACAAAAGATTTAACATCTCACATAAATAAATAAATTGTGATCCAATCCACCAGCTTATTAGATAGTCACATTAAGGATTCAATAATAAACTGGAAGAATTAACCTCACAAAACTATCGACTCTCAAAAGCTAGTACTTGAATAGATAATTCAATGAATACCTAGATCCAAACTAGTGGAGCGTGTAACTGAAGAATTGAACTTCTCAGATATATCTAGACCTCTCAGCATGCTCTCAATTGCTGTAACCTTCTGTTTGCTTGCATGCAGCACACTTTCAAGGCTTCTTTCTGTACCTTTTCCAATAGGCTTTGTTTGTGAAAGTAGCATACTTCCAGAAGAAAGTGATGTTCCTGAAGCAAAACCTGCACTCCTATCCATTGCTACAATAGCAGAAGTACCATATCCAGGTAAATCTGAAGCCATTGTTTGAGATTGAGTACGAGGCAACTGCACACCTCTCTCACGGAGCGAAGGAGAAGCGTATCTTCTGTGCACTCCCCCATCTTCATCATTTATTAGCTGTTCAAAAGTGCCTAATATTAAACAATGATTTTGCTATGCAAGGTGAGAAAAAGAGACGTCATCGCACATGAGAAGAAGCAGATACCCTTTGTATGACAGGATCAAAGGATGAAAAAAGGCGCCGGGAACGTTCTGGCCAAGTTTTTGTGAACATCCGGTAGCAAGTTCTTGCAGTTGATCGAACCTACAGTTTCAATAAGCTTGTAAGCACTTGCTCATAAACCTGTAGATTATGATAACTTGGGTACCCAAATAACTTGGAGTAACCAGGTGGTACATGATACGATATGAATATGGGTAAGATATGTGTCAGAAGTGACTCAGCTGTACCCAAATATTTAATACTAAAAATTATGGAAACATTGATAATAAAATACGAAAAAAATTTATCACCATGACCCTTACTTTGCCTAAGATTTGGGTGTCGAGTGAGTCTCACACCTAAACCAGTACCCAAACCCAACACAATACCTACAACCGAATAATTGCTCATATAGGTGTAAATGTCATAATCAAATATATCACACGTCTACATATGATGAAAAATATAATTAATTAAAATGGCACAGTAGCTGCATTAGCATGCTTTGAGCACATTGGAGGAGATGGGGGGGGGGGGGGGGGGGGGGGTTGTGTCTGATTTCCCCGCTAATGAAGCTGTTTTCAATTCTACTGATGAGTACTTTAATTGCTACTGCAGATACCATTGGAATATCCACTATAACCAGTCTTAAAATGGCATGGCCCATGTGAGAAACTAGAACTGGCATTATAGAAATGTTAACATGCACTGAGAAAATGGAACTTGATAACAATCACATACTGCGCAGTCTCTCCTGAACATTGCTTGTCATTCTCTTATTCTTGAACCCACCACTGCAGTTGAAGTGAGTCTTTTTTTAAAAAATATGATAAATGACTTTTTTCTAAAATGAAATAAACAACAGATTTATGGTCTGTTTGGTTTCATAGAAAGGAAAAGAATGGAAAGGTCCTCTCCCAGGAAAAGCATCTTCCTCTGCCCTTTTTCTAGGAAACACCATTTCACTCATGATTTTCCTAGAAGATCACCAATTTTATTTTTCCACCTCCACTAAGAAACTCATTTTCCTACACCAGAAGAAAAAGGGATTCGTTCCAATGTGCTCCATGTGCCAATGCCCCACATGCGCCACCGTCCATCTTCAAACACTCCACATGTGCCACATGTAACAATGTACCCACATGTGCCACCATCCATCTTCAAGCACCCCATATCTGCCATAGACCATTTACAAGCATCTCACATGTGCCACAGTCCATCTTCAAGTGCCCCACATGCGCAGAATGTGGCAATGTAACACTTTTTGTCTTCCATCTTCAAGTACATATCACACCAGGGGGTGGACATGGATAGAGCAAGGGAGAGAAATTCCAGAGACTTGGAAAGAGAATTTTGGAGAGGGATTTTGCTAGGTTCTGGCGGTTGCCACGTGCCACAACATGGTACAGAGACTGGTTTTCACCATGGATTGCAATTTAAATGATGATCTTAACCATTCATCTTTTGGAGTCAATGCTACCCAAATGGGTGACTGTGTATCAAGATGAATATTCATTGGTTCATATTCAAATCCAAGAATCAAAGGTCATAATAAACAATGAAGCATGATTACAGCCATGTACTGTATATATGGTGGCATTGAAAACATTGAACAGTTCAGATGTGTTAACCAGCCACCATACCATAGCAAAACCCTTATGTGAGATGCTTTTTCCAGAAAAAAACGCAAGGCCGTTGCTTGCTTTTTGCAGGTGAAATCTGAGCCATAAGCCAGACAGAAGCCACGTTTTTCAATTCCAAAAATATCCCTAACATCTTTTGAAACGTCTTGCTATGTCCTTTGAATATTCAAAGTTCTCGGCCATAAGGAAACTAACTTTAGAGGCAAAATTGCCCAAAAGGTCCTTGCATTATATATAGTATAGATGTGCCAAATGTGCCGCAGTCCGTCTTCGGAGTGCCCCATGTGTGCAGTGTGCCAAGGTGACACATGCCAATATGCCACCATCAATCTTCAAGCAAACCCACATGCCTCCATCCAGCTCCGAGCACCCACATGTGACACGTATGCCACATCTATCTTTAAGCTCCCACATCCCACATGCCAGTCCATATTTAAGCTCCCCACATGTGCTAATGTGGACATGCTAGCAACTTCCAAGTGAATTTCTCATGGAAATTAATCTTTGCCACACAACAGATTTAAAAATGGACTATAATTTTAATTAATGGAAAATATTAACAAATAGCAAAAACGTCCTTTCCTTTCCACTGCTTTTCTGGCAAAATTTGTTTCTCAGGAAACAACATCTCTTCTGTTGTAGCGTAGCATTCACCCCTCCAAAGCATGAGACATAAGCTACATAGCATGTTGCATAAGCTACACACTACTTCTAGAATTTTTATTGCGCTTGGTTGGCACCAATTTCATGACATATTGCACCAATTTTGGTACAACTAAATGCAACCTAAAGTAATAGGAAAAGGCAATGATTAAAGTAAAGAAAGAGCGAGCAACTAAACTGATTTTATATATATATATATATATAAGTACCGGGGATTGAACCCTGGATCACTCAAACACACAACACTCTCTACCCATCAATGTTTTAAATATCGACAATATCAACCGATATATCCCATGATATATCTTGTATCCAACCTGTGCGATACAAAAGGCACAGGTAGTGCCGATATATCCCACATGTTCAATTCGATGAGCATTTTTAATTTTTAATCCCTTTTTTTGTTGAAATTATTTTAAATCAATGTTAAATAGTTATAAATACATTGGTTCTTCATGTTTTGCACGAAAAATCATGGATTTTGAGCTTTGATTTCGATATCCATTGGTTCTTCATGTTCCCCATTTTATTTTTACTTTTTCCAAAAATTTTCTTCAACCAGGTGTCAATTGAGACTAATTTCGAAGTATTTATGAATATTTGATAAAATGATCATCACATACAATCTAATTTCAAAATTTGAGTGTAGGTGGTGCAATTTGATAAAAATTCGAAATTTCCCAATTTCTCCCAAACTTACAATGTTGCACTCCAAACATGAAATCAAGCATATATGACTAATCTACTAATTTTTTAAGCCCTTGTCAATTTTTGAAAAATAAAAATCATTTTTAAATTAAAATTTAATAAAATATTATTTTTCCTTTTAAATTTTTCGTTCAAATAGCTGTCAATTGAGACTAATTTCAAAGTATTTAGGAGTTTTTAATGAAATTATCGTCACATATACTCTAGATGTTATCCATTCAATTTGAATATAGTTGCATTAGTTCAATCAAATAGTGCATAGCTTAGGACCCTATACAAATGAAACTTATTATGTGTACTTCTTTCTTAAGATGTTGTGATTTAAAAGTGTGTATTAAGGTCATTTTAACAATCATTGAAGTTTCATTGAAAAACTCAACCAACTTCCCAATGTTTCCCCATGTTTCCCAAAAAGCGTGATAAATTACCCAATACAAACAATATATTCCGTGCGATAACTGATACATATTTGTATCCTAAGGGTGCGATACTCAACGAGATACCAATATTTCGAACACTGCTACTAGTTCATCTAATGAGCAGGGGACAACTAATTATTATTATTTTACTAAAATACATTTTATTTTTTTTTGAAAGATGAAGAATTTCATTAAAAGGGAAAGGCAAAAACCAAAAAACAGCTGCTGAGAAGGCAGTCGACCATTACACCCCAAGGAAAAAGAAATCTTGACTGTAAAGGTCCTTGACATTGGAGGCCCACTCGATCATGAGACGCTTAGCTTTAGTAACGACAGAACCAACCGAGTTGGAGATATTCCTGAAGCATCTACTATTCCTCTCCCCCCACATTGACCACCAGACCGCAAGAACCGACATCCTCCAAATAATCGTCTTCGCCTTGCCCAAATACATTCCTGCCAAGCATGAAGGAAATGGCTAACCTCCCTCGAGGAACACCAGTGAACACTGAAAGCGATTAAAATCTCTGCCCAAATCAATGTAGCAAAATTGCAGTGCAGCAGCAGGTGATCCACAGTCTCTTTGGCCCGCATGCAGCATAAGCATATATTGGATAAGATCATGCCTTTCTTCCTCAGATTGTCTACCGTAAGAATCTTCTTTTTCCCTGCTAGCCAACCGAAAACAATGATTTTTGGTGGGGCATCGTATTTCCAAAGAAAGGAGAGATTTGGCTTTAGATTGTGTTTCAGTCTGTGCATCTGGATATATAGGGACCGAACTGAAAAGGAAGACGATTTGTCTGGTTTCCAGAAAATAGAATCTAGAGACGAGGGCGAAGGGGCTTTACTAAAATACATTAAAAAGATTAACTAATTTTTATTGAAAATAGAAAAATGTAACAAATAATCGGAAACGTTAATTGATTTTAAAGTTGTAGAGAAAAATAACTTGTAACGTGAGCTACATAGCGTGTAGAGTAGTCAATGTAGCGTGTAGAGCGGTGTTTTCAATAGCATTGTAGCGTAGCGTGCAGCTTACACTACGCAGCGTAGCGAAAATGTTACGTAGCATGTGCAACTCATTTTTTAAGTGTTTTTTCTATGTTAGTTTAACACCTATTTTAAAATGGTGATGACCTATACCTATGACACGTGGCACTACATTAAACTAATCCGAACCATCCAAATTGTGGGCCATATCATGGATAGAGCACTTAGATCAATCCGAACCGTCCAAATTGTGGTCTATATTATGAATTTGTGATGTTTCAATAAATAAATAAATAAATAAGAGGTCACACTTAGAGATGTCTAAAGGCAAAAAGAGAGAGAGATTTTGCATGGAAATAAGTGGTTGATGATCCTGATTCGTAGTCAAGAACTCATAGAAATTATGCATTTTGTAAATTTTATAACATTTTCTATTATTTTAATTAAAAAATATTAAGAATTGTGTAGCTTATGCTACATGCTATAGGGGGCCAAACGCTATGCTATACGCTATTTAAAACACTGGTGTAGAGTGGGCTACATGTGACCTAAGCTATTTTCATGAGCTACAGGGCGTCAATGCTAAGCTTTGTGTGTGTGTGTGTGACATTATATATATATATATATATATAATGGGTGAGTGGTGGCTTTATGTGGCATTTATAGACTAGTCAAGACCAAAGTATCCCAAACGGTTATGTGACAGCGATAACAGCCGTTACATAAAGGTAACGGTGGTAACTATTGTGCGTTACAGGGCCGAAACAGATTTTTTTCTGAGAGAGAGAGAGAGAGAGAGAGAGAGAGAGAGAGAGAGAGAGAGGCTGTAATGGCCGTTACGGCTCGTATCATAACGGCGGTGGCTGTTAAGGCCACCGTTACCGTTTTGGTATACCTAGGTCAGACCACACTAAGGCTATCTAAACATGCAATGCTAGAAACTCTAGATTGTGCTGCTAGAGAGGCAATTAGGTGACTTTAGGCACTGATTGGCTCCTATTCAATGTTCCGAGCTTAAACTCTACTCGGACTTTGCCCAAATGCCTATGTGAGTGAGCTCGAACGAGATAAACAAATATGTCAACAAAACAACTGAGTCAATTGATATGCTTAAAAAAGATTTTCAAATAGTAAAGAAAAAAAATGTTGGCAAAATTTAAACATATATAGAACAAAGCAGCTACTGGACAAAAACTTGAAATAAAAATAGATAAAAGAAGCAAAAGCTAGATGATAGGAAATGACGAAGAAGAAGAAGAAAATATGGAGGGAAGAATAGTGCTTAAAGAGTTCTTGTTGTTTTGCAGGAAAGAAAATCTTAAACAGCACAATCCCCTCCATGCAACCCAAGTTTGGCTGGGAAAATGGGCCAGAAACTGAAGGTTAGAACTCTATGGTTTTCTTCAGAAAACTAACCTGGTTGATCATCAAGTCACCATGTTTCTGAAAACCCGGCCAAGTCCATGATCAAAAACTTGAAATTTAGAGAAACCTAACTTGGCGATTTTATGAAAGCTAATCTCAAATCAACTCAGCAGACTATTGAAGAGTGCTGATCTGGGTCTGTGTAAATGCGAAAAACCTCCGAAGAGTATAGAACAAAGCACCAATTGGTAAAGCAAGCCAAGTATCTACAGATGCATTGGTATCACATGACATAACAAAATCTTCGTGCAGATGTACCTTCAAAGCTATAACACAGATCTTGGAGCGAACTAGAGTACACAACTCGAGTACTCAAATATAATTGGATGAGGATAGGGATCCCTATACCCAAGACTTGTAACACCAGATCTACCCAGATTTTGGTATCTGACCTACTAATCTTATGGAATTTAAAATAAATTGTACCAGCTGGGATGAAACCCAGCTTGTAAATATTGTTAGCTGGTTAAAATCAAAGGCCTCCTTTCAGATTGAGTGGGACATGTATAGGCAGCTTCGGTTGTCTGCTCTTTTGCTGTTTTTGTTGTTTTTCTTTGGGTTGCATTCTTTTCTTGTGTTTTGAGAGCGTTTTAATAAATTGTTGTTGTCTCTATAAAAATAAAAAATAAAAAAACAGAAAGAGTATTCATATGGGGGCATGGCCTAGGTGAAGAAAATCGGCAACCCTTCCCTATTCAATTTGTAGACTCAGCTGGTTAAAAACAGCTTGCCCGCTTGGCTGACATGTCTCTATACAGAGAGCATTGTCACCAATAGACATCACCTGCGACTTGCAACTTGTATCGATTCAGCATGACTTTAGCAACAATTATTTTCATCAGCCGACTGATATGGCAAGTTGAACAGGTCCAATCATTACCAAGTCAGAACCAATAACAAGCATTAAAACCTGAAATTGTGCTACTTCCATTACCAGGAGAAGTTTAGAGAGAGAAATGACTTTTGGTTTATTAGTGAGAAATGACAAAAATATATCTGCAAAATTGCAACCCCTAGAATTCAGGCATGCACATTCTTTCTTCTGGCAAATCCTGAGCAAGAAACACAGAGGTTATACCTCGCTCATTGCATCTGCAACACAACATTTTATGAGATCTTCATAAAGATCGGCTGATCGCTGAATTTCAGGCGCATCAGCCCAGTACTCTAGGATCAGAAGTGCATATTCACAACACCTGCAGTAGCATGAAAATTAAAATTAAAAAAGAGTAAGGCTCTAAGAACTGTGCTGATTAGAAGGAATGAGTTGGGTCAAGTATAAGGCTCTCAAAGTATAGGGGAAAGTCTCAAAAGGTCGTTAAGGGAGGTAGTAAGAAAAGACCTAATGACCTATGGTTTAACTAAGGGTATGGCCCTTGATAGAGTGCAATGGTGGAACAGGATTCGTGTAGTCGACCCCAATTAGTTGGGATATGGCTTTGATGATGATGATGATGAGGAGGAGGAGGAAAGATTAACAGTAACTGAGCTAGTGATAGAGTCCCTTTTGCCTAGGTCACAACTTGGCATCATCAGCATGTGTCGCCCCATGAGGACCCATATGCTGAGATGGTCAAAGGGTTGAACTATCCATCTTACCAATACCATCATACATAAGCCATGGCCCCATGATCAAACTCAATGATGATCTTCACTTTTGATTTATGAAGTTGAATATGGGCCATTGAAAATCTTTCTTTTTTTTTATACTCTAAATTCATCCGCGTAGAGTGATGATTTCATTTATCCATTCAGCGTAAGCTTTGGCCCATATAGCATAGAATCCAGAACATGGGCAGTTCCGATCATTAGACCATCTCAACATGTGGGCCCTAATGGGAGGGTAACACATGCTGGGATCCAGAGTTGTGACAGAGGCAAAACAAAATCTTAGTGATAAGCTAGATAAATGCGATATTGGCATGAGTGGCATTGACATACCTAGCACGTAGCACTGCATTTCGGTCATTCTTTGCACAATCAGCTATTCGGGGAAGAATTCGGGAAACTTTGCAGTTCCGTAACATCTGAAATTCCCACAAGATATTGCAGATTGAAGCTTACAACAAAGACGGCTATAGAGGGAAGAAGTATTATCTGATTCATACCGTCTTTATGCAGTTGTCAGAAGACTCTGCAATTACAAGCACTGTTATCACAACCAGCTTGAAAAGCACCTGAAAGTCATAGAGATGCAAATCCAAAGAACTATTAGGAAACTAGCAACCACAGTAATCAGAAAGAAACAGGTAATTTTACCGGAATGAACATCTCAGCGCATGCTTCAAAATCTCCCAAAAGTTCCTTCGATAGTAAACTTAGCAGATGGCAAGCCTAGAAAAAAAAAACTGTGAGCAACAGTTATAGTGATTCTATCATCAAGAGAAATGTCGACATCTGATAGCTAAGTGAACAAGAGTGCAAGTCTAACAAAAGCGCTGACAGATGAAATTTAACAAATTACACATGAAGAAGAAGAAAAGCATCATCAAAAAGATATATGAGAAGACAACATGTATAGCAACTCTTTGTCACCAAGCAAATTGGTTTCAATGTATTGCTTGTAACTTGTAAGCCAGATAAGACATAATCCTTGAGATGGGCTTGACTGTAGGTTTGGATAAGGGAGAGTTCGTGGGGTGTTCTCAGTCCACACCCTTTATGCTGTTTTGATTGGAGGTGGAGAGGTTACTGCCACTAGAAGAAAATTTTTAAGGATATTCGCTTGCATTTGGTTGGACAGCTACCCTAAATAAAATCCAACCTTCTCAGTGGTGGCTTCTGTTTTGAGTACAGATGAGTATCATGTTGTGATGTAGAAGAGACCACATATCGTTTATTTCTCAGCCCACTGGATTGATTTAGCATTCTTTCATTGACCTGCTTTAGCTGGCCTTTTCAGTTAAAACTTAAATTACAAAAGTTGTAGACGCCATCTGCAGCAATCTGATGGGAATACTGAAAGTAAGGAACAACAATACTTCTAGAAACAGAGTGAAAATATTGGCATTGGCATGGTGAGCGAGCAGATGAAGGACCTCTAATTGTAAGAAGATGTACTTTATGATTAAGGATATCAGTTCTGGGAAGTAGATGTAATGTTAATAAAGTTATTGAGAGATCATCCTTAGTAATTGTCTTTCAAAGAAAATGATCCATTATAAGAGGGGAAGTTCCCTGTTTGTAAAGAACAGGGAAGATCCCTGTTCTGCTGAGTTTGTACATGTGCCACACACACGTACGCGTGCGCACACACACACACACACACAAAAATCCCAAATTTGGAAAATCCTAGTCACTGAATCTTCAGTCTTTCCTCCACTGAATGTGGATTGCAGGCACATTTTTTCTTATCCATGTATTTGCATGCCAACACTGGTGTTAAGAGTATAGGATATGTATGTAGAGTTGTACATACTATATATAGCTATTTGGATTGATACATGTATATCTGTAAAGATCTATGCAGATCTCTACAGATCTCCCACCTCTTCTATATATATTTGTCATTCTCATCGATGGAAAATACACAACAATATACCGTTCAAAAAAAAATACACAACAATATTCTCCAAAACGTTGTCTCTTTCAAGTAACAAATGGAAAGGTTAGAGATGACCAAATTGAGATCTTTTGGGTGTGGTCCATACATTATGGGGGTCATCAGACCAATGGATTGGATAAACCATGTACCCACATGTATAAACTCAGTGCACAACAGGGGAGTGCCCAGTTTGTTACAAACAGGGAACTCAGCATCCTTTTATAATAGTGATTATCTAAATAATAATAATAATAAATAAAAACTGAGAGATGGAAGCATGATTGGTCTTTCAAGCTCAATTTCAATGTTTTTATTTTTCATAATCCTGGCTTGGCAGGAGTTGAGGTTTTGTACATCCATTTAACAATCTAAAGTAGGACTGAATCCAAAATGCTAGCCTATTTACAAGGAGCCAAATTATCACCACTTCTTTTTCTGCCCCTATCATTGGGAAGACAAATCTCAATGTCATTAGAAGGGTTAGTAATGATGATCATTTCCCATAGTATCTTGTGGTCCATTAGAAAGGATTTTGTATGGAGGATTTTCTAGACCAGCCTAATTGATCAGGATCCAGAGGGTGTTGTTGTTTCACTTTCCACTTCTCTATCATATTTTGCCTTTTCAATCGATCCAAAAAAGTGAAAAAGAAAATAAGATCCCCCAACATTTGACAGAAGGTTCCAGCAAATGTAAAAACAACAGTTTGTCAGAAGAAAAAAGAAATAGTGGTTTTGGATAGAGCTAAAAACGAAAATTGCAACCCTAATTCACATTTTGAATTAGAACATTGAACTCACCTCAAAGAAGCTTGAAAGATTGTTGATCTAGTTTTGGTTAAAAAAGAATGGAAGAAGAAGAGGAACAAGAAGAAAGAAAGAAAACCAGCACATGTACAAAAGTTAGTATCAAACCTGTTTTACTATGCTAGACCGTCGATCAGAAAGCTGAGTGCTCAAGGGGGGAACAAGTTGCTTCAGGAGTGTGGGAAAAGATGGATAATCAGTAGCACCTGATAGAAAATAAATCAATTTTGGACATAAATATCACATAAAAGTAATAAATTCTTCTGATCAGAATAAAGAAGCAATATCTTCGAGGAATTTAATTTCCTCACCTAAATATCAGAACAAGAAATCATTGCAGTAACATGCCAATTGCCATTACCAATTTCAAAAGAATTGAGCATTTGATATATGGCCAGTTCATTCGATATATACAGCTAACGATCCACATACACCGAAGAGGCATGATTCTCCCAAATGTTTGTCTAGCAGTGCCAAGTCGATCAACCACCTTTTCCTGCACTGTTCGTTTGCCAATAAAATTTGGTCGGCTGTCCTGCTAAATCTTCATCTGATTTGGGTGATGCCCAACTTGATTTCTGGTCTGCTGTTTGCCTGGTTCGGAAGAAGATCTGGTGGTGATTATTCTACCATTTGGCACCTAGCAGTGATGGCCTCTCTTTGGTCTCTTCAGTGAGAGAGAAACTCCCGCTGCTCTCAGAATGTCTCCTCCTCCACCCAGGTGTTTTCCTCCCTTCTCAGGGATCTCAAGGATTGGACTGGGAGTTCTTCCCTCAGTGATTCCTCCATAATTTCCTCTCCTGAGATAGCCTTTCTTCCTTATCTGGGTTCAGTTGTGGGTTTGGGTTTCAGTTTCTTTCAGTTTTATGTTTGAGTTGTATAGCTTCTTTGTTTTTTTTTTTTTGTTTTTTGTGGCTACTTTTGTGTGTGCAGGTAGTTCTTTTTCTTTTGTTTTGTTGGGGTTGCCTCAATCTTTTAAAAAAATAATAACAATAATAATAATAAATAATAAATTAAAAAAAATTCCACATACAGTGCAGTGTAGTATGTGAGTGTTTAACAAAATGAATCATGTAATGCATTAGTGGGGTAAAATGTATGTCCCCTATAAAGTTCAGAAGCCTGTGATTCAAGAAACAATGATGCTGCTATCTATACAACTAGAAATATGCATGTAGACTGTAAGGTAATACATTTATTAAGCCTATACTCGCCAAAGCTATATGCATGGGCCAATCAACAGCAGCAAGAGAGGATATGCAACGATGGTTGAAGTATCTAAGTTGGTTTGATTGCTCAAGTTAATTATCCAAGCCAATTTGATAGTTTAAGTGACTGAGTTAGTGTATCCACGAGAATCATTGAACCAGCCAAAGGACAATAGCTCTGGTTAATTTGGGTATTCTGATGCATACAGGCCAAGTCATACAAGTATTAGCCAATTCATACATGTCTTACCTAATTCAGACAACTTAGATTTAATCAGAAATAAGTGCATCACTTTCATTTCTTATTTCTTGTCTCTTCTGGTAATTTACGTGGGAAATGTACCTCCTCTGTTTTGACCATTTGAAATAAAAATTGAGTGGAAAGAGCGTATAGATAGTGTTGGTAATAACAAATAATAGCAATGATTTGATACAAACCACCAAAAACAAGGCCTTCAACTCTCTGCATGGCAGTTATCCTTATTGACCAATCCTTTTCTGGGACAAGAGTAGCTGCAACCTTCTCAATTTCCCTGATCAATTCCTTCTCAGAGTACACTTTAACAGGGTCGACGGGTTTTTCTGTAACATCACTTTCTCCTATATCTCACAAAAACACACAAAGGTGAGGGTCAATATCTGCATGTAATGGAGATAAAAAGATAAAATATTGAACCACTAGTAGTTCTAGATAAAAGGCAAATAAGGAATCACATGCACATTATTAACAGATAATTAAAAGAAAAGCAGGCATAAGTTAATTTTCTTGTTTTTTTTTAAAGCAAGAAATTAATTTTCTCAATATATACTTTTTTAGCAGTAATTTTTCTCAATATATACAATTTCAAATATTAATAGAACTAAAGCAGGACCGATGAATGAACCAACTATCATGTGAGATCAAGTAACAAAATTAAGATAATTAACAAAAAAACACAAACCTTACCATAATCATCACAAATACCATGAAAACCAAAAGAACATCATGCATAATCCTAGCCTAAGTTACCAACATTGTCGCACAAGATCATTAAATAAAAAGAAATTAGGATCTAATGGATGTAGGGACATCCAATTACCATAGGATATAGTCTATCTCAAAGTAGAAGACCTAATACACCCTAGGGTGAAATTAGGGTTAAAAGAGATTGAGAAATATAGGAAAAAATTGGGTGAATTGGTTAAGGGGATTTTGGGAAAAGATAAAAGGGTTTTGAGTTAAGGGTGATGGAAGACCAAAAAGGGCAAGGATTCACACGTGTGGCCGTACGGGCACACGTGTGGCATGAGATGGATTGGTTTAGGTTGGTTAGGGTTTGGATGGTATATAGGTATGGGAAAGATAGGTTTAGGAGAGGATGAAAACTTAGGCCCCGTTTGTTAAATCTGAAGTCTAAAGACTGAGTCTGAAATTTGAAGACTGAATCTGAAATCTAAAACCTGAATCTGAAATCTGAAGTAAAAAAACTTGTTTGATAATTATGGCTGAAGTCTAAAAATTAAGTAGTGAATCTGAAACAAACTGTTTGTTAACAAACATCTTAAATGTCTGAAATATGTTAATTTGACACATTTGCCCCTATCTCTCGTTTGGAAATGTTTTACATTATAAAGAAATTATTTTTTATTAAATGAAAATAAAATCATTATATTTAATTCAAATAAACTAAAATATCATTATAAGGCCCTCAACTCCTCTTAGCGGGAAGATTGTCACTATGTGTTGTATAGGATTGAACACCAGTAGCAACAAAACCTTCAAATAAGGCCCACCTTATATTTATATGCTATCCAAACCGTTTATAAGGTCATTCCCGATTGGATGAAGTGAAAACATATCCAAAACTTCTGTGGCCTATTTAAGTTTATTTTCCATCCAATATGTTCATCAGGTCACAAATACCTGTATGAAGAGGAAAAACAAAAAAATCATATTGATCCAAAACTTCGGTGACCCCAAAAAGGATTTCAATGGTAGACGTTCAATCCCCCACTGCTTTTTGCAGCTTTTTTTTTCCGTCTCAAGCTTTAATACGAGCTCGCCAAATGGATGGATGGTTTGGATATAACACATACCTCATGATGGAACCCACAGAACTTGCTGACGTCAATACAGCAGCTATATAGCTGGTGTAAGGTACACCAACCAATCCGCATCCTACTTGGACGCGGATTAGCTACAGGTTGAATAGCGAGATTCGCTACCGAAGTGACGTCATCAAGTTCCATGGGCCCACTATGATGTATGTGCTTTATCTACACCATCCATCTATTTGGAGATTTAATTTTAGAGCATGAGTATCCAAATATGTAGTTGACCCCACCACAAAAAACAGTGGCGAGATTGATGCCTACCGTTGAAACCTTCCTAAGGCTCACCGTGATTTTTATTTGAAATCCAACCTGTTCACAAGTTAACACAGACATGAAAGAAGGGAAAAAACAAATATTAGCTTGATCAAAAACTTTTGTGGCCTGTTTAAGTTTTTAATGGTGGGAGTCACTCTCCCCACTGTTTTCGGTGGTGAGGTCCACTGGAGCTTTGGATTTGACTCATTAATTGGATCTTTACCTAAAATTATATTTCCAAATAGATGGATGGTGTGGATACAAAACATACATCATGATGGGGCCCACATAACTTGGTGATGTAACTTCAGTAGCCAATCTCGCTGCTCAACCTGTCGGTATCTAATCCCTCCGCGGAAATAGATTAGCTACTCCCCTGCCACTAGCCATGGCTGATGGTCGGTGCTATGTGGGCCCCACCATGATGTATGTGTTTCATCCATGCCGTCCATCTATATTTCTAGATCATTTTATGGTATGAGACCAAAAATGAGGTATATCCCAATCTCAAGTGGACCACATTATAGGAAAACAGTGTTGAATGAACGTCGACCATTAAAAACTTTTTGGGGGCCATAAAAGTTTTGGATCAAGCTGATCTTTGTTTTTTCCATTCATCTAGGTCTATATGACCTAATCAAAAGATTGGATGTCAAATAAACAATACATTGGGCCTTAGGAGAATTTTAATGGTGGATATCCAATCACTATCGTTTTCCTGTTCCACCCGAGATTGATATTCCTCTCATTTTTGGTATCAAGCCCTAAAATGATCTTTAAAAATGAATGAATGGAATGGATGAAACACATACATCATGGTGGGGCATAAAGAAGTTTCACAGGTTAAAAGTTGATTTTGTATTGCATAAATAATTTAAAGTGAAAAAATTGCCGTAGTAATTTGAAAGGGGTAATTTTGTAAGTAAAAATTTTTGTTTAATGAAAAATTCACCGAGCGCATTCCGCATTCACCATTAAGCCAGACTCCTATCACGAAAAGAATTCAATGAAAAACCACTTAGCGCTTTCCTTCTTCAGCGTTAACGATGCATTAACAAGCACCACTAAACACGGAACATTTTCCCAATTCCATGTTGAGTGCAAAAATACAACGTTAACAAATAGGCCCTTAGGATGAAAGAATTGAAGAACTTGAAGAAAATACCTTGATGGATAGAAGAGAGATGAATATGTGGGAATAGATGGAGACATCGCACCTCCGTTGATGAAGATTAGTCTCGCAGCAATCTCCCTTCCAAATCACATGGAAGTCTCTTCAAATCTCATGAAGATGGAAGATGAAGAAGAAAAGAGCAAAAGTCTCTTTCTTTCTTTTCTCACAAAACCTAATAAGGGAGAGAGTCACACGCCCACCCTCTTTTTATAGCTTCAAGTTTCACGAATTACAAAAAAACACTATCTTCTGAAATTTTAATAAAAATGGCCCTATTCTAAACAGAATCTACTAAATCATTCATAAAGGTGTCCAAAAATAAAATAATTAAAACGATCCATGCGATCCAACGGCCCGATCGTCACGTCCCTCCAATCCAACAGTCTGAATCACTCCATAAAGCAACCCATGTGCATCTTCCCAGTGTGGGGTCTTCCATATGCTCGCACATGCACATGGGGTCTTCAGCACAATCACGGGTACTCGCCTAGCCAAAGAGAAATCGGTGCAGCTTGCCTCCTCCTCTGATACGTATGTAAGGGTGTACGTGACATGATGTTCTCATCAAAAACTCAAGTGATAAATATCATGTGGACAAAAGAATTCAAAAGTTGAAAAAACAGTATGGGCACTTATGGAAGTAATGATACAAGCATCAATTCCATCATGCATTTTTTTTCTACAATAAGACCAATTGAATCAGTAGCAAAAACAAGTTCCTTCTGGAAGTCGATGTGAAGAAAGGTCAAACTGAAACCTTAGTAGCACAATCCTTCCCACTAAGTGCAGCCCCTACTTTGAATTGTGATCCTACTCCTAATTCCTAGGTGTTTATGATTTCTAACATTTCAAAACTGACGCTTCCCCACACCTAAATCTGTTGCGGCCTGACTTTGTTGTTAGTGCAACTATAATTGAAACAACACAATCTCAAAATACAAATCTTCGAGAAAGTTGTATCAAGCAACAATATTGAAGCAAATTACAATTTCGGCTATTTCACTATTAAGCATTGGTTGACAACCTATCACACATCATAATTTATATTTTGACATGCTTCCTCCCCTACCTAGACAGGGAACTTGATTTGTTAAGAAACCCTGACCATAGACAACCACCACAACAATGTCAGCCAACCCAGACTCAAGAGCAATGCTTATCAGAATGAGACTCCAATCAGCCACCTCCAACTCCCACAAATCGGTTTGAGTCTACATCTAAGCTAGCCTCACACAAAAATAGTACTGACAAACTCATCCATCATAGTAGCATGGCCTGACATTTCTATGGAATTTATTGCGCTACGAGGGTTTGTAGAGCTCACAGGCTACTTCGCAAATTCAGGAAAGATTAATGCACCTCTCACGGCACTACCACACAAGGATGTGTTCAAATGAAGTTCTAAGGCCAAAGAAGCACTTCTCTACTTAAAGGTGATGTCTTAAATGCTTGTCCTCACATTGTCAGTCTCCACCTAAAGAAGGTGCCGTCCTCGACACATGTCCTCACATTGCCGACTTCAACAATTATGTTGTCAAATCTTATTCTTTGAAAAATGGGTCAGAGGGCATTTTGATGTAGGAAGGCAAACCACTCACTTTCACTAGCATGACAATGCTTTCAAGCCCAAATCAAAATCTATGTAATAAGGAATTGATGAGCCGTGCTCTCACAAAATGGCAGCCATACCTCCTTAGTCAACATTTCCAAATTAAAACTAACCCCGGAAGCTTGAAATTCATATTTGAGCCATGAATTTCTTCAATGGAGCAACAATGATGAGTCTCTAAGTTGCTCAAGTACAACAATAAGACCATCTACAACAAACGGACAGAAAACATAGCGGCCTATGCATCACAGATTGCAGTGATGTCCATACTAGTGTATGGCAGCCTCAATGACACCTGCCAAGAATGAAACCAAGTTACGAGCCTTAATCTGCTGGTTATGAGAAGAGCCAAAAACTGTTCTGCATTATTCATGGGACAACGTGGATCTCAGATACATGGGGCAGAATGTATTTTCAGCAAAGAATCTCGCTTATTACCCAGGATCAATGGCACTCTAGAAAGCCATCCTTCTGCATTGGCGGCGGCGAGCATAATCTCCCCTGTGATTTTTTTCATCTACATAAGCCAAATCTCATAGCCATGTTGAACACTCTAGCATAAATGTGAGGAGGATGTATACAAATCTTGTGGAACAAGATTTGATTTTGCAAGAGATTCACTACAAAAGGAACATCGCACAACAGGACCAGAACCGATAGGAAAGGAGTTGAACAAAGTAAATCACAACAGGTCAACGAGTTCTCAATAACCTCCACATCTCTCACTGCTGGTCAAACGAGGTTCTTATGAATGCAGAAGCATGTAACTAGGCCATTCCGTTGGCACAATATTTTTTCTGAGAGGTAACATCAACTTTATTAGAAAGCCGCAAAAGCAGGAACGATTTTTTTAAAAAAAATCAAGAAAGAAGGCCACCCGAGGCGTGCTTTACATAGGCCACCCAACCTGACACTAAATATTTGACTTTGCAAATAACATCTTCAACACCCACACACTCATTCCTAAAACACCGCCCATTTATTGCTCCTCATAAGCCCAAAAAACAGCCATTATGGTCAATCTCCAAATTGCCTCTCCGGATTTACTGACTCCACCGCCATGTGAAGCCCAAAGTAGCTCCCCCACAGATTTTGGCATCACCCAATCAACATGCAACGAACTAAAGATATGGCCCCAAACCTTTTGGGCGAAAGAGCAATGGATGAATAGGTGATCAATCGATTCCTCATTTGCCATATACATCAAACACATATTAGGAAGTACTAAGGATCTCTTCTAAAGATCATCAACAGTAAGAACTCACCTCCTCCCGACAAATCAAACAAAAACCACCACGCAGGGTGGGGCTCCATAGGACCATTGGTGAAACAGGTGCAATAGACGAAGAGAGGAAGGGGACTCTGAAATCATCTCGGAGGACTTGACCAAGAACATTCCAGACCAAAGCCTTAGCTAAAAAAATAGAGTCATCTTCGTTGGCCACAAGCTTAACATTCTTTAAAAGATCAAGAAGCTTAGCTACCTCCACGATCTTGTCCTCCAAGAGATCCCTTCAGCAATCAGGAGTCCAAACGACCGATCCCTCTACAATAGAGACACAATCTGCCACACAAATGAAGCGATCAAGAGTAAGGCAAGCAATCCTTGAAAAGAGAGTTTAGTCGCCACACCATTGGTCAAACCATAAGCATATACGAGACATTGTCGAAGCTTTGTAAAGCGAAGAATTCCTCACAAACCAGCCTCCCTCTTGTGTGCCATACTTGGAAGCTCTCTCTCTCTCTCTCTCTCTCTCTCTCTCTCTCTCTCTCTCTCTCTCTCTCTCTCTCAGCTTGCAAACCTCATCCCACCTGGGCTTCTCCAACTTATCCAACACTTATTTGAACCATTTGAATAGAGACATAAAACAAACCAACATATTAGAGAATGCCACCTTTATGAGAGTTAGGCGACCTCCCAAAGACAAATAATGGCACTTCCATGAAGCCAACTTCCTCTCTATTCTTTCAATCACCCTATCCCAAAGGTGCTTAGCTAGCTTCCCTATACGTAAAGGCAACCCTAAATATGTAGAAGGGAAGGAGCCAGGTTTACACCTGAAGATGCTAGCAAACAAGTCCAGGTCGCCACCAAGCACATGCACTCCTAGCATTTCAAACTTGGCCACACTTATATTCAACTCCAAAACAAACCAAGATTTTCCAGAGAATGTCAACATAATCTTCTTTCGCATCACAAAAACAGAGAGTACCATCTGCATATTGGAGATGTGTGAGTTGTCTCCCATTAAAAGGCACTTCAAACCCACTGAAAAACCCATTCTCAACTCCCTTTTCACGCATGGCACTAAGGGCCTCCCCAATAACCACAAATAGATATGGTGAAAGGGGGTCTCCCTGTCTAAGGCCCATGGATGCTCAGAAGAAGCCTTTTGGCGACCCATTAACCAATACTGAGAAAGAAGTTGAGTGCACAAAAGCTCTAATCCACCCCCTCAACTTTCGGCCGCAACCCAACAACTCAAGCATATAGTCTAAGAACTCCCAATCAACGTGGTCATACACTTTTCAATGTCCAACTTGCACACCAAGCCGGGAATCTTGTCTTTGTGCTTGGAATTAATGCACTCGTGAGCCACTAAAGCACTATCCAAAATCTATCTTCCCGCTAAGAAAGCACTGACTTTTCGAGATCACCCTTGAGAGGACCGCCCTAAATCTTGTCACAAGAATCTGCGCTAGAATCTTGTTGGGACTCCCTATAAGGCTAATCGGTCTGAAATATTTCAATTGCTTGGCACCTTCCACTTTTGGAATGAGGACAACAAAGGAAGCTCCCAACTCACTAGAGAGAAAGCTTCGATCCCAAGATTCCACAAGAAAGTCCATAATATCCTTCTTCACAATGTGCAAGTATTTTTGGAAAAAGAGAGAGAGAGAGAGAGAGAGAGAGAGAGAGAGAGAGAGGGAGGGAAATCCATTTAGGACTGGAGCCTTATCCCCACACATGGAGCTAAGGGTAGTTTTCACCTTTTCTTCCGAGATTGGCTTTTCGAGCTTGAAAGCTTCCTCGGGAGTTAACTTATTAAACTCTTAAGTAATCCAACTTGGCCTAACCCATTGATCACTAGACAGAGGCTTCTTATAAAACGAAACTATGGCATCACAAATCTTGTTTTTGTCTAAAGAGGGAACCCCATCGATAATGAGAGGAGATCTTATTAACACGACCCCGAGCACTAGCAATGTAGTGAAAGAATCGCGTGTTCTTATCCCCTTCTTTAAGCCACACCGCCCTCGATCTCTAACATCATTTAATTTCCTACTCCTTAGCCTGAGAAGAGTATCCAAGTGAAAGATCGGCCCTTTTTTGTCTATGATATAGAGATAAGCCACCAACGTCTTCTATCAAATCAAGCTCATGAATTTGTTCTGCTATCTTATCAAACTCTTCTTCCCTTCTGCCGAGAATCTCCTTCTTCCAAACTCTGATCTTTTCTTTCAACATTTTTAACTTTTTGTTAAACTTGAATCCCGCATAGCCTTCCACAGAAAGAGAAGCCCACCATTCCGACACTAGGTGATCAAACACTTCGACTTCCAGCCATGCCGACTCAAATCCGAAGGGCTTAGGACCCCAGTTTTCTTCAACAACCTCGAGAACTACGGGACAATGATCCAAAGCTACTCTAAGGAGGCCCCGTTGGCATGATATGAAGAAGGACATCAAGTAATTTGTAGAAGAGTGTGATATTTGCCCGAGAAATAAGGCAAGACTATGCCAAGACCCAAGCTTCAATATGCTACAACCGCTACTAGTTCCTACTCAAGGATGGTTTGATAATTTTGTAGATTTTATAGAAAGGGTCGCTGCTTTCATGGGATAAGAGTGAAATAGCGGATAGGCTTGCCAAATACACCCATTATCCCGTCCTCATATTGCAACCATTGGGATTTTATTTTTATTTTTTTTGCTTGCAACCATTGTTGCTTATTTGTTTGTTGATAATGTCTTCAAGTTAGTGGGATGCCATGCTTGACTGTTAGCTATTGTGATGCCACACTATTTAGATCTCCTAGCCTAAAAATCAGGCTATTGCACTCATCTAGTGTGCCAGTCTAGAAAAACAAAAAGATGGCTAGAAAAAAATTGGTTTTGACTGTCTTTTTGTTTGGCACATTATGGCCCTCAGGAATTAAATAGCCTAGTTTATGAGGTAGAAAATCTAAATCTAATTATTGAGTCCCCCCAAATAGAAAGCTCGGTCGTGCATTCATGTTCCATATAAGAATATGCCCCTGCTTGTGGAAAAGTAGGGGTCCACATGCATTAGATTACAAAACCTCACATAATTTATTTATTTATTTTTAATCTATACTACATAGAAAGAGTGTTGTGCTCTCTAGTGTGAAATTCCCCGAGTCCTGTGAGTGAGCATCCTCTCACTCAAAGCCATTGTCAGCCTTCATTGGCATACATGAGAGATATCTGAGACGTACATCAAATGGGCCACACTGTGAGGTGTCTTTAGGCAAGAGATGGCATATAGAAACTATGGTAGATGCCACATTTCATCTGGAAGTTTTTATGCCATGCATCACCTTCCTAATGTACCCTATTGTTCCCTTTGGCGTAGCCCACTAAAGTAGTAGATTTGGCTTGGTCCTCAAACGTAGGTTTAACATATGGGAGCCAAACTAATGGGGAGTTAGATGCCACACAACTCAACTGTATTCCTACAAGCGTACTCTCTATCAAGCCATTGTAAGCTTTCTCGGCACATGTGATGCAACCAGGGTACAATGTAATCTTACGGCACATCCCTCCGGTTCTATCTTTTGCAGATTGGAAAGAGGTCCTGCGTTGGAACCCCAAATGTGAAGGCCCAGAGATTCGGTGGACCCCTCCCCCAGCCGATTCTTTCCAAGCCAATTTTTCTATGGTCGCTCCTTCGGGAACCCAGGGTACACCAGAATGAGAGGGTGCATGTGTGATCATCATGGCACTCCCCTCTTAGAATTCTCCGGGCCCATTGGTGTTTAAGACTCAAATTATGTGGAGGCAGCCAAACTCTTACAAATAGTGAAGCTGTTGGCCAAAAATAATTTCATCTTGGCAATTGCAGAGGGTGACTCCAAAAATGCAATCTACTACTATAGGAAAATGCCCATGGAATGTGTCTGACATGCTTGAGGAGGTTTGGGACCTAAGTCGAGATATCGAAGTCACTTTCTCCCGCCAGCAGAGATGCAAATGACTCAGCTGATGCTCTTGTTAAGCAAGGAGACACAAGACAAGAGTTAATGGCGTTTGACTGGGACATGTGATGCAGGACATGAAATTAAATATGATATGCAGGATCTTATGCTTTAGATTATACTAATTCCGAAACAATCACATAAAATTCCACATCCCACACAAAAGTTCAAACATTCAAGCAAGGGGAATCTGTGCGGGTCCAGGCCTACACAGGCTAGGGCTGGATCAGTAAAATTATGGACCAAACGATACTCAAAGGGAAGTAAAAATCATCCACACATGCACAACAATCAGTCCCTAATCCAAGGGATTCACCAATTCCAATTCAGAGAACCCTAGGGTAAGAAAAGGGGCAAATAAATTGAAAGTAATGCAATCTAGGGTTAGGGTTAGGGAGAATACGTATGAGAGGAGTAAAATAGGCAGAAATCTGAACCTAGAAATAGTCCCCGCGCGCAGACAGTGAGCCAAGCCTGTCGCACGTGTGCAGCGGTCTAGCCGCACGTGTGAGGGAGCGCCAAACGCGGAAAGCGCCTCCTTGGCTCTGGTCGGCCAGGGGAGGGATTCAAAACTCCCAAATTTCGCGTCGATCGGGTGTGCGTGGTGCTCTGCCGAAGTTTCAGCCCTCTTGCAGGGCCAGAATATGAAATTCTACTATATAGAAGAAAACTGTTGCAATAAAGGACAGATTTGAAGCGCGGATGGTGGTAGGAGATAAAAAATAGAGATGGTAGAGGATGGGGGCGAATCAGGATCGATGTGGCTTCGCACCACGGTAGTTAGTCCTTCAATGAAGGGAGGGCTTCGCACCCAATTGGATTTCCACAACTCGAGAACTCAGAGGAGTAAAAAAACGCAGAATTTTAATTAAGCTTCAATCAAAAATCCTACAAGGAGTTGCTTATTTATAAGAAAAACCTATACCCCAAAAGTCGCGCCATGTGCGCATACTATTAATCAATGCAATCTAAACTGTTCATGATGTTCTTAATAAAGCTAAACTCAAAGTCCTAGGTCATGCAATCAATGCAATCTAAACTGTTCACGATAATGAGATCAATGCAATCAATGCAAACAAAAGACAGTCAAAACCAATGCAATCTAAACTGTTCATGATGTTCTTAATAATGGTAATGAGATCCAATGCATCTAAACTGTTCATGATGTTCTTAATAATGGTATGAGATCCAATGCAATCTAAACTGTTCATGGTAATGAGATCCAATGCAATCTAAACTGTTCATGATGCAATCTAAACTGTTCATGATGCAATCATGATCCAATGCAATCTAAACTGTTCATCATGCAATCTGAACTGTTCATCATGCAATCATGCAATCTAAACTGTTCATCATGCAATCTGAACTGTTCATAATGCAATCTAAACTGTTCATCATGAACTGTTCATAATGCAATCTAAACTGTTCATGATGTAATCTAAACTGTTCATGATGCAATCTAAACTGTTCATCATGAACTGTTCATAATGCAATCTAAACTGTTCATGATGCAATCTAAACTGTTCATGATGCAATCTAAACTGTTCATGATGCAATCATGATCCAATGCAATCTAAACTGTTCATGATGCAATCTAAACTGTTCATGATGCAATCCAATGCAATCTAAACTGTTCATGATGCAATCAATGCAATCTAAACTGTTCATGATGTTCTTAATAATGGTAATGAGATCCAATGCAATCAATGCAATCTAAACTGTTCATGATGTTCTTAATAATGGTAATAAGCAATCTAAAATAACAATTAATCAATGCAATCTAAACTGTTCATGATGTTCTTAATAATGGTAATAAGCAAAACTCAAAGTCCTAGGTCACCTAGGGTAGTAGGTCACGGTCATGAGATCCAATGATGGGATCCACATGATGATCGGGTCCACCCCAAGGAATCGAAACACGGTCCTCTAACTATGAGGCCATCCATGGATGTCGTCATCGATCCGGATCGAAGGTGAGGCCCTCCTCCTTGCATACGTGCGTAAGGGGAGCGTGCGTGTGCACAAGATGTCCCCATCAACATGGTTAGGCGCCAATAGGGTACATTGTATCCCATGTCTAAAGTGTTTGGTATATGAACCCAAGTGCTCTTGCCGATTCGTGCTACTGTATTGTTAAGCAGAATCTGCTCCTTGTAATCTTTTTACTTTTTCTAAATAAAGCTAGATTATCCTTCGGAAAAATATAAAGCTCATGACACAAGATCAAAAGTGTCATCCCATCAATTTGGAATATTAGAAAAGTAGGGAAAAATAAAAAAAAAAAAATCATCTAACTCGGCCAAGTCAACTCCACTAGATCAGACTTCACAACATGAAAAGAGAAAACTATATGCAGTCAAAGACTTGGTCAAGATTTGACAACTCTGGCTCTGCCAAGAGTCCGTCAACTAGACTTATCTGACAAAGATACGATATCATATCATGTTTTAAAATATTAACGAGTCTTGATATTCAAGATTGGAACAAGATCATATCAAATTCTAGACTTAATTGAAAATTGGTCAATCCTTGACTCCACGAGCGTTCAAGTCATTTTCAGGTATTTAAACCATGCTATGAAAGAATAAAAAAAAAAACATTGGAATTATCCACTGTTTGAGGTAGAAGTAGTACCACTGACCTCCCAAGAGAGATGATTCGCGTGCAGTATTCTTGGCCTTTGGGCTGTTTCTTTTCTGGTTATGTGCAGGGAGACTAGTGGACTTCATTTCCGTCGGGACAAAATGACCTGTTCGTCCATCTGAAGAGCGGATCTTTGGTTCAATATTCTCTAGCCTTGCATTTATTTCTTTCACCTGCAGTATCAAGTGGTGATGCAATTTATGGAAATGGGTAATAGAACAAGAAGGTAATCTTTTGCTCTTCATGGATAACAATGTTGTTGAATATTGATAACTTTTTCAAATGTGGAGACCCAAAGTCTTCACCACTATACATATTACTCCAGGTAATGTCGACCTTGTGGTCCAATCAGAGGGTGGACTGAGGGGAAAACATTCAGCTGTCTGACAATTACCATAGAGGTAGGAAGATGATGGCGTTGCAATTCATCACGGAATTGTGGTCCAACCTGTGTATACATTTCCTGAAGAAAGAGGGAAAGAAAGAAAAGAAACAAGCAGTTGTATTAAACAAGTCAAGGAGGTATCCTCCAATCAATGAACAAATCAATACAGCAACTAAACCAGGATAAAAAGCATGCTCTGATAAGCAACGATACATTTTAGAGTGCTTGGAAAGACTTAAAAGTTAACTGCAGACCAATTTCTTTTTGCTCCAAAGTTTGTCCGATTTAACTATTTGGCCATTCTCAAACTTATACAAACAGATTAACCATTCATCTAATAAGAAACTGTAGTTTGGTATATCAGTCAAATATTGAACTCTGATGGACCAAAACCTCAATAGTGGAGCATATTGCCCACCTCCAAATATCCCTGTCATGATATACAAAGTTCAATGAGTTTATATCTAATGGTACGATATACATGCCACACAATATGCAGGTTTGTCCACATCACCCATCTGTTTGAGGCTTTGAGCAAATACATATTGGGCTGTAGACAGAATTATACGACATATAAATGCATGGAATGATTCAGACTCCAGCACAGATCATTCCTTCTGAAAGCAATACGTATCAATTACCGGTGATAAACATCACTGACATGATGCAGATTCGGAAAACATGATGATTATCTCTAATATACATAACATGAGTAGCCACTGGCAAAATTTTCCAAGCATTTAGTTCCCAGATGGCCAAAATTTTGTGTTATTGAAGGACATGGGCAGTGCTTTAAACTAAAAGTAAGGGCATTTATGTGATTAGGTAAACATCACTGACATGATGCAGATTCGGAAAACATGATGATTATCTCTAATATACATAACATGAGTAGCCATTGGCAAAATTTTCCAAGCATTTAGTTCCCAGATGGCCAAAACTTTGTGTTATTCTAGGACATGGGCAGTGCTTTAAACTAAAAGTAAGGGCATTTATGTGATTAGGTAAACATCACTGACATGATGCAGATTCGGAAAACATGATGATTATCTCTAATATACATAACATGAGTAGCCATTGGCAAAATTTTCCAAGCATTTAGTTCCCAGATGGCCAAAACTTTGTGTTATTGAAGGACATGAGCAGTGCTTTAAACTAAAAGTAAGGGCATTTATGTGATTAGGTAAAGCCAGTCCGTATGTCTACTGGGAGACACTCCCTTGCTTTTCAAAATGAAGAAATTTGATACTCTAGCAATGCGTGCTGGTTGATACACGGGCACTAAAAGATCGGACGCATGGCATATGATGAAATCAAACTAAACCATGCATATCTTAGGCCCTGATTTAGATGGCACTTAAATAAAAAGATAATTTTTTAAAAAAATCATTCATTTGTTTCCCTAACTATTGCCACATGACAATCAAATTGAAGGGAGATTTTATAAGATAGCTATAAGACCAGGCATGCTTTATAGGACAAAATTTTGGGCAGTAAGGAACAAAATCTTCATATGATGGATGTAGCTGAAATGAGGATGTTGAGATGGATGGCTAGCAGGATGAGGAAGGACATAATTAGAAGTGAACGCATTCAAAGGAACTTAGGAGTACCACCAATAGGTAATAATAAGTAGACTTAGATGGCTTCGCTATGTGCAATGGAGAACGAGAACAGCACCGGTTAGGAGTGAGTGAATTCGAGTTGCAGGATCTAAGAGGGGAAGGATCAAAAGGACATGGATGGAGGTAGTAAGAAAAGATTCTCCTATGGTTTAAATGAGGATGTGGTCCTTGATAGAGTGGAATGGCAAAACACAATTTGTGTAGCCGACCCAATTCATTGGGATAAGGCTTAGATGATTGAGCACCAGCCATCACACTCTGCTAAGTATCAAATAATTCCCCTTTTCAACGACCTCCCACCCTCTCTCCCAGATCTTGCAAAAAACTTCCTCTCTCCATGTGCACTGCACGTGCCATATCTACCAGTAAGTATGATCTCTTTCAAAATAAACAAATTTTTAAACAAGTGTAGTTCTCATGACAAATGTCATTGATGTGCATACCATACTTATTGCAACAATAAAATGAGTTTAGGTTGAACTTTTTTTTTTTTTTTTTTGAAAAATGACGATATATTAATATAAAAGGAGAAAAAGTACAGAAACGGGAGCAGATTTCCGCTGAGAAAGCGAGAAAAACTAAACTCCTAGAAAAATAAAATCAAAATCCTTTAACGCATCTACTTGGACAGCCCAATCTAACAGCAAACGCTTTGCATTGGACGCAACAACGTCCGCAGAACTAGAGACATTTCTGAAACATCTTCCGTTTCTTTCTACCCATACAGACCACCAGATTGCAAGAAGAGCCATTCTCCAGATGAGGGCCTCGTTTTTTTCCATTCTGATTCCATGCCAAGCTTTTAGGAGGTCCGCTGATTCAGAGAGACCAATTAATGCTGAAACGAGAGCTAAAATCTGCCCATATACTGGCAATAAAAGGACAATGCACAAGAAAGTGATCCACCGATTCTTCTTCCCCCATACAGCAAAGACATTAGACATATATTTGTTAAAATCATTCCTCTTTTCTTCAAATTGTCAATCGCCAGAATTTTCTTTCTTCCAACCAGCCAACCAAAAACCTGAACCTTAGGAGGGACCGGATACTTCCAGATATGATAAGAATTGTGCTCTTCTGTTGAATTGTGGTTGGCTTGGATAAGATTATAAAATGATTTTACTGAAAAGATGGACGACTTTTCCAGTCTCCAAATGATCCTATCCACATTCAACTGATTTGGAGCAGATTTATAAATATAATCCAGCAGCTGCACAAATTCAGCAATCTCCCAGTCCTAAAAATTCCTTCTAGACAGCAGATTCCAGACTATCTTTCCATCCATAACCGAATAGCTGTCAGCAACTGAGATGTCTTGTTGCTGGGCGAGACGAAACATGCTCTGGAAGTTATTTTTGAGAGGCGACTCTCCCAGCCAAATATCTTTCCAGAACAAAATTCCATCTCCCTTGCCAAGCTCAAAACCAACACCTTTAATAACCTCTTTTTTCATAAGAAGAATGCCCCTCCAAATAGCAGAGGCCCTATAAGAAAATGATTGTTTTGTCCACCAGCCACCTGCGGAAGTACCATACTTACTTTTGATAATCTTGTTCCAGAGATTATCATCTTCCGTCCCTAATCTCCAAAACCACTTTCCTAAGAGAGCCTGGTTCATCATCTTTAAATCTTTGATACATACCTGCAACTCCCTCTTTAATATGCTTACAAACCTATTTCCATTCAACAAGGTGGAAACTCTTTTTTTTCCTTCTTACCATGCCATAGGAAGTCACATCTAAGTTTATCTAAAGAGACCAAAACAGAGGACGGACACCTATTTAGGGACATAAAATAAAGAGGTAAGTTTGAGAGTGCAGCCTTGATAAGGCTTAAGTGACCTCCAAGAGAAAGATAGCGGCATTTCCATTTGGCCAGATATTTCTCGAACCTATAGATGACTTTTTCCCATAAAGACTTATGCGGCAGACCAAGGCACAAAGGGAGACCCACGTAAGTGGTCGAAAAGGAAGCCGGAGCACATCCGAATAAATCCGCAAACTCTCCAACCTTTTCCTTCTCCATATTAACCCCAAAGAGTTTCGACTTAGCCATATTAACTCTCAAGCCAGACACAACTTCAAAACAACGGATCGTAGTATGCAGGTTGTCCACCTTATGGATATATGCTTTAAAAAAAATCAGAATATCATCAGCAAACTAAACATGCGATATCGAGGTGGGCATACCTTTCATCTAGATACCATTTAGAATGCCTGCATTTTGGCCTTTGTGTAGCATCCTAGACAGGGCCTCTCCTACTATAAGAAAGAGGAAAGGGGACAGAGGATCGCCTTGCCTTAGGTCTCTCGAACTTTTAAAGAAACCTTTCGGGGAACCATTTAGGAGAATAGAAAAATACGCTGGGCCGATACATTTACCAATCCACCTTCTCCACTTGTCGCCAAAACCCATCCACTTCAACATATATTGCAAGAAACCCCAATCGACGTAATCATAGGCCTTTTCAATGTCTAGGCTACAGAAAATACTTTTCATGTCGGATCTTTGGCTGGAATGAAAGCATTCATTTGCTACAAGAGCACCGTCAATAATCTATCTTTCCGAAATAAGCGGACATTAATTAGGGGAGATGATCGAACCAATAACCTTCTTCAAGCAGGATGCCAAAACTTTCGCCAGAATTTTACAAGGACCCCCTAGCAAGCTAATCGGTCTGAAATCGCCGAAGGTAGCCGCTCCCGAAAATTTAGGGATTAGAGCTATAAAGGAGGCCCCAAGACCTTTCGATAATCTCCCTCTTTCGTGAAATTCCCTGAAGAAGTCCAAAACATCTTTTTGAATGAAGTCCCAACATTTTTGGAAAAATAGAATAGGGTACCCATCAGGGCCTAAAGCCTTATCCCCTCCAAGGGACCCAACTGCCGATTTCACTTCTTCCATAGAAAAAGGAGCTACAAGAAGAGAAACATCTTGATCGGAAATATTGTCTAACTAGAGGAGATCCAGACGAAGTCTGTCCCACATTCTATCTTGTAACAAGCCGCTGAAATAAGAAATTGCCTCTTCCGTGATTTTATCTTTATCATTGATATGGATATCGTTAACGATAATACTGGATATCTTGTTTGCTCTAGCGTGCATACTGGCTATGGAATGGAAAATTTTTGTATTATTGTCCCCTTCTTTTATCCATTTCGATCGAGACTTTTGCCTCCAACAGATCTCATTTTGAAGGACTCTATCAGAAAGATTCTGAATAAGCTAAATTCTTCTAGCCAATAAATATGTCGACATAGAACTTTCTTCTACATGAGCATCCAACGATTGCAATTCTAAAAGAATCGAATCCATCTCAGCTTCCCTCTTGCACAATTCCGATTGATACCATTGTTTTAACTTGTCTTTCAAGAGTTTTAGTTTGGAACAGAGCCTATAACCTGCAAAGCGTTTAACCTGAAAATCAGCCCACCAATCAGAAATCATTTTATGAAAGCCAGAGATTTTAAACCAGGATATATCAAACCGAAAAGGTTTCGAGCCCCAGTTTAATTCCTCAGCTGATAGAAACACTGGCCAATGATCCGAGGTAGTTCTAGGAAGAACTAACTAAGAAATAGAGGGGAACAGATCCAACCATTCAGGAGACAATAAAAATCGATCTAATTGAGAGAGAATTAGGTTCATCCTTCCGTCGAACCAGGTATATCTGGATCCGAGAAGAGGAAGGTCCACCAGATCGTTATCATTGATCCAAGAGGAGAACGTTCACATCACTGAGGAGACTTGGGAGCCAAAGGACTTTTCTGCTGTGAATATGATGACATTGAAGTCCCCAACAAAGCAACAAGGACAAGCAAACCTCTGTCTCACTGTGGATAATTCATTCCAAAATTCTTTCCTGAGATTATCAGAGGAAGGGCCATAACCAGAGCAAATGAGAAAGGAAGACCCAGACGAGATATCCTGGAGAGACAGAAATCGAAAAAATCCCAACCCAACTATTAAGAAGCACCCATTAAGAGGATTTCTACGCTAAGAGTATCCCGCTCGCACTGCCCACTGCATCTAGGGTGACCCATCTAGCATCCTTTGCCTTCCACAAAGTACCCATTAGACGATCGTCAAACTTCTGCACTTTAGTTTCTTGAAGGCAGATGATATGAGGATTGCATTTACCACGGGAATTTTTAATTAGTCTTCTTTTCTGTTTCGACCCCACACCCCTAACATTACACGAAATAATCTTCATTGGCAAACTGAACTACACCGATTGCCCTGACGTCCGATATCGGATTTGAAACCCGTAGACATTCTCAGAGACATCTCAAGCCGTTGGAGTTCTCTGTTGCTACACAATTTGGATATTCGCTTTCTGAGAGATGTCGATGTTGAAAGCGGCCTTCCTCGAGATTCGACGCATTGGAATAGGGCCATATAATCTTCCGGGCAATCCCCAGAGGACATCCTTAAGGCTCTTCCTACATGTCCCATAACATCTCTGATCCGCTTCTTCTTCTGAATCATATCAACTATTTTGTCCCTGTTTTCTTCGTCTTCTTTGCTTGTCGAAAACACCCTGGGACGTTGAAGTTTCAATTTTGATCTGAAGCAGTTCCGCCTCAATGATACCTTCACCTAATTCGTCTTGGAACAGCGCCGTTAGGTTTTGATCTGACGGACTATATGCAGGAGAGAAAGGAGTGGATGGGTGTGAAGCAGGAGAAGACAGAGGTTCCAATTGAGAGCAAGAAGTGACTTTGCCCGCACTCCCCAAAGAAGATGAATCGAAAGAAATGGTGTTGTTGGAAACAAACCTTCCGTCTATCGTCACCTCTTCCAACTACTTTTCTTGCGTAAGTAAGTTCCAAGGTAATTTTGGGGATCTGGAGAGAAGCTTCAAAGGTCGAGGTATTGGGGCCCCTGTCCGATAGTTTCTGCTAACAGAGACTAGAGAACGGTTGAGATCAAGGGGGAGTGGTGTCCAGAAGTCGAGACGTCAGAAGTAGGGTCGCATCTCGAGACTTCCAGCACATTTCGATCAGGTGGTGGGCTCGAGGGATTTCCGAAGCCGACACTACAGTTCCCGTAGCTGCCACGCGCC
This sequence comes from Magnolia officinalis, assembly GCA_021015155.1. Lineage (NCBI taxonomy): Eukaryota > Viridiplantae > Streptophyta > Magnoliopsida > Magnoliales > Magnoliaceae > Magnolia > Magnolia officinalis. The sequence goes on along the minus strand of JAJHSJ010000005.1, from coordinate 19,653,237 downwards.
AAAGATTTAGGGGTCGTAGAGTGCGTCTCAACAACCAATGATTTGAACGTGCCACGTGGCTCAATCTCTACCCTACGATTAATCGTCTCAACGATTCGAGAGACATTGAAATCGGGATTCGGGCTTCCGTCGTCAGGAGAGTTGTCGCGTGTCTCTCGACTGACGTGCCCCCTAACAGTCTCATTAATTACAGCAGTTGGCTCGATGGGAGCTTGGTCTAGTACTCCTGGGAGTACCGAGAACGTACACCCTCTTCCTCCGCCGTTCCTGCGAATGTCCTAGAAGGGGGAGGAGGATCCTTTAGCCTCCAAAGGTCGCCCCATCTCGAAGCAGGGCTATTCTTTGCCTCCACTTGCAGCGGCAACACGATGCTTCTATTGTCGACGAGGACCTTGATCTAGTTGGGGATGGGAGTCCCTTTTTTTCTTCTGACCCAAATCCTAATCACCGCCAACTCCTCGCCTCGTTTTCTCTTCAAATCGAGCTCAACGAAGGAACCAAGTAGTGATGCCACAGAGATGAAGAATTCATCATTCCATAACTCAAGAGGAATCCCCCATACGAGAAACCATACATCTTCCTCACCAAACATGGAGAAATCGTTCCATCTCTTTACACCGCAAACTGGACCATTTGAATGCAGAACCCCCACCATGATCAAAAGGTCCATATTAAGACCCGAGTTCCCTTTTATCCATAGTTCGTTATAACCTATGGGTTTTATATTGTACCTTTCTAGATGGATTCTGCAACATTCATCAATCCAGTCTTTCACTTAAGAAATAGAGGCTCCTTCTCTCCTAATCACCACAACCGTATGGAACCCATTAATGATGAGGAACTGAGGATCACCACAAACCTTGATCCCTTAAGCTTAAACAGGTCAATGGCCCATCAATAGCCACATCCTTTATTTTCTTTATCAAAAATTAGACATCCTTAATTACAGAATATACTAAATTATATGCCATGAAATTCATAGTAAGTAACAACTACATCACATTCTAAACCCAATCACAAACATATTACCACAGAAGAATAGCATTTTTTTTTTAAGTACATAAGAACTAGCGTATTACCCCAAATTCACAAAATTGCTGGAAAAAAAAGGGAATTGGATTTTCAGTTCCACTGTCATACTTATCCACATGTGTATTAGACAAGAAAGTTGTCTTCTGGTCTGATACAAGTTGGTATCCTCCAACAGAAAAAATGAACTTTAGTCTTGTATTACTTACCCATAAACCAATAGGTACCAGGAGACGCATTTATCATTGCCTAGTTCAGAATCTTAGTTGGCAGAGTTGTCTAGCTATAGAACTTTAAGGGATGGCCATAGAGAATTAGATTATAGTGGATTCAGTTAGCTCGGTTAGCTACTTTTCTATTTGATGGATATCTAACTCTGTAATTGTTGAAGGTAAAGCTCCAGAACAACTTAGAAAATGAAGTTCACCACAAATTATACAGTTTTTTTATGACTAACCACACTTTATTAAGAAAGTGATCATATAAAAGGGTATGAAGTAATGATAGCAAGCAAATGTTGGGGCCTCTTCCTTAGCAAGCAGAAGGAATATGTTATTCGTACATGTAGTTACATAGGAAAAGAAAACATTTGACCTTAGCACAATCTCTCTAAGTTCATCAAAATAAAACCCAAGTACCATGGTTTCAAGTTCCAATTACTCTACAGAAATCCATTAAAGGGCAATTTTAATGCACCCATCAATAATGACCTGAGAATGTACTGGGGATGAGCATAAGAAATATCAAGCTTGATGGGGATATTAGAGGACCTACTCGGGTGTACCAAAGATGGAGGCGACCACCCACATCAGCGTAGTTTTCTTTGTGGATGGGAGACAAGTTCCAGATGGGGCCCATCAGGCCATTTTGAAGACCCCACATGCATTGGACGTGTATCACGAAGACCCCACTTTAGGATGATGCATGTGGGCTGCTTAGGAGACCATTTTAGTCATAAGATTTTTATTTCGTGTCAATCCGACCGTTAGATTTTGTTGATCAAGCCATCGGGCCACCAAATCTGGGCCCCTTGGACTCTGATCTTACTTCCTTTATGTTTTTTGTTATTTTTATGATTTATTTGATGGTTGAGATTAATAATAAGTGTTTTAGTTTCCTTATTTTGGATGATGGGCCATTTCACTTAAGTGAGTAGCATAGTTGTAATTATTTCAAATTTTTATTATAAAAGTACAAAGGGTGGGGGGTGGATGTCCAAACCTAGTAGAGATATTGAGAAGAAAAGGAGAGAGAGAGAGAGAGAGAGAGAGAGAGAGAGAGAGAGAGGAGCTCTCTTGTGTGAAGGAATTTTCCTCGTTTTCTAAGGTATTTTAGAAACCCTCATTTCCAATTGAATTATGGAAGGGTAGAGGCTTGTTTGGTGGTGGATTCCCCAAAGTACATATTCCTTTTTCTCTTCTCCAACAAGGTATTCTTCTTCTTTTCTTGTCTTTCTCCTTCCCCTCCCTTTACAACCTTCTCAACCCATCAAAACTCTACCCAATCCTCTCTCTCTCTCTCTCTCTCTCTCTCTCTCTCTCTCTCTCTCTCTCTCTCCCCTTTTACCTTTCCACGAGTGGACCCACACGTGCGCGCGCACGTGTCCATACGAGCAGCCACGTGTGGGCCCCCATTTGGTGTTTTCCATCTTTGATTTCTATCCAAACTTCCCTAATCCCTAGATCCTTTGAATCCCTAGAAACCCCAATCCTAAATCTCCATCCATGAATCCAAAACCCTAATGAAAACCTGATTTTTTTGTGAAACTTTCCCCAAATCAGAACTTTGCTTGCGTCATTATCTATCCACGTGGTTGTTGCACCACCCACGCTAGATTGGAAGTCCCTACTTCCAAGTGGGCCCCTCTTGAATTATTTTATATTTTCGTGCATTGTGTATGTAATAACCTAGGATCTTCGTGTTATAAATCTAAATATCCGAATCTATTATGTGGATATGCTTGATTTTACATGTTGGCTGCTGAAATTAATGTGTAATTGATCACTCATCTTGCATCCTAAGATAGTTTCCATCATCCTACATCAATGCTTTAGATGATTCAAATGGTAGCCCCATGTAGGATGATATGGTTGTGAACTCTATGCCCAATGTGGATCAACGTCATGAATATTACAATTTTCTTACATCGCTGTTGATAGAGACAACAGAATTGTAGAACCTTAAGGCCTCGATTTCTTCTTTACACTATAAGAAGGATGCAACATTTCTCTTATAAATCAATTTATATTACAAGCAACCAAGAAAAGTAATAAATAAATAACTCCTTATTACATACTAAATCCACCTTTTCATTGATTTTAAATGCTTTTTTAAGCATTTGCACACCAACTAATGATTATGTTTCTCACTTTTAACTTGGCAGACTCAAATTTAATGTTCATGAATCGTTGGTGCAACCCAGTTATCGAGTCAATGAGATATCGACATCTAAATCGCAAAGAAATGGATAAGGGTAACAAGCCTGATAATGGTAAAAGCAAATCTTGAAAATAATCCTCAAAATCTTCAATCACATCTTTAAGTCAGCCCCATATCATCCCTCACATCCTCCCATATCCCCCCACAAATAGTAGATTGTAGGTTTTTTATATTTAGACCCCAAATCTATAAGGGGTTGTCTTATTTTCTAATTACAGTGGTAATTCAAAGTAAATGAGTAGTAATTATTTACCTTTGAATTTCCTGCCGCATTTTCAAGGTGATGTTGACAGCCATCTTCATTTATAGCACTCCTCACATCACCTGAGCAGAAAATTGTTAAATTTGTAGGGCCCACCATGATATATGAGTCTTTTTTTTTTAAAACACACGCACACACACTCATGCCGTAGTGGGATTTTACCACCTTTGGGTACTCGAACCCTTGACCAGGTGTTGAAACTCCTAAGAGTCTACCACCAAAGCAAGAGTAAGGACCCATATGTGTCCCAAATCGATTACGCATCGGCCGTAACGGCCTATACATAACAGTAAGTCGGTAACGGCGGTTACTGTTACACAATGCGGGGCTGAAATGGGGAGGTCTAGAAAAAATGAACTGAAACGGCTATTACGGGGCCGTAACGGCCGTTACAAGGCATTACGGCCGTTACGGGCTCATAACAGTCGTTATGGGCGATAACCCTTTAAAAAAAAAAAAAAAAAACAAACAAAAAAACCTTCTTCTTCTTCTTCTTCTTCTTCTTCTTCCTCTTCTTCTTTGTCTTCCGCAGCGCTACTACACAGCTCCTCCTATTTATACTTCTTCTTTCCCCTCTGGTGCGGCTCCCTCTCCGCCCTCTCTCTCTATCTCTTGTTTCCTCTTGTTTTCTCCTCTCTTTTTCCCTCTCTTTACCTCTCATTTCTCTCTCCCTCTCTGTCTCGAAAAAAATGAATTGGTGGCATGGCTGTAAGCCTGTAAAACAGCCACGCACCTTATTTTGTTAAGTAGTCTACGGCACATGCCGCTTAGTGCACTTGCACTGTTTTTGTTTTAGTGCATGCGGCCCACCTTGATTTATGTGTTGTATATCCATGCCGCCCATCAGTTTTTCCTGATCATTTCAAGGCATAGTCCCTAAAATGAAGCAGATTCAGATCTCAAGTGGACCGCACAATAGGATTGAATGCCCACTATTAAAAATTTCTTACGGCCCACAGTAATGTCTATTTACCATCGAAATTGTTGATAAGGTCGCATGTACTTGGATCAAGGGAAAACACAAGTCGTAGCTTATAAAAAAAATAATAACAAATAATAATAATAATAATAGAAGTTTTAATTATGGGAATTTAATCCCTACTGTGGTCCACCAAAGATTTGGATTTGCCTCATTTTTTGGACCATGCCTTAAAATGAGTTGGCAAAAAGGATGGACGGCATGTATATACAACAAATGCATCAAGGTGGGAACTATATTCAGGGCGTCATTCACTAGTGGTCCACCTAAGGTTTAAATCTACCTAATTTTTTAGATCATGCCTTACAATGAGTTGGCAAAATAGATTAACAGCACAGATATACAAATACATCAAGGTGTTCCCCAATTTTAAGGCCTCGCCCACTAGTGGTCCACCTGATATCTGGATCTACCTCATTTTTGGACCATGCCCTAAAATGAGTTGATAAAATGGATGGACGTCATTGATATACAATACATACATCATGGTGGGACCCATGTACATGGCCCTAAAAATTGTCCATGAGGCATACATTAGCTCAAAATTAATAAATTAAATTATGGCACTGTTGTTGCCAAGTCACAATCCCAAAATTAAGTTGTTTAAATGATTTTCACCGTTAATTTGCAAACACTTATTTGTTTTTCTGAAATAGGATCACATGATATTTTTCATTCTTCACTGTTCAATAAATATCCACCAATCCATTAGTGAGATAATTGCCGATAGATTGCATAAATTTAACGTTGATTTGGGGCATCGAATGATCCACCAAATCAGCTCTAAATCGACAACACTATTTACTTTAATATAATTTCAAATTTTTTCTTAAGATTTATTGGGAAAATTGATATTAATTTGTTAGACAGATGAATTACATAATTGGATATAAAAGTCCCTAGATTGTATGTTGACATAAAATGTACACAAGTCACAAGGTATGTAATACACCAATACCTACAAATATGAGATATTTTGGTATTAGATTCATTCTGATTAATTCATATTGATATTATATAGTTAGATAATTAAATATAAAAGATCTCTAGCCAATACTAGGCTGTCAAATTCATAAATTCATCATACAGCTGGATACAACAATTTCACTAAAGACTGGACCGTTACACTACCATAAACATTTTCAAAATTATAAATGAATGCACATTTGGAATATTTATAATTTTTTGAATTTTTTGAATATTTTTTCAAAATTTTTGGAGCAAAAAAAAAATATGACCGTTATGGCCCCGTCTCGGCCGATACGGGCCGTATCCGTATTGGTAACAGTGGGGACTGTTACGCCCACCATTACCGCAATGATACACCTTGGGCCAATGTTCTCTCTCCCAAAGTGCCCACCCAATCCTCTGTGTAACTCAGATAGGATATTCTCTCACAATGATCCTTCGGGAATGCATAAGCAAGAACCATTGAATAAATATCTATCGTGAGATGAATTCACACTTTGGATCTTGGTCATCCATACATCTATCAAGCACTTTGGTAAAAATGGGGTCCTTGTACTTTCTTTTAATGCCTTGAATCTCATGACCTCCACGGCAAGTGTTCCTAGTGGAACCACCCTCCTACTCAAAGCATCTGTCACTTTATTATGACTTCCTTTGTGACACAAAAGGAAAGTCTTTTCTTGCAGGAAAGCCATCTACTTCATATAGTGAGCACTCAACTTCTTTTGGGAATAGAGATATTTCAATGCCTCATGATCTAAGTATAAAATGAATTCCCAATGAATTAGGTAATGCCTCACAATGCCATAACGGCTGGGATACTACTTAGAACTCTAGATCAGACGTGTACTTCTCCTGTGCATCATTAAGCTTCTTGTTAAAGAAAGAGATCGACTTTCCTTCCTGACTCAACACCATGTCAATGCCTATATTTGAAGCATCGCTTTCCACTTCAAAGACTTTATTGAAGTCCAAAAGGGTGAGAGTTGAAACCTCTGTCATATTCTTTTTTATGGCACTAAAGCTTCAATCCACCGCTTTAGTCCATTCGAATTTGCCTCTGCATATGCCATCAGTGACAGGTGCGATAATTGTAGTGAAATTTTGGATAAATCTTTGGTGAAATGTCACCAAGCTGGGAAAAGAATAGACCTCTAGAAGGGTTCGTGGGATGGGCCACTCTGCAATCGCCTTTCCGGTCAAGGAATGAGCACTTTTTCAAGTTAACAAACTGTGACTCCCTCCGTAGTACATCAAATATTTGTCATAGGTAGTCAAGATGAAATGATGAATTAGGACTAAAAACAAGAATATCATCGAAATAAACAACTAAACCTTACCATGAAGGGGTGGAGTACCTCTATCATCGGCCTCATAAAAGTGTTTGGCACATTTGAAAGGCCAAATGGCACGACGAGCCATTTGTATAGTCCATCTATCTTAAATACAGTCTTCCACTCGTCCCCAAGCTGGATACATATATGATGATATCCGCTCCTCCGGTCAATCTTTGAAAAGACCTTTGCTCCATGCAATATGTCCAACATATCATCTAAGTGAGGAATATGAAACCAGTATTTGATAGTGATCTGGTTGATCGCATGACCATCCACACACATACTCCAAAATTCATCTTTCTTAAGAGCTAATGATGTAAGAACGGTGCATGGTGACATGCTTTTTTCCGAATTGGACCCTTCTATAGCAAGTCAGTAAGTTGTTGGTGGAACTTGGTATGTTCGGTTGAACTCCTTTGATAGCACGCAAGATTTAGTAGACTCTAACCCAGCACTAAATCAATGCGGTACTGAATGTTCCTCGTAGGAGGAAGTACAACTAGGAATTCTTCGAGCACCAAGTCTTCCTATTCATTAATGAGTTGTTGTATAAGAGGCAAAACATCTAACTATTTTGTGTTTTCTTTAACAACCAAGACATAAACGATGCCAGTCACCTTACTTTCCTCTTCAAACTTTTCTACACCGAGCAATTTCTTACCCTTGTTTTTATAAGATTTGGGCATTAGAAGATTTTTCATTGCATGCATTGTGATATTAACACCACCCTTAACTAATGAATATGTATTAGCCCAAGTCAAATGCACCATATCTCGGTCCCACAACCATGGTCTCTCTAACAAAATGTTGTCATGCATCCATGGGGACCACATTACACTACACCTCATCTTTATACTTAGATCCAATAGAGAATGAAACTAATCACGTGGAATAAACAAAAAATTCTCCCCCTTTCTTAAACCAACGAATCTTATACGGGCGTGGATGCTAATGTTCTTTGAGTTTTAGTTTCTTCACAATTTCTTGTAGGACGATGTTCTCACTACTCCACCCATCTACCAAAATCGTGCATATCATCCCACCATAAGTGCAAGTGGTGCGGAAGATATTGTGTCACAACTATCACCCATCATCAATCACCCAAGGCGTCAATAGCATAGTCCATTGGATAACCAACAATTCGCCCCTATCCCCATACACATATGCTACATCTTCCCCAACATGCACCCTATCCTCGTATGCATGTTCTTCATATTGTGTCATCTTCATCTTTCATTTGCATGTGTCGAGAGTGTTTTTAACATATTATCCTTTCTTGGCCAAATTTACTTTAATTGTGGACTAATGTTCAGGACAGTGAAAAGAACGATGTTATTCTTGCCCACACTTAAAGCAAGTGAAAGGAATGTTGTTTTACCTCATATTGGGTGTACTATCCCCTTGTCTATAACCACCTCCCTCATGTTAAGGTTTAGCTTCATTGTTGGACGTAGGCTCATCATCCCTCAACCTATAAAAGGTCTTGTGGTTGCCTTATATAAAAAGTTAGCATGTTGTCCCATTGTTGGTGACGGTCCTCGTGGCGCACCAAATCGTCTCCCACACCAGCAATTAATTATCTCTTCAGCTTTTAATGTAAGTGTGTATGCATCAGATATCTTGAAATATTTTGGTCTTCATACTCACGAAACTTTGCCCATGATATCAATTTATGGAACTCCTCGGTGTATTCATTTTTTTAAAAGCTAGCTAAGATTTTTTATTTTTATTTTTTTTAAGAGTAAATTTAACTGGGATTTTATTAAAAGGAAAGGAGGAAAACAAAATTATAGCGTCAAACCAGCTAAGTCCCCTTGATGTAGATTGATATCCCCTTAACGTGATATCAATGTATGGAACTCCTCGGTCTATTCATTTACCAAGTTGTTCCCTTAACGTAAATTGTAACATACTTGATAGAGGTCACGGGCATAAGTTGCAAACAGCAAACAGGAACTTCCTTTTTAACTTCTTTTTCATCTTCTCTCAAGAATTTATTTCTCATTACCTTAACAGATTCATTCGACTTGGAGATCATCCCACCTAACATGTGTCTAAAAAATCCATAGCTACTAACTTGACCTTCTGATTATCCACGACTTCCTCCTTGCTTAGCCAATTGATGAAGGTGTCAACAAGCAATCACCATGGACTTCCGAAAATTCAACCTAAATTTTGAGCCTCTCTATCACATTCCAACAATTGAAGGATTTGAAAATTGGTGTCTTCATGAACCGAGGCCGCCCGTTGTTGGTTAGTGATTTGGTGGAGACCTCCCCCCATGTGCCCACATGCTTCCACTTCGGTTTCCGGATTCCCTCCATGCCAAATCTCTGCCACTTAATTAGAGAGATTACTTACTGAATGCGCGAGTTGATTTGCTCACTCTATGAGTGTGCAAATCAATTGCGTTACTTGCGCAAACTCTTCATATGCCACCCCCTTCGCAGCTATTAGGAGATGGTGTAGAATCGAAAATACCCAAAAATAACCCACTCTGATACCAAAATGGTGCAACCCGGTTATCGAGATAATGAGATCTCAACACCCAAATTGCAAAGAAATGGACAAGAGTACACCCACAAGAATATCTACGCAAGAAGGAAAAATAACTTTATTGATATCAAACTTCATATTACACTCCCAAAAAAAGAAACACCCAATGAATCTTTAATGAAAATCCCCCCCCCCCCCCCCAAAATTGAAATCTTCTTTTTTTTTCTCTTTTGAAATCAATTCAAATCTGTCTAATTTATTCAAATCAATCTAATCTACCTAAAATGGCAACCAACCTAATAATGGAAAACGCAAATCTAGAAAACAATACTCAAAATCTCCAATCACATCTTTAAGTCAGCCCCATATCATCCATTACATCTTCCCATATCTCTCACAAATAGTAGATTGTAGTTTTTGATATTTAGGCCTCAAATCTATAACCAGTCAAAATCAGCGCATGTTAGGCCCTACGGTGGACCATGGGCCTGCATCAATTGTTTTTCGAGACCATGAATGAATCAACAACCAAAAACTTACAAGTTAGGTACTAAAAGCGGCACTTACTTAAAAGCAAGGGAATGGCGCATGAAGATGACAATAAGCTACAGCAATAGAAAACTTTGAAACAGAAGCACAAATCAGAACCAAAGTCAACACTATAATTCGTGTCCTTGATGCACAAACTCAGGACATGAGTGATTCAAATAAGCAAATGCAGCATTTTAAGCACATGTATCATATTCATGAGTGGCATCACTAACCTCAATGCACAAAGTAGCTGCTTCCCTAACGCCTTGATTAGAGTCGTTTAACAACTGCAAAACCTGAGAATGCAAATACATATAATTAATAAAAAAAATTAATAAATCAAATTAAGGCTTTCCCTTATAGAAAAGAAGGTCACAAAATGTGTGGAAACTCAACATACAGGAGGAAGTAGAACCCGCTGAAGAGGAAGCTCAGTAGATGCAAAAAGACCAATTGCAGACGTGACAGTACGTGCAAACTCCTCACGCACCCTCCAACTCTTGTGTGTCCATGCGTAACTTCCAGCTCTTTCAACAATTATCGTTGGCGAAGAAACCTAGTTATCGTGGAACTGTTAAATTTCCTTCCCATGTTTTTTGTATTTTTAATGGATATGATACATAGAACAACCCAAATTTTCTCCAGCAAGGAAACTTAGACCAGAGACAATGCCGGAATAACTGTGGCCTGACTAAAAATAACACAATTGTGAACAATTCAAGACTCAAATAATTTGCTAATTCAGCATTCTAGAACCCTTTTTTAAGGTAGAACCATTTCAAGGCCATCTTTGGATGCACATCTGGATTGAACAGTGAACAGTCAGTCTAAACAAGATGAAATGAATAAATTGTAATCACATCTCATGGTATTCAGAACAAGGAAGAGCCTTCAAATTGTAGCCATCCATCTTGAAAGTAACATGATCGCAATTTGAAGCTAAATCCTCAAAGTTAATGCTTCATGAGGAAATTAAAATTCGGTCATTTCCACTTCATTGGATTAGGAAATCGTGATTCAATTTGATATCGTATCCAAACAACCCTAAACCATAAGGTTGCATTTTGACATTGCCACATTCAGCATATATTCACTCAGATTCGAAAATGAGGATGGTTAGGCAACGTACATTTCCAAATATGAAACCAAAACAGACATTTTTCTTTACTAAATTGCCGAATCAACCAATAAACACTACAGTAGGAACAAGAGAGAAAAGATAGGGATGATCAGATCAGAACCCAAACTTCATCCCAGCATATCCATTGATTGAATAGAAAATACCAGACCAAGGCAATGAGTTTAAAAAAAGAAAAAGAAAATATTGAAATCAAGATTAGCAAAACCAAAACCCTAGATGTAAGTTCATTTGCAATTCCAGTAGCCTGTTCTCATTTCTTTCACTATACATACACAAATAAAGAGAATTGAAATAAAAGGAGCAACATGCGTGACAGATCCCAAAGAGTAAACTACGGACAGAAAAGAAAGAAAAAAAAAAAAAAAAGCAATCTGTGCACTTCAAGCATATTGGACAAGCATAGAACCACAGTCGGTGATCCAAACCATACATCTGGATGAAGCTTCTTCATTAACGGGCTACAATAAAAGAATTCCCCCAATCATATGACACTAACAATTTAACCAGCAGCGCACACAAGAACAGAAGAAAAATAATATAGACAACAATGCACCAGCATTGGAAGGGGAGAAATGCCCACCAATCAGAATGGTGGGATTATCGAATCCATTCAATTTCGATCAAGTGGCCAATCCAGGTCGGGCCACGCCCATCCATATCACCAGAATTAAACCAAAAATCAAAACGCAAAGACAGGGGATCAAAAGATTCCAATGCTGCAACTGCTACGAATCAGAGAAACCTTCCGAATCTCTAAGAAATGATCGTACCTCCATGAGCGTGAGGAGGAGGCGACGGGCAGCGTCACGGACGGGCTGCTTGCCATCTCCGAGCCGCTCGACGACGGATGGGACGAGGGCATTGAAGTGGAGCTTGAAATGTTCGCCCGAGAGCACGGCAGCAGAAGCTAGGGCTTGGAGAGCGCCCTGAGAGACCCTGAAGTTGCTGTTGTCCTTGAGAAGATCCATGCAGCAGTCGACCAGGGAGGTAACGTCGGCAGGGGAGAGGCTCTTCCTGGAAGCTTCTAGAAGCTGGTGGAGGCGCTCCACCCCGGCCATCCGCTCCTTCGTGTCTTTGGCACGTGCCATCTCCAGCGCCTCCTCCATCGATGGCGGATGGTGGAGGCTAGGATTCGGATCTCAGATCTGGTGGGAACGGTTCAGATCTGCGCCGATTTGGAGAGAGAGAGAGAGTGGAGTGAGAGACGGGAGGTTCAGTGGGGAGAGGTTCGCTAGAGTGACGGCGAGAGAATATACGGGGAGGACAAATGCGCTCGTGTGCAGTCGTCTTGCACGTGCAACGGATTCCACGTGTGTAAGATCACGGCTCGTCATGCGATCCACCGTGAGCTGTAGACGAACCGAGTTAGCTCAGTTAGCTCGCTCGACTTGACTCGAAAAAAGCTCCATTCGACTCGAAGCTGTGTTCGAGCGGAGTGGAGTTGATTTTTTCAGCATGAAAAAATTTCAAGCTAGTCAGTTATTTTGATATTGATGTTGCTCGGTGAGTGTTTGATACAATGACTTAATGGAGTGTTGGCTGGTGGCAAGAAAAGTATAGATTAGTGTTTATTAAAATATATGTAAACTAATATTACTGTTTTACATTTAATGGGAACTTGAAAGTGCACTTCATGTATTTGAGAAAATTTTGGCTCGAACTCAACTTAAACTAACTTAAGTTGCTAACTGAACTGAGCCAAGTTAGCCAGTTAGGCATGAGGATTGAGCTGAGCTGAATTCAAGGTGGGGTCAGATGGTGGCCGAGCCGAGTCGAGCTGTGCTAAGATCGACTCGATTCATGGCTGGCCACTCAGGCTTGAGGATTGATCCGAGCCGAATTTAAGCTGGGTTAGCTGGTGGCCGAGTCGAATCGAGTTGTGCCAAGCTCGGCTCGATTCAACTCTTGTACACCTCTAACCGTTTGTGTATGCTCCATGGATCTAAAAGGAGGAAACTATGATCTTCGGGTGGGCTGCACATGTACACCAAGTGTGCACCACTGGTCAATTTCTCATAGTCGTTTGTTATTTCGTGCGGGGGATCCAAAGCTGAACTAGTTATACAAGGTGAAACAGTGGGGAAAAGAGTTCCTACCGTTGAAACGTTCCTAGGCTCTACCTTGATGTTTGTATGTGATCCAAACTGTTGATAGGGTCACTCTCACTGGGATGAAGTGAAAACACCGTAAACTTAGATGGATACAAAGCTTACGTGTCTATATAAATATTTCAACAGTGGTCGCTAAATTCCCACCATTTCCTATAGTGTGGTCCATTTGAGTTTTGGATTCACCTCATTTTTGTCATATATCTTAAAATGAGCTTGAAAAACAGACGGACGGACTTCTCACAAACATCGCAGTGGGCCCAGGCTTTCCCCGGAAATCCGCGTCCCATGTAATATATGGCATCTACATTGCCGGTATGGCCTGAGCAGTTACGATCTCTCACGTGCCCCTTCTGCACGTACGGGGCAAATGCTGTCTTACACAGTGACACTTGAGCCAGCGGAATCAGCATGCTGCTGTATGGGTTGATTGGCACTGGGTAGTGGGTATCAGGGAATTTAGTTTACTGATGCAACTCGGTACTCCGGGAAAGAGGAATGATAGGGGCCAGACGTTTGAGGTTCCGTGCATGTGTGGCCCATTTTTCAGTGATCTAAGCCGTTGATTTGGTGCTATCAGACCAAATGATTGCATGCTAGCTCTTGATCTGCTGCTAGTCAGTGCTGTGGTTTTGTATAGAACCATCCATCTGCTGGGCAATACCGCCGATGAGTTGAGTGGCCTGATTTCGCAGTCATCATTATGGTGGGACCCACTTTTTTGCACTTCCAAGATATCTTTATACATGAAGGGCAGGTATGTTTGGGGAAACGGATTGGCTACTCCCCCTGCCACCATCCAATGGCTGGTGGTCGGTGCTCTGTGGGCCGCACCATGATGTATGTGTTTCATCCATGCCGTCCATCTATTTTTATAGATCATTTTAGTGTATTTTATCAAACATTAGATATATCCCAATCTCAAGTGGACCACATTACAGGAAACAGTGTTGATTAAACGTCAACCATTAAAAACTTTTTGGGGGCCATACAAGTTTTGGATCAAGATGATATTTCTTTTTCCCTTCATCTAGGCTTGTATGACCTAATAAACATATTGGATGTCAAATAAAAAATACAGTAGGCCTTAGGAGGATTTTAATGGTGGATATCCAATCACTATTGTTTTCCTGAGGTGTAGTCTACTTGAGAATTATATCCCTCTCATTTTTGGGATCAAACCATAAAATGATCTTTAAAATTGGATGAACGACATAGATGAAACACGTACACCATGGTGGGGCCCACAGAGCACCGACCACCAGCCACCGGGCTAGTGGCGGGGAGTAGCCAATGCGTTTCCTGTGTAGAGGGACTTGTGTCCAGTTCACATTCCTGGGGCTGTATGTGTGATAATTTCTCCATAACCATGGATCTTACTTGAGAAAGGACAGATAGATCCACCCAATGCTTCTAGAGCACTCGAGTTCTAGTAGTCCTAGTTGCATCTGTTCCCTGGGCAGCCCAATCGATCTGTCTGAACCGTCCATTAAGTCAAAATGCATTAACGGGTCAGATGCAAAAATGACACTGATCGGATGATCCATAGCATTCCTGATTTGTCCTCATTTTCCGAGCTCCGGATGGGATGGTTTAGATTGCCTAACAAAAGTTACTTTCTAAAATCATGAGCATTTGATGATGGCCCCCTTAACAAAGAGATTGATTGGATTAAATTGACGATTGGACGTATTTTTTAGTAAATGATCTTCACCGTCCATTTTGAAAGTTAGGATTGTGAAATCGGTGTCATCTTGTACAGTAACCCATGAAATATGCCTTGGACGTAATGGACGGAAAAAGTCAATTGACTTTACTGATGGCATTATAACTTTAAGTGCTCTGCAAGCAATACACCATTTATCCCTACCAGAATTATAAAAGCACTTAAAAAGCCATTTTGCAACGTAAGATAGATGCAGAAGAGATGGAAATTTTGTATATGCATCTCTTAACCGAACGTCTATGGGTAGCTTATCATTCGGGACCGTCCATCTCACTTCTCCTAAAATGGATGGCAAATGGTTCATAATAAATATATATCATAATCTAATAGTCCTGCCATCCGGTAGGGGCTTCGTATCAATGACATAATATCAAGGGAATAATGGCATAAATGAGGCTTCTGTTATTAGATGGGGCTTACATGATCTTTGATTTGACTGGTATGTTGTGCTTCCTAAATATAATAATAAAAAAGGATATGGATTTGTTTTTTGTTTTTTTTTTTTTACACGCACACACACCCCACACACGCACACTGTAGTGGAATTTCACCACCTATGGGTACTATAACCCTTGATCCGGCCTTGAAACTCCCGAGAGTCTACCACCCGAGTAAGTGTAAGGACCCAGATGAAAATAGATTCTTTTCTATGTAAAAACCTTTTAAGGTATGAGTAATTTTGATAAGCTGAATTACCCGTGGCCTTATTTCTATAAATATAAGACTTGGTTCTTTCAACCACACATACAAAAAACTTGAGTTCTCAGTCTATTGAGAGATGTTTAAGAAGATAAAAGGTGCAAAAGATCAAGGTTCAAGCAAAAGGAAATTCAAGAACCACACCAATATTAACATCCGGCGGAAGAATATCTTTCCATCTAGGTACACCATTACATTTGAGTTTCAATTATTTCTATAATTGCTACATAGGTGATCTTCCAATCCACAATTTTTAGTCTAACAATTGGCATGATAGCCACCCATGCATCGGATCCTTACTCCTTTTTTTTTTTCCTTTTATGTGCGGGCACACACACTGTAGTGGGATTTCACCACCCATGGGTACTCGAACCCTTGGCCAGGTGTTGAAACTCCTAAGAGTCTACCACCCGAGCAAGGATCAGTACTCTTGCTCAGGTGGTAGAGTTTCAGGAGTTTCAACACCCGGTCAAGGGTTCGTGTATCCATAGGTGGTGAAATCCCATTGCGGCGTGAGCGTGTGTAAAAAATAATAATAATAATATATTTTTTAAAAAAAAAAAAAAAAAAAAACCTACCATTCATGGATATTATCCACTCATCCAATGTTCCCCTCAAGCCATGGATCTTGTGCATGTGGTTGCCATATTTTGGGGTGGCTTCTATATAATGAGCTTTGTTGTTATATTTTAGATCGGGGCAACAGAATCTGCAATGTTGATATGAACCATGTTGTAGCCATGGAAATCAACCGTTGCAGTTGTCTATCCCGCGCGCGGTTGCCGGATTTCGGGGCAATGGTGGAGATGGGTGTCAGCTAGGATTTAGCTGCAACTCTGAAATAAAAGAGGAAACCAGGAATGGGTCTACAGTTACTCAGTTGATCAAGTCCATATATGAGCCTTTTAATGAGACAAAACGAGCCAGCATTGAGCTGTCTCATGATTAGAAAAGAGCCCAATTTCAGGCCTGTTTACTATTTGAATCGGGCATGGTCTCAGGCTCGTTATGATACATTAGGGCCCACTTTAGCCATGTTTAATTTATGATATGAGCTTGCTTAGAGCCTATATGTTTAATGGAATTGAGCCAAGTTCTCTAGGCTCAAATTTTGTTGTGAGGCCCATCTACATAAAATCTTTAATCCGTTCACCCATCGGGTTATCCGACCACTCTAGGATATGAAGCCCACCCTTGTTTTAACTAGAGTTCAGACTCATAACCCCTTAACAACTGGATCAGAGTGCGGGCCCCGAAAATCATGCATTGAATGGGCCTTAACGAGCTCAGCGAGTTGCTGCCCATTTTTAGCTCAAAAATTTCCCACTTTGGAATAACTAATCAAATTGTTTTGATCTCCTCACTAGGAGTTTTGAAACAAGTGAACACTTGACCGTATCGGGCTCAAGATTGTGGAGATATTGGACAAACAAGATTGGTTACTCATTAAGTGGGCTTCATCGCATGATTCAATGGTCATATTAGTATAAAAAATAATTTAAATGATAAAATTGATATGAAATTCTTGGTGGACTAGTTAGATTGTCCAAATCTTATTCAGATCTAGTTAGATTAGTCGTCTCCATTTAAAGGGTATTTTGGATGAATCTTTTTCATTTTAGCTCATATTAGATTAAAACTTGTTCTCTAGCGCAATCGACATATTCTAAACACAATTAATGGCTCGAATTGACCAAAAGATGACCCTATCATGGAGTTTTAGTCGATCCAGTTCATATATGATAAACTTAATAATTAAAATCAATTAATACTCAGGCCATTAATTTCACTACAAGTGAACCCATCTAAAAAATCGAATGTTGGTGGGTTTCACTAGACATACAACACTGGTATTTTAGAATAAATATGGGATAATATAATTTAGTTATGAACTGGTTCAAAAATATGGCCATTACCTATACTTCATGTCTAGCATCAACCGTTGACCTTTAAAGAAATTATCCAACTATCAATTTTAAGAAAAGGTACTCCAAGTTTATGGATGGTCAACATCAGCCGTAATTTGAACAAAATCATGCCTCTTTAGGACAATCTGTCGACGGTAGGACTGTGAAGTGATCTTTGACTCCGGATGTAGGGTTGGAACTGGTTGTGCCAGCCACCAAAATGACATTTATGGGTGAAAGTCTTTGTTTAAAGAGTTCTATGCGTAGAATTTAGTAATTCTCCATCTTAGGATTGCATTAAGTTGTGTTGTCCATTACAAATAGTGATCAAAACAAAGAAGTATCATCATGTAACAAGATACAAGTGATGTAGGATAATGGGTGATAGTAATATAAGTTTGAGAGATCCATCTCACTTAAAAGTATTGGGCATCTTATGTTTATGTAATCAACATTGATTGATTTCATTTTCAATAAAGTCACTTGTGTGTTATTACTACCACCCAAATGAGTCACAATGATGCGTTAGGCTCTTGCCAAAGTTTATGACGTAAGCACATAATAGTTTTGAGTAATTCAATTGAAGGTCACATTCAATTGAATGGTTGTTGCGCAGCATGCCAACAACGCAGTGAGCCTAGATCCAATCTCAGGCCTCACCCACAAAAGATAAACAGGAATAAATATAAACTAGAAAAGAATAAAAATATTTAAACAAACCACAAGACAAGATATACGTGGAAAAACTCCAATCTAGGGTAAAAAACCACAGATGCAAACTTCCAATATGAAGAACGAAGATTACAAGGCAATATACTAACCTCTTCCTTGGGAGTACAGAGAAAATCCCTTGCCCACACCTTAAAAATATTTCTCAATATTCATCTTAACCCTAGAATAACCCTAGGGACCCCAATTTATAGTTTTGGCAACTTCCCTTTCGCATCCCAGTTGCGAAAGGACTTGCGACACGAAATCCGCACAACCTCGACTGGTCGTGGGCGGCCCCAGATGTGGCTCTACTTCTCAACAATCTCTCACTTTGAGACACATCGCCATAAACCTTGTCTTCTTCATCCGGAGTGCACCACCTCTCCGTCTTCAAGCCTGAAGACCAATCAAAGCTGAACAGAGCTTCAGCTTCTCCCTTGTGACCGCCTTGGTCAGCATATCCGCAAAATTCTCACTTGTATGAATCTTCTCTAGAGCAATCAATCCATCTTCCAGTAACGAACGTATGAAGTAATATCTGATGGCAATATGCTTGGTCCTTGAATGAAAGACTGAATTCTTAGTCAAGTGTATTACACTCTGACTGTCACTGTACAACTTGTAATCTGCTTGCTTCTTACCCAACTCTTCCATAAAACCTTGCATCCACACCATCTCCTTGCATGCTTCTGTAGCCGCAACATATTCTGCTTCTGTTGTACTGATAGATGCTATCTTTTGTAACTGAGAGACCCAACTGACTGCAGCACTATCCAGAGTAAAAACATAACCTGTAGTGCTTCTTCTGTTGTCAATATCTCCTGCCAAATCTGAATCCACGTAGCCTTGTAACTTGATTTCCGATCCACCATAACACAGCCCTACGTCCTTAGTACCTACCAAGTACCTAAAGATCCACTTTACAGCTTCCCAATGTTCCTTCCCGGGGTTGTTCATGAACCTGCTAACAACTCCCACTGCTTGAGCAATGTCTGGCCTCGTGCTCACCATAGCATACATGAGACTCCCAATAGCTGACGTGTATAGAACTTTAGCCATGTAGTCATGTTCCTCATGCGTCTTTGCACCTTGCTCCTTAGATAGCTTGAAGTGGTTGGCTAATGCAGTGCTAACCGGCTTAGCACCTCCTATATTGAATCGATCAAGTACCTTGGCTATGTACTATGCCTGTGACAAAACTAATTTCTTGTTTTCTCTATTACACTTTATCCTCATGCCTAGGATTTGTTTTGCAGCTCCTAAATCCTTCATGGCAAATTCTCTAGACAATTGTCTTTTGAGATCTGAGATGTCCTTCATACTTGAACCGGCCATAAGCATATCATCAACGTACAGAAGAAGGATGATGTAAGACGTATCAAACTTCTTCAAGTAACAACAGTGGTCTGCATGACATCTCCTAAAACCATTTTCCAACATGAAACTGTCGAACTTCTTGTACCACTGTCTCGGGGCCTGCTTTAGGCCATATAGACTCTTCTTCAGTCTGCACACCTTGTTCTCATTACCTGGTGCCACGTATCCTGTCGGCCGATGCATATATATCTCTTCTTCAAGGTCCCCATGAAGAAAGGCTGTCTTAATATCTAGCTGTTCTAGATGTAAGTCCTCTGAAGCCACTATACTCAAGACCATGTGAATCGTAAACATTTTCACTACCGATGAAAATATTTCAATGAAATCGATACCTGCCTTTTGTTGAAACCCTTTCACAACCAATCTGGCCTTGTACCGTTTCGAACCATCGTGCTCCTCCTTCAGTCTGTAAACCCACTTGTTATGAAGAGCTTTCTTACCTTTGGGTAGAGTGACTAGCTCCCATGTACGATTAGACTCAAGAGAGTCCATCTCATCATCCATGGCCTGCTCCCACTTAACCCGTATATCTGACTATAATGCCTCTTCAAAATACTCTGGCTCACCATTATTTGTCAGTAGTAGATAATGTAAGGAGGGTGAGTATCGGACCATGGGTCTTCTCTCCTGAGTAGACCTCCTCACAACCGGTGTATGTGGCTCTGCCTCATCCTGTGGCGCTGTAACACCCATGTCCGGTAACTCTTTCAACTCTACGAATTCCTTTTTTTCGGCCTTATTTTCATGCACACTGTCCTTATGCATCACTTTATCATTGAAGACTACGTCCTTGCTTCTGATGATTTTTCTATTTTTTGCATCCCAGAACTTGTAGCCAAAATCATGTTGCCCGTAGCCTATAAACGTGCACCTCATGGACTTCGCATCCAACTTGTTTCTGTGCTCTGCATCAATATGAACATATGAAGTGCAACCGAACACTCTGAGATGTGCAAGGTTCACTTCCTTCCCAGTCCACGCTTCTTCTGGTAGCCCACCATCCAATAGTGCTGAGGGACTTCTATTGATGAGATATGCGACAGTATTCACAGCATCTGCCCAAAAGGTCTTGGGCAACCCTGCATGTAACGTTATGCTCTTGGTGCGCTAAAGGATAGTCCTATTAATGCGCTCGGTCATACCATTCTGCTGTGGTGTCCCTAAAATCATTTTCTGATGTTTGATTCTATTTGCTGCACAATACTCTTCAAACCTCTTATCACAATACTCTCCCCCATTGTCAGATCTGAGACACTTTACTGTTTTACCTATCTCATTTTCTACCATAACTTTCCACTTCTTAAATACATCAAATACATCAGATTTATGTTTTAAGAAGTAGACTCACAGTTTTCTACTAGCATCATCAATAAAGGTAACAAAATAACGTGAGCCACCAAGAGATAATACCTGTGTCGATCCCCACACATCAGTGTGTATAAGCTCCAACAGATGTGTCTTTGGAGCGCGTCCCGTCTTCTTGAAGCTTACCCTCTTCTGCTTGTCATACATGCAGTCCTCGCAGAATTCAAGTCAATAGACTTCAGCCCTGGTAGCTTCCCTTTTGACAATAGCACTTTCATCCATTTCTCACTCATATGTCCTAGCCTCTGATGCCATAACTGCCCATTCACTCCAGTTGATGCGTCTGCAAGTGAACTATACGGTCCTGAAGTCACATACAAAGTACCTTCCTTTTTACCTCGAGATATTACCAAGGCACCTTTTGTGATCTTCCAGGAGTCACTGGTGAATGTCGTCACATAACTAGTATCGGCCAACTGTCCCACTGAGATCAGATTACGTTTCAAACTCGATATATGTCTGACATCCTTCAATTTCAAGACCGTTCCGTCTTTCTGATTTACATGAACATCCCCCTTTCCAACAATATTGCACGGCTCATCATCACCCAGGTAGACTCTCCCAAAGTCACCTGACACATAATCACGCAGAACTTCCTTACACGAAGTGGCATGAAACGAAGCACCCGAGTCTATAACCCAAGACTCATTCCTCGCATTAAGAGACAAGATCAATGCCTCTGTGTCGCTCTCCTCAGACAGATTCATTGAATCCTTCCCGCCTTGAGAGCTTCCTTCTTGTTTCTTGAGCGCCCTGCAATCACGTTTCATGTGCCCATTCTTGCCGCAACGCCAACACCCGTCTTTGTCTTTCGGTCCCTTGGACTTCTTCCTTGACTTAGAACGCCCGTGTTTATTGCCTCCTTTGTTCAGCGATCTTCCTCTTCCTTCAACGTTTAGAGCATTCCCTGAGTCCCCTTGAAACTCCTGATGCCTTCCTTCTAGATTCTTCGCTGAGAATTAGACCGGCCACATCATCAAATTTCAACTTTGTCGACCCTGAAGAATTGCTCACAGCAATCACCAAACCATCCTAACTGTTTGACAAACTGGATAAGATCAATAATGCCCTGACCTCATCCTCAAAAGCAATGCCAACGGATTCCAACTGGATCGTGACTGTATTGAACTCGTTTAGATGTTCTGCCACGCTCCCACCATCTGACATCTTCATGTTGAATAGTTGTTTCATAAGATGAACCTTGTTGGATATTGAGGGCTTTTCATACATGGTGGCTAGGGCTTCCATTAATTCTTTTGTCGTTTTTACTTTGGATATATTGAAGGCGACGCTCTTAGACAAAGAGAGTCGGATCGTTCCTAAAGCCTTCCTATCCAGTAAAAACCATTCATCATCTGTCATCTTTTCTGGTTTCTTCTCTTTTCCTCCTAGAGGAATATAGAGGTCATTCTGATACAGATAATCCTCCATCTGCATCTTCCGGAAGGCAAAGTTTGAACCATCAAACTTCTCAATTCTAGTTTTCTCATCTTCCGCCACCATCGCTCCCAATAGAACTAAACCAATAGCTCTGATACCAGTTGTTGCGCAGCATACCAACAACGCAGTAAGCCTAGATCCAATCTCAGGCCTCACCCACAAACGATAAACAGGAAAAAATATAAACTAGAAAAGAATAAAACATTTAAACAAACCACAAGACAAGATATACGTGGAAAAACTCCAATCTAGGGTAAAAAACCACGGATGCAAACTTCCAATATGAAGAACGAAGATTACAAGGCAATATACTAACCTCTCCCTTGGGAGTACAGAGAAAATCTCTTGCCCACACCTTAGAAATATTTCCCAATATTCACCTTAACCCTAGAATAACCCTAGGGACCCCAATTTATAGTTTTGGTAACTTCCCTTTCGCATCCCAGTTGCAAAAGGACTTGCGACACGAAATCCGCGAAACTCCTTTCGCATCCCAGTTGCGAAAGGACTTGCGACACGAAATCTGCGCAACCTCGACTGGTCGTGGGCGGCCCCAGATGTGGCTCCACTTCTCAACAATGATGACATAGTGTATTATATTTAGTTTATGTTCACACATTGCTCATATGTGACGTGTCCATTAATTTGCATGATTGTCGGTATTACACATATAACTATAAACTTTTCAAACATTTAAGCTCAATATACTTTCATACCATATTTGATTAGAACTAGTTATCCCCAGTAGAAAGAGTCAGTTGAGATTATCTTGAATTGCATGCACTTAGACCTTGCTTTGAGATAGGGTGAACCTTTCAAGCTATCTGACACTAGTTTATAGTTAGATATCATACATTGCAAGGCCTGGCTCAAGTTCAATAAGTTGTCTCAAAATCATGAAGCAATATTGATTTTTGAGACTGTAAAGGGCGTCATGCCTAACACTGGGAATCCTAATGAATTCCTACCCAAAATATGGAGCCGATTTCAAAAGTCTAATCAAGCTAAAACGAGTTCCTTTATGCACAAACCGACAAGTGCATCTTATACCAACAATGGAAACATTTAAGAGTATATCTTAGAGTTGTCTGACATAGTTCTGAAAATTTGGCATCATGCCCGAACATATAAGATGAACTCCTAATCTCAGTAGTTTTGAACTTGTTCTCTCATCGGTTTAGTCAATTTCAATTTAATTACAATACTCAAAATGAGAGGTTGACATTGAACGAGTTGATTGCTTGGTGAATTCAAGAGGAATAGAGGCTCAGTAAGCTGGAACAATATATAATGCACATCTTGTAAGCTCTAAGCAATGATAAAATGAGAAAATTGAAAATAAAATACTAAAAATAGCTTCAAGCTCTCCATTTGGCGGTCAACTTCAACTTGAAATTTAGTCAAAGAAAATGCAAGTGAATAAGGATATTTGCTTCTTTTGTAAAAAATCAGCCTATCAAAAGAATGAATGCATTAAATTTAAACAATGACTTGTAGAGAAGTGTAAGAATCATAAGCAAGCCCAAGTTATAATCAAACAATAAGAGATCAATCAAACCAAGCACAAACGGAACACAAGATTTTACGTGAAAAAAATCCTCACGAGAAAAAACCATGGCACAAAGTGACAACGAATCCACTATGAAATCAATGTTATAAGAGATGGAAGAGCTTATCGATCGAGAACACACCCTGAATATCATAAAAATCCTAGCTTTGAACTCATTTTACTCCTCAAAAGTCCTAAGCATGTTCTTCTTACCCTAATCCCCAATTACAAACCCTTCAATAGGTTAAAAACCGAAATAGAAAACAAAATCCACAATTCCACAAAACTACGCAAGTCGGTCGATGAGAGCTTCAATTGTATCGAGTGTCATCGACATCTCATCGATAGGATCAAAGCCACCTTTGATCATATCGATTTGGACCTAAAAACTGTCCAAAGAGCAAAGGCCAAAAATTAGGATTTTGTCAATCGGATCGAGTGGGCTATTGATCGGATTGACAGCTGTTAAATGAGATCGAGCGGGCTGTCGACGAGATCAACGACTGTTAGATGGGATTGACGACTGTTTAATGGGATTGAGTGGTTTGTCGATGCCAGCGATAGATCTGATTACAGTCAGATTTAAGACATTGGACAACAATCCCCACTGTGTCTTTAATCTTCAAAAACCACAGCTCTGAGCCCCATGTCTAATTGCTTCCATCATAACTACACCATCATCGTCGTTTCTCGTGCATGAGTTTTCGTCAAGCCCAGAGAAGTTGCACAAAACTTGAACTTCTTTGTAAGAACCACCTTCATAAGCATGTTTGTCGGATTCACGCTTGTGTGGATCTTATCAAGAGTCACCCGGCCTTCCTCAAGCACCGGTCAGATAAATGATAACGAACATCAACATATTTTAGTGCGAGAGTGAAAAACAGAGCTATTTGCCAAATTATCGCGCTTTCGTTGTCACAATTAACTGGCATGACCTCCTATTGAAGCCCAAGCTAATTTATCATTCCTCTCAACTAAACACCTTCTTTGAACACCTCCATAACTGTTAGGGGTGTACATGAACCGAGCTAGCTCGGTTAGCTCGCTCGACTCGACTCGAAAAAGCTCGATTCGACTCAGTTCAAAGCTGAGTTCGAGCCGAGTCGAGCTGATTTTTTTAGCTCGAAAATGAGTTTGAGCCGAGTTCAAGCAGGCCCCAATTTGACTCGACTCGGATCAAACCAGTTCGGTGACTCAGTTGCTTTGCCATTGATGTTACTCACCAAGTGTTTGATAAAATGACTCAACGAAGTGTGGCTGGTGGCAAGGAAAGTATGTACATGAAATAAATACCTTTTTTTTCTTGGTTTTTCTTGGTTTTTATGTTGCTTAGAAGTTGTTTGATAAAATACCTGTAAAACCATTGTTTCTATTTCACATACAGAGGGATTTTGAAGGTGCAGTCTAGGTGTTTATGGAAATTCCTCAATGATGAACTCAGCTCGATCTTGGCTCGAACTCGGCCCGAGTTGGCCCGAGCTGCTAATCGAACCAAGCTGAGCTGGCCAGTCAGGCTCAAGGACCGAGCCGAGCCGAGTTCGAGCTGAGGTCAGCCATTGGCCGAGCCGAGTTGAGCTGAGGCCAGCTCGACTCGATGTACACCCCTAATCACTGCCATAAATTCAGCTTCGGTTGTGAAAAGAGTCACCACATACTGAAGCTTCGATATCTAACTGATTGGTCCATCTGCTAGCACAAATGAATAGCCAAAAGTCGATATCTTGTTATCCACATTTCCTACGTAATCGACACCCACATACCCTATCAACTTGTCATCTAAATTTTCAAACATCATGACGTGGTATATTGTACCTCGAATATACCGAAGTAACCATTCACTGTCTCTCAGTGCTGCTTGACGAGGTTAGCGATGTCTCTACTCACAACACCCACTGCATGTAAAATATTACGTCTCGTAGAGACCATAACATACATCAAACTACTAACAACGTTCGAATAGGGCTCACGAGATATCACTTGCTTTTCTTTATTTATAGTAAGACACCGTCTAGAAGAAAGCTTAAAGTGAGTAGCATGGGGTGTGCTAACCGATTTTGCCTTATCCATATCAAACTTTATCAATACATTCTCAAGGTATTCATCCCATGATAATCGTGGCCTATTCTTCTGTATGTCTCTATAAATATCTATACCGACAATATTCTTTGCAATTTTCAGATCTTTCATTTCAAATGTCCACAAAAACTGAATCTTCAACATATCGATCTCATATATGATATGGCTGGTGATAAGCATATCATCTACATATAATACCAGTATGATGAATTATCCATCATTCAATATTTTGTAATAGACACAATGATCATACTCACTCCTGATAAATTGTTGACCCATCATGAAAGTATCAAACCTTTTGTACTACTGCCTAAGCGATTGTTTCAGGTTATATAACGACCTCCTTAACCTGCAAACTTTATTCTCAACCCTTTTTACTTTGAATCATTCTGGTTGATTCATGTAAATATTCTCCTCCTTCCCACGTAGGAAAGCAATCCTCACATCAATCTGTTCCAACTACAGGTTGTATTGGGCAACCAGCGCCAATATAAATCTGATAGACACTTGTTTGACCACAGGCACAAAAATCTCATTGAAGTTAACTCCCTCATTCTACGCATATCCTTTCGAGGCCAATCTCGCCTTGTATCTATCCTTTTTTTAATGTAAATCCATTTACAACCAATTGATTTTTACCCCATTGAAAGCTCCACCAGTTCCCGTGTCTCATTCTTATACAGGGAGTTCATCTCGTTGTACATGGCCGCTATCCATTTCTCAACATTGGAATCATCTAATGCTTCTTAGAAGGTAGAAGGATCTCCTTCATTCATAATGAGGGTGAATGTGACATTCAAGTCATCCCTGTATCTTATTGGCAATATGTGATCTCTCTTCAGATTTTTTCTGAGTGGTAGTTGCTCCACCTTCCTGTACCTCCGCCTACAGTTCAGGCTCTGCCTATGTATCTCTTTTTCAATCTCAACATCAATGACCAATGATTTCTCCGGTTCCTTGCGTTCATTCTTGCGGAACAAAGAATCTTCATCAAACATGACATCTCAGTTAATTATGATATTCTGTGTGATTCGATCGTACAACTTGTACCCTTTCACACCACCATCATAGCCAACAAAAACTACATTTCTATCCCTTTAGTCTAGCTTATATCTCTCAACTGGTAGTATCTGAGAGTAAGCGTTGCAACTAAATATAAGCAATCCTAAGTAGTTAATATCATGACCGATCCACACTTTTCATGAATCTTGCAGTTTATCGGTGTAGATGAGAACCTATTCACTAAATAACAAGTCATATTCACGGCCTCAGTCGATAGCTCATTGCCCAATCTAGCGTTACTTAACATGCGTCAGGTTTTCTTCAAGAGAGTCTGATTCATATGTTCCGCTACACCATTCTGTTCAGGTATGTGCATCAATGTATTGTGCCTTATAATCCCATCGTCTTTACAAAACTGGTCAAATTCCTTTAAAGTGATTTTACTTCAATTGTCTGTCATTAGATCATTCAGTCTCTACCATGTTTGCTTCTCAACCCTTTCCTTCCACACCTCAAAGGTGGCAAATATATCGGATTTATTTATTTTTTAAAATAAACTCACACTTTCCTACAGTAGTCATCTATGAATGAGATAAACAATGATGACCCCCAGTGACAACTATGTGTGACGAGCCCCATACATATGAATACACATATTCTAGCACCCCCTTACATACATACTTTCTAGTCTTAAAAGTTAGTCGGGATTGTTTACCACATATACAATGTTCACATATATATGCAAATCAATGTTTTTTAAAACAGGAATCAAGCTACGATCAGAAAGTACCTTCGTACCACGCTCGCTCATGTGGCCTAGACACACATACCACAAACGTGTTGATGTGGACTCCACTAAAGACTCTACAGCTCCATTCAATATGACATTCCCGATCAACTTGTAAAGATTGTTATTCCACTTCACTTTCATTACTATGAGTGTCCCATTCGAAACTTCAATAACCCTGTCATAACCAGTGAATTTGCAACTGTCTCAAGAGCCCCAAGAGAGATAGATTCTTCTTGAGGTCAGGAACGTGTCTCACATCTGTCAGGATACGCTCTATTCTATCGAACATCCTAATGCACACTAAATCGATACCAATCACCTTATAGGCAATGTCATCGCCCATAAAAATCTGTCCATCATTGTACTCGTTGTAACTGGTGAACCAATTTCTGTGAGAAGTCATGCAATACAAGACCCATGAATCCAAAATTCAGTCATTAATGAGGTAATCAGATTTGTACACGGTCAGGACATCACCACCATCCACCTCCTCGTATGATTACGTTGTGTTGGCCTCTTTTGGCACATTCTCGTGTTTTTTCTCCCTTTCGAGCCTTAGAGTTTTTGCAGTCCTTCTTCGTATGCCATGTCATCCCATAATTCCAACATTTTATCTTCTCTTTCCCTTTCGATTTGGATCGCGATTAAGAATTGCCCTTCTCATGTTCAGAATTCTTTCCCCTAGCAACAACACATCTGTAGAGGTACTATCGCTATTATCTTTCCTTCTCAGTTGCTTCTCATGAGGGACTAAGATGATAATTTCAACATCGATAGTATCCCTACCATGGATCAGAGTAATTAGAAGATTCTCGTAAGACGATGGAAGTTAATTCAGCAGAATTAAGGCTTGATCTTCATTTCAGATTTTAACCTCTACATTCGTTAGTTTATAAAGCAATTCGTTGAACATGCTCATGTGTTTGTTGATATCAGATCCCTCTATCATCTTGAGATTATAGAACTATTTCTTAAGATATAGACGATTGCCCCATGGATTTCTTTATGTAGAAACTATTCAGTTTCATCCATACCCCTACAACGATCTTTTGATCCAGGATAGTATATAGGACATTGTCCGCTATACACAATTGTATTGAGGTTGTAGCTCTCTCATCTAGTTCATCCCACTCTTCATCAATCATATATGCATGATTCTTCACCTTGCCAAGGAGAGCATGTTGTAATCTTTGCTGAACTAGCAAGTCTCTTATCTTAACCTTCTATAGTTCAAAGTTATTTATCCCAGTAAACTTCTCCATTTCATACTTAATATTATATCCCTTAGAAGACACATTTTTATATTCAATAAACTCAAAACCCTAGCATTAGCTCTGATACCACTTGTTGGGGGGATGCGCGGAAGTAACCCCAAGTTATAATCAAACAATAAGATCAATCAAACCAAGCACAAACAAAACACAAGGTTTTACGTGAAAAAAAACCCTAACTGGAAAAAATCACGGCACAAAGCGACATAAAATCTACTACGAAATCAATGTTATAAGAGATGAAAGAACTTACCTATCGAGAATACAGTCCGAATACCATAAAAACACTAACTCTAAACTCCCTTTACTCTCTAAAAGTCCTAAGCATTCTCTTTTCATCATCACCCCCCCCCCCCCCCCCCCCCCCCCCTTCGATTACAAACCCTTAATAAGTTAAAATCGAAATAGAAAACACTCGCAATTCCACAAAATGTTTGAGAAAATTTGAGATTTTGAAGAAAGAAAAAAAGTGATTTAAAAAAACACTGAGATTTTGATAAAAAATTATCATTTCGAAAAAGAAAATTGGAAAGTTGAAAACAAAATGGTGTGTTTGAGAAAAAATGGCATTTTGAAAATTTTGAGAAGTTTGAATAATTGTTAAGTTTTTATTAATTTATTTATTTATAGATTTAAGGAAATTTTTGAGATTTTGAAAAAAAAAAAAATCAAATTATCTGTGGAAAAAAAAAATCGGAAAGTTTGATAACAAAAATGAAAATTTGTTAGAAGTTTAGGAAAAAAAATTAAGATAAAAAAATGGACATTTTGAAAAAAAAATGAGATTTTTAAAAAGAAATTAAGATTTATTTGTGAAAAAATTGAAATTTTTTACTAAATTACTAGGGACATCCACTAATTGAACCTCTAACTGTTTATGCACACAAAGATTCACTTGTCAAAAAATTATAGCAAGTATAATGAAGTTTAATTGTAATGAGATCTTGCAAGAATAACTTATAATGAATTGTAATAGTAAGAATGACTTATAATGATGAGATCGATCAAATTCTATGATCAAGCCATCCTAAAGTTGATCTGAACGGTCAGATGAGTTCATAACGTGCTAATTAGGACATACTACAAAATACAACCCATTATGACTTGAAACAAATCAAATTTGTCTAAAACACTCTTTAAATGGGAATGATCAATTTGTCAAGATCTTGATTATATTTTGGACAATCTGATAAATCTAGATTGAAGAGTAAATAACTTCTGATGTTTAAATTAAATTTCACTCAAATTTGATCATTGGATCCCAAGAAATAGCCCATCATATTATTGATTAATCTTGTATACCCAATATCTTTCTCATCCGAAGCTTGATCGGGGTGAGTAGCCAATCAAATTGGAGCTCTTGATTAGTAGAATAGAGTGAATGGATCATATTTCTAAATTTGGCAAAATATTCAGGTCAAATTTGTGCCGCAACTTACTGACCTCGTGATAACTCAAGAAATGACGTCACTAAGTTCTGTGAGCCCCACCGTGATGTATGTTTTATATCCACACCGTTCATCCATTTGGGGAGATCATTTTAGGGCATGAGCCAAAGACTGATGCAGATCCAAAGGTCAAGTGGACCCCACCAGAAAAAACAAGTGGGTATTGAACGCTTACCATTAAAATTTTCTTATGGGCTGCAGAAGTTTTTGATCAAGCTAATATTTGTATTTTCCCTTCATTCATGTATTTGTTAACTTATGAACATTTTAGATCTAAAATAAACATCATGGTTGGTACTAAGAAGGTTTCAACGGTGGGTGTCACTGTCCCCACTGTTTTATGTGGTGGGATCCACTTGAGCTTTGGATCTGTCTCATTCCTTGGCTCATGCCCTAAAATGATCTCTCGAAATGGATGGATGGACGGTGTGGATACAACACACACATCATGGTGGGACCCATAGAACTTGGACACCCACACTTCACTGGTTTAATGGTTGCATAGTGTTTGCCTTATGTTGTAAATGAATTAAACCCAAGTCCTCAATATTTCCTCAAGATCCCTCCCTAGAGATGCAAATACCCCATATCTTCCCAAAACCTACTCGTTGGGTAGGGATAAACAATGTAGAGAGATCAACCCAGTTGATTCTCAGTCTTTTCGAACTCCTAAAGCATTCCAGTTAGGTTGTTCTTCCTTTGAAACCGTAAAGGCCATCTTCTCTCACCATACCACCAATGCATGTCTCATGCATCAGGTGATTTTTTTTTTTTTTTCATAAAAAATTTCTCAATTTTTTTCTCTTCCTTGGCTGTAAATTTAGGAGTTTATTCTCTTTGCTTTTCAAGAGCTAAATTATTTGATGATACTCCAGTTTCAGTCATAAATTATTTAATACTGTATACTTTTAAGGTAAATGGCAATTCAATGTTTATGACTGATAACTTCAAGGAATTTATGGCAAAAAGCCAACTAAACGACTCAAATCCTATGATTGCATTTATCACTTTATCCGATGTGTTTATATAAAACTAACGCAATGTCTCTCAATGTTCAGGAGGATTATCACGCTAGCATTCACAATGCAACATTGATAGAAGCAACTTATAGGTCTATCATTTTTACCATTTCTCTTTTGTTTTACTTGTGTTATGTTTCATTTTGATGTTTGTAGAAATATTGAGAATAAAAGTATCTCTTAGATTTGTATTTTAATTGATGGGACAGAATTATGATGATCATTTGTTTAGTTTCTAGGGCAAATGATATTCTTTACATTACTTTATTTCATCAATAGCTGACCCAATTTTG
The DNA here is from genome assembly GCA_021015155.1 of Magnolia officinalis. Taxonomy (NCBI): domain Eukaryota; kingdom Viridiplantae; phylum Streptophyta; class Magnoliopsida; order Magnoliales; family Magnoliaceae; genus Magnolia; species Magnolia officinalis. The sequence goes on along the minus strand of JAJHSJ010000005.1, from coordinate 19,621,273 downwards.
ACTATTTACTAAATATTTAGTTCAATTTGCTATTCAGGCCAATTGACCATCCACGCTCAAAATTATATTTAGTCCAGTTTCATATTCAGCCCAATCCTTTTGAGTTTTGTGAATGTGATTCTTATTAAAAAATTGCGTTATTTTATTTTTTTTGACTATTAGGTGTAAAAAATTCAAAAAACAAAAAAAAAAAACAAATTTAATGGGGTTTTTTTTAATTTTTTGTAGAAATTTTAGCGATGGACCAAACCCGTCGCCAATTTCTGAACAAGTCTCGCTCATCCTATCCTAGGATTACTGACGGACCATATCCGTCAAATACTTTTCTAATGATGAAAAATTCAGGTGGATTTTTCCATAGTTCAACGATGGGTTTTAATTTTTACGACGTGGAAAACAGTGACGGACAATGCGATGTACCAAGTTCGTCGTTAATTGCGTTTTGCGACGGATCTGGTCTGTCGCAAATTCACAATTTTGTTGTAGTACACCAGCCCACAAGCCCAACCAGATACGGCAGGGCCTCTACTAGATATGCACATGACATTTAAAATCAGCCATCTTGCCAAACATCACAGCCCACTCTTTAAGGGAGGGCCTGAGCCAAGACATGCCTATGGGATGAAGGGAATAAAACCTGCAAGCTAAAGACGACACCTAACAGCCATACAAAAATCAGGGCAGTATACTTGAGCCAACATTTCTGGAGTACCAGACATTGAAACAACACAGTTCTGAGAAGACAGGTCACACTAGAATTCACATCACCACTTGCAGCCCCTCCTTCACGAAGCCTCCACAAAACAAAGACCAGCTCTAATTAGACAACTTAACAACTCAGTCAATGACACTACTCCTTGCCTAAATGGTGTCCATACTCTCGCATCCCCCCGCGCACAACCAACCCTACCACTTGATCATTAGACAGATAACATCACAAGCTCCTCAACACCAACATCTAGCAGCATGAGCATTTTCCACTTGCATGGACTGAGCAGATAGTTGGCAACTGTGCAAATCATCTCTTAGTTGAGGAGAATGATCTAGAATGGTTGAACAAATGAATGTTGCGGCAACGAACCATGATTGGTTGAACATATCAGCTTCCAAGCTGGAATGACAGCCCCATAGGCAGGACAACTGAGGATCCCGACAGAAATCATCCATACAGATGATGTAAACACTAAAATGTTTTATTTATATGATCATGTATGTTAAAAGAGTCACAAAAATAAATAGAATAATAATAATAATAAACCTAATTCAAATCAATTACTTATATGTAAATTAAAAGAAAGTATAATATTACTTTAGAAATTAGTTGTTTATATAGGCTACATCATAGATGATTGGACGTGTTCAGCGGCCACATCTCCTATTGACATGGCACAATATCTAAAGAGTGCTCTGTCCTTGTTCCATAGCTTGGTATTAGTGCTAGCCTGTTTGTATAGCCCATGCATGTTTTAAGCTTTTTCCCTCTTTTGGAGTGGTGTGATCTGTATGGTTAAAATCTCTCATGTTCTTGTACAATCAAGGCACTTGTATATTTTTTCAGTTGCCTCATTTTATCTGATTACCATTTAGTTTGCTCGATTGTGTTTCATCAATGAAATAAATTTTCAAAAGGGAATTCTAATGGTCCTTCATACCATTAAAAAACAAGTCATCCTTCTAAGGCAAGTTGGATGCAGACAAAGGGCTCTTTAGGTTAGTAAAACACCCCAATTTGTTTTTATCAGTTATTTGGTGGAATGTTATGGCTGTTTTCATCACCTCATATTACCTCTTACAAAATTAGGTCCTGCACCATCGGCCGCTCGATTAAATACTTTGGTTTAACCTTATTAAACTTTTTTTTTTTTTTTTTTTGGGTTAGCTTGTTAGTACACACCCATGTCAGTACACACTCCATGTTAGCCACCCCTGCTAGGGATCGATACCAAGACCTCAAGTGTTGAAACGAGGTATCTCCACTCAGTCTGCCGGTTGAGCTATGGATCTGGGTGTTACCTTATTAAATACTCTCGCACCCTTCCATCAGGGCTAATAAATCATTAATTTCCATCTATAATTAGTTTTTTTTTAAATTATTAATTCTTTCTCCATCATGTTGACATTTCTCCTTTTATAAAGTAACATGCCTAGCTTGTGGCTTTGGCGAGGCATGTTTCAATCAGATCCAGATCCGGTCATCAGATGAGCCCATGATGACGTTTCACTTGTGTTGGAACAAGTCTTGCAAACGGGAGCAGGAAGACTGATATATAATTCCCTGCACTGCAATTCGTATTTCAATTTTTAGTTCGCAGTTGATAATTTTAGAAATTCCTCAGTTCGTTGAGGTAGGCTCTTTCAGTTCATTATTTAATGTTAGGAAATTTGATTGGATACACCGAAAATATAAAAAATAAATAATTGAAAATAACAATTTCACTAGGCTGAATCACGTATAAAATACGCTATCCTTAAAGCGTGATTCGCCCCCTTATCAACTGCTGATGGGTTACAGGCAAATTGCTTCCAGGATAAGACAAGCCTTATCTGGATACAGCGTGCAGCAATTACGATAGGTCCACTATGGAACAGTTTTAACGCAGTAGATTTCTTCTGACAGATTTAGACGGTAGAGATGATCACAGTATTCTTAAAAGGAGCTATGGACTGTATCTAATTTGATGGGAGAAATAGTGTGTTGAGATGATGAAATCAGACTGGAATGGTCCAGTTTATATAGGCCTCAGGTTTAGACCCGTTGCCGTGTAGTATTCAATGGTCCAAAACGTTTGAAAAACGTTTCTGGCCGTTGTCCATTAATCCCAGACGTTTCTGGTCATTAGATCCGTAGATCTGACCGTTGGATCATCCTGGCCCGTCCGTTTTCGGACCGTTGTGGCTTTTAAGGTAGCTATCCGTTTATAGAAACGGCTGGACGTTTCGGATTTAAGATCCGACCGTTCTCAGTCACCTATAAAACCCAGGCTCATTTCTAACTTTTCATATCACACTGCCCTAAGGCTCTGACCAGACCCATCGTGCAAAGTGCGCCATCTAGTGCTACTACAACCACATTGCTTCACTGCCCACGCCCTCGCCCACGCCCGTGCCCGGACGCGAGCGCGTGCATGTGTTCCAGTGCGAACCGTGTTTCATTTCCTCAAAAAAGCTCTAAGTAAGAATATCAATCTCAACATCTCATATAAACCACAAAACTATCTTTTGCATTTCCGATATGGGACAAAGCACACACATCGCACTTTTTTAATTCAAAAAATTCAAAAATGTATTTTGGCGGTAAAATTCTGAAAATTTAAAAAATTTGAATTTGAATTTTTATTATTTTAAAACCACTGATTTTCAACATTTAATTCGCATGATTTGTGGTTCATGCCTAGTTCGATGAACTAAAATGATGCTCGAGTTTGACATATAGCTTGATCTAATAGTCAAAAATCGAATTTAGAATTATTATTATTATTATTAATTTTTTTTTTTTTTTGGGTTAGCTTGTTAGTACACACCCATGTCAGTACACACTCCATGTTAGCCACAATTTAGAAAAAGTTACATTAACCAAAGGTTAGGATTGTTCAATCAATCAAACTTACATATTATTATAGGCACATCATATTTTTTCTTCATTGTTGGCATAACATACAATATATTGAGAATTTCTAATCTTTAAAGCTAGTTTCATGGCACTTTATACATGTGTGTGGCCTTAGGTTTATAACAAAACATGCTAACGAGAAATTTTGAAGGACCCCGAAACCCCCCACGAAAGTTTTATTTCAATGCAACTAAGAAATGGATGACTAAATGCAAAGTCTAACAACATATAACATGGGCCTAACAAAAATAACCAATAAAAAAATTTGTATTATATATTATATATATTATATATAATATATATATATATATATAATATTATATCTTATATATATATATATAATCTATATATATATATATATATATCCCAATTGACCTCCAAAGACACCCATGGCTAACCCGCACCAGTTTCGAAATTGAAGCTCAAATCCTCATCAAACCCTCATCAAACCCTTCAATTTGAGGACCACCTGTACATCCACTCAGCCCTTCCTTACCTCGAAACATCCTACCATTACATTCACCCTAGATCACCCAAAGTATTACAACCAAAGAAGACTGCAAAGGAAATGCCTTCCTCTTGCTTCCCTTTAAAACTCCCATGCAAACGTGAAAAAATAGAACAGCAGTGCATTTTGCAGCTAGGGCTGTGAATGGGTCAGGTCCTAGAGTTCCAGAACTTGCGATGGTTTTTGTTTTCTTTTCTTCTTGATAATAGGGAACTTGGAGTTCCCTGTTCTTGTATCTCTTACCTGCAATACCTTCCTTAAAACCATAAATCAAGATTCCATTTTGAAAACGAAAAGTACAAGACATGGATGCACTTATAATTTAGAAAATCCTCATTTCTCCTCTCCAAACTCTAGAAATGACTTAGTCCCAATTGGAATACCTTAATCGCATAATTACACCCATATATATAGCATAACACCTAGAATAGGAAACTAATCTCGCAATTACGTAGAACTGCACGCATCGTCGATCTAAGCCTCGATTGAGCTCCACATGTTCGATCACTCGAACATGCTCAAAAGTGTCCAGAGAGTCTATGAGTATTTTTTGAATATTGTCGATCGCTCAAGCCTCCAAGTCGATCATCGAACCTGTCCAAAACTGTGTAGAGACTAATATGTATAATTCAGGGCTCACTCGATCAATTGACCAGGCTAGTTCGTCGATCGAGACCCTTGTTTCATGTACAAATTAAAGACATCAGACAACACAAAAGCCCATCCCTTCCCGCAAACCATGATTGTCTCGCATAACAAAGCCCAACCCACGATAAATCGATTGTTGTTTCCAACGACCATCTAGCCATAAAGCTAGTTGACAGGTGATCCATCTTTCGTGCCCAACAACCTTCTTGTTACGAATAGACAGTCATTTCAAACGATCATCTCGCTATGAACACATTGTCGTTAATTATCAATTTTCTTTTTCTTTTTATTCTTTTATGTTTTTAGTTGAGTGTAGTTAAAACTCATTTATTCAATTGACCCACTTTGGCATAATTTATTCTTTTTAATTATATTCTTCTATTGTTGAACGATGTAAAGTAAATCGAGTGCTTAATTGAAAGTAAAGTCCTTTGTCCAAATGCAAAAAAGAACTCATTTGAATGACGAACCCTCCCTATCACAAATCGTCAAATTTTGTGCAAATTGGTAGCTAAGTAGTCAACCGATCTTCACTGGCTAAGTAGTCAGCCAATTTCACGAATTTGGTCCTAAGCCAAATATTTTGGTGCCTAGGGTCACAAGGCATTCAATTTGAGTTGAGCCATTATTGGCTTTGGCACACACACATGTATACATAACACGTGCAACCAAATTTCAAACCAACAGTGGGTATGCAGTATACTCCAAGCGCACCACCCTCACATTTATGGACTGATAGCAACTACTATGAGGCCTCCATGTATACTTAGTCCAAACAATCCAATGGTCAAATTCAAACCAATATATCATGTATAGCCCATCAATAAAAGCCTTACAATTTTCACATTCCCAAGCACAACTGTAGATGAACTAGGTATTCAGAGACCTTTTTTTTTTATTATATATATTTAGAAAAACACAAACCCAACTTTCATTTTTTATTTTTTCCTAAAGAAACTTGAGATTCATTCCTCCATTAACAAAAAAAAAAAAAAACACACTAGATTGATTTTTCCAAGGAGAGAAGATGCAAGGTGACTGCACAGGGTGACTGTATTTGTAATCCATGTAAAATTAGAATCCAAAACAAACAATGAAAGAAAATTAAAAATCCATGTGTTTCCATTTTCTAAGCATTCTAAGTTACCTTTTTGTACGTGGTTTTTGTTTACTTCCATCCAAGCCATCGCAGACTCATTGGAGTCGATTCTGGCTCGGTATGGTCCAGTCAGATTCGATGCATTCAATAGCTCAAAAGAAAAGGAGCTAAAAGACCAACATAGCCCAACTCAGGTGAGTTGCTACTCAACTCAGATTGAATGAGTTGGTCTGAGTTGCAAGTTTAAAGAACCATAATCCAAATACCACCTTAGTTTAAAATCCTTCCCATATAATTAGACAATGCATAATTTTATGAGGGTGTTTAGATGGGCGCTAAATTCATTAATTTAGAAAATTTTAATTGACAATTCATGAGTTATGTAATTAATGTGTTTTACCTAGCTTAATTGTTAATTTCAACAAGTACCCAACCAACAAAATGGGCATAAATCATAGGGATTTTTACCACAAAATGCCTCAAGGATTTGGAATTTATCAAATGGTGCCTTTAGAACTCATATTATGGAGAATGCTTCTTTAGATGAAAAATTATAATGCTAGCGATGTTTATTTCTTTCTTTATAAAGGGGAGAACCCTGAATTGTGGGCCCATTTGGTATGCGTTTGATATCTAACCCATCCAACATGAGCATCAATATAATTATTAGGCAAACAAAAAATATCGAGCATTGGATCATAAGGTAAGCTAATCCATAAAAAATATTATACACCACTAAAAACAACCAAATTAATGGGCATCCCATCTGGTGATTTGATAGGCATGATTTTTGGTTCGTGCGTTCACCATGGTGGGTGCATATGTTGGATGACTTAGATGTTATACACATACCACGTGAGCTCCATAAGTCTTACTTTCACTAATTTTTAAAGAATTGAAGGCATTTGCGTTATTTCCTCCCTCACCTCCTAAGGCATTATTATTATTTTCTTCAGGCATTATTTGATAATCTCAAGGATCATCATACCTAGGGGTACAGGTGTACAAGAGTTGAGCCGAGTTGAGCTTTGCCCAGCTCATGCTCGACTCGGACTGCTCGAGTCCCAACTCGTGCTCGGCTCGGCTCGGCCTTCGAGCTCGGAATAGCAGCTCGTGCTCGGCTCGGCCGAGTTCGAGCCGAGATCGAGCTGAGTTTTCGAGTCGAGTTCGAGTTCGAGTCGGTTGATGCGAGCTTCTCCTTCACCTGATTCGCTTCTGTCGTGACTTCTTTTAAAGGCAACGCTAAATCATCCATGGCCTTTCTGCTCTGCTCTTCTGCTTCGGCGACGGTGGCTAACTTCAGCTCTCATCTCCTTGGCTAAACTACGAGTATTTGACAATGCGAGTTCCTCTTCCCCACGGGCATAAACAAATCCTCTTTCGTTGTTTGAAGATCGGACTGAAGGGTCTTGATGGTTTCTTTGCCGACATATATAAATGACATGTCCCTAATAAATAATTGTTCAAAGTCTCCCATTCACCTTGGTTTGCTAATATTATTAATTATCTTGCTATAGGTTTCACGCCTAGGGAATTAGAGACTCAAACCAACTGAATCCCAAATTGAGACTCAAACCAAACTAACCGGTTCTTTGATTTTCGAAATCGGAATTGAAACCGGTGCGCTTCAGAACCAGACCAAACCATGTGGTCTGATCAGTTCCAGTCAGGTTTACCGGTTCCACCCGTTCCATGTGCACCCCTAATCATGCTGAATATTTTTTTAGAGGGATAAGAATAAAATAAAAGGAATGAGAATAAAAGGTGGCCCCCTTCACATGAATGGTCCATATCAACAGCTGGACCACTTATATCGTAACCAATTCATCTATCTCCTTAACTATTGATCGGATGGTCAGGACCATCCGATGAAGTAACTTTTATGAGAGATGAGCGATCAAAGTCGCAAGATACAACTCTAGGAAAATGATTAGAACTTCATTTTTATATGGGTGTGGATTATCTTTTTCCTTCGTCATCGATCAAATTATTTGAATCACCCGATCAACGTAACATTTAAGAGGGATGAGCAATCAGTGGTGGGCCCCATGTGATGGCCTGTCCCGATCATGTAAGAAAGGGATGGAATCCAAAGTGGGCCCACATGATAGTAATGGTTCCATGGACCAAAAAAAGGCAGTACAATCATTGAGTCTCACATTTATGCTGAATCTGAACCGTTGGATTATTATTTTTCCTCCAGCTTATCATTTTCTTGAACGTGTGGCATCCGATGGTGGATGATGATGGTTCCACATATCAGGTGGATCACATCGTGTACATTTGAGTATAAACGGTTGGCCATCGTCTTCTCTAGCCATGTATATAGTTATGAGTGGGGCCCACCTAATGAATGGTTTGGGGCTGATCTTTTCCCCAATGAATATTCATTGTGGGTCCCATCCCGCGCATGATGAATGGCCTGGATCTTGCAGATAACACCTTAATGCTTATCCACGGTGTTTAAACCAAGACTAGTGTGCTTTTTACTCAAGCTGCCGCTTTCCGACTTGTGCTTGGCTACAATGGGCCTGAAGCTGGGCCCATCTATGGCCCACGGGCCTGCAAATAGGAGCAAGGAAGGCTCATGAAAGATGCAGATGGCCTGTAATTATAAATTGCAAAACCCAGTCTGTTTATTTTCTGGACCGTTAAATCAGGGCCGAGCCAAACCCAAGTCTATCCTACACCGGGTTTGGCGCCTGATGGTCTGGCCCAACCATTGACATTCTGGTTCAGCATGTTTTATTTAGGCTCTATCATGGTTCTTGATGTAGAGTGGGTCACGGATATTTTTATGGCTAAGATGGATTAGAAAAGGCCCAATGGGAAGCGGAAGTGATCTAGACCGTTAGGACCTTAAAATGGATGTATTTTGCAAACCGAAATAAGTTATTGGATGTGTCATATATGATTTTGGGGTAAGACAATCTACTTTAGCCACCCAACCCGTTATGCTGGGTCCGCAAGCTGAATTTGTGAGATTCCTCTAGACAAAGGTCAAATTGCTATTTTATTTTCATCTTTACTATTTATAGTAAGTTTTAATTGGATTATAACTCTTCATCCTTTGGGCTTTATGCAGATTCCACCGACAACTTCAGTTATATGTCCCTTTTTACAATTTATAGTAAGTTTTAGTTTGATTATAACTCTTCATCCATTGGGCTTTAGGAGATGACTCCAACATGAAAAGTGCTTAGAATAATTAGAAGAATAGAATGGTGAAGCCAAATAGGACGCTTAACTATTTTTTGTGGAAATCACCAGTCTATAAATAGTAAATTTACTATTTATAGTAAGTCACGATTTTTGAGAGTTTTGGTTGTAGTTTAATTACGAAAATTATTCCATGACTTAATATCTATGGGTTTTAACTCATTTATTTTGATCACCAATCAATTTATGAATTTTTAAGAATTTATTTCTTTTTTTAAATATATTACTAATTTTCTAGAATTTATTTATTTATTATTATTATTATTTTTTGCTTTTTTCTCGTGGATTCGGAAGTCTATGTGTGGAGTCCAGATAAGCTCCATGGATTTGAAGTAGTTATGTTTGAGGAAGATGTGATCGGCCTCATCACGTTCATCCCCCGCGTCCTGAATTTTGCATAGCTGTCAATGGGCCTGGCAGTCGGGCTGAGGTCTAGTCCTAGGCCAAAAATCTAAGCCGGTTTAGTAACTGGGCTGGCTCGGTCTTCGTTTGGAAGCACATCAGCCTAGCCCGTTTGGGATTTCAAGGGCATTTTTAGTCGCTAAGGCTGGCAACGGGCCGCACCTGGGCCTAGCAACATTGAAATTTTGAATATTGCTGGCTTGAATGCTCGGCCGAACGAGCTCAAAATCTAGGTGAGATCCGACCCATTGTCAGGCATACGCACAGCAGTGGGTAGCCAGGCTCGGACTCGGGAAGGAATCAGGCTCGGCCGTGCGTAATCATCTCAGGCCTTTGGATAGGCTCGGGCCTACGTGTTACTCAACAGTCGAGGTTTAGAAATTGGGCTGGCCCAAGCTTGACAGCCTTGCCGACACTTGGGTGAGAGACCCTGACCACAGGGTCCACCTCAATGTATTCATTGTATATCCAAGCTGTACATCTGTTTTTCCAGCCTATTTTAAGATATGGTCTCAAACATGAAGCAGATAAAATTTCACGTGGACCACACCACAGGAAATAATGGTCATTGAATGCTATCATTAAAAACTTACTAGCATGCCTGTAATGTTTATTTACCATCCAACCTGTTGATAAGGTCACAGAGATCGATCTGGATGAAAAGAAAAATAAATAAATATCAGCTTGATCCAAAACTTGTGTACCCTACAAAAGAGTTTTAATGGTCTTTAATCACTGTTTACTGTGGTGTGGTCTACCTAAAAGTTTTATCTACTTCATTTTTGGAACCATGGCCTAACGCAATACATAAAAACATATGAACGGCGTGGATATACAATGCAAACATCTAGGTGGGCCCATAAGGGTCTCACCCATTCTTGGACACGGCACGACAGCAGAAAACCGTCGATAAAGAGTGTCCTAGTGAGATCGCCTAGAGGCATCCGACAGAATATTTGAAGTGTCCAACATGCTCTCTTAAAGCTTTCATTCATTTCATCCTATTTTTTTTTTCTCCTGGTTGTGTAATTTTCTTTTTGGTAGAACAGAATTGTAGCTGGATGAGGCTTACGGCCCTGTTTGGTTGCTCCTTTAAAAAAATGGAATTTTTACTACAAAATTTCTCTAGAAATATGATGTTACCAAATAATGCTTTTAAGAGGAGAAATTATTTACTGTGCTTTATATATATATATATATAATATATATATAATATATATATATATATATATATATATATATATATATATATATATATATTATTGCAAAGTGGAAAATTGAAAGTTATGAGGTCCATGTGGTATGTGTCTCACATCCAATCCATGTAACAATTGCACATCAAAATTATTATTATAAAATAAAAATAAAATGGCAGATCCAATTATAAGATGGGCCAATCCATAAAATAATGCACACCATTTAAAATATCCCAATTCAATGTACCCCATTTGATAATCTGATTGGCCCGATAGTTTTATTCATGTTATCACCATCGTATGGTGCATAAGTGTAACGGGTTATATGTTCTACACATACCACATGGCCCTTAAGTTTTGAGTTTCACTACTTTTTTAAGAAAAATAAAAAAGAAAAAGAACTGAGGGCATTTTTATAATTTCATCCTCTGAAAGCACTAAGATGTAATTTTTAACCGTGGAGGCATTATTTCATAAAATGAAAATTTGCAATGTCAAATTTTATTTTTTTGATCATACCAAACATTCACCGGCCATAATAAAGTCTGTACTCTCATCCTCGGCCCATTCATTTTGGTTCCTGCAACACAGTTGGAAATGCCTGACACTTGGATTGGGCAATGATGGATCTGTCATATTCACGTTTGCATATGCCTGACACTTGTATTGGGTAGTGATGGGGCTGCCATATTTCTGTTCCATGGCTCTACCATATGATCTCCCCATGAAGGGCACGTGTCACCCGTGGCCCACCTTATGAATGGCACGTGGTTTAAATTATGTTCACAATGCCCATACATGATGAGCGGCTTGGATCCCAACTCCGAGACATGGTTTGACGACTTGCAGGATTTTATAAATTTAGGGCTCAGAACCGGAGGATCTGAACCTTTAATGCCATGCAGCAAATAGGGTGGGGCATGGGGCAAGATTTTTCTGAATGTACACTACTAATCCTTAGTTTTTGCAGTATTTTTATGTTGAATGTGGGCTATTGCGGCATTTCTTTAGTGGCATATAATGCCGGTGATAGTGTTTTTTCGAAATTCAAATCACAATTACCATAAATTTTATTAGTGCAAATTGGATTTCTAAAAAATTCAAATCACAGTTATCATAAATTTTATTAGTGCAAATGGATTTCACATGAATTAAAAATTTGTGTTTTGCACTTGCCCTCCATGCAAGAGACAGATTGTGTGAATTGTCACCAAGTGCATCACTTCATTTTAATTATAATGCTTAAAAATCAACCCAGTTCGTGATTCAAAATGACCATATAATTGGAAATAATATAAGGGGTGTCAATCTTCAATTGTTTCTTTTTATATAACCCACTTGAATCATGGACCGGATTGATTTGGACCTATAACAAAAATGGGGTGACGCGCCCGGTGATCATGGTGGATTTAACTTAAACATCACGGTGAGGACCATGAATTCTTGAAGTCAAATTCATGTTATTTTCATACAAAAGTCCAACCAATGTGTGCCTAAAAAATTCTCACATATGACACATCGTGATGTTTATGTAAAATTCACCTCGATCACTAGGTGCATAACTTCATTTTAATCATACGGCCCAAAACTTAGCCTAGTCCCGGTCCAGGTCTGTGATTCAGGTGGACTATACATTGAAAACATTATAGGAAGCATCACTCTTCCAACTATTTCCCTTGTATGGCTTGCCTAAATCATGGACCCATTTGATTTTTGGGCCCTACGGTAAAAATGGTGTGACACTAGGTAATCAGAGAGGATTTCACTAAAACATTATGGTGGCACCCACTAATTCTTGAAGTCAAAATTTGGGCAAATTTTTAGAAGAAGTGCCTGAGGTGAACACATGCAAGCCTAACCAATTTCACACGTGGCCCACTGTAATTGTTGAGGGTCAAATATTGCATATTAGACCCCAATTACTACATAGATTTACGAACATGACACTGCTTAAATGGAGTATTTTAATTGTGTTTTGTTGCAGGATTCAATCAGGAGTGTTGACTGAAAATTGATATTAAAAGCGTGGATTTGGCACTCTGATATCACAAAAGCAAGGGACGGACTCCTGGGGATTGGGATCGACGATTTTACACAGCCGAGATCCGAAAAAGATCGAGAAACTGAAGCTCAAGTGGCCTGAAAGTCAGCCAGAATGCAAGATCACGGGGTTCCCACGATCCGTTCGGCCCGAAACTTCATACACATCCTGAGGACATTAAATTAACCGTACACGTCGAACTTCAGCTCCCGGATCCCTGTGGAAGTGGCTAAACTGACATATCAGCCCGCAAAATCTTGATTCGGGACCCGCCTGCTACCTAGATATGCTTCATTTTTGGTCCCAACGCTTAAAATGATATGATAGAGTGGATGGATGGAGCGGATTTCTCACGAACATCACAGTGAACTCCGCATGCACAGCGCGTGTACATGAGGTACACGCGCCCGCGCTGCACCGAACGGTCAGCACGGTCAAACCCGGGCTGACCCACGCCTTCTTCCTCATGAGACATAGCGACCAGCGCTGTCCGTCCGTTTTTTTCAGTGGACCCCACACATCATCCTTTCAGAAGATCTGGACCGTCCAACTCTCCTAAGAGGGGATATTACCCTTGTGTAGGTGTCATTTTGACCCCATGCAATCTATCAGAAGATCCTAACCGTTAAAGGAGATGAACGGCGGAATGAAGATTCTCGTGGACCACACTGAAACTGCTCCAAAAACATTCCTTTCCGGATGTTTTTTTCGTCCTGAAACCAATGGACGGGTTGGATTTTCTCAAAATCACCGATCATGGGCCCCACCATCTCACCAGCGCGAACAGAGCTGCGTAAGCTCTGTTCTACGGCCGGATCTGTTGATCCAGGTGGGCCACCGAGGCTGGCCGATGTAAAGATCCAGTCCGCCATCATGAAGGCTTCCCGGAAACGTCTCAAGGGATGTCTTTCCTTTAAGAAAAGAACAAGGAAATTGGTTCTTTCCTGGACCGTTTTCTTAACCGCGTAACCAAACTTACGCAGGGACTGCGTGAGACTTTCGCACCAACTCAGTTGTTGCGTGCGACTTCGGCTATTGCACAACTTTTCCAGGCTATAAAAAGAGAAGAGGAGAAAGAGAGAAGGGATCCGGGGGGAGAGCATCATCAGTGGAGGCAAGCAGCTGAGCATCTACGGCTAGAGGGATTGGAGCTTGAGGCAGGAGGCTGGACGTGGAACAGGGAAAGTGGAGTTTTAGAGTTTTTTTTTTTTTTATTATTTAATTTTTATGTGTTCTGGCCTCATCATGTCAGGCTAAAACCCCTTAGCTAGGGCTAAGGGGTGAAGCTTGTAGCAGGATGGGAGATGTTCTTTTATACCATTAATCAATTTTTGATACTTGAACTACCTTGATTATGGTTTGATGTATGGGAATATTTTTTAGTTGTTAATGGGCTGTTGTGACTAAAATTACAATGGGTCTACGATGGCTTCGAATATTTCTGTTTCCTTTTTATGGTTATGACGTCAGGAAGCCCTGTTGTTCACCATCGTCTCCTGGGCATGGTTGGATGTCGGTGCCCTTCCTAACTTTTATACATTGTTTGGTTGGTAATTAGTTTAATTCTGTTATTTACTTTGTCTCCTGGCATGGTTTGGTGATGGAATCCATTCTAATTCATATACCTTTCATCTCTTGCAAACTATATTAAGGCTAGTTCAGTTGAGTTTTGATGCTGGCATAAGATCTCCCTGATCTCTACAAGTGGATCCCCTGAATCCCTAGTTCCCTTCCTCTGAATTTTCTTAAGTTTTAGATTAATTATTCCACAATTATTTCTCAATTGTTATTTGATTTAGAATTCATCTTAGTCTAGTTCTAGTTCTAGTTAGTTTCAGACTACGTACAGGTTTCAGTCCCTGTGGATTCGACCTCGGTCTTACCGAGATTATTACTACATCACACCCTATACTTGGGGAGTGAACAGTAATGTTTATGTAAAATTGACCCCGATCATAGGTGCGTCACCCCATTTTAGCTATAGGGCCCAAAAATAAACTTTGTTTGTAATTTAGGTGGGTCATATGAAGGGAAAAATAATGTTCACCCTTCAAACTGTTTTGTGTGGCCCATGTTGAGGGTCAAATATTGCATATTATCCCCCATTTATTTCTTGGTTTTACAAACACAATATGCCTTAATGATATATGTTGCATGTGTTTGTGTCGCAAGGTAAATTTAAGAGCTTGGATCGAAAAGAATGCTAAAAGCATGGATTTGATGCTCAAGAATTATCAAGCAAATAATGGATCATTGGAGACCAAGATGGAAGACTTCAAGACCCCAAGATTCAAGAAAATCAAGTGAAAAAGGAAGGAAGTGCAGAAATTGGTGAAGAAATTCACAGGATTTGAGCTTAGATGACATCGAACAAAGCTGTTCGATGACATCGAAGAATTATAAAAAAATCGAGTTGGTTGCTGAACAAATTGGGTGCTCTTTTTGATCCATCGAAGATATGTTCGATAACATTGAAGTATGGGGTTCGATGACATCGAAGTATTTTCGATGGCATCGAATTTATTGAAGAAATTGAAGGAACTTGTTGGACTGTTTTGGGTATATTTTCGATGATATCGAAGGTTGTTCGATGACATCGAAGCTACTCCTCGATGACATCGAAGACTTACACAAAAGTTGTGCGGACTACGTAAATTTGAGACGGTTTCCAGAAATTTCCATTGGTGTGCGAAAGTTTAAGCCCTAAAACTATAAATAGGGGTCCTTAGGGCATCCCTAGGCATCATTTGGGTTTGTGAAGTGGAGCAAAAACGTGGAGAAGCCGTTACTAAGATTTTTTCTTCCATTTCCTTAGTTATTTTTATGTTTTTCTTAAGAGTTTCTAGTTCAATCATGTCTATGGTTGGCTAAACCTCTTAACTAGGGCTAAGAGGTGAAGCTTGTAGTGTGATTGAGATGTTTCTTTGTTTTGATTCATGCTTTATTGAACTCTCTTGAATTATAGTTTGATTAGGAATATTTTTAGTTTTTAATGGTTTGTTGTGACTCAAATTATGATAGATCTGCGATAGCTTGAGATATCTTCTTTCCCTGAATTGAGATTGTGAAATTAGGATATCCTGTTGTTCACCATCGTCCCTTGGGCATGGTTGGATGATAGAATCCTTCCTAACCTTCATGATTCTCTTATGATTGGTTGTGTGATTGATAGATCTTATTGTTTGCCTTGTCTCCTGAGCATGGTTAGGTGATGGAATCACTTCCAAATCATCACAACTCTCATCCATTGATGATTAGATCCATGATAAGTTCAGAGATCTGACAAATCTCTTCGTCCTTAAATCAAGCAAGGTGGCATCCCGATAACCTACAAGTGGATCCTTGGAAACCCTAGTTTCCCACCTTTAAATTCTTAAGTTTCTAAATTCATCATCTCACAATTACTCTCTACTTTCCTGATTTAGGTTAGATCTTTTCCTAATTTTAATTCTAATTACTCTCAGAATAAATACACGAGATTAGTCCCTGTGGATTCGACCTCGGTCTCGTTGAGATTATTACTACATCGTGACCTTACACTTAGAGTTGTGAACAAGTTTTTGGCGCCGTTGCCGGAGATTAATGATTGTGTTTTTCTGAGATTAACTAGTTTTGGAATTAGGTTAAGATTAGGATTTTTTCTAGTTTCTATTTTTAGAATTAGGATTTTCTGAATTATTTTAGAAATTAACTTTTTAGAAACTTTCCTTTTTCATTTTCTAAGAAACTTTCTATTTTATCTTTTTTAGGAACATTCTAATTTTAGAATTTTCTGTTTTTAGAAACTGACTTGTTCTGTTTTGTTTTGCAGGATTTTAATTAGGAACTTCTAATTTGGTAACTTCTTTCTAATTCCTTCTCTCTTTCTATTTCTAGATTTCTATTTCCCTTCTCTTTTTTAGGTTTCGGTTAGAATCTGAAATTGAGGGCTGAGAGTGTTTCATGCCCAAGTGGATCCGTGACAACACTCGACGTCTTTTGAGTGAAGGAGGGTTGGTTGAGGAGTTATCTATCCATCACATGATTAGACACCACTCGAGATCCTCAGAGTTAATTGAGGTTATGGCTACCAATCAACCGGGAAGGCAACCTCAACCTAGGATTGAGGAAGTCCAGGATGAGAATGAGGTGCATCAAGCACACCTGCGTCGTACTTTGCGAGACTATTTACAATCGGCAGGGGTGAGCACATCCTCATCATGCATGATTTTTCCAGAAAATACGGGACACATGGATATCAAGCCAGGGTGATCCAACTCCTTCCAAAATTTCATGGACTTGAATCTGAAAGTCCATATTTGCAGTTGAAAGAGTTTGATGAGATCATAACCACTTTATATTTTCCAAACGTGTCTGAGGACATGGTCAGACTGAAACTCTTTCCCTTTTCTTTGAAAGAGAAAGCTAAGACGTGGTTGCATTCACTACATCTCAGATCTATTGGCACATGGAATGACATGATAAGGGAGTTCATAAAGAAAAATTTTCCACATCATAAAACAAACCCCTTAGAAAGTCAATCATGAACTTCGCCCAAAAGGAGGATGAAACATTCTTCTAATGTTGGGAGCGGTTTAAAAGATCTTGTCAGTTAATGCCCACAACACAGTTTTAAAACGTGGCGCATTACACACTTTTTCTATGATGGACTGACATCTTCCATGCGCCAATTGGTCGAGACAATGTGCAATGGGGAATTCATGAATAAAAATGTCGATGATGTGTGGAGCTACTTGGATAGACTTGTTGAAAATGCACAATCATGGGACACATACCCAAAATCAAGTACCACTTCTAGGCCCACTCAATCAAAAGAAAGGGGCGGACTATACCTTCTGAAAGAGGATGATGACGTCAATGCTAAAGTGGCTAATCTCATAAGGAAATTTAAGGCCATGGAACTAAAGAAGGATAAGGTTAAGAAACTGTTTGCAGTATTTGTGCTTGCAACATTCACACAATTGAAAATTGTCCAACAATACTTGCCTTTCGAGAGGTCCTGAATGAGGACTCTAATGCCGTGAACAATTACCAAAGACCCTTTAATGGACCACCTCCAATACATATAATCCTAGTTGGAGAAATCATCCAAACTTCAGTTGGAGGAATGAACAAAATGCTACCCCTCAAGGTTTCTTCAATCAAATTCCAAATCAAGGTAAAACTCACGAGGATCCGTTCTAAAACATATTCAAAACCAAGAGCTAATTAATCAAAATTCGACACAAGCAATCCAAGATATCAGATCAATGATTGGAACGCTTGCATCATCTGTTCAAAGGATAGATTCACACTTAACAATTGGGGAAAAGGGGATGTTTCCTGCTCAACCTCTCCTCAATTCAAACCGCAATATGAGATAATTGATCCCAGCTCTTCAAATCAGATGGAGCAAGCTAAATCTATCACCACTCTTAGGAGTGGGAAGACCATTGACAAAATTATTCCGGTGAGGGCTAAAAAGCCTAAAGACCTGAAAAAGGACAACGATGATAGACCTAGCATTGTCCCGCAAGAATTAGAACCGAAACTTCAAGATAAGCCAATTGCTCTATTTTCCCAACGGTTGGTTGCATCAAAACCTCTCTCTAACTCTCAGGACATTCTAGAGGTGTTAAAACAAGTGAAGGTCAACATCCCTCTACTGGATACGGTTAAACAAATACTTTCATATGCCAAATTTCTGAAAGACTTATGTACGACTAAAAGACGACAAAATATTCAAAAGAAAATCTTTTTAATTGAAAAAGTGAGTGTCATCCTAAAGCAAGATGTGCCACAGAAATACAAAGATCCCGGTAGCCCAACCATCGCTTGTGTAATTGGGAATTATCGCATTGAGCACGCACTTCTTGATTTAGGAGCGAGCGTAAATCTGATTCCTTACTCGGTCTACAAACAACTAGGTTTGGGTAAATTGAAACCCACCCTAACCACATTACAACTTGCCGATCGCTTAGTTCATGTACCGAGAGGGGTAATTGAGGATGTGTTGGTCCAGGTTGACAGATTCTACTACCCGGTAGATTTTATTATCCTCGATACGCAACTCATCAGTAACAAGAGCACCTAAATTCTCATCATTATTGGTCGCCCATTCCTTGCCACTTCAAACGCAATCATTAATTGCAGGAATGGAGTCATGAGTATGTCTTTTGGAAATATGACATTGGAGTTAAACACCTTTTTCCATATGGGTAAACAGTTAGAAGATGAAGACGATTTCCACGATATTAACTTGATTGATTCTTTCGTGGAAGATAGAGCACTTTTGACCTTATCCTCTGACCCTTCAGAGACGTGCTTGACCCACTCCCATGATTTAGATGATGATATAATTAGGGAGACGGGTGTCATGCTTGATTATGTGCCAGTACTTGAAGTTAACCGGTGGAGGCCACAATTTGAAAAATTGTCCCAAACCGATGTAGTGCCTCTACCGTCTAACCTCAAGGCACCGAAGCTTGACCTAAAACCTTTACCCTCTGATTTGAAATATTTATATTTAGGTCAAGATGAGATATACCCGGTGGTGATTTCTTCTCACCTTGAGGGAAAACAGGAGAATATGCTTATCTCTACTCTCATTGAGCATAAGGGAGCCCTTGGATGGTCGATTGCGGACCTCAAGGAATTGACCATTTGATTTGTACTCACCGCATTCATCTAAAAGATAATATGAAGACCTCATGACAACCACAACGTAGAATAAATCCAACATGAAGGAAGTGGTTAAGGCTGAGGTTCTTAAACTATTGGATGTAGGTATCATATACCCTATATCCGATAGTTAATGGGTGAGTTCAACTCAGGTGGTTCCTAAGAAGTCCGGAATCATCATCGTAGCCAATGCCAACAATGAACTCGTGCCAACTAGAGTTACTACTAGTTGGAGAATCTGCATTGACTACAGGAAGTTGAATACCGTTACGAGGAAGGACCACTTCCCTTTGCCTTTCATTGATCAAATTTTGGAAAGGCTAACTCGTCATTCCTATTACTGTTTCCTTGACGGTATTCGGGCTACAACCAGATAGAGATAGCCCCTGAAGATCAAGAAAAGACCACGTTCACATGTCCTTTTGACACTTTTGCTTACCGAAGGATGCCATTCGGACTGTGTAATGCCCCCGACACTTTTCAGCGATGTATGATGAGTATTTTTTCTGACATGGTGTGAAAATATCTAGAGGTCTTCATGGACGACTCTCTGTCTTTGGTCCATCTTTCAGCGATTGCTTAGAAAATCTTAAATGTGTGCTGAAAAGATGTGAAAAAAAAAAATTGGTACTAAATTGGGAGAAGTGCCACTTCATGGTTCGTAAGGAATTATCCTTGGACACATCATCTCGTCCAAGAGAATTGAGGTAGATAAGGTTAAAATTGATCTTATCTCTAACCTACCTCCACCCAAGAACATATGAGACATACGATCCTTTCTAGGACATGCCGGGTTTTACAGAAGATTCATAAAAGACTTTAGTCACCTCTCTCATCCTCTATATAATCTACTTCAAAAGGATGCATTATATGAGTGGACTGAGCAATGTCAGAAGCTTTTACTAAGGTTAATGGCACGTTAACCACTACACCTATCATGCAGCCCCGACTGGAACCTTTCTTTTGAATTTATGTGCGACGTCTGACTATGCTCTTGGGGTGGTTTTAGGCCAGAGAAAAGAAAAGAAACCCTATGTTATTTATTACACAAGTATAACTCTAAATCCAGCCCAAGTAAATTACTTGACTACGGAAAATGAAATCTTAGCCGTAGTGTTCGCTTTGAACAAATTTAGGTCCTACTTGATCGGATCCAAGATTGTCATTTACTATAAGAGCCCAAAATTTCATGGCCAGAGTTCATACTCGTGCCCGAGAAACTTGGGTGTTAATAATGTATAAACCTAGATGCTTTTGAAAATCGCACCTTTTTTTTTATATATATTACATCCAGATACATTCTAGAAGGTAGCATTCACAAGAATAAAATCAACTGTCATTATTATTAAAAGAATACAATATCAGAATTTGTAGCAGAAGTATAAAAATAAATCATAAATCTATTTTCTCATTCTTTCGTATAATCTTATATAGGAAAGTAGTTCTCTAAGTCTTCAATCTGTACGTCACCTGCATCAACTGTACGGTTGGGAGAGGGTCAATGCCCTACTCATAGAGATGGTTATCCTTTAAGATTAACAGCAATTCAAGAGATTCATAAAGCACTGTAAAGGTTCTGATACGTCAAGTACTCCACATTATAAGAGGTATCAATGTGCAATCAATGTATATGAGATGCATGCCTACCAAAGTATATGCGGTGTATCACACTTAGTGATCGCCATAATGTAGAATATGATTAAAGTTATCCGACTCGCCCCGCATCCCATACTACGGAGATTCGCTGGCATGTCCCACGCTTAACATGGTTTCATGCGGTTGTCCTAAGACGCCATAACACATGAACCAGGAGAATATGCTCCCGAAGATTGGAGCGACTATTTGCGACAACCAACTCTCCCATAAAAATGAATTGATGTACTGCGTATACAGAACGTCTCACGTACATCAACTAAGACACTATCAACCCGAGAAACATGGAATTACATGTCGCCCCAGGGCCACCACCGAAAACGCATTACGTCCACGATATTTAATCGATCGCTAGAGGAGGGATTCCCATCATAGTACTTGCATCAAGAGAGAATTCCTTTATCCATAAAAAGTTAAGAATATCAAGACACCTATCGAGCCCTTAAGGAAAATGAACGAGTAATAATAACCAACTTGAATAAGAGGCAAGTGACGAAGGTCAACTCGAACATGAGAAGAGTGGTTAAAGTCAACTCAATAAATAGAAGAGCGGCAACGGCCGATTCTTTAATAAGGGTGGCAACGACCAACTCTGTAATTAGAAGAGCAACCACCATCAATTCTTGGTAACAAAGAGTGGCAGAGCCAAATCAATGGTAAGACAAGAGCAAGGCTTGTATCCATAACCTCCCGTGAATCCAGGGAAGCCTCTTACAATGGATATCATGTAAAAATCTCAAAAGGGTCAATAATTGATGATAATAAATTAAAATGAAAATAGATGGACAGTAATAGAAATCTGAAATCAGATAAAAGGCATGTAAAGGACAAGTATAAAGGAGATAAAATGCATCAACTCAATTAAGACAAAAGGTACAAAAAATAGCAAGATAAAATAACACGAAGGCATAAAAAGGGCATGATAAATATATCAACTTAAATTAACATAAGCTTAAAGGATAAAACCCTCACTTTACACTCAACTCAAATCTAGCCCTGACTCAGTCCAGGACCCAGCGAGTCGACTCGGTACTTCGACTCTTTTCTTTTTCTTTTCTTCTCTTTCTCTTTCTTTCTTCTTCCTTTCTTTTTTCCTTCTCTTTCACTTCCTTTCTCTTTTCCTTTCTTCTCTTTTCTTTTCCTTCCCTTTCCTTTCCTTTCCTTCCTTTCTTCCTCCTTTCTTTCTCTTTTCTTGCTTCTACGTCTAGCTGCTAGACGTTGCTTTCTCTTTTCTCTCTCTCACATTTTTCCTCTTGTTGTAGCGTCTCCAGGGGCTTTTTATAGCCGTTGATAAGAGTCTCTAGACTCTTCTACGGAGGCTTTTTACGCAGCTTCATGCGCAGTGGAAACAACGGACGCAACTCTTGCATAGGGACTTTGCGAACCTTCTGACACTACATAACTATCGACGGAACAACGAGATGGTCCGCTGTTCCGTTTCCAGCCGTATCTACCACCGTGCAAGGGATCAGATTCATCCCTACTGGGTCCTGGACGGATCTGATTGTCCCACGTCTCCTCCATAAGATTCCCTTACGCAGGAAAATCACACTCGAATGGTTCCCTATTTGCGTTGCTTGCGGACGTAGTTTTGGGAGGAAATCTGCTTGCCTTCTTGATTCCGATAGATAGTAGAAAGCATAGAGGTTCGGTCAGACTTGTCCTGAGAACACTCTAGATGTTCACACCTTAAGTTTAGGGTTGTGATGTAGTAATAATCTCGGTAAGACCGAGGTCGAATCCATAGAGACTGAACTTTGTACGTAATCTGAAAGTAACTTGAACTAGAACTAGGCGAAGATGTAATCTAAATTAAGAAAATTAAGATTAATAGTGAATAGATTGATTAAAAACTAATGAAATTAAAGATGTTAACTAGGGTGTCAAGGATCCACTTGTAGCAATTGGGAAGGGACCTTGCATAATTCAAGGACACAACTGGAATCGGAGTCCTATCTTATCCAGTTGGTAAGAAGAGATTTGTCAGATCTCTGAACGTCTCATGGATCTAATCATCAATAGATAAGAATGATAAAGATTTGGAAGTGATTCCATCACTAAACCACGTCTAGGAGACAAGACAAACAACAATAATTTACCAAACCCGCAACCAATCATAAGAGAATTGAAAAGATTAGGAGGATTCCATCACCCAACCATGCCCATGAGACGATGATGAACAATGGGATTGCCTAATTTCACAATCTCAATACATGAAAAGAGAATATCTTAAGCTATCGCAGATCTATTGTAATTTGAGTCACAACAAACCATTAAAACTAAAAACATTCCTCGATAATCAAACTAGAATCTATAAGGTTCAACCAAACATGAATCAAAAGCATAAAAAGTATCCCATCACGCTACAAGCTTCACTTCTTAGCCCTAGCTAAGAGGCTGAAATTTGACGTGTACGGTTAATTTATGATCAATAGGCCATATATAAAATTTTGAGCCGAATGGATGGTGGGAACCCTGTGATCTTGCATTCTGGATGATTTTTAAGCCCGTTTAACGTGAGTAGCCTGATTTTCTCGAATCTCTGCCATATAATTTCTTCGATTCCGGTCCCCTGGGGTCCGTCCCTTGCCTTGGTGATTTTACAACGTTAAATCCATTCTTTTAGTGCCATTTTTCAGTTCAAGCTCCTAAATTCACCTTGCATCATAGACACGATTAAAATTAAGCGTTAAACAGTATCATGTTCATAAAATCAGGTAATAATTGAGGCCTAATATGCAATATTCAACCCTCAACACTAGACTGTCCAGATCGCTCTGAATACTCGAGATGGTGGGCCACATTGCTTCCCAAACGGACACTATCCGTTAATATCGCGCTGTTTCTTTCAGTCGAAGATCTCGAGTGCATTGGTGTACAACATCACGTGAGATAACTTGGGTTTAGGACGGTTTTGACCCTCAGAGATGATGGATGGTTTGAATCACCGTGGCTACTCATGATGGTGGGCCACCAACGTTTTCAAACGGACCTAGTCCGTTAATTTCGCAGCGCCAAGTTCTCTCCTTTGCTGGGAATCGTGTGCACGTACGTGGTCCGTAATTTGATATTTTTGCTTGGTTTTAGTCGAATCCCACGTGCCTGTGTGATGGACTGTTTGGATTTATCGTCCAATCAATGATGGTGGGCCTTATCATGTTCCAGCAAACAGCCTTCCGCTGCTATCGCAGAAGGAAACAGTTTCTGTTTCTTTTGCAATTTTCGTTGAGTCAGCCTATTTTGACCAGGAATCTCGGTCTGGTGCATTGCGGTTGTGCATAGCCTGTGTACACACAGACTACGTGTGGGGTTTGCTGTGATACTTTCCTGAGCAATCTACACCATCCATTCATTTTTCCATCTAGTTTAAGGGTTGAGCCCAAAATTGAAGCATATCTAAGGATTAGGTGGACCATGCTGCATGAAATCGTAGTCATTTGTGATTTCCATCGTTGCAACCTGTCTAGGCCCTATAGTGATGTTTGTTTCTCATCCCACTTGTTCTTAAGATCATACAGACATACTTGAAAAGGAATTATCCTACCACAACTACCCCCGACGTTTGATGGGCACCAAAATCAATGGTTAAGTGGCTAATATGTCGATTGGATCACTTACCCAATGATTTATGGGTTGAAATCTAACGTGTACGGTTAATTTATGATTCATAGGCATGGTATAAAATTTCATGTTAAATGGATCATGGGAACTAAGTGATCTAGAATTCAAGGGTCTAGATTAGTGGCATTATCGCAAATATTGATAATCTAAGAGTTTTGTGAAGTCTAATGGGTTTACATGGTAGTAGGCATGTTTCTGAGTAATTCTTATAAAAGAACTTATATTGGAATCATCATGGATGAATGGTTATTTGTCAATTCATTCATAGGAAAGTACTTACATCAAATCACATGATGAATGGGCTTGTCTTGAAATCAACGGCTACATGGTTGGATCTATTAAATGGAGGTAATTCTCAATGGTTAGATTTGTGTCAGGGTGAGGATGTAAGGTTAAGATAGTTGGATTGGTATCGTACACATGTACATATAAGTTAATTTTCTAGGTAACGCTCGAGGACTTTCGATGCTCGAGTATCGAAAAGTTCAGGGCGTTACAATCTACCCCCTTAAATATAATTTCACCCCCAAAATTTAGTACTTCCATTATCCGAGTCAATTGAGATCCAGCTAAGGATTCCCTGCTTCTGGTGTTCGAGGTGAATAGATGGTTGTAGTTGGTTTGAGCCCGATACCCAGATCCTTTGCTTACGTAATAAAGAGGATTTGCTGGTATTAATTCGTAATTCAAACATGGTTCCGTCAGTCCATAATCTTGATTGTTCTTGACTCGTGGGGAATCTCATGTACTCACACATTTTTATAAGGGATGAGTCTACGTGGCCCATTATGCTTTCACTGCGTACTCTGATTTTTCAATGTAATGCTTTAATTTTGATCGGTTTCTATCATCATCACTGGTTCATTATGCTTAGGTTTTCAGTTTACTACTCGTAAGTTAGATAGGTCTAGGTGCGTATAATTGGCTACGTGAATTAGGATGTTACATTTACACAGATCATGCGGCGCTCAAGTATTTTCTTTCTAAGAATGATGCTAAGCCCCACCTGATTAGATGGATCCTCCTAGTCCAAGAATTCGATTTGGAAATAAAAGATAAAAAGGGAGTAGAGAACGTAGTGGCTGACCATCTTTCTCATCTTGATCTCTCTGATTCCCTTAAGACGACATATATAAATGACATGTTCCCTGATAAATAATTGTTCAAAGTCTCCCATTCACCTTGGTTGCTGATATTATTAATTATCTTGCTATAGGTTTCACGCCGACACATTGGACTGTGCAAGATAAGAAAAAAATTCTTCACCGAGGTTCGTAAATTCTTCTGAGATGATCCATATTTGTTTAAATATTGCCTAGACCAAATCTTAAGGAGATGTGTGCCAGACAATGAACACCAAAGTGTCATCTCCTTCTGTCATTCTCAAGCCTGTGGTGGTCACTTTTCTACTAAAAAGATCATGGCCAAAATTTTGCAGTGTGGCTTTTACTGGCCCACTATGTTCAAGGACACTCATGAGCTTTACAAAGCTTGTGAGCGTTGTCAGAAATTGGGAGCATTGTCTCGTCGAAATATGATGTCTTTAAACTCCATTCTTATCATATAAGCATTTGATTACTGGGGCATCGATTTCATGGGACTATTCCCCCAATCTCATGGAAATTCATACATTCTATTAGCTGTAGACTATGTCACTAAATGAGTCAAAGCAATCCCGTGCCAGAATAATGACCATCAAATGGTCATTAAATTCTTAAAAGAAAATATCATTTCTCGGTTTGGAACGCCTCGAGCCATCATTAGTGATGGGGACTCACATTTTTGTAATAAGCCATTCGTGAACTTAATGAAGAAATATGACATCTCTCATGTAAGGCCCACCCCTACAGCACATGATATTGTCCGCTTTGCCGAAGCTCACGGCTTTAAAACGCGTCATTTGGGGTAAGGATACTGGTAGCTCGCCCAGACCCGGTGCTCCCGTGGTCCCGCCCACTCAGTACCTACCCAAACAATATTGTCCGCTCCGCCCCTCAGGGCTCACGGGTTTATTTCTGCACAGCGGAAGCTCAGGGCCAATCACCCGCAGAACGCGTCATGTCTGTTAAGGGAGAAACCCAACATATAACCACCACAACTCCAGACAACTCTTTCGATGTGGGACAAGTTACGCTACAGTCAACTGCAACAGTAGCTCACCCAGCACAGTAGCCTGCCAGCCACACAGTAGCCTGCCAGCCGCACTTGGGGGCCCGCCCACATGTGTGCCCGCCCACGTGTGCCCGCCCACATGAAACAGTGATCGGGGCGTCACAATCTCATAAGGTGATCACTCCATACCATCCACTAACAAGTGGGCAAGCTGAGATTTCTAATAGAAAAATTAAACACATCTTGAAAAAGACGGTTAACCCTGACCGTAAGGATTGGTCAATCCGATTGACCGATGCCTTATGGGCTTACCGTACTGCATTTAAGACCCCTATTGGAATGTCTCCCTTTAGACTTGTCTATGGGAAGACTTGCCTCTTACTTGTGGAGTTGGAACATAGAGCCTACTAGGCGATTAAAAATTTGAATTTCAATCTAAACAAAGCTGGCTTGCTACGCAAACTTCAGTTAAATGAATTCGAGGAGATCCAGAATGATACGTACAAAAACTCGAGAATTTCCAAGGACAGGATGAAAGTGTTTCATGACCAACATATTCTTCGAAAATCACTCACTCCAGGTCAAAAAGTCTTCTTGTATAATTCGTGGTTACATCTCTTTCTGGGAAAGTTCCGATCTCGTTGGACCGGCCCGTTCATTATTACAAAGGTATACCCTCATGGGGCTGTCGAGATAAAAAATCCAGACAATGATAATGAATTCAAAGTAAATGGACATCGTTTAAGCCATTTGTTGAAAAATTCGATTCAGAGGACATGTCCATACCTCTGAGTGATCCTGTTTACCAACATTGATCTCCTAAACTGACGAAGGTGTTTTTAGGTAGTTTACTGCTTTCCGCTGTTTAGGATAGTTTACTTTCCACCGTTCTAGGATAGTTTGCTTCCGCTGTTTAGGGTAGTTTGTTTGTATACTCTGGTGAGTTTTGTTTGTGCTAACCCATTTTATGCTGAGATTCGTAGAAAAGCTTCTATTTTCCTTCTTCCAGGTACTATCTTTCCAACACCATCTCCTTTATTTTCATTGCCTCTTTTGCATTTACATGATTATTTCTTTTACATTGAAGATAATGTAGAATTTTTGTGGGGGGATGTGGGGGATTAGGTGACTTAATCAATGTTTTCTCAGTTTTGAGCAAAAAATTTGCAGAAAATTTGCAAAATTTTTAAAGTTTTGAGTTGAAATTTGTTTGGAAAATAAGAAATTGTGTATTTAAG
Source organism: Magnolia officinalis (assembly GCA_021015155.1). NCBI lineage: Eukaryota > Viridiplantae > Streptophyta > Magnoliopsida > Magnoliales > Magnoliaceae > Magnolia > Magnolia officinalis. Next base: position 19,593,266 of record JAJHSJ010000005.1, on the reverse strand, counting down.
AATGCTTTGAGTATGATGAGACATGAGATTGGATTTTAAATTGTGGGAGCTTAATCATCTAAGAAAAAGTTTGAATATCATGTTAATCTAAACCACAAGACACGTTCAATTTGCTTTCTTGGAATGTGCTTGAGTTTCTAGTTGTTAGTATGTGGATCATTGTTAGATATTGAGAATTCAATATGGAGAATCTTATCCACCTTAAAAGATGGAAGACCAGTTAAAAAATAGGAGATCGACTAAGAGGTCATAAAGAATGAAGAATGACAACAACTTTGAGGGGAATGAAAAATGTCTTTGAAAAGGATGTAATGTCTGAAAAAGAGGAATAAATAATGGTGACCGTCGATATAAAATAAAAAACTGGAAAAAAAAAATGAATGAAAAGGGGGATCAATTTAGAATCCGTACATGAGTTTTCAACTAATCTTAATATGATGAACATGGCTAACCTTACAAAACAAAAGTAATCTTCTGAGAAGTAAATTGATTTTCACCAGGCACATAGGAAAACTTGATATTTGAACTTTCAATCTGATTTTAGTGATAAGAACCTACTTGATTAATTGCCTAGTTGATTTCGCTCTAAGCTTTCAAAGATCCCACTATCTCACTTAATGTTACTCATTCATACTTAATCGCATAAAAGATTGTTTTCTAAAAAAGCATTTCGAACTTGAGATTGAAAATTATTTATCGCATATTTTGCTCGGGACTAGCAAAATGCTAGTTGGGAGTTGTGTTGAGGGTCAAATATTGCATATTATCCCCCATTTATTTCTTGGTTTTACAAATATAATATGGCTTAATGGTATATGTTACATGTGTTTGTTTTGCAAGTGAATTTAAAAGCTTGGATTGAAAAGAATGTTAAAAGCATGAATTTAATGCTCAAGAATCATCAAGTAAAGAATGAATCTTTGGAGACCAAGATGAAAGATTTTAAGACCCCAAGATTTAAGAAAATCAAGTGGAAAAGGAAGGAAGTGTAGGAATTGGTGCAGAAATTCACAGGATTTGAGCTTAGATGACATTGAACAGAGTTGTTCGATGACATCAAAGGATAGTGTTCGATGACATTGAAGGCTTGTCGATGACATCGAAGAATTACAGAAAAATTGAGTTGGTTGCTTGACATATTAGGTGCTCTTTTCGATCCATCGAAGATATGTTCGATGACATCAAAGTTTGGGGTTCGATGACATCGAAGTCTTCTCAATGGCATCAAATTTATTGAAGAAATTGAAGCAACTCGCTAGACTGTTTTGGATACATTTTCAAAGACATAAAAGGTTGTTCGATGACATCGAAGGCTGTTCGATGACATCAAAGACTTGCGCAAAAGTTGCGGGGATTGTGTAAATTTGAGACGGTTTTCAGAAATTTCCATTGGTGTGCGAAAGTTTAAGCCTTAAAACTATAAATAGGGGTCCCTAGGGCATCCTTAGGCGTCATCTAGGGTTTGTGGAGTGGAACAAAAGCGTGGAGAAGCCGTTGCCAAGATTTTTTTTCTTGCATTTCCTTAGTTGTTTTTATGCTTTTCTTAAGAGTTTCTAGTTCAATCATGTCTATGGTTGACTAAACCTCTTAGCTAGGGCTAAGAGGTGAAGCTTGTAGTGTGATTGAGATGTTTTCTTTGTTTTAATTCCTGTTTTATTGAACTCTCTTGGATTCTAGTTTAATTATGAAGGAATATTTTTAGTTTTTAATGGTTTGTTGTGACTCAAATTACGATAGATTTGCGATAGCTGATATCTCTTCTTTCCCTGAATTGAGATTGTGAAATTAGGAGATCCTGTTGTTTACCATCATCCCTTGACAATGGTTAGATGATGGAATCCTTCCTAACCTTCACGATTCTCTTATGATTGGCTGTGTGATTGATAGATCCTGTTGTTTGCCTTGTCTCCTGAGCATGGTTAGGTGATGGAATCACTTCCAAATCATCACAACTCCCATCCATTGATGATTAGATCTATGAGAAGTTTAGAGATCTGACAAATCTCTTCGTCATTGAATCAAACAAGGTGGCATCCCGTGTGAGACCCGACCCAAGTTCGCATGTGTGCATGTGTGTGTGAGTATGCATCTCATTCATCTTAGTCTCGCGGTTCTACCGGTCAAATTTTAACGACCCATGACCATCGGATAGTGTTTGCGGTCATCTTTAAGTCCGGTCATGTGGACCCAACTCGAATTGAGCCGAAACCTGTTGCATCTTGTTCGCATCGCCATTGCGGTTCCGATGCCGCGTCTTGTACATCCATCCGACGTATATATCATAAGTTGTATGCATTTCATTTTTTGGCCCTTGATCATGGTCATGTTGCCCACCTAGGGATAGTGTGCATGGATTTCTAATAGGTGTCATCTCTTGGCACTATTTCCAACACACACTATACACACTACCTAAGCCTTATTCCTACACCACCTACCTCTAAACACCACCCATAAGCCTAGAAAACCTACTAACCCTACAACTTTGGTTGTAAATCCCTATTGCAATCATCATTCTTTTCTAACCAAGGTGAGAGAGAAATGATTACTTAGCTTAAAAGAGATTTCTCTCTCTTTCTCTCTCATTCTCTCTACTCCTCTCTCTCTTCTGTCATTCTCATTCCCATTTTCTCCAAGCAAGAGGGGTGGGACATCCACCCCATTCCAATCCCATTTTCCATCTAATCCTCTAAATCTAACCATCTAAATCCAATCTCACCCATTGATATGGATCCCTTGGTGCACTGGAGCTAGGAGGTCCAAGTTTGGAGCAATTTAAGGTGGGTGTACTCTTATGATTTAGAATTTCTATTTTTATGTTCTTAGATTTCTTTTTCTTTCATATGAGAAGTATAGGACCCACCAATCAATAGTGAAGATCCTACACCATCCCCTAGTTGTGGCCAAATGGCCTATTTGATGCATGCATGCCCATGCATGGGGTTTTCCCTCTATGGGCCCCCATCATGGAGGATTATTTGGATTCCATTGCATAATAGGTCATCTAAACTTTAGAATCATGGTTGGGATGACATCCCAACCATTGATCTTGAATCTAGGACATGCATGTGGTAGATCCTTGTTGTAACATATGAATAAAAGGAATATATGGTGTGATTGATGAAGGGGAGGGCCTCAATGTGGCGGAGCCCCTCCTCTTGTGGCCGATTCTTTATTTTTTTTTTATGATAGAATTCTGATCTTGCATGTTTGGCCCACAAGAAATCCAGACCATCCATGGAGCTTATACGCCCATAGCGGTCCATCCTTAGACATGTGGCCCCAAAATTCACCTAAATGGAACACATGCAAGGGGTATTTGATGATGGGGAAGGTCTGGACATTTGTGGGGCCCACTGGGGTGGTCCACCACATAAATTCTTGGGGCTAAATCCCATGGTAAATAATGTTTATATCTTATTTCTTTCAATTACATGTTGCTGTCTAAATTTGCCTGGACAAATTTTTTGGCCAACTTCAGTCCATAATTTGGAGCTTTTGGTGGGGAGTTTTGTACTAAGTGATATATAATTTTTGAATGTACATATCCCACCTATAAGCATACTAAATTTCAGCCTCAACTGACCTCATTTAGGTCTCCAAAAGAGTGGGCCAATATGGGTACCTTGCTGAAATTTCTGCTGTAATTCCAGCAAGGTTGTAATTTGGAAACTCAAAATTTTAAAATAGTTTCTGATCAGGTGGGCCACTTTGGTGGACCATACCTTAGACTACATATATGTGGAAAGGTTTAAATTTAATTTTTAAAATTTTTGGACATCCAGGGCCCACCCCTTTAGGTGCTCAAACATGGTTTATCCAAAATTCTGCACTTAGTAGAATTTCTAGACATATTGTATTCCTTAATTTAATTAAAATATTTTTGAGTATCGAAAAATTCTAAAATTTTACAAAGGTGTGATCTACCCATGTTAGGACCCATCTACCAATTTTTGGGGCCAACAAATCCTTGTGCACACCGTGGCGAAGGCTGGACCGGCCCACCACGTTGGGATGTCCAGATTAACTAGATTTTCTGGATAGTCTGTTTTATTTAAATTAATTAAAATAATTTTGACAATCTAAAAATTACAAAAGTTTTTAGAGGTGTGGCCCACTCATGGAAGGACCATCTTACAAATTTTCAGGGCCATCGGACCCATGTATTGACCTTGGTACGGCATGCAAATTTGGGTCAGTTTTGGGCTAAATACCTAGGCCCGTAGGACTACCCACTATAGGACGCCCCTACCTTGGGGTGTTGCTGGGTTTGTATTCCAGTAGGATAACCCACTTGTAATATGTGTTGTGCATCCCCCTCTCCTCTGGTGGGACCCAAAATGATGTGTGTAGGTCATCAGAAAATAAACACTGTAAATTAAATTATTTGCTGGACTCCAACAAACCCAGAAAGCGGGTGGGCTGGAAATTCAGCAATGGGCCCAATGTTGCTGCCCATAAATGTTTGTTTTGGGCCAGCATGGCCCACCAGATTTGAGGTAGATTTAATCAGTTATCTTGCCTTTTTTCCTTCAGTATTTTTGGGTATAATTAGTGCTCATCTGAGGCCCACCCAAGTTGAGTTTTTATTGGAACATTGTATGTGGTTAATTGACTAATTCTTTAAGCCTTTTGAACTAGAACCTTTAAGTAGGTCCATTGACTTTTGGGCCTATACTCTTCTACCTATTGTGATGGGTTTATGGGCTATAATATGTAAGTAGTTGGGCCCATGGCTGCCCACCAAATTAACCTTGTACTTAGGCTATGATGTGAGGCCCAACTCACTTGTACTAAGTGTGAAATTGCCCATGTGGTTGAACTACTGGGCCGCTCATAAGGCCCATCATAGTATGTGGCTTTATGACCTTCATGGTTAGGCCTAAACCTTGCTTGAAGGCCCATCATATTGCCTATGAGTTGGGCTTTGTGTATAGCCCATTAGGCCATGGATTACTTGGGCCTTGGACCTTACTTTTTATTCGTAGCGGGCTACCTTTTAGGACCCAGTTGAGGTTGAATGTCCTCCTTGGTGGCCCTAAGGTAGGCCCTTATGGGTGGTTGAAGGCCCACCTTGGACCCTGGTTAGGATTGTTTCCTCCTTGGGATTATAACTCTCTTAGCTTGTGGGTCATCCCAAAGTATTGGGCCCCCACTAGAAGACTTCCCTTCTCCTTAGAGTATCTATCTATATACCTAGACCTTGTTCCTCCTTGGGAAGGAGGAATACATATATATTCTACAGGTAATGCACTTACATTATTGTGACCTATATGCATCATCTGTGTGTATTAATTGCATTGTGTGGTGGTTATAAAAGGATGAAGTTTCTCCCCTTGTGCACATTGAGTGCCTGAAGCCGGTGCATGATCTGCATGTGTGACTCATGCATTGACATCGTATTTTATGATGACACCGCTCTTGCTTTATCAGGGCCTCGCTTCCACAGGGATACTCGTGGATGGTTGGATGTGTGGATACCGAAAATGATACTTGAGCATACCGGGTGCATAGGATGCCCATGGGTGAAATTTCTAAAACTTCCATGGTACCAAAGATCTGCTCCAGCTCTGTGATCGGGTGGAATATATGAGCGCACGAGGGCCTTATACCGTTAGGCAGTGGCTTTTACGGTCGTGTAGTCGGTTGGATAGGGGTGTGGCCTTACTCGCCTGATATAAGAGGGCATTACTAGGCTGAGTCTGACCAGCTCGTAAAATGGGTCCGCTACCGTCAGGCCTTGCTGGTGATTGGTTGTCCACAGGCGGGTAATGAGGTCTCTTACGCTCGTTTGACTGTGCAGTGTCTGTAGAGCAGCAGTCATCTAGCAGCGTAATGGACCCCGGTGATTTCCTTATGATTGAAAATGTACTTGATATGTGAATTGGATATGAGCATTGACATTGCTTTGCATCGCATTCGCATCGGCTGCATAAGCCCTTTCATGCATTGCCTTGGTATGACACCCAGTACTCATTGCAGCGTATTCATGATAAGCCTTGGTAAGACGAGTGATATTGTCATTGAGCATGTCCCTCTCCCTATACCTCATTCTATTATTCTGTGCACCATTATCACACACTTCCACCACCCTCTAAGCTTCTATAAGCTTATGCACGATTGATGCGTACAGGTAATCCTAGGCTGCTATCGTAGTGGTAGAGCTTGGAGTAGAGTTGAGATTAAGGACTCCAATGTTGCTGACTTTTCTCTCCTTTTATATTATCTTATGTATGTCCTTTTGGACCTTATGGAAGCTTGTAAAAGTTCAAATTCTTAGTGGATTTTGTGATGTGTGCCTTGTTATTCTCACATATACTTGCTGTGATCTTGGGTATACTCATATTGAAAATGATTATATTATTATGGAAATCCTCCTTGTAGGATCCCAGGATCGGAACCTGCCTCAGGAGCCAAGAATGGGGTATTACAGAGGCTGTTGCGGCCAGAACTGGCCATCGGGTTCCTTGTGAGTCCGATTACCGAGTCTGGGGCGTGACATCCCGAGAACTTACAAGTGGATCCTTGGAAACCCTAGTTTCCCACCTTTAAATTCTTAAGTTTTTAAATTCATCATCTCATAATTACTCTCTACTTTCCTGATTTAGGTTAGATCTTTTCCTAGTTTTGATTCTAATTACTCTCAGAATAAATACACAAGATTAGTCCATGTGGATTCGACCTCAGTCTCACCGAGATTATTACTAAATCACGACCCTACACTTGGGGTTGTGAACAACCCACTTGAATAAAGGATGGGCTTGATTTTTGGTCATGAGGCCTAAATTTTAGCTTTTCATCTAATGGGTGAAGTGGATTTTATGTAATCATCACGGCGTTCTTTGAAAAAAAAAAAAATCAAGGGTGGGCATCCCTCATGGAGTTGTTTCCCTTTGTACGGCCCACTGAATCACGAACTAGGCTGGTTTTTAAGTTCTATGGCTAAAATGAAGTGATGCACTTGGTGATAGAGGTGGATTTCACTTAAACATTGTGGTGGGCCTCACCAAATCTTGAAGTTAAAGTAACTTGATTTTCATGTTGATGTCATCTTAGTAATTAGGGTTGTATAAGAATCGAGTTAGCTCGGTTAGCTCGCTTGACTCAACTCGAAAAAGCTCAATTCGAAACTGAGTTCAAGCTGATTTTTTGAGCTCAAAAAAGTTTTGAACCGAGTTCGAGCTTGCCCAAGCTCGACTCAACTTGGATCGAACCCCAACTCGGATCAAACTCAGATCGAACCAGTTCGGTGACTCGGTTACTTTGATATTGATGTTGCTCACCAAGTGTTTGATGAAATGACACAACGAAGTGTCGGCTGGCGGCAAGGAAGCATGGAAGGTATGTATATGAAACAATACCCTTTTTTCTATTGATTTTGATGTTGCCTACAAGGCGTTTGATGAAATACCTGTAAACAGTTGCTGCTGTTTTACATACAGTAAGAAATTGAAAGTGCACTCCATGTGTTTGTGAAAATACCGCACAGGCTCGATCTTGGCTCGAACTCAGCTCGATCTGGTTCGAGTTGTTAACCGAACTAAGTTGAGTTGGCCAGTCAGGCTCGAGGATCGAGCTGAGCCGAGTTTGAGCTGGGGTCAACTAGTGGCCAAGCCGAGTCGAGCTGTGCCAAGCTCGACTCGGTTCGACTCGGGTTCACCTCTATTAGTAATTCATGTTAATTGGGCTTTAAATCAAGCCCTCGAGGATTTTAAAATGTGTTAATTGGTGGTAAATATGGGTGTCAACAAGCTGGGTTAGGGCCAGTCCAAGCTCTATCCAAGCCCAACCTATGTTTTTTAACATTGGCCTAAACTCGGCCCAAGCCCATGATGGGCCAAAATAGTCCAACCCAAGCCTGACCCGTAATGTTAATAGAAGGCCCGACCCGAGCTCAATCTTGGTGCCATGCCACCATAAAAAAAAATCTACAACAATATCGTAGTAGGGAGATATTTGTGTGTGTGTGTGTGTGTGTTTGTGTGTGTGTGTGTGTGTGTGAGAGAGAGAGAGAGAGAGAGAGAGAGAGAGTGGGTTCGAGATAGAGATGAGATTTGGAGATTTTAATTGTATAAAGAAAATTATAGAATTACACTTTAAAAAACTCAACAAGCCGGGTTGGGTTGATGGGCTTTTTGGACAATAAATCCAAGATTGGCCCGATTTTGAAACGAGCCTAATATTCCAGCCTGAGCCTAGCCTAAAAACCCATTAGGCCAGCTTAACCTACTGACAACTCTTGTAGTAAATGGAATACCACAACTGCACATGTCACACCCCAAACTCGGAAAACGGGCTTAGGAAATTTTCGATCACTGAATCCGGTGCTAACAGCCTCCATAGTACCCCATTCTCGGCTCCCAACGTTCAAACGCCAAATTCCGATCCTGAGATCATACAAGGAGGATTTAACATGAATTTGTCTTGTAAGAAGCATAACCACAAGTATACCCAGATCATAAGAATAACATCATTATCACATATACACTAATATAATCATTTGAGTATAATGCTGAAAGGGAAATACAATATAGAAACATCAAAGAAAACTCCAGAAGCTCAACTGCAAGCTCCTACCTCAGCTCGGCTGTATTATAATGTCACCTGCACGCATCTATCGTGCACAAAGCTTATAGAAAGCTTAGAGGATGGTGTAAGTGTGTGAGCAGTATATGCGTGCTCAGAATGTAATATCAGAGTAAACGAAAATATTGATAAGTCCACGAACCATACAATATCAGAGTAAGCAGAAATACTGGCAAGTCCATGAGTCATACAATATCAGAGTACGCAATACAAATCAGCTATGCAAATGAGGAGTTCAAGAGAGCCAAATATCAGATGTCGAGGGTACAATGTAATATATAAATCCTACTGAATCCGTCTAGGCCATATAAGTGCAGAAACACAACAACCAAAATGCCATATGCATGTATGCATGTGTAATGCAATATGCGATGCAAATGAAATGACCAAGCTGGAGTGTGAAGTCGGGATGATAGTATGTGGTATCGCAGGGTATGGGGTCCACCACAAGGGACTTCTCTCCAAACCAGTCCCGTACCTAAATTTGGATAGTCAGACTCAATATGGTAAACTCCTGATCTCAGGTTAGTCCCAACCAAAATCCTGGTCATTGCGAAGGTATAAGTAACAAATAGTTACGCACCACCAGTCCGAGTGGATAGTGAATGAATGAATGAATGAATGAGTATGCAACGCCTACTCAATAAGTCTCATATCAGTACTGTACATCTCTGGGATCATCACCGGGGTCTAGTACACTCTACGCTAGCTGCAACCCCATTAAGCGCACAACTGGGTAAGTAGAAGAGACCTCACTATCCGCCTACCAATATCGGGACCGGCTCGTCGATAGCGGACACATTCCTCAAGCTGGTCAGACTCAACCTAGCTATGCCTACTCCCTCAGGCGGATAAGGTCACACCCCCTCCCAACCGACCACGACACAGTGAGAGACGCGGCCTACTGGTATATGGCCCTCATGCGCTCATATATATCTACTTGGTCTCGACGTTGGGGTGTCCTCTAGTACCAAGAGAATTTAGAAATTTTCACCCAAGGCCATCTATGATAGCCCGATGCTAGTAATAGATTTTTGGTGTCCTATCTGGCCATCTACGATATGCCTGTGGAGGCTACGGCCCTGATGTCACTAGGGCGTATAGTAATCACAACACACAATAAAATATGCATGAGTCATACAATCTAGTCATGCATCAATCCTGCACATACCGTGTACTCATGTGAGGCAATCTCTGCCTATCAGGGAGTCTCATAACAACATGCCCAATGACATATGCAAAGGTCAACCACATCTCATAACAAACATGCAGATGATGCGTATGAGCATGTATTATGATGCTATGCTGTCACGTACTTATAATCAGCATCGATAATCAGCCTCAACAATCAGAATCGGCCTCAACAATCGGAATCGGCCTCGATAATCAGCCTCGACAATCAGAATCGGCTTCAATAATCAGAATCGGCCTCGATAATCGGAATCGGCCTCGATGATCGGCAGGACAAGGCCTAAGAGAATGTTACAAAGTGGACATTAAACCATCATTGCCCATCAATGTGGACATTTAAACAACATTGCTCCCAAGGAGTGGCCCACATAGAGCTAAACGTATCGTGGGCCCATGGCCTCATACAAGGGCCTTGTACAATCACCATGGGCTGTATCAATGAGCCGCACCAATGGGCCTCATGTACATCAAGTGGGCCGTATCAATGGGTCGCACCAACGGACCTCGTATACATCAAATGGCCACAATACATGGGTCGGAAATACATCTCAATGAGCCTTATCATATGGGTTATAAACACATCACATCAGGCCTTGCCCATGGACCTCGAATACATCACAATGGGCCATAACCCATGGCTTCAAATACACAATAGGTGGGCCTTACACATGGGCCTAATATACATCACAAGCGGGCCCTACACATGGGCCTCATACACATCAAGTGGGCTGCATCAATGGGCCGCACTAATGGGCCTCGTGTACATCAAGTCAGGCCTCATCATGTGGGCTTCAAATACAAAACAGGTGGGCCCCATCACATGGGCCAAAAATACAAACAGGTGAGTCCCTGCACATGGGCCAGAAATACATCATGATGGGCCTCATCGATGGGCGGTGTTTATACAACACAAACATCATGCGGGGGCTGGACGGTGTAGATCAAACACATACATTAAAGATGAGCCCCACCAACAATGGACGGCATAGTTAAGGCTAATACATCACCGACCACATACAGATGTACGGCGCGGTTAAAAAAATACATCATGGTGCACTCCACATGTCACCATCCAGGGGTGCTGGACGGTGTAATGTTCATCACATCATCAAGGTGGGGGCCCACCCCACAAGTGCAACACGTGTGGGTGGGTTCCACGTCCCACCATAAGGACGGACGGATGGATATACATGCATTTGGTGGCCCACACCACCCGTCCAGATGGACGGGTGTGGATATAGAACAGATGCATCAAGGTGGGTCCCACCTGCCCACACGTGTGGGGTGGGCCCACCCCTCAAATAAATGGACGGTATGAATATAAATATACATCATGCTGGAGTCCACGTGGTGGCCCATCTGAGATTTGAATCTGCCTCAGTTTAGGTGAGGTGGGTCCCACCGTCCCAGGTAGTGGATGGTGTGGACGAAGGCATACATCATGGTGGGTCCAACGTAGGGCCCACATAATATAATATAATATTATTAAATAATATATAATATACATATATATATATGTATATTATCATACAGGGGGGTGTACATCCAGCGTCTAGCCCGATAGATGGACGGATGAAATACATACATCACGTAGGCTCCACAGCCCTTGCTGATGTACAACAACAGCTAATTAGCTGCGTGGGGTCTACATAAATGAATGGCTGGGATGTGATCAGACCCACGGAGCTTACTGACGATCTGCAGCAGTTAATACTGCTGGCCGTCCAGATGGACAACCCAGATATGAAGTACGAATGGATGACTTTGATAAAAGACATGCATCATGGCCGAGAGTCCACACATCCCACGTGTGGACGGTTGAGGGTGGACGCTGTGGAGATAACACATACCTCATGATCAGCGCCCACATCCACTGTCCAGATAGACAGTGCACATACATACATCATAGAAGGGCCTGCACAGCACCGTCCAAATGGATGGTGCAGATGGTGCACACACATCACGGAGGGGCCCCACCTGACAGGTGGGTGGCATAGGTAAAACACATACCTCATGCAGGGCCCACGGAACTTGGTGACACCAGAACTTGCTGACGTCAATCAAGGTGGCCCACGATCATCAAAATGGATGGCCGGTTTAGATATACGATGTATACATAAGAGGTGGGGGCCACAGAACTTGCTGACGTCAATCAGCGGTTGTGGTTGGACGGTGTGGGTGCAAAATACATACATGGATGGTGTACAGATACAACACATACATCTAGATGGGTTTCCATAGTCCAGATTGCTGGACGGTGCGGATGCAAGGTGTAACCATCACGGTTGGCCCCATAGCATGGATGAAATGCATGCATCATTGGTGGGTCACACATCAAGAGAGAGAGAGAGAAGAGAGAGAGAGAGAGAGAACCATGGAGATGGGAGGGACCCCGCCACTATGGGTCCCTCTAAATATAATGCATACATCAAGTGGGTCCCCTTACAAGTGGGCCCTAAATCAAAACCGAGATGATGAACACCCACCTTTGATCTCCCCTTCCTTCTTTTGCCAAAGCGATCTAAAGCTCCAAGGGGTGCAATTCAATGGTCGAGATGGACTTTGGATGGTGGGGATGGGAGATAGGAAGGTGGGCTACACCAAGCTTTCTCTCATGGAGGTGGGCGTTGGATTGCTCTCATGGAGCTTGGGAGAAAAATAAGAGAGATGAGAGAGAGAGAGAGAGGTGATGTGAGTGATGGAGTGATGGGGAGAGGGATGGGTAAAGTGATGGTAAGTTGACTTTTGGGGATGGGTAATGGTACTTGGGGATGGGTGTGAGTGATGGGAGTGATGGGGCGTGTACTTGACATTTGATGGGACATATTCTCTTGAGATGTACAACCCGTGACATTTTTCTCAAACTGAACGCGGGCCCATGTCTCTTGGCCCAAGTATCGCCTCGGCGCGTAATACAAGGCATCGGAACCGCGGCGACGGCGCGGTCGCAAGGGTACAAGTTTCGAGTCGAGCTGACTCTGATATACAGGACATGACTCAGGATCAAGCGCAAACGCCGATAACAGATCGCGAGTTGCCGGAATTCGACTTGGAGGACCGCAGAGGCATATGGAACGGTACAGGCTAGATACAGGTCTCACGGCACACCATCTCAAATGCCCCTACCTTTTGCTTTTAACATCAATTACCACCATTTTCATGTTGCCAAATGACCCATTTATATCTTAATATCTATAAAAGATACATAAGCATTCCCTATACATGGTGGCCCATCAAGTATAAAACCATGGCTCACACATTAATTTGTGTCATCAGGAAACCAAAAGCTTTGCTTAGTGGACACAAATTTCCTACAACAAGCTCAACGTATTGTACGTATGACATCAGTTCGTTCATCAGCTGAGTGTACTCATGTTAGTACGTGAATTGAAACTATGCAAATGCAAAACTCAAACCAACCACACCACAGAAGCCGCGAGAATTAAAAGCCAACTGCCGAAACCTTCTTGGGGCTATTTATACCCATTTTCGGCGCACCAATGTGGACCAATGAGAAGTCGCCACATGTCATCACTACGGGTTCAATGCTGGTAGAATCGTACTTGTGCTTAAAGATATCTTTTGTTGATTTTCCTTTGGTGAGACAAATTCTGTTATTAATGTGGCGGCACAGAACCATACGCATGGCTTTAGGAGAGCAAAATGTTGTATGCCATGTGGCCATGATTAGTATGCCATTTTAATGAGGCAACATACCCATCATGTTTATAAAAGACCTACTGAGAGAAAAAATCATATCATGGATTTGGGTATGATACATTCGATAAGGCCATCTCTCGCAATCCTTTTAAAATGGAAGATCTTCTTCGAGACGTTCGAAGGTTTTGTAGCGATCACGAAGATTTTGAATATCCGAATATCAAGCAAGTATCTGAGTAGATTGGTTGCAACATGGACTCAAATCAGGAGAGGGTGCTCACCAGCAGATCAGGTCCTTGTTCGTAGATCAATCAAAATTAAAAGAATTGGAGAGATTGAACTGGTGGATCCAATCCCACTAGTTCTACGATTAGACAAGAGCAAGATCGTGGAAGGGAGGACAACGCCGATCAGGTCATTCAGATGAAACAATGACCTGATTGATTTGAGATTTGGGACCAAGGGTGGAGATGACTCTGGCTGATCCCAAACCTAGATGTAGTAGGGTCTTGAACTCTCCAGGATGGAACATCTACGTAAAAGTGGAGATTTAAAAACCAGAGATTTCAAATTTATGGAGGTTTCCCTATTCGGAATGCATGATGTATATGCGAATGATCCCGGATCATTAAGAAAACCCAACAAGGGTTTTACCGCCTCGATTATCTATAAAGGGACTACGCGATGAAGAGCTCAAGGTCCACGCCAAACACAATCTATCTTATTTTATATTTATCTTTACATTTATCTTAGCATAGCTTAGTCTTAACATAGATCAATATTGTTCAATGCCACCGCTACAATACTATTGGATTAGATTAAACATCAACAACATCAACAAAAGGGGGGAGGAGACCTCCGAAGGAGCGGTGGCATACTTTGCTATTACATCCTCCGATGCGGCTACAGAAAGAAATTCAAGGGCAACATCCGATGCGATGAAGCAGTGGCAGCTAAAAGTCAAAGCAATGGGCTGACTTCCTAGAGAACTTTGCTAAGTTGTTCGATCCCGATCAATTTAGTTCTTACTTGGCTGATCATATTTCCGGCCACATCATGCTAACCATCCGCCTCGATCATCTGTTCCTACAAACGGATTAAATATTTTTCTCTCGTTTATTTGATACCTCGTCGATTGTAATGAGATTCATTTAAATATTAATAAAATATGCATTATTTTAGTCTTCTCTTATTTATTTGTTAATCTTTATTCTTTCTAGAAATTTGTTAGCATCATTCATTGGTGAACGAACAAGTCCATAAACATAAGAAAAAAGAATCAATCAGGAATGACTCACCCTTACTCTTTTACAACAACCGGTGGCTGGCTCGATAGCCAGATTTTTGAATTCGGTCTTACTCAATCATTTCAGCGCATGAGCCAATCGCGTGTTGGGATTTTTGGCCTGCGGAATCACACAGCTCTAAATCTAGGATAGCAATCCAATGGCACCAAGCATACAAGAGAACATACAGATTTAACGTGGAAAACCCTTGCGAGAAAAAACCACGGCACAAATCGACAGATCACCACTATGAAAGCATCAATTACAAAGAGAAAGGACTTATCCGATTCGAACAACCTCGAATCTCACCCTTACTACACCCTTTGATAACCCTAGAACCCTTTTAGGAAGCCTTAGCATACATTACCATACCCTAGAAAAACCCTAGGAACACCTATTTATAGTTTAGGAAACTTTCCTTCCGCGTCCCAGTTGCGAAAGAACTCAAATCCGCAGTTTCGCGCAAAATCGCGGAACAAACTGCGTAACCTACGACTAGTCGTAGCGAGTCTTCGACTAGTCGTAGCCCACCTTTGACCAGTCTTAGCTGACCCTCGACCACTCGTAGCTACAGTAAAAAATAGCAAAAATTCGCTGGACTTTAAGTCGTGTCAGGGCTCGAACCTACGACCGGTCGAGCGTCTCCCACGACCAGTCGAACGACCTCAAAACCTTCAGATTTAAGACTTTTCTCAACAATCTCCACCAAGTCTTCAATCTTCAACCGTGTAGCTCCTTGACTTCTTCTCTTATCTCTGCTTCACATCATAGCTCAAGATCACACTCCATCTTTCTTTTCCGCCATCGCCGAGCCCAGAGAAGTTTCACAGAACTTGAACTTCTCTACAGGAATTTCTTGTTGATCATGTCTGCTGGATCTAAATCCACATGCCCAACTACCTTTGCTCCTGTCTTCACAAGAGAATGACGTAGTCTTCTTACCATCTCACCGCTACCCAATATTGCTTGCCGGGATACTTGCTCACAACATTGATAGCCTGTGAAATAACCGATCTAATCCAGACCATAGCATACACTGCACACCGCATTCGAATAAGGATCATGAGATATGCTGCTTTTTCTCATCTGTTTTGGGACATGTCCTGAGGAAAACTTGAGGAGAGACGCGTAGGGAACGCTCTCCAGCTTTACTTGGCCCATCACATACTTGATCAATACCTACACACAAGATATTCCTCCTGTGATTACTAAAGCCTACTCCCCTTTCAGTCTCAACGACGAGAACCATCTTTGCAACCCCCCGATCCTTCATCCTGAATGTCCCACCATGAAGGAATCAAACCACTGCCTAGGCGACAGGTCGAACCACGACCTCCTGCAAGGTCTTTTCTCAGCCCTTTTAACTTCGAACCGCTCTGGTTGCTTCATGTAGATTTGCTCTTCACTTTCCCTTACAGAAGTGCAGACTCCACATCCATCCTTCCAGCTCAAGATCACGTTGGCCAACTAGTGCCAAACATGGATCTAATAGACACCTGCTATACCGTCGGCATGAATATCTCTGAGAAGCCGATCCCTTCTCTCTGAGCATAACCCTTCGTTACCAACCTCGCCTTGTATCTATGCTGTATCCTCCTGAAGATCCACCTGCATCCAACCGCTCACCGGCCCACTAGAAGCTCCACCCGCTCCCATATATCGGTCTGGTACAACGAATCCATCACATCGCCTATAGTCACCTTTCACTTCTCAGCACCAGGCTCACCTAGAGCCGTCTGAATAGAAGATGAATCCCCTGCGATATTGGAGTCATCCATGTACATCGCCGATATTCCGCGATCATGCCGTGTGATTCTTATCACAGGTGACTGCTCCACATTCTCTGTATCCCTATCCGCACGTCTCAGCCTTCCTGCCCTGCCCGCTCATGTGGTCATGTCCAACATGCCACACACATGCAGAGGTGGAATCCAGTACATCCACTGTAGCTCCACCTTTTGAAGTACTCCCGATCAACATGTAAACATGATCGAGTCGTTGCACTTTCATGACTACCCGTGCCCCCTTGGATACCTTAAGAGCACCATCAATACCTGTGTACTTGCATCCTTTTGCCTCAAGCACACCAAGAGAAATCAGATTCTACTTCAAATCAGGAACGTGCCTGACATCAGTCAGGGTACGCTCCACCCCATCAAACATCTTAATACGTATTGTACCAACAGCCACAACGTTACAGGCAAAGTCATTGCCCATAAACACCTGTCCACCATCGCACTCCCTATAGCTGGTGAACCAACTCCGATGAGGAGTCATGTGAAAAGATGCCCCTGTGTCTAGCATCCACTCGTCCTTACGATCATCGTATGGCCGCCTGATAGTAGACACAGATAAAACATCACCATCACATCCATCTGACGTGGCAGTGTTGGCCTCCCTGCATGAAGCCTCAGAATCTTCCCTCTTCGATTTAGGATTTTCACAATCCTTCTTCACATGTCTTTCCTTCCCACAATTCCAGCACTTTACCTTTCCTTTGCCCTTGCCCCTAGATTTAGATTTAGAACCTGAAGAACCTGTACCTTGTTCAGAATTCCTACGCACTGTAAACAATGCATCAGAAGACGTCCCCATGTTGCTGTCTAGCTGTCTCATAGCCTTCCCTTGAAGGGCTGAGATAACAGTGTCGACACTCAAGGTTTTATTCATGCTGCACATAGTGTCCTTGAATGACTCATACGACGCCGGAAGGGAATTCAACAACATACATGCTTGTTCCTCATCTTTTATTACTTCCTCCATATCTAGCAATTTGCAAACTAATTTATTAAAGTTGCTGATGTGAGCCTCCAGGTCTCCACCCTCTGCCATCTTGAAGTTATACCACTGCCGCTTCAAGTGCAGGCGATTTTCAGAGGATTTCTTCGGATAAACATCCTCTAACTTCGCCCATAACTTAGCCGCAGTTTTCTCCCTCATGACGTTATAGAGAACCTCATCCGTGAGACATAAACGAATCGATGATAAAGCCTTCTTATCAAGAGTATTCCAATCACCATCAATCATAGTAGACTTCCGCTCCTTAAGAGCACCATCTTCGCCTTGCTTGATTAAGGAACTCATCATCTTGATCTTCCATAACTCAAAATTATTTTTTCCTGAGTACTTCTCAATATCATACCTAGCGCTTGCCATTATTACTAATCCCTCAGATTCAGATCTGTGCGCCAACCGATTGCTCTGATACCACTTGTTGGGATTTTTGGCCTGTGGAATCACACAGATCTAGATCTAGGATAGCAATCCAATGGCACCAAGCATACAAGAGAACACACAAATTTAACGTGGAAAACCCTTGCGGGAAAAAACCACGGCACAAAGCGACAAATCACCACTATGAAAGCAACAATTACAAAGAGAAAGGACGTACCCGATTCGAACAACCTCGAATCTCACCCTTGCTACACCCTTTGATAACCCTAGAACCCTTTTAGGAAGCCTTAGCATACATTACCATACCCTAGAAAAACCCTAGGAACATCTATTTATAGTTTAGGCAACTTCCCTTCTGCATCCCAGTTGCGAAAGGACTCAAATCCGCAGTTTCGCGCAAAATCGCTGAACAAACTACGTAACCTACGACTAGTCGTAGCGAGTCTTCGACTGGTCATAGCCCACCTTCGACCAGTCGTAGCTGACCCTCGACCAATCGTAGCTACAGTAAAAAACAGCAAAAACTCGCTGGACTTTGAGTCCTGTCAAGGCTCGAACCTACGATCGGTCGAGCGTCTCCCACAACCAGTTGAAGCTTCCCACGACTGGTCGAACGACCTCAAAGCCTTCAGATTTAAGACTTTTCTCAACATCGCGTTCAATTAAACATTGGGTCGAGTACGACTTTGTCATGCCCACACTTTTTAATTGCACAAGTAAACTGAATACATGCCCTCAATCACACATGTGGTTTTTATTTGATTGAGGAGCCATTGTGATTATAATATACCATCTAACCCATTCATAAGCTAATTCCCACCTGGATGAAGGGAAAACAAAAATATCAAACTAATCTAAAACTTAAGATGGGCCCAAAGAAGATTTCAATGGTAGGTGTTCAATTCCTATTGTTTTTTATAGTGAATTCCACATGAGTTTTCAATCTTTGTTATTTTTAGACTCACTTCTTAACAAGACCCGATGAAACAAATGTACGGAATGGATACCACAAGCATTGTTATCAAAATCTTATAATCCACAACATCCAATTCATATCATATTGTATGGGTGTATGATCACCCAAATTACAAATCTTAAATAATTGTACGAATCATATCAAATCGTACGATATCGTATCGAATAGTATGATAATCGTGTTGAATTGTGCAAGTACTTGTAGACTGCATAAATGGACTTAAAAATTACTTAAAAAATTAAAATTAAGATTTTTTATTGATTTTTTTTAATTGTATAATTTTTCTTATAAAACATGAAAAATGTACTCCCCTATTAAAAATATCTTATTTTTTCTTTTAAGAGAGAAGAAAGAAGAGATATGGGAATTTTGATATTCAAAACTCCAAAATATCTTTTTATTCACAATGACATCTAACGCTATTTTTTATAACACGATTCTACATTTTTAAAAAAATGTAACAAAAGAATAAAATTATTAAAAAACTCTCATAAGAATTTTGAGGTAAATTTCTCGAAAGACAACAAAAATACAAGAATAATTTATTATCATGACATGTATCACATATACAATTTCTTAATTAATAATATCATGATATGTATTGTTATGGGGAAATATAGTCTAACCGTCCTCGGGGTCGGCCCGGGCTGACCAACATACACTCTTGCGCCATCTCACCCAGAGAAGCTAGAGTTCACTTCCCTAAGCATAGCCTTCGGCAGCGAACGTCATCGAGCTTCCACCTATGTATCTCACAAGGACTGTCTTAAAGTGCCCTGGTCAGTCCAACTCAGCTTAGGACAGGCCTAAAGGGTTGATCGACTCGGTGAAGTTGAGGAAGAGCTCATCAAGGACAGGTGGGACCGACGAGAAGATAGGTCCAACCTTCAACTCGGAAAAACCAATAGTCCGGACGAGCAATGCAAAATTTCCAAGCTCCTCAGGGCAAGCCCTGACTGATCAATTGATGAGTTCCTTTGTACAGTACTCGGCCCATCCCCGGTCGATCGATTGGTTCAGCTCGGCTCATTTCAGTTCGGCTTCATCCGGTAAACCAATTAGATCAGCTCGGCCCCTACACAAATAAACGAAGATTCAGCTCGAATATTTGTGATGACCAATTTCTGTAGCCTTTAACTTCTTCATGAGTCCTGATAGCCTCATCGGATTATTCATATACGAATCCACCTTAAGACGAGATAAGAGGTCCATACCGTGTTGATCTACCTTCTCGGCTGGCGGATGATCTTCCTCAATTATACGCGACTCCAGGGTAACCGTTGACGCCCATCACTTACGTAACCGTCCACCACGTGATTCCAGGGTAACTGCCCACATTCATCACTCGCGTATATCTCGCCCTACAGCTAAATCGTGCCTAAGATTATGGACTACCCCGTCCTACGAACACTATAAATAAGGGGCCCATCTACATGAAAAGGTACGCAAAATCTCACGCCCTAAACCCTTTTACACAACTAGACCTAGATTCCTAACCTGACTTTTGCATCGGAGGGTCCCCTGCTCTAGCCAGGGTCTCCTTTGTTATTCTCCTGTGCAGGTTCTCGGAGATCCGAAGAGGGTGGTCCAGATTCCTGCGTCAATGTGTATTACTTTTCAAGTACATGATGACCGGAAATGAATGGTTGAAGAGTTTTCAATATGTTATGATTTACTTATATTTAAAATATTTTTTTAAGAAGTTAGAAAAAAAGAATATATTATTATTTATGACACGATTTGCAATTTAATACTATGTACTCCTACTACGATCAACGATTTTGACAACATTGGTTGGAGACATCATAATCGGCCCATAAAGTGTTAGGTTACACCGCCTCCTTGTAATAGTGGCGACAAGTCCGAGGAAAGCTTCACAACGAAGAATTTACCAAAAAAACATAAAAGACACTTTTACTGTTTTTAGCTCAACCAACTTTTAGGGAATTATGATTTTAAGAAAATATGATTAATAAGAAAAGTAGCTGCCAAACAGGGGTTCTGATAAAATTGAGAAGCTCACTTTCAGTCGTCCAGTAAAAAAGCCCTTAAATGCTGATGATGGCAACAGTTATATCATTTCCATCAACGAAAATGTCCATGAAAATGATCTTCTGTTTTCATGCATTATTGCATTTTTCTCTCCATAGGCGATAGGCGGTGCCCATCGGCTAGAAATAAATATGAGATTGTGGCCCACTCAAAGTATCCAACAGACCTGGAATTTCAGCCTAAGGTTTTTCTGACGGGTGGTTTGAATATTTAAAAACATCTAATATTTTGGCACGTCCGTAAGATGTGGACAACCAACGCCAGCTGACCTAACTTTTGGAAAATGAGAGCGGGTCAGAGCAGTTTTATCAACGTCCACGTGTCACTCGCAGATTTAATGTGAAATGAAAATTAGATGGCATCCAAACCATTCTTCAGTAATTGAATTTTATTAGAATTATATTGTCTTTATTTCTTCTATATTTTTTATTTTATTAAATAATGTCTGAAATATTAGAAATGCAGGAAGAAGCTTTTTTGAGGAAGGAAGTTACAAAAATATCATCTTCTAAGTTTTTATTTAAAAATTAGTAAAAGTTGAGACATATAAGGTCCATGTGGTATGTGTACAACATCCAAGCCATCCAACATACACAACCCCACCTTGATGATCTCAGGAAGAAAAAATCAAGCCAATCAAATCGTTAAATAGGCTACACTTGAATTTGGATGTTTTGAGTGGTGTATATTATTTCTATGGATTGGCATATTTTATGATTGAATGTGTCGTATTTTCGGTTCACCTAATAATCAACACATCAGGTGGACCCACAACTCCGGATTTTCTACTTTGAAAAGAAAAAAAAAAAAAACAAGGGTAATAGTGTAATTTCCCTTCTGAAAAAGAAATCAACTACTAGATGTACTATTTGGTAAAATCCGAATCTTGAAGGCATTTTGTGGTAAAAATTCCTATTTCATTGGTGCACATGAAGTTCCCAGCTCAGCCCATGAGACCCCAACTGGTTCTGGGCATTTACGGTCCACTGCACCGAAATGCGCCCACCGATGTTAAGGAGGCAAATAGGCCCTACATGTCAGGCCATTCAGCAACTCAAGCCCACTTTGAGCCCATTAACAATCGGGTCTAAGGTCAAGAGAGAAATGGGGCTGTCAATGGCTGTCCACATGTAACTCAAATCAAACCTTTCGGGTTGTGGACCCCACAAAACAAAAAATTACGTCGAACGAAACTAATGATTTTGAACTGTTCAAGTGGGCCCATTTGAAAATTGGATTTTGCCTGGCTTGACCTGGCCCAT